>CM053770.1:299085502-299171457 GCA_028658325.1 Potorous gilbertii | reverse complement strand
GAAACCAAGAAATCACAAAACAAAACCAAAAGAATGACAAAATGGAAGAGAATGTGAAATATCTCATTGGAAAAACAACTGACCTGGAAAATAGATCCAGGAGAGACAATTTAAAAATTATGGGGCTACCTGAAAACCATGATCAAAAAAAGAGCTTAGACATCAAATGTGGTTTGACATCTAAACTGGGACTGACCCATCTTTTCCCCAAGGGAGACTATAATTTCTGCCTTTGAGGTGCATAAGAGGAGGGCCATGGCTGAGTGATTACTCCCTCACTCACCTATCTCTGAGAGATGATAGAATTATATATGTATAGTCTAGAGTATCTTTTAAGGTTTTAGAATAAAACCCACTCTTCCTTATTGCCCTTAAGGGGAGTGTAATAGTTCATTCTTGTCAGTTTAAATCTCTGACACCAAATATTTGGTTCAGAAAGAAAACAAATTCGGATAGCAAACAAATACATTTATCTAAACAAATAGTAAACATAAAACACATAAGTTGTATAGATGAACGAAAATTATTACAAATCTAGAGATTCTCCACTGAGTAAGATAAAATCTTACTTTGATCGAGGAAAGAATGGTTTCACTGGTTAAGGTTATTTTTGCAGCCTCTGGGAATGGAAATGCTTAAAATTAAAGAACTTATATGTGAAGAAGGAAGGGAAGCTTCCCCACATGTCTGCATCTTCATGGGCTTTAGGAAGTCATTCAAAGATTCTCACCTCACCTCCTTAGCCCTTTTATCTCTTTTTCCCCCAGCAGTCTCTCCAAAGTCTCCTCACATTTTCACACTGTCAAAAACTCTTGACCAGTCAGAAGTCATATCTCCCTTCCTGTGCGGTCATATGCACTATCATAAGGCTGTTCCTCAGAAAACTACTTCAACCTTTAGGTGGGAGTAGTTATATATGTAAGAGCCAAAAAGGGCAAGAGGCCATCATTTCTGATGGTAATAATTCCATAATACCATTATACCATAATACCAATAACACCATAATACCATTTCTCTGGCTTAAATGTTTTGATTGGCAAATTAAATCTTCATTATTTAAAAGAACTTAATTGTCCTGAACTGAGATTTCACTGCTGCTAGTTATTCCCAAACAGTAGATTGCATAGTGAGGAACTTAGAGTTAAGATACCTTGCTTAAACTCTGTTTTGGACAGTTACTAGCTATGTGACCATGGGTAAGTTAGTTAGCTTAAGTTTCAGTTTACTAATCTTTAAAATGGAAAAAATATTTAAAGAGTTACTCATGTAAGAGTATATATATATATATGGCTCAAATGAGATGCATAAGGTAATTTGCAAACCAGGTATTATTGTAAGCATGGCTTTACATGAAATAGTGACAAGTGAAATTTTATTTTTAAATAAGAATGGAAATCTTGATCAAAGTAGCTAAATTTGAGCAGTTGAGACACCTTGTGAAGCGTTGATCCCAAGATTTCTCATACTTCAAGATTAGGTATTGGCTAATTTGATTTAAAAAATGAAGAATCAGATTACCAATATAAAAAAGAAAAGGCGAATTTTACAACCAATAAGGAATTAGAATCAATTTTAGAAGTTATTTTGCCCAGCTAAATATCACAATTTAAATGAAGTAGATTAATATGTTTGTTGTTATTCAGTTGTTTCAGTCATGTCTGACCCTTTGTGACATTATTTGAGGTTTTTCTTGGCAAAGACACTGGAGTGGTTTGCCATTTCCTTCTCCAACTCATTTTACAGATGAGGAAACTGAGGCAAATAGTGTTAATGATTTCCCTAGGGTCACATAGCTAGTGAAACCAAATTTGAATTCAGAAAGAGGAGTCTTCCTGACTCAGGTCTCACACTCTATTCACAAGCTAACTGCCCCAGATGAATATTGACAAAAATATAAATTATCCAGGTTAACAGAACAGGAATAGAGTCCTTAAGTAACCCTAATTTAGAAAAAAAATTGGGCAAGGACTATCTTTTTACCCTTTTTTGTATTCTAGCACTTAGCATAGTACCTGGAACATAGTAGGTGCTTATAAATGTTTATTGAATTAAAAAATCATAAATGAACTTCCAAAGAAAAAAATCTTAGGACTTGATAGATTTACAAATGAATTCTATGAAACATTTAAAGAAAAATTCCCAAACTGCATACACTGTTTTAAAAAAATAGGCCAAGAAAGGATCCAATCAAATTCCTTGTGTGGCACAAATATGGTCTTGGTACCTAAATAAAGGAAGTTGAAAGAAAATTATACACCAATTTCTGTAATGAATATTGATGTAAAAATTTTAAATAAAGTATTATCAAGGAGAATAAAGATTATACACTATGACTGAACTGAATTTGTAGCAGGAATACAAGACTGATTCAATATTAAGAAAACTATAAACATAGAAAGGTAACAATAAAACAAAAAAAATCAATATTTCAAAAGCTTCAGAAAAAGCATTTGGCAACACCCATTCCTTTTTTCTTAAATTGGAACTCATGAATAAATTTCACTTTTTAAAAAATGATAAGTAATATCTATTTAAACTAAGAATAAGAATTATCTGTGATGGGGTTAAGCTAGAAGACTTTCCAAGAAGGAAATAAATCTTTCCAATAAGGATCAGGGTGAAGGAAGGATGTCCGTTAACATTATCACCATTCAAAATTGTACTAAAAATACTACCTATAGAACAAGATAAGAAAAACAAATTGCAACAATAAGCAGAAGCAATGAAGAGACAAAACTGTCACTTTTTTCAGGTGACAAGATAGTTTACTTAAAGAATTGTGGAGAGTCAAGTAAAAAATTAATTGAAACGATTAGCAACCTCAGCAAAATTGCAGGATCTAAAATAAACCCACACAAACCATCAACATTGTAATATATTAGATCCTATCTTCCCCACCACCACCCACTTCTCTACACAAACCAAACAAAAAAGAGCAGGAAGAGAAAGAGAAATAGCATTTTTTTAATCTTGTTCCCAGAAATTTATTTTGTTTTATTATATCTGACAGTTGCCAACAGCAAGCAGTCCGGTTTAGCTTGGTTCTCCCTACGCAGAATTGTTTGTATTCTCTGGGCATTGGGGCAGACATTTTTCACTCTACACATCATTTCAAACTTGCAGAACTGATTCCAAAAGTCACAAAAGTAACTTTGTTCTCCAGTCACAGTCCCTCCATGCCAGCCGTGGTGCAGCCACAGGTACATTTTTAGATTTATTTTAAGGGATTTGAGTGTGTGCTTGGTAGTAGCAAGGCACATAGGGGAGCACATATTTCGAGTTTTCATTTTTTTCTTAATAAAAATGAACATTTATGTCAGAATATGGGAGAGAATTGGAGGCGGAAGGAAGAGGTCTTTTTTTTTGACAACAGGAGCAAATATGAGACTGATAGGCCCAGTGGACTCTGAAAACCAATTTTTTTCATGGATGGGTACTTTTAAAAAGTGGTATTTTATTTTTTCCAATTACATGTCAAGACAATTTTTTAAAATTTAATTTTATTATTTTTTAAAATTTCAAATAGTATTTTTCCTCCAAATTATACGTCAAGAAAATTTTTAGCATTCATTTTTACAAGATTTTGGGTACCAAATTTTTCCCTCTCCCTTCCTTTTTCCCCTCCCCTCTTCCAAAATGGCAGGTAATTTAATACAGATTTTACATGTGCTATCATGTAAAACATATTTCCATTAGTCACAGCTGTGAAAGAAAAAAACAGATCAGAAAAAAAAATAAAAAAGTGAAAAAAAATCCTTCCATCTGTATTGAGTCCATGTGGATATAGATAACATTTTCCTTCATAAGTCCTTTGTAAGAGCTGTGTATAATGTTCCTTCATAAGTCCTTTGTAAGAGCTGTGTATAATGTTCTGGTTCTGCTCATTTTACTTTGCATCAGTTCATACAAAGCTTGCCAAGAATTGGAATGTGGAATTTAGATTGCAATTTTAGCTTCGAATTGGAATCTGAAATTCGAATTGGAATTTGGAATTAAATCTAGATTTTGGGATTTGAAACTGGAATGGGGAATGTGGTAGTTGAAATTGGAATTTCAAATTCGAATTTGGAATTGGAATAGGAAACGAATTGGAATTTGGAATTTCAAATATGGAAATGAAATTTGGAGTTTCAATTTGAAAATGGAATTTGAATTTGAATTTCAGATTGGAAATAGGAATGTGGTAGTTGGAAGTGGAATTTGGAATTGAAAAATGGAATTTGGATTGCAATTTTAGTTTTGAATTGAAATTTTTATTTTGAAATTGTAATTGAAATTTGAAAATGGAATTTGAATTTGGGATTTGAAATAGGAGTGTGGAAGTTGGAATTGGAATTTGGAATGTGATTTTTGGAAGTGGAATTCGGAATTTGAAGTGGAAACTGAAATTTAGGATTGGAATTTGAAGTTTGAATTTGGGATTTTGATTTTGGAATTGTAATTTGAAAACAGAATTTGAATTTGGGATTGGAAATAGGAATGTGCTAGTTGGAATTGGAATTTGGAATTGGAATGAGGAATTGAATTTGTGATTTGGAACTGGAATTCGGAATTGCAGTTAGGAATGTGGTAGTTGGAATTAGAAGTTGCAGTTGGACTTTTGAATTGGAAATGGAATTAGGAACTGTAATTTCGAATTAGAATTGGAATATTAACTTGAATTGCAATTTTGGTTTGGAATCAGAATTTGGAATTGTAATTAGGAATTGTTGGAATTGTGATTTGTCATTGGAATTTGGAAACCATATTTGGAAGTGAAATTTGGATTTGGAATGTGGAATTAGAATTTGGAATGTAAATTGTAATTTGGAATTGGATTTAGGAATGTACTTGAAACTAGAAATTGGCATTGGATCTTGGACTTGGAATTTTGAATTGGAATATGGAATTTGAATTTCAATTTTGCTTTGGAATTGGAATTTGGAATTGTAATTAGGAATGTGGTAATTGGAATTGTGATTTGTCATTGAAATTTATAACTCATATTTGGAATTGGAACATATTTGGAATGGGAATTGGAATTGAAAATTGGAATTTTAATTTGGAATTGGAATATGGAATTCAGATTGTAATTTTGGTTTGGAACTGCAATTTGAAATTCAAATTAGAATTTGGAATGTGGTAGTTGGGATTAGAATACTTACTTTGAATTGGATTTTGGAATTGGAATTAGGAATGTGGTAGTTGGAATTGTGATTTGGAACTGAAATTTGGAATTGAAATAGAAATTGGAATATCGGGCTTAAATTTGGAATTGGAATTAGAAATGTGGCAGTTGAAATAAAATTTGAAAGTGGAATACTAATTGGAATTTTGAATTAGAATTTGGAATTGGAACTGGAATTAGGAATTTGGATTTGGAATATGTAATTTGAATTGTAATTTTGTTTTGAAATTGGAATTTGGAAATGGAATTAGAATTTTGAATAATAATTGAGAATGTGGTAGTTGAAATTAGAATTTGAAACTGGAATAGGATTTTGGAATTGTGACTTGCAATTAGGAATGTAGTAGTTGGAATTCTAATTTGGAATTAGGATTTCAAATTGGAATCTGGAATTGGAGGATAGGATTTGGATTGTAATTCTGATTTGGAAATTGAATTTGGAATTGGAATTACCAGTGTGCTAGTTGGGTTTCGAATTTAGAATTTGGGATTTGGAATTGGAATTGGAGTAGGAATGTCAAATTTTGAACTGGAATTTTGGATTTGGAATTGGCATTGAAATTTGGAATAGGAATGTGGAATTTGAATTTGCAATTTGGATTGTAATTTTGGTTTTGAATTAGAATTTTTAGTCATAATTTGGAATGTGGTCATTGGAATTTGGAATTGGAAATAGTGTTTGGAATTCGAATTTCGAATTTGTAATTGGAATTTACAGATGTAATTTGAAAATGCAATTTGAATTTGGGATTGGAAATAAGAATGTGCTAGTTGGAATTGGAATTTGGAATAGGGTATTTGGAATTGGAATTTGGAAAGCAGAATTGGATTTTGGAATTGGAATTAGAATTTTGAATTGAAATTTTAGTTTCTAATTGGAATCTGGAATTTGATTTGACATTTGCAATTGGAATTAGGGATGTGATAGTTGAAATTGGAATTTGCAGTTCGAATTTGGAATTGGGGTTTGGAATTTTGAAATTAGAATTGGAATTTGGAGTCGCAATTTGGAATGGAACTTTGGAATTGGAATTTAGAATTGGAGTTTGGAATTGGAACAGGAATTGCAATTTGGAATTGAAAATTGGAATTTTGATTGCAATTTTGGGTTGGAATGGAGTTTGCAATTGGATTCAGAATTGAAATTAGGATTGTGGTACTTGGAATGAGTATTTGGAATTGGCAGTAGATTATGGAATTTGGAATTGGAATTTGCTATTGGAATTTTGAATGTTGAATTGGACTTTGGAATTGGACTTTGCCATTTGGAGTTTGAATTTGAAATTGTAATTTGAAATTGGAAAATGAAATTTGGATTTTAATCTTGATTTTGAATTGGAATTTGAATTGTGGTTGCTGAACTTGGAATTTGAAATTCAAATTTTGAATTCTGAATTTGGAATTTTAATTTGGAGTTATAATTAGAAAATGGAATTTGAATTCAAGATTGGAAATAGGAACGTGATAGAATTAGAATTTGTAGTTGGAATTGGAATTTCAATTAAGAATATCAAATTTTCAACTGGAATTGGGAATGTGGTAGTAGAAATTTGGAATTGGAATTTGGAATTAGAATATGTGATTTGGATTGTAATTTTGGTGTGGAATTGGAATATAGAATTGAAATTGGAATTTGGTATTGGAATTCAGAATTTCAAATTTGGAATAGCAATTTGAAAATAGAATTTGAATTTGAAATTGTAAATAGAAATGTGGTATTTGGATTTGGAATTTACTCTTTGAATTTGTAATTGAAATTAGGATTTGGAATTTGAAATTTCTAATTGGAATATGTAATTTGGATTGTAATTTCAGTTGGAAATTGGAATTAGAATTTGAAATTTAAATTAGTAAGGTGGTAATTGGAATTAGAAATTGGAATGGGGATTTGATTTTGGAAATAGGAATTGGAATTTGGAAACTCTAATCATTAAACTAACCCTACCCCTAAATGCATTCTGATTCTAACCCTAAACCCAAATCTTAACCTTAAATTAAGATTACAACCCTAATGCATGGCAACCCAAACCCCAACCCTAACGCTGACCCTAAATCCAATTTTACCTTGAACAGTAAACCTAAATATCTCCAACTCTAGCCCTAAATGTCTCCAATTCCAACCCAAAACTTAACCCTAATTGCTTCTGATTGTAACCCTAAACCTAAAATGCCTTCAATTCTAATCCTACCCCTAAATGCCTCTGATTACAATGCTAACCCTAAAATGGAACTTTAACCCTAAAAGTCTCCTATTCTAACCCTACCTCTAAAATATAACCCTAACCGTAAACTTAAATTATTCTGATTCTAACCCTAACCCTAAATGCGCTCCAGTTCTAAACCTAACTCTAACCATAAATGACTCTTATTTTAACCCTAACTAAATCTAACCCTAACCCTAAACTCTAACCCTAACTTTAACCTTAACCTTAACGCAACCTATTCTAACCCTAACCCTAACCAGTTCTCACCCTAACCCTAATTGATTCTAACCTTAAAAATCTCTACCCCTAACCCTCACCCTAAATGCGTCCAATCCTAACCTTAATCCTAAATGTACCTCCAATACTAACCCTAACCGATTCTAACCCTAACTCAAACCCTAACCTTAAGTCCTTAACCCTAAATGCCTCTGATTCTAACCTCTGATTCTAGATGTTGCTAAACGTGTCCCCAACAAGAGGAGGAAACCAGATCCTGTATATCTTTGAATACATGTACCCCAAGAGAGTGCAGGGAATCACTGGAAAGGATGCAAAACCCAAAACCAGGCCTCTTGGACCAGGTCTTTTTCCATGACCTCTTTGTCCTCTCATTTCCTCCCTCATTCAGAGTGGTCATGGTGACCTCGGCTTCTGACAAGTTGAACAACCCAACACCAACAAAGCTGTGGTCTTGCATCTGGCGTAGTCCCTGATGCCCAGCCTGCAGTCAACAGGAACTAGTTGTAGGTCTGTTTTTTTATGTAATTTTATTTATTTTATTTTGAATTGGTGAAGTAAAATAGTATTTTCCATAACA
This sequence comes from Potorous gilbertii, assembly GCA_028658325.1. Taxonomy (NCBI): domain Eukaryota; kingdom Metazoa; phylum Chordata; class Mammalia; order Diprotodontia; family Potoroidae; genus Potorous; species Potorous gilbertii. Next base: position 299,163,269 of record CM053770.1, on the reverse strand, counting down.
TAGAAGACAAGAGATTGCCCATGAAACTGCAGATCTATTATGTACAACGTACTATTCCTACTAAATACGTAATAAAGTTACCATGTAATTTTCCCTTTTTTTCTTCCCCTCCCCCAGCCCTACATATGGATACCATTAGACACAAGTGTGTGTGTGTGTGTGTGTGTGTGTGTGTATAACATCATTCTATAGATACTTCTATTTACTCGTTCTTTCTCTGGATGCATATAGCTTCTTCCTTCATAGAATCTTTGTAGTTCGTCTGGGTACTTACAGTAGTCAAAATGACAGTCAATCAAAGTTGTTCTTAAAACAGTATTGCTGGGGGCAGAGCCAAGATGGTGGAGTGAGAGCAACTACTCACCTAAGCTCTTAAACCAACTCCTTCAAATACCTCTAAAAAGAGAATCTGACTGTATGGGGGTGTGTGTGCAGAATTCAATAGGAGACAGACTGTGGCAGACTCACAGCTCAGGACACACTGGAAGGTCGACGGGAAGGATTCATTACGTGGGGCTGGAGGAGCACAGAGCACACAGCACACATACTGTACACTGTACCAGTGCATCCCCATCATGACAGGGTTGAGTAGGAAGCCCCAATTGATAAATGGTTTAAAGGATATGTATGAACAGGCAGTTTTCAGAGGAAGAAATTAAAACTGTCTATAGTCATATGAAAAAACGATCTAAATCACTGTTGATTAGAGAGATGCAAAACAACTCTGAGATACCACATCATACCTATCAGATTGGCTAACATGACAAAACAGGAAGATGATAAATGTTGGAGAGGATGTGGGAGAGTCGGAACACTAATTCACTGTTGATGGATCTGTGAGCTGATCCAACCATTCTGGAGAGCAATTTGGAACTATGCCCAAAGGGCTATAAAAATGTGCATACCCTTTGACCCAACAATACCACTTCTAGGACTGTATCCTCAAGAGATAAGTGGGAAAAGGTCCCACATGTACAAAAATATTTATAGCTGCTCTCTTTGTGGTGTCCAAAAACTGGAAATCAAGGGGATGACCATCAATTGGGGAATGGTTGAATAAATTGTGTTATGTGAATGTAATGGAATACTATTGCACTATAAGAAATGATGAACAGGAAGACTTCAGAGAAACCTGGAAACTGATATGATCTGATGCTGAGCGAAAGGAGCAGAACCAGGAGAACTTTGTGCACAGCAACGACCACAGTGTACTAGAATTTTTTCTGGTAGACTTGGAACTTTGTAACAACACAGGAATTAAAAAAAAAAATCTCAGTGTTCTTTTAAAGAAAAATGCCTTCCACATTCAGAGAAAGAGAACTTTGTACACAGCAGCAACCACAGTGTGTGAGGAATTTTTCTGGTAGACTTAGTCCTTCATTGCAATGCAAGGACTTAAAAAATTTCCAATGGTCTCTTAAGGCAAAATGCCTTCCACATCTGGAGAAAGAATTATGGAATTTGATTGCAGAATGAAAGACCATTTTCTTTTGTATTATGTTTTGTTTTGTTTTATGATTTCTCCCATTCATTTTAATTCTTATATGCAACATGATTAGGGTGAAAATGTATTTAATAGGGATGTACATGTAGAACCTATATAAAATTTTATAGTGTCTCAGGGAGGGAGTGGGGAGGAGCAGAGAGAGGAGAAAAATCTAAGATATATGGAAATGATTGTAAAACACTGAAAACTAATAAAAAAAGAAGTGATGGAGAAAATGTTAATAATTCAGTTTAAACTTAAAAGCCTGTAGTATTTTTTTCTGAGCAGGTTGTTAAACATTTTTCATTATATCACTAATTTTGTCAGATAAACAGGCTAAAACATTTTTCCCTCAATAAACTATTTCACTTCCAATTTAAAGAGAAAAAAGAAACAGGTCTAGTACTGGTATTTCTGGGTCAAGGGGTACAGGTAGTTTAATAACTTTTATGGATAAATTAATTGGTTAGTAGTTACTGTCTCTCATGCACATATATGTATTCATAGGTATGGGTGTATGTATACATGCACTCATAGACACAAAAAGTGCCAAAAGGTACCTAAGCACAGTTGTATTTCCCTCATTGTTCTGATATAAACTAGTTCAGGGCATCTTAAATTTTTTGTGTCATCTGCTGAAGCTTTTAATGAATGTCTTCTCAGAACACTAGTGTGGTGTTTGAAAATTTTAATAGTCAAAGGAATGATTACATTTCAGTCAGAAGTTAGTGAAAAAAAAGATGTATTTTTTCTCATCTAAATTCATAGACCCCCTGAAAATTCTCACCAGATTGCACAGAGGTCAGTATACACAGTTTATGTGATATAGATAAAAGTATCTTCTACTTTGAAGCTGAAGTCCCCTTCTCACTGGAACCTTCCCTGTGTATCCCAGACTAGCTTCTCTGAACACCCAGGCTAGGCTGACCTAGCCTGGTCTTCATAAGCAGCATCTCAACATTATGAAGCAGATTGTCCTTTCAAAAAGACCTAGAGATCAGAGGAATGGATTTGGGGATTAGAGTCAGGCAGGAAAATAACTTGGATAGAGTCTCCTATGGACTAGGTGCTGTCCTAAGCAGCTGGACCCAATGGCCTCGGAGACCCCTTCAGATTCTAGATTGATGAGCCTATGAAGTCCCCAAGTTCACCAGGATGTCTGAAGGCTTCAGGTGTTAACTGCAACCCTGTCCCCTTCACACTGATCAATTCCCAAGGAAGGATACAATAATTCTAAATTCTGTAATACCATGAATATTTACCAGGTGGAAGGAGGGTCCGTGCTTAGGAGATAAATGACTGACTTCACCCTGGGAAGAATTCTTAGGGCTCTGAAGAATGAAAGCCATCATTTCAATGAGTATTATGATGATTTAATGTCTGCTTGAAATTGGCAGAAGCATAGGAATTAGCGCTGGAAAGCAATAGTAATAGCAGCATTCATTTCTATAATAAGCCTTGCTAAGCGCTTTGTAAATATGATCTTACTTGATCTGGAAGGAGCAGCTATTATGGAACTAGACCCAAAGGAGGCCCACCACCAGCTCCCTCCTTCCCCAGTTCCTGAGGTGGGAGGTTAAGTGACCTGCTCAGGGTAACAAAACTATTAAGTGTCTGAGACAGGATTTGAACTCAGGCCTTCCTGCCTCTAAGTCAGAAGCTCCACTGACTAAGCCACCTTCACATTTAGACACACTATCTGCTGCAAATGAGGAAAGTGAACCTCCATGGAAGATTTGTCCTCTCTTCTCACAAGACTTCCAGCCCCAGAACTAAAATACTGCTTTTATATCTCTGGTGAAAATAACAAAACAGAGAGAACTGGACCTTGCCAAAGGTCATTGCTGAGGGGAAGGCTGCTATGGGCAGGTGGCCTATGGGTTAGTGACCCAGTAGCCTGTCTGGACATGATTCCAGCCCCAGGAGGAATGTGTAGCCTGGGCTCTGTGTGAAACCCTGAAACAAGTACCAATAGACCATGTCCACAGGTGCCCCAGAGCAGTACAAATTAGACAAATGTCTGCCCCTTCACCATGTACAATACACTGCCCCCCGCCAGGGTCATTCCCCTCTGAACCCAGCTCACACCTGCACTCACAGACTCAGCGGAGCAAATGAAAGGATCCTCAGGCATCTTCAAACTTTCATTTATTTTCCCCTTCACATGGCCAGAACATCTCCACATGGTCCCCCACCCAATGAGAAGCTCAGCTGAGACTGTGGAGAAAAGCTGAAGACTCCAAAACAGTTGATTTATCAGGCCGTTTTGGTGGTCAGACAGAGACATCAGAGATCAGGGCAAGGCAGCATCAGATGTGAAGGAGGTTTATTCCCAAAGCAGACAGAAAGAAAGGAGGGAGGAGGAGAGAGAGGAGAACAGGGTGAGGGCCTTCATGATGCTGCCCTGAACATGGGCCATTAGAGTCCAGGGAGAATCCCAGGGGCCAGTACAGGGGAGAGAATCCAGGGTTCAACAGGAACGACAGTCCAACATGGGGTCTGCAGATTGCTTTTCTTTTCCAGGTTCATACCACACAATTCTGTCAGTTGAAGAAGGAAAGATAGATTCAGGGGGATCCTCCAAGTGCCCTCAGGTCTCCAGCCTCTCATCATTCCGAAGGGCCTACCTCACCACCCAGCCCATCCTTAGCCCAACCTCCCACAGACCCTCCTCTTTGCTTGGCACCATTTACCCCAGCCCCTTCCTCCTTCCAGGCCCCCACAACCTTTGGCTGTGAGAGAGACATCTGACCCCATTGCCTAGAGACAAAGGAGGGAAACAACCCAGTCAGGGACATGCAATCCAGAACCAAGGTATGGGAAGGAAAGGGGACATCAAGGGAAGGCTGCTGGGCTGAGCCTCTCCTCTGCCTTCTCATTGCTCAAGTCCCAGAGATACCATAGACTGGTCCCTTCTTTCTACCCCATGTCTACCCTTTGCTTACCTGCAGTCTGAACATAATCACCTCCTTTTCCACCTGGAAAAGAAAACAAATTTCCAGTGAGGAATCCAGAAGAGGATACCACGCTAGGGTTTCAGAAGTTCAAAGATTAGGACTGCACCCCCATGCCCCACACCCCTCTAGCCTCTAGATCCAAGAGGAAGAGAGACAAGGCTCCCAAATGGGCACTTCCCTGCTCCAGCCCTGCCTCCAGGAGTTCCTAAGGCTGGTCTACAGTCCCCAGGTGGGGAAACACCCAGGCCCTAGGGCAGAGATCCCCATGTTCATGTCTGAACTGAGTCTGAAGCAGATTCCCCACTCAGCCAGGCTGTTACACCTCTGCCAGGCATCCTCCAGAGAAATAGCTTCTAGTTACAGATTTGTGGGGCCCGTCTGACCATCCCTCACAGAGGAAAGAGAGAACTTGAGAACAAAAAGACAAGCTGCCCGGTCAGGGAAAGCCTGGATCTCGATGGTGCCTGATCCCTAAAGACCCTTCCCAGTCCTGACTAACTGAATGCTTCTTTCTCCAGATACCAACTCCAGCAATGACTGCAATGAGGAAGAGGCAGACAACAGCAATGCCCCCCTACAGTGAGCCAGGTGGATGAGAACTATGGCTCTGAAATGGAAAAGGTAAGTGAAAGGCCCTGATCCCTGTCAGGCCTGAGAGTCACTAGTTGGGAAGTGAAAGGCCCTGATCCCTGTCAGGCCTGAGAGTCACTAGCCCCTTCCCCACTTCCCCCAGGAACTCCCCCTCCCTCTGGTCCTGTGGGGTGGAGGAGTGGCCTTTTCCCAGCTCCTCCTCAGTCTTCTTACCCCACTGTGGGGTGAGGGGCTCAGACAGCCCCTCATACTGAACTTGGCAAGTGTATTTCCCTTCCCAGCCAGAGATCAGTCCACAGCTGCTCATTTCTGGAAGGTGCCATCTCCTGCTGGTCTGGTCTCAATGAACTCCGTGTCCTGGGTCTGTTCCTCCCCATCCCTCAGCCAAGTCAAGGAGATCTCCTTAGGGTAAAAGTTCTGGGTCCCGCACCATAGTGCCACCTCCTCATGGTAGGCAATGTGTCCAGTCATTCTGGCAGAAGGAAGGCCTGGAGGCAAAAGTCAGAGGCATTACCAGGCTCCCTTTCCCCCTTCCCCTCCAAGGACACATGGACAGGTGAGGGCAGAAGGAATACCCCACAATCTGAGCCATGGGGTACAAGAGATTCCTGGGGGTGGGGAACCTAGGGCTGGGGCTGAGGAGTGGCTGAGAAGGATGGGTTTGGGGCCTTGAGTGCTGAGCACTCAAGCACTTGGGTGGGTCTGCAGCCAAAAGTCAAAGGCATTTCCAGGCACCCCTTCCCCTCCAGGAGCACGAGGACAGGTTGGGGGAGGGGAACACTCTACGATATGCCCTAGGGTACAAGGGGTCCCGGGGAGTCGGGAACCCGGGGCTGATGAGAGGTGGAGAAGAGCCGCCCAAGAGGCCTTGAGTGCCGGGCACCCTGGGGAGGGGCTGGCGGTACCTGAACTCATCAGCGTGTCCTTCCCCATCTCCAGGTATCTCTTCACCCACAACACGCACGTCTCCTCCGGATAGGCTTTCATCCCTCCGCGATGCTCCTCTCCGCCTCCCACAGCCGTCTGGTGTTCACGGCAGGGGCATGGCCGCCGTTCACGTGAGGGTCTCTGTCCAGGGCGAAGTAGTCCTGCCTAATTGGTAAAACCAGCGCTAGAAGGTGAGGTCGGAGGACAGCTCGCAGCCGTACCTGGTCTGGCTGGTGTGGACACCTGCCCCGCCCCCAGCCCCGGGTTAGCTTGGTGGGACTCTGGCTGACCTCAGGCCCCGCCCCCCCGGACGCCCACGAGGAGGCTCCTATCCCCCCAGTCCCCATGGGGGGTCCTCGTGTAGGACCCTGCCTCCCCTCCCCCCTACCTCACCCGCTCCCGCCCCCACCCCGCCTCCAGTCACGCACCTCCCGCGCTCTAGTTGAAGTATCGCACAGGATCTCCAGGTTCACTCGGTAAATCTGCGCTGTCCCCCTGATGATCTGCGTCTGCTCCTCCCAATAGCCGGGGTCCTGCTACTCCACCCGCTCCATCCACGCCGCCTGCAGCTCCACCTTCGGACCCGCGCTATCGGTGTCAAAGCGCATCGTTCACGTAGCCCACGGCGAGGAACCGCGACTCCCCGAGCCCAGGCCAGGTCACCGCGGTGTAGAAATTCCTCAGGGAGTGAGGGCCTGGGACGTGGGAACGCGGGCTGGGGTCAAGGCAGGGAGCGCCCAGACCGGACCCTGCTGCCAAGGGTGACGCTGGACCCCGTCACGCCCGGGAGCGATCCACGGCTACCCCCATGGCCCGACGGCTACCCCCGGGTACTGCGTCCAGTCTCCGGGCGGCCCTTTAGTACTATTCTCTCCTTACCCAGGACTCCAACGGGGCTAGGGTTCCCAACAGGAGAGAGCACCCAGAGCTCTCCATGGTCCGCAGGCACAGAAGCCCGAGATCACGGGGATCGGTCTGCGCTGGGTTTATAAAGGGACGAATCTTTCACTTCTGATTGGCTTCCCAGGGGCTCTGCCAGCCCATAGAGGGTGGGAGACAACAACCGCGATTGGGCAGAAGGGGCCCGCACAGGTTGGGAGACCAAAACTGAAACGGACCGGGAGGAAATCCCTGGCTTGATAGATCTTGGTCTTTCTCTGTGATTCCAGAACAGCTTTTGATTCTGTGGAGCAGCCGAGGCTCCCTCCTTCCCATCATCACTCCAGGAGGGCATGGCTCTTATGCTTCCTGCTTGAATCAGAGAAAAAGAAGGGTTAGGATTAGAGACCACCCTTCCCTCCAGTCCTCCTCAGTGTGACCCATTCCCCACCTTAGAAGCTGGGGAGAAAATATCCTCACCCCAGATTGAGGGGATCTGAGGACTGAAGAAATCTGCAGGCTGACCTGCCACCTCAGATTTAAGGACCTCCATCCCAGCTGTGACTGAGGCAAGTCTTGTAACCTCCCCAGGCCTTGTAGACATGCAAGTCAGGGACCCAAGGATACAGAGGAAATCAGAGTCCAGGAAATGGAATTGGAAATTGGAGTAGAAGAGGGGCAGGGATAGTCAGGAAGAACTGACTTCCAATCCAGGCCTCAGACATTTATTAACTGTGTGACCCTGGGCAAGTCACTTAACTCCGTTTGCCTGTTTAGTGCACAGTTATCCATGAACAAAAACATTTTGCACCAACTCTCCCTCCACTTTGATCTTGGCTTGTAGCCTTTTCATATTAGATAGTTTACCATCAGTTCAGTAGCTAACCTTGATGTCATGTTTGTATTCACTGATGGCCTTTGACAACATGGCTGAAAACATCATGCTAAAAAGCATGGGAGCAAGCACACGGTCTTATTTCACTCCATTGGTGACTGGTAAAGCACAAGAACGTTGTCAGTTATCTAGAACCTGGGCAAGCATAGTGTTACAAAACTGACATACAATACTATTGAACTTTCCCAGGCAACCAAATTTTGACACAATTTTCCATAAGCACTCATGACTGACAGATGGACAAACGTTGTGTACAGACCTCTGTTCTGCTCCCGGCATTTCTCCTGGAGTTGTTGGGAAGCAAACACCACATAGACCATTTCTCGACCCTTTCTGAAGCCATACTGGATCTCAAGTAGGTGCCCATCTTCCAGCTGAAGGAACAATCTGTTGAAGAGGACTCTGGCAAGAATCTCACCACCAATGAATAAGAGGGAGAGAGACCTCCCTGTGACTGTCACAGGACAGTCCATTTCCTTTACATTTATAGAGGTGAACAATGGAAGTATCCTTTAACTCCTGGGGGATTACCACCTCTTGTCATATAACCCAGAAAACTTCAGTCAGTTTTTGTAAATCGCAGCTGAAATAGAATCAGCACCAAGTGCTTTGCCGCACTAAAGGAACCTAATCATATTGAAAACCTCTTCTTCAGAGGGAAGAGAAGTTCCAGACCTCAAACTCTATTACAAAGAAGCAATTATCCAAAGAGCTGAAAAAGAGAAAAATTGTTGGGAGACTAGGCAGGAATCAGAAACAATGGAACTCAATAGCCCAATGTGTGATAAAGAGAAAACATAAATTATCTAGAAAAACGTGCTTTGTTTGATTAAAAAAGTGGGTAGAAAAAAACACCTTACACTGTATTCCATGACACATTCTAAATAGATAAGAAATCTTAATACTGCAGGACCTACTATAAAAAAACTATTAAGAATAAATAAATAATAGCTAACATTTTTACAGTGTTTACTATGTTCCAGGCACTGGGCCAAGGACTTTACAATTATTTTCTCAACTGATTCTTACAACAACCCTGAGAGATAGATGGTATTATTTTCATTTTACAGATGAGGAATCTGCGAAAAACCTATTAGATGAGTAGATCATATACCTATCTCAGCTTTGGGTAGGGAATGTGTTTTTTAACCAAAGATAGAGGCACTTTTAAAAGATAAAATACAAATTTTTGATTACATGAAACTAAAACGCTTATTTTCAGACAACATTAATGTATCTAGGATAAGAAGGGAAGTAGTCAAATCGGGGAAAAAATCTATGTATCAAATTTCTCCAATAAGGGTTTGGTATCCAAGACATATAAACTAAAAGAATATAAACGACCAATTCTCAAGCAAAGAATTGACTGGAAACCTCATGAAATGCTCCAAATCACTTTGACCCAACTATTCAATGACTGTTTATACTCTGGGTTCAAAACTGGTCTCAGACACTTCCTAGCTGTGTGACCCTGGGCATGTTACTTCATCACTTTCTGTCTCAGTTTCCTCATCTGTAAAATGAGAACCATAACAGCATCTACCTCATAAGATTGTTGTAAGAGTCAAATGAGACAACACTTGTAAAGCCCTTAGAATGTGCCTGCCATCTAGTAGGCATTTACTAAATGCAAGAGGAAAAGGAACTATATGTTCAGTTAAACTTATCACAGTTCTTTTTATGGTAGCCTCAAACTGGAAACTACAACCATGTCTTCCTATTGCAAAATGGTTACGAACCAAAGTGTGCAAATGTGCCGGCATGTTATTGCTACTGTTGCTCAGTCATTGCAGTCAGGTTCATTTCTTTGTGACCCCATTTAAGCTTTTCTTGGCAAAGACTCCGGAGTGATTTGTCATTTCCTTCTCTAGCTCATTTTGCAGATGAGGAAACTGAGAAGACAGAGGAGAGACACAGAGAAAGTTAGACAAAGTAACTCCAGTTGATTAAAATTAAAATCACTCCTGTACACCAGGTTTTAGAAAAATAAAACGGAAAATCCTGAGGCAGGATCCAGTGGGTCTTCAGAATCATCACTAATATCCCAATTGTGTGTGTGTGTGGGCATGCACGCATGCATGTAGGTGCAAGCACACACATGCATATATATGAAATTCTTGGCAAGCCAGGAAATCTTAAAAAATTATTCTGTTAGACAAATTCCCATTTGCAATGAAGACTGTACATCTAAGACTGGGTAGCTGACTTTATAAATAGATCTGTGGGTAGATCTGAAGATCTCATCTCAGAAGAGACATAACGGCTGCTTACTCGCTTGCCAAGAGTATCAGGTTGGAATTATACCCATGTATTACCCATCAAATATTTGACACCTAGGGCTCAGAACGTTTTTATGATTCAGGATGAAAGCCCTCTTCCTCAGTGGGAAGTAGGCTGAGCAGTAGCCCTCAGCCACTATTTATTACAGTATTTGAGCATTTCTTAGCCATTTAAATGCATAAGACTGCACTGGTGCCTTCCTTTGGTTCCTATCTTTTTTTTAATGTATCACTGATACAGATTGAATGTTGTGCTCCTGACCCCTTTATCCCATCACCTTTGTGACTTTTATTGTGAGGTTTTGTGTAGCCAGTGATTTTTAGGAACACATCTGTCCTGTTCCAAAAGAACAGACTGAACAGGGAGGTTGACTTGGGTTTGGATGCTATGAAGTTGTGACCATCCCTGACCATGTCCTCCTTCTCCTCTGCAGGACCTGCTGCCAGTCAAGCATGACTCTTTATAGCCAGTTGTCTATTCTGGCCTCCACTGCTTTCGCCAGGTGTTCTTCTCCAGTGTAGCTGTTCCTCTCTCCAGACTTTTGCAGGGTTACCTGATGTCCTGGACAATCTATCCACTAAGGATGTAACTGAGGTGGCAGTTCTTTCCCCAGATCTCAGTCACCCATGTTATTCACTGGGTCACCCTAACCCTTCCTTTCTGACCTACTCTGCAGATGAGCTCTTTTGACCTCCCTGCTCTAAACCTCCTTAGTCAAGGGGTAAACCTTCATCTCAGCCCCCACTGATGGAAGTTGATTCTGTGAGTCCAGCAGAGAGGGAGGGCCTTCAGTCTCCCCAGCATGCCACCTTAAACAACTGCCTTGAGTGTCCCCAATCAGAAGGTAAGAAGCTTCCTCTTTCTCCTCTGCCAGGCTTCCATGCTGAGCTTCATGGCTAATGGTACATCAGAAAAACTCCATTCCCCCTGGGCTCGCCTGCCCAGGAAGACTGGGGTTCTAGGCTGAACTCAGATCTTCTCAGAATTCTTTTCCCAACTGAATCTCTGAGCTTTTTACTGGACAAAGCAACTCTGAGAGCCTTTGCTGTGTCTTGTGTGTCTCTCCATCCAAAGTCACCAAACTGATACCAACAAGCCTATTTCCACTCCAATGGAATCACCTAGACAAAGTCCATTTCCCCAGGGTTCTTCTGTTTCCAGTTGAGACATCTCACCCACTGAGAGCCTTTATGTTCCACTGAAGGTGGCAGAGGAGCCCAGCACCCCTAAATCCATTTCAGAGGTGATGTAACCAGGAACTCAACAGGACAGACAGGGCTCAGGAAGACCCAAAAGGAAGAGCCATGAGCTCCTCCATGTGTCCCAGACCTCCTTAGACCAGTGGAGGCTCTAGTAAAAGGTCTGAAGCCTATGCTCTGAGCAAGGATGTGTCAGTCTCCTGAACCCACCTGGGTGCCAAAGGGCCAGTACTGGAAGTAGTTTGGAACAACACCCAACTGGTTTATGCCTTTGCTGGCTTATTCCAGCTGTCAAGAGCATAGTACATTTCAGAATCCATGAGAGGTCAGGTGGGGTCCAGGTGGGGTCAGCTGGGGTCAGCTGGGGTCAGGTGGGGTCAGCGGGGGTCCAGGTGGGAATTTCTGGTGTCTCAGGGAGTATAAATCATCTCAGATAAGCCAAGAATAAAAATAGACACAGTCACAAGGAGAGATCAGCAGGAATACTGCATTAGACTTAAAGATATCATAGACAGTGAAATTATGGGATGGCTTAGCAGCTAAGGATTTAAAGGAAAAGCTAATCAGAAACATGGGGAGAAGCAATGAGTAAATTATAATGGACAGGGACCTCCCTTTGGGGAGCTCAGGTAAAGCATCTCCCAGGAACCTGATTGCAGCCTGGAGCTCCATTGTTGACTGAGCACCATCCCTACCCCCCCAACCCAATCCATCACACGTATTTTTAAAGTTTCATCTCTTAAGCTTCCACTTAATGCTCTGACCTTTGTGAGGCTGAGGGAAGCAGACCCTTGCTGCTCTGCCCATCCTTGCGTTATGGGTTCATCCCAAGAGGATCCCATCTCCCCCAGGCACATCTTCCAGCATATTTACCTGCTCTGCCCCAGAGGTAAGGGCACCACAAATGACTGTGAAAACATTCACTGATGTACAAGTGTAGGCCCTCCAACTGTCAAAGAGAACCTCATCCCAGTGTGCAGTAAACAACACAACAATGCCAAGCACCAGGCTAAGTGCTTTACAATTCTTACCTCATTCAATCTTCATAGCCACTCTTGGAGGGATGTGGTAATAAGATCTCCATTTTACAGAAGAGGAAACTAAGGCAAATAGGTGAATGCATTTGCCCAGGGTTACACCTCTAGTAAGTAGTGTATAAGGCTAGATTTGAATTCAGGTCTTCCAGACTCCAGGCCTCATACTCTGTGCACTGTGATGCCCCCTGGTAGCCCTGAATTTCATCACTTCCAACCCACAATTCTTACACAGTCCAAAACTAGATGGTAACGCAATGCACATTGTATAGCACTTAATGTGCATGTATACCAATAGTGCTCTCATGTTCTACATTTTAACCATTTAAAAAAAGCACCTTCATATAAAGACAACCACACAGCAAGCATATAAGTCCAAAATTTCTGGTAATAAGCTATGGCTTCCTATACTGCCTTTCTAGTTGCACATCAGTAATTGGCACTGTGTGGTCTCCTTGGTAACCACTTGTCCATTTTTCTGGGAACAGCCCGAATAGATACGCCCTGCCTTGTGGCTCCTGACCTTGGGGGCAGTCCTCTGGTGACTTTGTGACTGGCACCACCTCTATGAGTCACCTCTGCTCCTCAGAGCCTCCTCACCTGGGAATATTAGGAAATAGACCTTCCCACATCCATGTAAACACAGATCCATTGGACTGGGATATTTTTGAGAAATATCTTGGCCCTTTGCTGGGCACAAACACTCCAGCTGTTCATCATCTGCATCTTCTTCCTCCCATCATCTTAGGCAACTGAGAATGCCATGGAGAAAGAGCTGGCCCTGGAGTCAGAAAGACTTGAGTTCAAATCTTGCCTCAGACACTTCCTATTGGGGCGACCCTGGGCAAGTCATTGCATGGTCGTCCTTCATATAATAATATCTGCTTGGCAGGGATGTTGTGAGGATCAAATTAGGTCATGGAAACATGTAATGTGTAAACCTTAAGGTGATTGACTGTCACAGCTAAGGAAGGTTGCGCTTGTTTTAAAAGATGAGCAGACTCGTAAGATGCTTGTTCTCTCACTCACATGTGAGGACATCTTCAGCTGTCTGGTCCCAATGTTTACAACTTTCTGCCACTCTGAGAGCTCCCTCTTTAAAATATCCATGTCTGGGAGGAGGCATTTGCACCATTAAAGAGGCTATTTCTCTTCCTTTGTGTCTTCCAGTTGGAGACTCCAAAGCCTTTGGGAAGAAAAAACACAGGAGAATCAGCGGATGGTCCAGGTGGTCCTCAACCTTGAAGGAGAAAAGGAAACTTCTTAAAGGTCATTTTCCAAGAACTCAAGATGGACGACAGGAAAGTATTCCAGGAGAGTGCACCCAGTGACTGATGCAGGAAAAACAATGATGCAAAAAATCAGGAACGATTTACTGCCAAGGCTAATTACTGAGAGAACAAAGTATGTAAGTCTACCTTCATCTGTTCGCATTCAGATGACATCCAAAGGCAAGAATGCTCATGCTGCAAAGGGAAGGGAATAATTATTTTTAGAGTATCTACTGTGTGCCTTATACTGACTGTGCTCAGGGTCTTTGCTCTGTGTTGGACAGTGCATTTCTGCAGTTTTACTTACCAAAGTGAATGCTTTCCTAATTGCCTCCAAATTTAATATAGCTGTTTTAAAAGGAAGTAGAAGAGGGCTTACTGACTGGAAGTGTTTCTTTGGCCAGATGAGACTCTGGGAAGCCGCTAAGGAGCCCCCTGGCTTTGAAAACCCAGATGTTGATACTTCCTTCTCTGGTAACTATGATCAAACAGTTGGACCTGTCTGTTGACTTGTGATACATGTATTGATTATGGCCAGACAGAGGAAGACATGTCTGTTGATCTTTGATTTCTCTGTATTTTGATTTTGATTTTTTTTTGGATACATATTCTTGATTAAAGGAGATTGTTAACCCCTCCAAGGTTGCCCTTTCTTTTAGAGAAGCAGGTCAAAGAACTGTGATAGCAGCACCCCCTGTGTATGTTGGAATGCTTACTGTTTCAGTCTACTACCAGAGGAGGCCCTGGAACATGTGTCTAGTTTCCCTTCTTCAGAGGATTAAAGAAAACTTTTTGCTTATTTTTTAAAAAAAAAAGGAAGTAGAAGAAGGAGAGAGGGGACAGTGGATCATCATCCCATATTAGTCCTTAGTGAATGCCAGGCTAACAGTATCCCCATGTTTTACTCAAGTGTGGCAAGGCCCTTGTCATCTGACAAACTCCAGGGGAAGACTGCTGTCAAACTTCCCAAATCATGAACTCGGTTTCTTGCAATTTGGAATTTCTCCTTAAGTCACTTAAGAATTTGAGGACTTCAAGGAAATGGGCAATGGGAAGCTTCCCAGAGCCAATCTGATATCACAGAGAAAGAAAGGGTGTCCTGATTTTTCCTTCTCCATCTAGAGAGCGCCCATTTCATTAGTGCCCATGGGGATCAACAAATTATAACCAAAGACACAGGGTGGTCCCTACAGAGTCTTTGCTGGACAAGACTGTTCACTCTAGTACCCCTCACCTGTCCCTTGGGCCAGCTTCTATTTTTAGGTGGGGCAATCAGATGTTTCTAAGTCTGCATGAAGTGACATATTTCATTCCATAATTTTGAAATTCTTTAAAGCACAAAAAGTCTCATGATTATGAGCAGACTGTTGGGTCTTCTTTTATGATAAATTAATTTTCTAGATATATCTTCTCCTCTATGACCCTTCTAAAATAGGGAACCCAATCAAATTGTCAAAATTCATTTTCCATTTTTAATCTGCACATAGCAACATTTGGTTTCCATTGGTAGCTGGGGGGTGGGAGGGTCAGAGTTTTAGAACTGGAGGAGACTATAAAGGATGTGAAGTCTCTCTGAGGAAAGTTCTAGAATTATTCCTTGCTGGTGTCCATATGCAAGTTTGAGAAGTTATCATTTTAGGTGAAGATCAAAGTTCTGCAGAGCACTTTCTGTAGGTCCATGCCAATCCCAAGAGTGTATGCCTGTTTTTGTAGTCTGCTGCAGCCTTCCCCATGAGAATGAGGCTGTTCTTTGTCTGTATGCTCTTCTCCTCCTTGGCTCTGCTTGTTGATGCTCCATCAGTTGTTTGACCCAGTCCTAGCTGAGTATTTTTGTCTGGGGTGAGAACTCTCCCTCCCCCATGGTGTGGCCACAAACCCTTGTTTGTGCATGTCTGTAAATAGGGACAGGTAGGTTTAAGTGAGCACCATCAGGAAAGAGAACTCTAGTATTATTGGAATTTTCTTTTTTCCCCTTGAGATATAAACTGGTAGGCTATTTTTTCAAATATTTATTTATTTTGCAAGGCAATAAATGTTTAGTGATTTGCCCAGGGTCACAAAGCTAGAAAATGTCAAGTGTCTCAGGCTGGATTTAGACTCTGGTCCTCCTCACTACAAGGCCCATGTGCTATCCACTGCACCACCTAGTTGCCCCAAACTGCTAGGCTATTACCTATATTAAAATCTGGATTTACTTTTGCTGGATGGGTGAGTTTGTTTGCAAAGGTGCGAAATTATTTCTTTCATCTTCCTGAATTTGTAAGTGTACATGTGGGAAGCTGGTACAGCATGTTATTTTAAGTGTATTCATTCATATAAAAGTCTCATCTAAACAAAAATCCATCTTATTTGGTCCTGATCTACTCACGCATTTTTTACTGTTTTCATTGTCTGTGCCTTTGGGTTAAAGGGCTTCTGTTTGTTTTGTTTTATTCTTTAGGTAGACAGGTGTCCAAAGTCTTGGAAATGTCTATGGTTTTATGCTTCTTTGGGGTGGCATTTAATTTCTTTTCATTCTAAATGTGGCCATTTGAGGTGAAAAGAGTAGGAAATGGAAAAATTCTGAGTAAAGAGCAAGATCTCTCTTCCTTTTTTCTGACTGTTGCCTCAAAAAATAAAATTTAGACAAAGGAAGCAAGAAATATTGTATATAATAAAGCCCATTCATTGAAAACTAGAAAATAAACTTGAGAAAACTAAAATAGGTGATGTGAGGTCTAAATAATGTGTACAAAAGTTATCAGTTTTGAATATATGGAACTTCTCAATAATTTTATCATTAATTGAATAAGAAAAAAGGCTAGAAATTTGAAGTCATTGTTTATTATGATTAATACTGATTGATTGATATGATTATCCCAGAGGGCAAAAGTATGGACAATGGGACTTCCTCTAATCACCTTCTATGTTATAGATATGTATTTCTATATTATGTTTTTTGATGATGAGGAAAAGTTTTTTGTTTTGTTTTAGGAAACTAGATCTATGAACTGTTTTTCAATGTGTTAAAAGATTCGCAGAGGAGAAAGTTGTCACCTTTGATTATTTTGCTATATACAAATGAATTTGGGAAGTGAGTTCATCAGTCTCTCTTCCTCACCCTGGTTTTGCCAGGGCAATGCTTTGCATGTTTGCCATTGAGTTAACCTTTCTTTAATGTGACTAAGGCACATTTTATCGCCACAAAAAGGTTTCACTGTATTTTGTGTCCTAAGGATGATGTTTCCTATATATTTGAAAATGGAGATATGGAAAAGCTTGGGTTTTCCCCTCTACAAGAAAGTAATATGAATATGATTTGCCTTAGAAAGAGTTTAACATTGTGAATGGAAAAAAAACCCACCCTACAATTTTAAAATCAGACTGTATGCAGTCTTAATGCTCTTCCAAACCTGGGGGATAGGAGAATTGAGAACCTTGATGCAGTAAAAAGCCCTCCATATGTGGGATCCAACTCTAGAAGGCAAAAGCCCTCCAAGCTGAGAAGGAAGTGGGAATCACAAGTGCCTTTGTGTTTACCCCAAAATCTTTGACCTTCTACAATATGTTTGGAAAGTTTATTTGAGATTTAAAAATCAGATTAATTTAAAATCTGCATCAAGATTATAAGGAAGAGTAATTTCCCTGTTGATGGAAACGCCAACTATTGGTTGCTTAAAGGAAAGGTGCTTAGCCAATAAGATGTAACTGAGAAGATCTTAACAAAATAAATAAGACAATACAACGTAGAAAATGTCCATTTGGAGTTTTCTCAGTCCTTTTGAGCCTGACCCCACGGACTGAGAGCATAACTGGCATTTACCTCATTCTATTGTACGTTGCTTTCTGGTGCTTTGAAGATCTTGCATATTTTTTTACAAACTGAAGGTTTGTGGCCACCCTGTGTCTAGCAAGTCTGTTGCTGCCATTTTTCCAACAGCACATGATCACATTGTGCCTCTGTGTCACATCTTGGTAATTCTCACATTTCTAACTTTTCATTATTACATCTGTTATGATGATCTGTGATCAGTGATCATTTGATGTTGCTGTTGTAACTATTTTGGGGCACCATGAACCATGGCCATACAAGATGGCAACCTTAAGCAATAAATGTGTGTGGTCTAACTGCTCCACCCACCAGTTGTCAAGGAGGTAAACCTCATTGCTGTCTTATTTTAAGAAACTGCCACACACACCAACCCGCCCCCAGCCTTCAGTCACCACTACCCTGGTCAACCAACAGCTGTCAGCATCAAGGCAAAAGGATTACAACTCACTCAGATGATGGTTAGCATTTTTTAGCAATAAAGTTTTGTTTCATGTTTTAAATTCATGATACTGTGAGTGTTATTATGTTTCTAAATTTTCTTGTATTGTAAATTCTGAGAAACCATTGTTTATGAGATCCTGTTTTGGGGGGGAAATGATAAAATTGTATCACTGGAGAATTTAACTCTTTTTGATTCAAATATTGTGAAATTATTAAGTTATTAGAGGTTATTGTCATGTTAAAACCTATAAACCATTTAACTAGTATTTTTATAGGGAAGAAGAATAATTTCTTACTTTTGAAAAAAGGAAAAGAGGCAGGGTGACCTTGTTTTTAACATTAACATGGCATAACATAGTATATGTCCATAAAATACTAAGATAAGTCCCATTATTCAAAGTAGTGTCTGGGTCAACTCACTTTATCCTCAGCAGCCATAAACAGAGGAATGCTCCTGATCAGCCTCAGTTGCTGACACAGGAAGGGGCACTTTTAGTTGACTCTGAGAACAAAGAAGGGCATGTCTGTTAGGCCAAGGTGCTTGTTCAGGCTTTGGCCCTTAATGGGGCTCAAATGATCTTAAATGATTATCAAAATGAATGAAATTTTCTTACAAAACACAAATTGGATTAGACTCATAATTGAATAGAAAGGGACCTGAGTAGTTCTAGAATGAAGTCATATGATAAAGTCAGTGGGGTTCACTCAATTCCCACAATGAACCACTTACCATCCTAATTCTCTCATAAATATATTTGTAAAGTGTCTGGCACACAGTAGGCATTTAATAAATGTTCGTTCCATTGCCCAATTCCTTTGGTATCCTAGCTGTTGCAGTCAGCCTTGAGTAACTGCTGGGTCCAAAAGAGACACTACCTCAAAGCCTGGAATGTAGTACAACCCAAGAACCATAGATCATCCCCTAGGGAAGGGACCTCTGCCTTCAATAGCATTGAGTCCATTCATGGACAGGACACTTTGGATTGGTTGGAAGTTTGGTTTGTCAAGTTGGTTGCTTGGCACATCTTGATAACTTTCCAACTGGTGTGAGTTTTTATAGAAGGCATAAACTTCATTTTTATTGTCTTTGGAAGATAAAAGGTACTTGGAATGTATTTAGAAAGACAAAGTTGCTCTAAGATGGGGGTGTAGCTACAATGTTTTCACAAAGAGGCTGATAGCTTTGAAAGTGGTATCATTGTTCCACCAGTGTCTAGAAGCTGAGTAAGACAGTGAAGGAACTACTGTCCCCAAAGAGTGGCCACTCATTGAAAATACTCATGAAGGAAAATTGGAATGTTCATCTGTCCCTCCCTCAGTCATCCTGTTAGAACCGGACAGCTGCCTTGGGTCACAGTGGATGAACTATAAGGATGGAAATGAGCAAATCCAACACATTCAACCAAAGGGCTTAGTCACAGAACCACAGGTTTTGCTTTATTGTTGGAGAGGACCCCAGGGGTCACCCAGCCCCCTGGGTTTGCCGAGGAGGACCCTGAGCATCATCAAAGGGGAGGGACTTCTCCAGGGTCATGAGAGGCTGAGGACCAGCATCCACTCCCTCTCTGTCTCCAATCATTGACATTTCCAATCCCCCTGATGAAGTCCAATTTCTCTCTATTCCTACGGAAACAATGAGCTCTATTTTTGAAGTCAGTGAACAGGTTCTCCTCCTCCAAGGGGACCAAGTGTTGCTTCAGGCTCTCATCAAAGCAACAACGTGAAAAAACTTACATTACCAGGACGTGGGTTTTACAACGCTGTCTCCCAAAATGTAGGTTTTATTCTCCTTTAAAGATGAAATTTCCCAGAGAAATAATTTTGACTTTTGGTCTAAAAATGAAAAGAAAATAGCAAAAAAGACAATAGTCATTTAAAAAAGAGAGCATTGATGTGTGGAAAAGATCATGTGAATGACCATGGAAAGAAATCTGCAATTCGCTGCAGCACAAACGAGCCTTTCAGTCCTTGTTACGAAGAAATGCATTTCCCAAAGTCTGATCCAACTTTTCCGAAGTCCTGACTCAGGGAACCCTCTCGACTGGCCAGTTACCTCGAAACCCTCTCGACTGGCCAGTTACCTCGAATCCAGCCCCGCCCTTCAAGTCAGTTACCTCTCGGCCCCTCCCATCCACGTGCGTCCCCTCCTCCTCGGCCGAGCTCCAGGGGCTCCCCTCAGCCCTCAAAGCACTTCATACCACGCATGCGTACAGCCATTCAAACCTACGGACTACATTTCCCAGAAAGCGCTGCGCATCTCAGCGGCCACATTCGCCCCTCCCTGGACTGCCATGGAAACCGCGACCGCCGCCTCGGTTACGTCACTTCCGCTTCTTGCTCGTAGTTTCCCGCCCCCTCTACTTTCGGGTCCCCCAGGTTCCTGGGCCCGGTAGGAGACCCTGCGACCCGGCCCACTCCCGACTGCGTACCCCTTGAGCCCGCTTGCCCCTCGCCTTAATTAAGAAGGGAATTAGAGAGGGAAAGGAAAGGGAGGGGCTGCCCCGCATCCCCCCGTTAAGAACCTTGGTAACCAATCAGCTGAACCCATTTGGACCCCGCCCTCCCCAGGGTACTTCTCCCCTCCCAGTGGGGGACCCCGCCCTCCCCAGGGTACTTCTCCCCTCCCGGGGGGGACGCCCCCGTCCTCTTCCCTCTTAGCCCCCCACCCCCACCCCTCCAAGGATTCTCCCCACAACCTCTGAAGTCTGCTCCAGGTGTTTGTCTGCCGCCCCTACTCCCACTTGCCCCTCGCCTGGGCGCCTGCCTCCTTAGGGATGTCGGCAGAGGGAGGTCTCCGGCGTGCAAGCCTAGGACTGGTGCCTCTCGGAACAGCCTGTTCGGTTCTCTCCTGGAGGCCGAAGCTTCCAGGTCCTGGGAGCCTGCCTGTCAGGAATTGCTGGTACAGGAATTGCTTTGGAGACCTTTCAAGAGGTGATTCCTGGATTCTTTGTATTTTCCCTTCACTCTCTAGTTAGAATAGATCCGGGCATTTTTATTTCTTTCTTGAGATATAGGGTCTAGGCTCTTTTTTCTTCTATTTTTTTCTTTGGATTTTTTTTTCCTTTTTTAAAGACAGTTTTATTTAAAGTTTTGAGTTCCAAATTCTATCCCTCCCTTCCACCCCCCTCCCTGAGAGAGTAAAAAATCAGATATAGTTTATACATGTGTAATTATGTGAAACTTTTCCATATTAATCATTTTGTACAAAAAGACTCGAATAAAAGAAAAAATGAAAGAGAAAAAATAGTGTGCTTCAATCAGTAGTCAGATAACATTAGTTCTTTCTCTAGAGGCAGCATTTTTCATCATAAGTCCTTTGACCTTGTCTTGGATCATTGTGTTACTAAGAAGAGCTAACTCATTCACAGTTCTTCATGAAACAGTATTGATGTTACAGCATCCCACCTTCTGGTTCTGTTCACTTCACTATGCATCAGTCCATGGAAGTCTTGCCATGTTATTTCTGAAATCACCCTGCTTGCTATTTCTTATGCATGATGGTATTCCATTAAAGCAGTAATTATCAAAATAATCTGCTACTGGCTAAGAAATAAAGTGGTGGATCAGTGGAAGAGGTTAGGCACACAACACATTGTAGTAAGTGACCATAGCAATCTGGTAGTAATAATTAAGCCAAAGATCCAAGCTTTTGGAACAAAAACTCATTATTTCACAAAAACTGCTGGTAAAACAGTATGTTGTTTCAGTGTCTTGCTGTATCACATGTCGACAAAGTTTCGTTTAAAAAGGCAAACAGGCTAAATGTATATTGCTTATTCCCTTAAAGCTGGCAGTTACATGATCATGGAGCCAGAAGGAAATCTCTGACTAACTAATACAAAAATGATCAGGTTTAAATCTGTTTTAGGACAATCTAAGGATGTCTGTGTCCCTTGGATTTTATGGTCTCTATATATATTTGTAACATGAGAATGGAATTTCTTAATTGAAAAAGTTGTAAATACAGTAAGATTAGAGAATGGACAAAGTGTCAGTTGAAATTACAACGCAGGATATCTGTGTTTTCTTTACCATTAACAAGCCATAACATGGTATATGTCCACAAAATATTAAGATAAGAAAAAAGTCCTCTTTTCAAGATTGTGTCTTGGGTTAAGGGTCTCATAAAATATGCCATCAGCCCCACCTGACCTTGTTGACCTAGAAAGAGGAATTCTCTGAGTTTACCTCAGAGAACAAAGAGACTGTTAAGTCCAGGTTCTTCTTTTGATTGATTAATTCAGGCTCTGGCCCTTATTAAAGTCCAGAAATGATATTAAATGATTATCATTTCTTCCTTGTGATCAAAGGCAATCCAAAAGCTTCACCTGTAGACCAAGAAAGGTATAGAAAAACCTCTCTCTCCTTAGGGGCTGAGGAGGAGGGGAGTTCTAAAATTACTTATCTAGGTGGATTCAGTATTTTTTCCCAACCACTTAGGGACCACTAAAGATAAGGTCAATTTCTTCTTCAGATGGAATCTGCCTCATGGGGTGAGTAGAGAAATGGGAGGAGTTGCTCTTTCTCTGTGGCTGGGCATTCCCAGAGATGGGCAGTCACTGCAGAGAAATTGTGAACAAGCAAAAGAAGTGGGCTGGAAGGTGGGGATAAGGTAGGGAGCATAAAGCTGCCACAGATATAGGTGACCAGTCCTGGGTATGACAGGGACTCAGGGAGGGAGGGAGCTGTTCTTCTTGCAGGTCTGGTTGGACCCTTCAGAAAGCTGTCTACGGCTGATGTCATCTTTTTCAGGCCCTTTCAAAATTGGAAGACAAAGTGTCCTCTCAGGAACAGGGGCAATAGATGAGACAGATGGGTCCAGGAGTCCATGTAGTCAGACAGACCTGACAGGGGTTCCCAGAAAATAAATGACTTGATAATTGAGAGGAAACAGTACAACATAACTGACACAACCAGGACTGTGCTCTTTCCCTTGGGCAATGATCTCAGCTGCCGTTGGCATGTTGATTGGGGTGGATTTCACCCATACTTTAGCTCCAGGTTTAAATATGTCAGTAGATCCAAACCCTCCTCATCCTCTTATGGTAACCTCTGTGGGCAATGAGGATGTTAGCCTCCTACTCCTTGTACGGCAATATCAATAATTGAGCGATTCGGTACCCCCCCCAGGATCTCAACTGGTTTGGGTCCCAGATTTTGTAGTATGGTGTTGACCTGAAAACTTGATTAAAGAAAAGGCAACAGGCTAAATGCATACATTTTATGATTTAATTAATCAATTCCCTATTAAAGAAAATGGCAACATAACGCATTATGGAGCCAGAAAAACGTTCTGGCTACCAATACAAAGAATTAGGCAACCTTAAATCTGTTTTAGGACAAAGAAGTGTTCTGTGTCCTTCAGATTTATGATCTCCATAAGTGATCAACTGGTCCATTAGAAAGGAATTTCTTAATTGCATAGATTGTAAATACAATAAAATTTGACAAAGTTTCAAATAGAAATTACAACCTAAGATGTTTGTATTTACTTTACCATTAATATACCATAACATAGTATATGTCTACAAATATTAAGGTAATGGTAATATCCCATTATTTAAGATAGCGTCTTAGGTTAAAGGTCTCTAAAGGAATGTTAAGTCAGCCTTGGCTGACATAGGAAGAGGCATTCTCTGAGTTTGCTTCAGAGAGAGCAAAGAGATTACTCCAAAATTTTATATTAAACATTATCAGCGGCCTTTATCTCACCCTGATAACCCTGATCAATAACTCCACCCAAGACCTGGACTCCCTTGATGGCTAACTCAGAGGGGTTATCAGACTGAAGTGCCCACCTGGCAGTTCAATACCTATTCCAACAGGGAATTTCATAGGATCAGGCTGGTTCAGGGCTGAATCTTGTTGAGAGTATAAATCTAATCCAGCTGATCTGGGAGTGGCTCTCCAGGGAGCTAGGGCAGGCTCCTCAGTTTTACAATATTTAAATTCTAATTTAGCTCCCCAATATATATTATATATCTTTAGATTTGGAGTAAGCATTCTCATTAAATGCATCTCCCCATTGCCCAGTGGGCGATTATTTAATATTTTTAGAGCATCCCATAGATTCTCTTTCCACTTATTATAAGAATTTCCTGATTTCCTTAATTGTTCTTTTAATAAGCCATTCATTCCATCAGCTCAGAGGCCTGTGAATAAGAAGGAATATGAAAGATCCATTGAATATCATTTTCTTGAACATTGTTGAACCAACTTGCCTTTGAAATGGAACCTATTATCACTTTGTATCTGAGCAGGTGGTTCGTAATATAAAGTGACATTCTCTAAAGCTTTAATAGTGTTTTTCTAATTAGCATGCACATATGAACAGGCTCCTAAAACTTCAGAGTAAGTGTCCATTATCATACATATAAACTGACAATTTTTGGAATGAGGCAAAGGCTTTCCACTTGCCAATTTCTGGGCACTCCTCGGCTTCTGATATATTGACAAAGCGGGCACCTTAAAATCCCTGTCTCAAACATGCTCAAGGTTAGTGGAGTACCTCTGTCCTGTGCCCATTTCCTTGAGATGTCCTGACTTAGGATGAGCCCATTTTGCCAGGCCCCAATCATCTTGATCTTTGGCCACAACAATTTTGGTCATTCCATCTTTTTGTGCATTACCTCCCTGCCTGCTCCATGGAATCCAGGGTGGTATGAGCATCTACATGAAAAACAGATACATTACTATGTTGTACGATTTCCCACATGCTTTCCATAGGATTGTGCCCCGTAATTCCTTGCCATATATTTCCCAATTATCAGAAGCCCACTTGGGCATCCAGGTTATCAATCCATTAGCTACTGCCCAGGAATCTGTAAAAACATGACTTTCTCTTTGTTCTTCCTGTTTAAGAACTCAATAAATTGCCTGCAGTTCAGCATATTGCCTGCTATTATCTTCCCCAGTAGAGGTCAGTGTTTTCATTTGTAGTAGGATTGTAAGCCACTGATTTCCAATAATTGAACTCTTCCTATGCATTTTACTGACCCATTAGTAAACCAGGCATGCTTTTTCTGTTTTAAGGAGAGCACTTGGAAACCCTTATTCCATTTAACTGGAAATTCTCTAATATTTGGAATATTCTCAATCAAAAGGACAGTAGATGAGGGTGTCAACAATTAGAGGTTTTATCCTGAAGCATTGCGACACCAGCCCTCCCGGGCATGGTCGCGTCCTGATTGTACCATTTTCACTATAATACTTCTTTCCTGTGCACGGCTTGTGCAGTGTATTTTGGGAGAACTCATAATCAGGACCTCAGGTCATAAAAGCACATTGTGCCCCAGAGTTAATTGTTTGATATCTAGTAATGCCCAATAGCATACTAGTAATTGTTTTCCGAAAAGGCTATAGAATGCCCCTGTTTCAGGTAATTTTCTTGTCCAAAATCCTAATGAAACTATTTGACCCTATGCCATTTGCCACAGGCTCCAGTTACCATAATTTTCCATTACAGACACATATAATTCTACCTCTCCTTCCTGCATTGGCCATAGATCCAGGGCAATTTGAACCACATTCTTCACTGCCTCAGAAGCCTCAGTTTGTTTGGGACCCTACTCAAACCTCATTATTTTTCCTAGTGATTTTATACAGGGCTTGTAATATTTGTCCACGATGAGGAAAATGGTGCCTTCAGTAGCCAAACCGACCCAAACATTTTTGAACCTTCTGATTTGTCTTGTTTTTTGGGAGAATTTCTATATGCCCCTGTGAGAAAGAGATAAATGTTGTCCTCCACAGAAAGAAATATCTATTTGGTAGCCAAGTGACAGGGAGTACTGAGAATGAGAAGTCTCGATGTCCCACTTCTTCAGGAGACAGGTAGAACTAAAAGAGCAGATGAGATCAAGGTACTCCCACAACTTCACTTGTTTAATAAGCTTCATGCATATTAATTGACATGCCATGAATAAAATTATCTGATCCATTTTCTGATCATGGGATCTATGTTGAAGCATGTTTGGGAGGAGGGAACACATCAAGGAGTGTTATGTAATGGGTGCACTAAAAATATTGTAACCCAGAGGAGCAAGGACCAATTCCAGCTCTGAGGGGAGGGACATAATAATACTAATAGTATTTTTTAAAACTTAGAATTTTGTATTAGTTGATTTTGTTATAGAAATACATTAAAAATCCTCCTTTAGTTTTCCCTGATTACATGTAAAAACAATTTTTTAACATTTAAAAGAAAAGTTTTGAGTTCCAAATTCTACCCCTCTTTCCCTCACCTTCCTTCTCCTTAAGATGGTGAGCAATCTGATACAGGTTATATACGTTCAATAATATTAAACATCCATATTAGTCATTTTGTGCAAGAAGACAAAAAAGAAAGTGAAAAACAGTATGCTTCAATCTGTATTCAGACAATATCAGTACTTTCCTTGGAAACAGACAGCATTGACCCTAACAGTATTTAAGCTTGTTCTGACTTTTAAACAGCAAGTCTGTTCTCTGTAAACAGTACCCATGGCTCGAGATGGGGACTGCCTTCCTCCATCCACTCTATTTTTGAGTTATTTTCATGAGAATGGTACATTTCTAACATTCCCTATCCCAAGGTATCCCTAAAAATTTCAATCCTTGAGCAGACCCTGTATTTTTGAGGGATTAATCTCCCATCCTTTATTTTTCATATGATCAATCAACTTTTCTAAGGCTTCTTGCATTATTTTTCCTTCAGTCCCTTGTACCATATTTTGTCAGTTTCAGTTCATCAAGTTATTCAGATACAATACTATAATCAAAAAGCATTGTGGACTGCACAGTACTTTCGTTTTAGTTTCAGATCTTAAGATACAATGGCATGCACTCAAGTTTAATAGGCAACTAAGTTTATTCAGCAATACTACAAATAGTGAAAATTAGCAAATGTATACATATAATTTAATAGATAATAGTTAAGACAGAATAGAAAAAGAAAAAAAGAAAAATCCATCACCAACCAGGTGGAGCTTCATCACCTAAGACTGGAGAGGCTGCAAGAAGGGGCAGTCTGTAGAGTCCTGGCTGGGACAATCAGAAGTAGGAGTCCCCACTTCTAAAGCAAAAGACCTCCAAAGATCCTTCTCCCACTCAGCCCCTTCATACATGTAGCTCTAGGGGAAAATGACCATAGAACAAAGAAGTAACTCAGCCAGAGTTCTAGATGTCTATTTTGATGTATGTGCTCAAGGACTGGTCCAATCCTTGAGCATATACACCTCCTCTGTTAAGGAGTTTTATGACTCTTAAGATAAGAGTCTTTTCGCCCTCCTTAGTTCTTCCAATATTTATGTGCTACTTCCTTTGGCTCTCCCAGTTATGCATATCAACTTTAAGTTATGTTCCTTATGTCAGGTCATGTGGTGGTCATGCAAGGGGCTGGGGAGAATCTCTTCAGTTTCCCCCACAAATACAATGACAAATTGTTGGACTATGGTTGATTGCACGGTTGTTGTCCTTTGTTGTTGAAGAGGAACAAATGACATCACTATGATAAAGTGAAAGTTTCAATGGGTACCACTGTGTCTGATCAGACCAACATGAGCTCAGAATGCTCTACCACTGATTGGGCACAGATAGTCCATGTGAGCATTTGGGGTGGATACTCCAAATTTGCACATCCTACGTTTCCTTTGTGCTGTTTCAATTCTGCTTTGCTCGTAGAGCACATCATCTTTTCTGTTGTGGGCCCCCCATGCTGAGGGTTCCTGTACCAGTGTCTCCCATATTGCACAATCAAATCCCAAGTTCTTGAGAGTGTCCTTATATCGCTTCTTTTGACCACCATGTGACCACCTGACCCATGCTAGCTCTCCAAAAAATAGTCTTTGGCAAGTGTACATTTTGCATTCAAACAATTCAGCCAGCCCATCAAAGTTGTGCTCTCTGAAGCATAGTTTGAATACTTGGCAGTTCAGCTCGAGCAAGGACTTCAATGTCTGATACTTTATGCTGTCAGATGATCCTCAGAATCTTCCTAAGACAGTTCAAATGGAAGTGATTCGGTTTTCTGGCATGACACTGGTAGACTGTCCATGTTTCACAGGCATACAACAATGAGATCAGCACAATGGTTCCGTAGACCTCTTCCCTCCCATACTTTCCTTCGGAGCCTCCCAAACACTGAGCTAGCTCTGGCAATGCATGCGTCAACCTCATTGTCAATGTGTACATCCCTAGAAAGTACACTAACAAGGTAAGTGAACTTATCCACAACATTCAAAACCTTTTCATTTGCTGTAACCAATGGTTCCATGTAAGGATGGCGGCTGATGGAGCACCTGTATTTTCTTGGTGTTAATTACTGAGCCAAAATTAGCACAGGCTGCTGAGAATTGATCCATACTTTGCTACATCTCAGCTTCAGAGGCTGCATTGAGTGCACAATCATCTGCAAACAGAAAATCATGCCCCAACACTCCCTCCACTTTGGTCTTGGCTTGTAACCTTTTCAAGTTGAAGAACTTGAATATGGGATGTAGGATGTGTTCAGGGAAGACCAGTACCTTTGGTGTAATGGCTGCTGAGCCCTTTTCAGGGCTGCTTTCCTCCTTTGGTGTCCACCTGTTCTACCCAACTCTCGCCTGTGACTCCAAGAAGCTGCAGCATGCGCAGTGGCCATACCCTGGTAAATTGTTACAGCAGATGGGCCAAACCAGACTGAGGTCTCAAACCCATTGGTGAGTTAGGGGGGTGTCTACCCCAAACATGTGAAGACTTCCCTTCATGGAATGGGTGGATGAGAACAATTTGTTACAACAGCCATGAAAGCTGCTGAAGCAGGCAATGTGGAGCACTTAGAGCTTGGTCAGACACCAAAGATGCCAAGGTCATCCACTGCATCCTGAACCATCACCAGTCTTCTTGATTCTGCCCTGCCACAGGACTATGATGACTGGAGGAGAAAGACAGGCTGACTTGCAACTCTGCCTCACTTAAAATCAATTTACACATGACTCAAAAGACATCAATCACCCAAAGAGTAATCGGGTAAAAGTATTTGGTGGCCCAGTCAAGTAAAGGCAAATTGGACCCATAGTTCTTCCACTGTTGGAATGGTAAAGAAGGCGTTAGCCAAAGCTATTACTGCATACCAGGTTCCTGAATCACACTGGATTTGTTCTATTAAGGAAATAGTATCTAGTACTGCAGCCACTAGGGCTAATGACTAATCCACAGTTATACAGCCAAGACCATGTAGATAAGGACCTCAGATGCCAGAGGAGCTGATGTTCCCCCTCAGTGATAGGGGAGATTATTGAACAAAGTTCATTGACATAGTGTAAGGGAAATTAAGATTTTTAGATCTTCCATGTTGAATTATTAAGGCTATTCAAGGACTTGTGTCCCCTGAGTGACCTCATACTGGCCGAAGTCATAGGACATGACATGTTGAGAAGAAACAGAGTAAATCAACCCCAAATCATTTCCCGTGAAAATTAGTTCCTAGCAGGACCCCCAGAGGAGTGCAAACATCTATACTATTTTTAGACTCTTTGTCTAAAACCCTATATAGTGGAAATTCTTTTAGTCAATTGAAGTCTCACCGTGGGATGGATTTTTTCAGTCGGATCTCCGAATGGCTGCAATGGGACTTCCCAAACTGAGACTGACCCAGATGGTAGGTGCTTCCCCAATTTGGTGAGGGATAGACTCCTATAACCTCTCTCTCTCTCTCTCTCTCTCTCTCTCTCTCTCTCTCTCTGTCTCTGTCTCTCTGTCTCTCTCTCTCTCTCTGTATATACATACATACATATATAATTTAGTGACTTATAATCAATAAATGACACTTTACACTAACTTAATCTGCCTGAAGTGTGCATTATTGCAAGTGTGATTGGAACCGAAAGTAAAATTCGGCAGCGGTGCATTGCATTGGCAATCATAGCAGCCTTTTTTGTAGGGACCCTGTGTGAGGACGTCTGGCCGGCCAGAAGCAAGTGAACGGAAGTCTGGCCAGACCCCCGAGAGAGAGGAATGAAACTCCCCAAGAATACAAAGTATCCAAATTAACAAAAGAAATAGACTCATGCAACAACTTAGTATCAGAAATAGAAGCGAAAGAGGCACAGAGAAAACTCCCAAAGGAAAACTCCGAGATGGGACAGGGGAAACTGACGGAGAAATTGCATAATTTATTAATTCCATTATCTCAATAAACTGGTAAATTCTATGAAAAGGAGACGCCTTCTAATCTTTGCCTACGATACACTCGCGAGCTAGATGGGGCGAGGAGGGACAGAAAGGAGCAGCCCCCGAGTGTCAGGGGGTGTGTGGGGGAACCTTATCACAGGTCGGGGAGTGCACCCACTTTGTGCTTCGGGGACTGGAGAAGAGCGGGGTGGAAGGTGGAGTCAGGGTAGGAAAAGGAAGGACACTTGTCCGGGGCTTCGTCCGGCCCCGCCCCGGAGGAGGAACCCCGCTCAGTCAGCCCGGCTCGGCCCTCCCGGAAGTGGCTGCGGAGTCGCGGCTGGGCTGGGAAGAGATCTGCCTCGTGTCCTGGTTCGCTTGCGTCCTGCCGTCGGTGCTGCCCAGGTCACTGCCAGCCCGCTAACCCAAGGGGGCGGGGAGTGCCTTTGTCCAGCCCCACCCTTACTCCTGTGCCTCCCCTTCCCCGCCTCGGTGTTTGTGCCCTGACTCGCGCTGGCGCCTATTTAGTGCTTATCCCGAATCTAGTGCGAGGTTCCCAGAGAGGGGGAGGCTGCGGGTCTACCAGGACAGCTCTCTGTGGACCACACAGGCTTCCGTCTGCCCCTTAAATGACTCTGAGCTTCAAGCTCCCTCTTGGTCAAAACCCTGAGAATTTGGGGAGTGAGCCCTCCCCTACCTTCGGGGAGTTTGCGTTTTGGGGGGAAGGGGGCCCCCAAGATGATGGAGAGCCAGGGTACCCAGCCTGAGCAAAGGGGTGGAGGGGAGAAAGGCAGATGGGAGGCTGGCCTCTTCATCTCAGCCTTTCTGATCTGTCTCATATTCCCATGCAGGGGAAGGTTCGCGTACTGCTCTTGTCCCAAGGGGCTCATGGCCCACCCAAGGTCCATCCTGTCTTCAGGGGGTCTTCTTTCCAAAAGGAGACTGCTTCCCTGGTGCGCCTCAGGTCCCCAGGGTCAGCCCCAGGCGTCACTAACCTCAGCAGGGAAGGAAAACTTCACCCAGGCAGCATCAGAGCCCAGTCGAGGGGAAAGAAAGCCCTGGGAAGGGCAACCAGGCCAAGACCTGGGCTTTTGGCAGGAGAGGTGAGACCTAGTCCTGAGGGCCTTTGATCTCAGGGACAGTGGGGGGCTCTTGGGACTTCTTGGGCAGGGCACTGTTTAGAGGAGTCATGGAGGCCATTGAAATTATCCAAGAGAGCCAAGAGATGCCCAGCACCAGGGGAGAGGTCCAGGACTTGGCAACTGATTGGATGTGAGGGAGGGATGACACACAGTATAGGAGAGAAGGGCAGGGATGACTCCTAAGCTGTAAACTACGGTGACTGGCAGGATGGCAGTGCCACTAAAGAAGATAGGGAAGTCAGAAGGAGGAGTGGGCTTGGGACTTAAGGTGAGGAGTCTGTTGGGGAAGTGAACTAGACACCTGGGGAAGATAGAGGTCTGGAGCCTGGGGAAAGAATGATGTCTGGGGACCTGGGTTTGGGAGTTCACTGCACAGACATGATCTCCCATGGGGGAGACCGTGTATAAGGAGAGAAGAGAAAGGGGCCCAGGACAGAGCCTCAGGGGCACCTACCCAGCAAAGAATGGGTCACAAAAACCTGGAGAGAAGAGAATGTCCCTGAGGACATGGTTGGGGTTAGTGGGGGAGACAGGTCAAGGAGAGGAATGTGAAAACATCATTGGATTTAGCAGGAAAGAAATTGATGGTGACTCTTGAGAGACGTGGACGTTGGGTGGGAACGTCTCTCCTAAAGGGAGAAACAACAGGAAGGAGGTGAAAGGAATTAGAAGGTTGCTTCCCTAGATGTAGTCTTACAAATAGCAGACAATTGGGGAAATTTTCCTGGGTCTGAGTGGATGGGTGGGTGGGTGGATGGATGAACAGATGGGTGGGTGGATGGATGGGTAGATAGTTGGGTGGATGATGAACAGATGGGTGGATAGATGGGTAACTGAATAGGTGATGCTCAGGCCTGTATTTATTTCAGGTTGGCAGATCAGCTGCTACCCCTGTGGAGACTGAACTATGATGAACAACTAAAGGTGAAGCTCTAACTCTTGCATAAGAACTAGAATGTGCACCCATGGGTCTGTAGAAGGAGTCTTCCTTGTCCCAATTCAGAGAAGCCACAGAAGGCCCAGAGCTATGCCCTGTTGGCCCTGGGCCTGACCCTGAGTCTCTGAACTTGGCTTTATCTGCTGACCTGTCCCTCTCTCTTTGATTCTTTTGGGTGATGCCATTTCCCTGGAATCCCAGACTTGACTCCCTGCATGGCTTCAGCTGAAGAGGGATGGACCTGGGATTTAAGCCTCCACTAACATGTCCTGATGCTCAGTACCATGTGGCCCTCTGCAGATGGGCCAGCCAGGGGGGCTGGTGCAGTTATTTGGACAGAGTTTGTTCCCATGTTTGCTCAGTCCTTTCTTCCTTCTAGAGACGCTGAGGCTGAGGTCCACCCAGGGACTCTGACTCTGACACCCATCACCAGTGTTAACAGAGGGGGCCAGTGGGACACCAGCATTAGAGTCTGCCATTTTGCAATCCTCTGGTCTCATCTGGTTGCCTTAGTTGGCCCTCCTCTCGGTTCCCACCCTTTGTGTCCCTGACTTAGGTCCAGGATATGGGGGTGACCATGGCCTTTACTGGGAAGCCCCTTCTCCCAGTGGGCACTCTGCAACAGGGCATGATTTTCAACCCTCTGCTGGTTTTGTCAGAGCCCTGGCACTTACCCTTTTTGGGAGGGGGCCTACTGTCTCAGCCCCTTCCCAAGGTGAGCCCCATCATGCCCCTGTAACCTGTGGTGAGGGGCTGTGGATCAGCTCAAATGTCCCTCTGGCTCACTACCCTAATACCTGATGTTTCCATGGATAGGGGCAGACCCTTTCAGGGAGAGAAGGGATCCCAGAGGAGGCTATCCATCACAGGCACAGGGACGGGTGGGAGAAGCAAAGGTCCAGTGGAGACAGCCTGAAATAAGGCACCTCACTGTGGAGGGCCTCGAATGACAGGCCCAGGCTAGCAAATTGACTTTGGTGGGTGGCAGAAGATTGCTTTGACCTCAGGGTCTGGAGGAAAACCAACAGGGCCAGGGAGAACCCCGTGTCTTTTGCCTGCTGTAGGTCAAGTTTGAAGTGACCAAGAAGACCTTGGAGCAGCTCCAGAGTCGTCTCCACAAGCTGAGCACGGTGGTGGCAGAGGCCCAAGGGCTGGGTGCCCTCCTCCGGCCTTTCATCCCATCAGTGAGTTGGGATCTAGCCAAGGGCCCCGGCGGTGGCGACTCCGTCCATGGCCAGAGTCCATGGTGGTGACAACCCCCTCTGTGGCCCTTTCTAGGCTCATTCCCTGTGTGCTGTCCCCATCAGAAAGGTCAATCTTTTCCTGTCCTTAGGGTTAATGTACAGTGCCTTTTAACCTTCTGCCTCCCCCTCTTCTTCTTCCTTCCCTATCCACCTTCTCCTCTTGACAGCCTGTCATCGATGGTTACAGAAACAAATCTGTCTTCTCTGTAAACCGGGGCCCAGATGGCCACCCAAGGACTGTGGGTTGCTTCCTGAGATCCCCTGGAGGTGAGTCTGGGGGGATGGACAGGGAAGGGTCTGAGAGACAAGGGCAGGCAAGGGAGACCAGCAGAGAGCAGGGAATCTTGTGACCCAGCTTCCCCAGGCCATTTGCAGATTTGTCCTCTAACCCTAACCCTCCCACACTCCCCCTTTCTCTCCCTTCCCCCTGGCCCTATGGTTCCAAAGAGAAAGACCACCCTCATTTTGAACCCCACTCCTTTCTTTTCTGAATGAGTCTGGTCCTGTTCCAGAAGCATTTGTTAAATACCAGGTGTTTTTCTGGGGATACAAAGAGAGCAGGGAAACAGCTGCTACCCTCCAGGGCTTACCCTCACCTTCCTGATAAATTGAAGAGGGGGGAGCGGGCATGAATGGCTATGGAGATCAGGAGGGATTCCTGTAGGAGGCAACCCCTGATCGGAACCTCCCAGAGAATCTTGGGGCAGAGCAAGAAGACTCATGCCAGGAGGAACAAGGGACTCAGCTTGCCTTGAAGAGGTCTGAGCGAGCCCTTGAGTCCCACAAAGAGCCTGCTGGGCTGATTGGAGACATCTGTAGCCGACCAAAGCCATGGCGTCTGAGTTGGGAGTGTCCCTTTCCTTGAGACCTCCCCAGCAAGTGGGCATCTTGTGTGTTTTGGAAGTCTTTTGAGGAGGGGGTGCCCTGACCTCTGCACTCTGGGACCAGCTTGGGATTAGAGAGTTCTGGGCATGGAGCCTAACACGGCACATCCCAGCCATGGCTCCTGATTGGGCTCCATGGGGCCAAGCAGGACAGGGCAAATCCATGGACAGTTAGCAAGCCCCCAAGGCCTCTCTGACCACCCCTCTCCCTGACTCTTTAGTTCCTCAGCTGATGAGCACTCAAGACCTGTCCCTCCCCCCAGACCCATCAGTGTCTCTCCCAAACTGTGACCCCCAGAACCGAGCATATCCTTTATTCCAGGTGGGGCCTGAGGAGGGCTAGGGACAGTCACACCAAGTCAAGTCAGCTGAAAGGGGAGCCAGACATTTGTGGTAGCATCTTGACCATGACCTTTTATTGTCAAGACCTTTCTAGACATCTGCCTGTCCTGCCCAGACAGGTTGGGATAGCACATCCTGTTTCTAGAAAGCTTGGGAAGAGAACAGGCCAAATAAATCTCGATCTTTCCTTAGGGAAGACAATTTTCTGCATACCTGCTGGCTATCTGAGAGCTCTTCCCGCCAGGCACCTCCAGGTTGCCCAGGTAAGAAGGGCCCAGGGGAGCTGGGGGCAGGGGGCCCCCAACCAGCCTGGCCTTCCTCCAGAGTCTGTCATCTTTGTCCAGATGTACCCCCATCTGGCTCCACCATCACAGCTCCCCATGACAAAGATCAGGTCAGCAAAACATACTCACTCCTTGGCCATGGGGGACTACACCTCCTCCATTCCACACTCATAGTGGCTCCCCTTGAGACCCAGGGCTTAGATGCACAGAATAGGGGTTAGAAGAGGCCCCTTCAAAGGCTCGCCTAAATTTCCATCAGATGCATGCCTTCAGACCCACAATCTGGACATCCATTGGATGCACATCTTCAGACCCATGGCCTGGACGTCAGATGCTCCTTCAGACCCACACCCTGGACATCTGTTGGATGCAAGCCTTTAGACCTATCTGGGAGCCTCCTTGTATTTACTTGGTAGAAGCTGAGAAAGGGATTGGTCAAGACTCTAGAAATGCTGGTACAGAGAAAAATGCAGGAAGAACTTGTCCTCTCCACTCAGAGCTTCTGCCCTTGGCAGGCAAGGTGGGAGGCCACAGGTGTGAAAGGAGGCAGCATTGCCAGACATGCCAGTGGGTCAGTCTGTTTCTGAACTGTTGCTGTAAAGAGCCACTGGGAGTCCTGGGTCACCCAGCCCAGCATCTCTCAAAGGCTGGACTTGAACCCAGGACTTCCTAGCTCTATGGAGGGAAGATAGTGGTACAGACTCTGCCAGGCAGGTGCACTAGGGGTCTCTCTTTTCTGACTGAGCCTCAGGGGTTGGCATTGCTGTGTCTTTTTGGCTTCCAGTGCTATGAGGCATTTCTGCGACAAACCCCCCTGGACCCTAGCCTTGACATAGACAAGCTTGGGCCCTGGCGTCGCCTCAGAGTGCGGACCAGCAGCCAAGGATACACGATGGCCATCATCACTTTTCATGCCAAGGGATTAAGTCAGGTAAGACCCTGGGCAGCTCCAGAACTGATAAGAACTGAGGAGGAGAAAGCCATGGCCCAGGTGATGCTGGACAAACACCCAGCTCTGGGAGTCATATGGGCCCCAAGGCCAGCCTGGAGGTAGGTCTGGGCAGCTGTCACAGAGCTAGACCTCATGCCATGGAGCAGGGCTAGCCATCTCTTTCCACAGTTCCTCATTTTGGGTCTGAGCAGGAGGCCATCTGTGCTCAGAAGGAGAGAGCCAAGGAGTTCTTCATGTCAGGACCTGGGTCTGTGTGTAACCTGACCTCCCTCTACCTGAAGGAGAGGTGAGCCAGGCAGGGTTCAGGAAACAGTCTGGGATTGCCTATGGAGGCCATTCCTCACAGGCTGCCCTGTCTCCCTCTCCAGGGTCACACCCAGCCCGCAGCAATCCTACTTCCACCGCTACCAGCTGCTGGCAGGGGAACCCCATATATTTGAGAACATCCTTGGCTTGAAACATCGCATCTCTCCGGGGGCCTTTTTCCCTCTGAACACGGGCGCCACTGAGGCTCTCTACCGAGTTGTAGCAGAGCTGGGCAGGGTAGACCAAAGCACTGTCATTCTTGATCTTAGCCACAGCACAGGTTGGTAGCCACATACTCAGGGGCAGTGGTAGTGAGTAGGGTGTCTCATATCCTCCATCCCTAATCCCGGCCTCAGACTTTTCTGTGTACAGGTGCCATGGGCCTCTCCCTGGCTCGGTGGGCAGCCCAGGTCCTCAGCTTGCAGCTGGTTGGACAGGCTATGGAGGATGCCAAGTGGAGCATGGCCTTCAACGGTACAGGAAGGGGCCTGGAGGTGGGGAGGAATGGGCAGATAGCAGGGGGTCAGAGGGGCCAGGGACCTGCCCTGCCTAACCCTCACCAGAATCCCAGAGTCACCTCTGATTTCACCTGGTCCATGGAACTTAAACAAGAATTCCAGGGCTCCATGGATAGATCTCAGAGGGTCCATGCATGTGGATGGGGGAAGTGGAAGAAGACCCAGATTGAGAATCTATTATTTAACCATGTGAGGAGGGCTGGAACCAACAGTCTGTGGGCTTCCCTAGGTGGCCAAAAGGGTCTGTCACACAAACTGTCTTACAGATCCCTGAAGAGCCCTCACTAAGCACCCACCAAAACCCCCTGGGGACAAGCAGGGCCAGACCAGGCCCATCCCCTCTAATCCACTTAGGTTCTAGGGAGAACTGGAGGCGGAGGGGGCCTCTGCCACACTCGAAGGCAGCATCTTTCTGTTGCAGAGATCAGCAACTGGGAGCACCAGTGGCAAGATGTCAAGAAGGCTGTGGCCTGGCTCAGAAAATTTCAAGGGGATGGTCAAGTGCTGGTGGCTCTGGTGGACCCAGCAGGCGCTAGACTGTGTAAGCTTGTACCTAGGGGCTCATCCCCCCAGGTGGAGGGTTCCCAAGGTTCTCCCTGCAGGCTGGCCCTTGGACCTGAGGTGGCTTTGCTCTGATGTTCATCCCCCATTTCTGCTGTCAGCTCACAGGGTCATTCACGCCATCCGAGGCTGCCCAGCTATCCGGAAGCTAGTGTTCATCTCTGGCCGGCCCCACGCAGAAGACATGGAGACCTTCCTTCGGTGAGTGAGGGAGGCCTGAGCTGGGGACGTGTCCCCAGGGGTCTCTGGGGCTGACCAGGACCTTCTGGTGTCTGCAGGCTGTGCTGCCCCGTCTCTGGCCAGGACCTCCAAGGTGAGCCTTTCACACTGAGCCAAGCTGTGCCTGTGGACATGCTCCCGCATACTCTGTCTTCGCAGCTGGTTCTGGCCTTCACTCGCTGACCCACAGATGAAGGGGCAAGTCTCACACCCAGCTCCCTGCATCCCATCGAGGGGGTCTTGCTCTGGCCCCACCACCTGTCCCATTATGCTCAAAGGGAACTCTCAATAAATGGTTGTGGACTGAATCTGCAGGGTCCGAGGCTTGTTGTGGGCCTCCCCGTGCGGACAAAGTGTTTTTCATGGAGTGATATTCAGCTTCTTGGCTGTTTGACCAGCCGGGAAGGGGAGGCTGGGGAGAGCTGGGGACCCTTCCACCGGGACCCCCAGCGTGCATTACCCTGGATGTGCAGCAGCTGGACAGGAAGCAGTGGTGGATGGAAGCCCTGGGTTCAGGGTCCTGCTTCTGACCAAGCTGGGCACAGACTGACCATGACCTTGAATGACCAGGGTCAGAGGACACAGATGATGGGGGGGCGCACTTCATAGCCTCTTTGGAATTCTTTATTACCAGCACACATCCCCCTCCCATTTTACAGAGGGGGAAACCGAGGCACATGCCGAGGGTCAGGGAAGCAAACCCCTGGGGGAGAATGGTAGGAGCTGCTCCCCAAGAGGCTCCACCTCCTCCCAGCTTGGGGAGGGTCCAGCCCGAGCACCGCCCTCTGACCCTTCGAGTCCAAGAGCCATCGAGACGAGCGGCCTCCGGCGGTCCAGAGCAGCACCGGAAGTGCGCTTGATGGGAAGGGGAGGCCCGCCCCCACACTCGCTGGGCCGCGTAACCCTAGTTCCGCCTTCCCTAACCCACCCGCGAAGATCCTGAACCTCCCAGACGAGCTCTCGGTGTTCCGGCTCCTAGGGCCCACGTGACCCTGCCCCGCCCCCTCCCCTGCCGCGTGAGCCATCGAGGTGAGCGGCCTCCGGGCAGCTTAGAGCGCCCCGGAAGTGCGCTTGGGCACGCGGGGTAGTGGCTCCGACCCACGAGCCAGCGGGGACACTTCCTCTCTGGACCCCTTGCTGGGTGCACGTGGTTCTTGGGAGCACATCCCGCGTGGGGCCAGCGACGGCCTTGGATTCAAGCCTCAAGCCCCGGCTCGGATCCCAGGGCGATAGCCCTGTCCCTCGGAGCTGTCAGAGGGAGCTGTCAGCGGCGCCTCTTCACGCGTCGGTGTTGGCCCCCCACCACACGTAGGTGACTTGTGGGGGCGGGGCCTCCTCCCCTTCCTAGGTGAGTGTCACTTCCCCTTGGTGCGTGGGCTCCTGGTGGGGGGCGTCTCCCCTCCCCCGATCACTACTGGGTGGGGGGGGGTATCATCAGTGCTTTCTCCCTGGAATCTCCCATCCCTCCTGGGCGCCCCTCCCCCACGAGCCTTGGGTGTCCCCCTTCCCCCGCGTGCCCGCGTCTCTCCTCAGTTGAGGTCCCGGCATCAGGAGCACCTGGCAGAGCCCCGCGGCTCGGGGGCAGCGGGATGGCGGCTGGGGCCTCCCGACCCCAACAGGTGAGCTCCCTGCCCCCTTCCCTGCTGCCATCATGGGCAGGACTGGGGAGGGTGGAGGGGCAGGAAACCCCGGGTCGTCCCGGCCTTCCAGGCCCCAAACTTCTGAGGCTGGGGGATGGGAGGGGGTGGCACGATGCTCTAAGGGTTCAGGAGGGCTCCTGCCCCTCAGGGGGTCTTTGGGTACTTCTACCTAAGCGAGAGGGCCCTGTCCTCTCCTCTCCCTCTGTTGCTGTTCTTATTCCTACCTCCCCCTTCCTCCTCCCTCTTTTAACCTCCTCCTGTCCCCCTCCCCCTGTTCTCCTACCCCCCATCCCAGGACTCTGCTCTGATGTGACCTGTCTGCAGGTCTGGGGTCCCGACCCTGGTCCTGACATGCTGACCCCGATGGAGCAGCCCACCCCAAGGACCCTCTTCTTTCCGACTGTGAAGGTTGAGTTGGAGGGGATGACCCGGACCCTGCTGCCCAGGCGAGAGCATGGTGAGCTGGGGGGCCTTGGTCTTCTCTGCTATAGAATCCCCTCCAGCCAGTGACCTTTGAACTCTTGATCACAGGTCTGCCCAATTGGTAATTCAGAAAAGCTGGACCTTAAACCTCCCAGACTATAATTACAGGTGAGGAAGATAATTGGGGTTCCGTCTGTTTGGGCTCCAGCCCCAACTGAACCCTGTTTTCTGGCTGTTATCTCTAGTTTTCAATTCCCCGCAGGTGTCTAATAGGATGGGTAGATAGGGGTTACTTTCATTTTACAGAAGAAGCAACTGAGGTTTACAGAGAGGAAAGCCTTTGTCTCTAAGGCAGGGGTCCAAGAAAGTGGGTGGGAAAGACTTCATCCTTGTTATCACCAAATTTTTAACAGAAGATTAGCATTTCTTTGTAATATAATTTTTTAAAGTTTTTAAGATTTAAAATTTAAATTAAAAATAGTTTTTAATTGATAATTCCCTCCCCACTAAAAAAGGGTTCCTTGAGTTCATTAGGCTGCCCAAGGGATCTGGAATACACCCACAGAAAGGTAAGAATAGTGTTCTGCACCAGACGATATTGATAAGGCCATTTTAACGTCAGCTTAAAGAAATACATGAAATAACCTTCACTTTTTTTTTGAGGCAGCATATTTATTTTTTCAATTAAGAAGCATTTTTTAGAAACTTTCTGTCTCTCCCACCA
Source organism: Potorous gilbertii (assembly GCA_028658325.1). Taxonomy (NCBI): domain Eukaryota; kingdom Metazoa; phylum Chordata; class Mammalia; order Diprotodontia; family Potoroidae; genus Potorous; species Potorous gilbertii. The sequence continues at coordinate 299,123,196 of CM053770.1, read as the reverse complement.
CCCCTCCACACATAGTTAAGTAAATAGAAAAGAACCCCCAAATAAAGCCCTTGGTAGGTAGGCAGCTGTGTAGACATCAGCCTTGTCTGCCGCCGTGTGTCTTCGTCCTCAGCCTTTTGGCCTGATGGCTCATCCTGGCATTGACCAGAACTCTGAAGTCTGCCAAAGTGGGTTTTCTCTGAATTACTAGACTATTTTCTAATTTGTCCTCATTCTGCTCCTGTCCCTCTGAATTAGTTCATAGAGATCTCCCAGTCTCCTATGTAAGTGGGCATCATCATTTCTTAGGGCTTGTTAATATTCTATTTTATTTGTTCAGGCACTGTCCTGTAGCAGGACACCTCAGTTTGTTCTCATTTTTTGTCTCCAGTGAAAAGACACTGTCAGTCTCTTTGTCCATTTGGATCCATTCACTCTTTATTTGCTCTCTGAGGTCTAGGGCTTGTAGTGGTGAGCTTAGGTCAGAGCTATGCACAACGTGGTAATTTGGTGGGCCTATTTCCAAATTGCTTTCCAGAACAGCCAGAAGGACCCAAAGTTCCACTAGGAATGCAGTGATGTCCCCACTGTTCCACTCCCCCTCTGGTGTTGACTGCTTCCATTTCCTGCCATCTTTCCCACCTGGCTGGGTAGGAAGTGAAACCTCAGGATTGTTTTGAATTGCATTTGATCTATTCTTTTGCATGTTCATTATTAGTTTGCCATTCTTTCAAGAATGGTTTGTTCATATCCTTTGATCCCCTTCTCTGTTGTGGAATGGCTTTTGCTCTTATATTTTTCCATTAATTGTCCATATTTCTTGGATCCCTTTTGAGAAATATTAAATACAGAGATTTTTTTCCCCCCAATTGACTGCTCCTCTTTTTACTCTTGCATTATCATTCAATTAATGAACATTTACTGATTTTGTTCATGAGCAGGTTTTACTATTGCACATAATTAGAAGCACCAGTTTCATCTTTTGGTATTTCCTCAATCCTTTGTCTGGTTAAGAATTCACTACCACCTCCACCCATGGCTGTGAAAAGGGAAATGATTTACTTCCAATTTTTTAATGACACATATGGTCCTTAGAATTCTGGCCATTGACCAGTTTTGAATCAATTTTAGAATACGGTGTAAGCGTTATTCTAAACCTAATTTTCTTCCAGAGTGTTTATGCTGGGTTTACTGAGTTCAGTTATTTTCAGAATCTCTTTGTCTAATCTGGGCAGTTTGGTTGGGAGGGACCCGAGTGTTGGAAAACCTGAGCTTCTGTCAGACCCCAGACCCCTTACCTCAGACAGCCTTTCTCAGCCTTAGTTTCCTCATCTGTAAAATAGGATTGTTGTGACGAGAATCAAATGAAAAAATGATTGTAAAGCACCTTACATACCTTAAACCTCTAAGTACTAGCTACTCATAGTTGTTAGTAATAGCGTCATCTGTTCCATGGATAGTTTTCTATTTGTCAATCACTGCCAGTTGGTTGGGATGTTTGCTCATAGTCTGATGTGTAAAAATGCTATTTATTGCCACTTCATTCCTACCTTTCTTCATTATTTTCCCACTTTCTCAGGATGTTTTTTTTCCAAAAGAATGTTATTTTATCTCACTCTGTAAAGGATCCCTTTGGAAGACTGATTGATACAGCACTAAATTGATAGATTAACTTCAGCAGCATTGTCCCTTGTATGATTGGTACTGCCCAGCCATGAGCATTGGGTTTTTTCCAGCTATTGATGTTCTTTTATTTCATAACCGTTTTGTAATTGTATCCATCAGATATTGATTGATATTTGGCAGATTGACTTGGAACTATTTGTGTATTTTTTATTTCTTTTGAGTGGGACTTCCCTTTTTATTATTAGATTTAGCTTTTATAGAAAAGTTATTGATTTTTGTGAACTTATTTTGTGATCTAAAACTTTACTGAAGCTCTTAATTGTCTCATTTTCATTGCTGATACCTAAAACTTTAGTCATTTCACTAGGAATAGTTTTGTATGTTCTACCAGTCTATATAGGCTTTGAATTCTTTCACTTGTCATTTCTATTGCCAGTATTTCTAGTACTATTTCCAATTACTGGGAGGAAAATGGGGATCCCTCCTTTACTACTATATTTAATGGGGAAACTTTACTTCTTTTGGTTTTGAATGTTTTCACTTATTTATTATGTAGATTGTTTTCCTAACGTTGAGCCATCTTTGCGTTCTAGGTATATACATCCAGGATGATAATAGAAAGTGATTTTTTACAAAATTAGTTAATTGTAATCTTTTAGCCAAGATTTCATTTAATTTCTTTTTTAAAAATATGCTCATAGTAACATTGACTACAATTCTCTTTTGTTTTATACTTCCCTAATTTAGGTATTAGAACTATATTTCCCTCATGAAACAAGTTTGGTAGAGTATTTTTTTCTCAGCTTTTGAGAATAATTTCTGTATAGTAATTAAAATTATTTAAAATTTGGTTGTTTTTTCCATGCCATCTGGACCAGGATTTTTTCTTTATTAGTTCTTTTACAGTTAGTTCTCTTTCTTTTTCTATTACTGGAATATTTAAGGTCTCTATTTGGGATTTTATTCATTTGAGTATTTAACATTTTGGTAGGTCTGTATTTCTTTTCCTAACTCCTAGTATAGCTCTCTAACCATTATACCATGCTGTGTTTTGTTTCTGTTTTTCTGGAGATTATCTGGAGGCTCTTTTAATTTTGCTTTGTTTCCTGAATTCAGAAGTTCTGGGCAGCTTTCTTGTATTATTTTCTGTATAAGGTTTTTTTTTTTTAATTGATACATTATGGAAGACCTATGGTTCTTAAATTGCCTTTGCAAGTTGTCTGCAAGGTCAGTGACTTTGGCTTGTGTAGAGATTATATATTCTTTTAAAATGTTTATCTTTGAATCATAACCCAAAGGTTCATAGGTATGAAAATGGATCCTACCACCTAACTGCTACTAGAGATGATGGACCTAAAATCCAAAATGAAGCAGACATTTGTGGACATGGCCGTTGTGGGACTATTTTTGCTGGATTATGTGTGTTTGTTGTATTTTATTTTTGTTTTTTGATTGTTTTATTTGGGGGGCAGCAGGAGAGAACAGAAGTAAGAATACACAAGTAGGGCAACTTTGAAAACTATGTATAGAATTATAAATCTAAAAGGAAAAACTAGTTGAATGTGATAGATTCTTAGCTTCATTTTTAATTCTCTTTCTTACTATGTAAATGGAAATATTCATTTTACTTGATGTTATGTTCAGAACTTTTTTAAAATATGGCTTCCAAGTTCCCTTCCACCTCTCAAATTCTGTGATTTTGTGAGTTCTGTGGCCACTTGCTGGCAACGGAAGATCTGGAACCCAGGTTAAGACTGAATTTCTTTGCCTATCTGTCCATAGGCAGTTCTAGGACCATGTTCTGGACCATGTTCACATTTGGTCCTTCTTGTATCTTCCTCGCTTTTCATCCCCCAGGGCAGCTGACAACCGCATTCTTTTTCACACTCTCATTTTCTGTTTTGTTTTTTTCTTAGATGATGAGGACAAGATAGGGACGGGAGAGACAGCATTGAAGCATGAAATTGTAGACAGCAGTGATTGGCTTTTCCAAGCAGAGGAAAAACCAGGCATGCTTAATGAATGTGGAAACTCTTTTAACCTGAATGAAGAGATGACTTTGAAACAGAGAATTCTAGATCATAGCAACCAGCTCCTTCTTCACACAGAAGAAAAACCAAGCTTGCTTAATGAATATGAAGACTTTTTCAACAATCAGAATTCATCCTTAGTTGGATTTAATGTATTCCAGACTAATGAGGCCCTGTACAACTGTCAGAAGTGTGGAGAACGTTTTGTTACCATGTCACATCTCACTCAGCACCAGAACATTCACGCTGGACCAGGTTGCTATGTTTGTTATGAGTGTGGGAAAACGTTTACCAGAAGCTATCACCTCATCCGACATCAAGTTATTCATACAGGAGAGAGACCCTTTTCATGCAAAGAGTGTGGGAAGACTTTTAAGAGAAAATCAACCCTCACTGAGCACCAGAGAATTCACACTGGAGAGAAACCTTATAGATGTAACAAATGTGGGAGAGCCTTCAGTCAAAGCCAGGATCTCTTGGAGCATCAGAAAGTACACACTGTTGACAAACCTTACAAATGTGATGATTGTGGAAAGGCTTTTAGTACCAGCTCAAGCCTCCTTCAGCACCAGCTTATCCACACGGGAGAAAAACCCTACAAATGTAGTGAATGTGGGAAAGCCTTCAGAAATAGCTCAAGCCTGCTTCGGCATCAGTTCATCCACACAGGAGAAGAGCTTTATAAATGCAGTGAGTGTGGGAAAATTTTGAGTAATCGCTCAAGCCTTTTCCAGCATCTAAAAATTCATTCTGGAGAGAAACCCTATCATTGTAATGAATGTGGGAAAGGCTTCATTCGTAACTCATACCTCATTGAACATCAGAGGATTCATACAGGGGAGAAACCCTATGCTTGTAAGGAGTGTGGAAAAACATTCCGACGTTCCTGGTACCTCACCGAGCATCAGAGAAGTCATGCCCCAGAGAGAGTGTATAGATGCACCGAGTGTGGGAAAACCTTCAGATATAGCTCTTGTCACTTCCATCACCAAAAACTCCACACAGGAGAAAAACCCTTTGGCTGTAATGAATGTGGTATGGCTTTTGGGCGAAAGTCACGACTTCTGGATCATCAGAGAATCCACACTGGAGAAAAACCCTATGAATGTGAAAAATGTTTGAAGAGTTTTAGCCACCGTTCACAACTTCTTGAACATATGAGAACTCATACTGGAGAGAAGCCTTATGAGTGCAGTAAATGTGGGAAGTCATTTACTAGAAATTCTGGCTTTATACGTCATCAGAAAATCCACACTGGAGAGAGGCCCTATGAATGTAACCAGTGTGGCAAATGTTTTAGCAATAGTTCATTTCTTATTGAGCATGAAAGAATCCATACCACAGAGAAACCTTACAAATGTGATGAATGTGGAAAAGCTTTCTGTAAGAAATCATACCTCACTGGACATCAGATCACTCACACCAAAGAGAAACCCTATGAATGTCATGAATGTGGGAAATCCTACAATCGGCGTTTCCGTCTTATTGAGCACCAGCGAATTCATACTGGAGAGAAACCCTATGAATGTGGTGAATGTGGGCGATCGTTTAGTCGAAGTGCCCTTCTTATTGGGCATCAGATAATTCACACCAAAGAGAAACCCTATGTATGTAATCAATGTGGGAAAGCTTTTAGTCTGAGAAAACATCTTGTTCAACATCAGAGTATTCACAACGATGAGAAACCTTATGAATGCAATGAATGCGGAAAAGCCTTCAGGCACAAATCTACATTTCGTGACCATCAAAAAGTTCATACTGGTGATAAACCCTGTAAATGTAATGAATGTGGGAAATCCTTCAATCGGACCTTTCATCTTATTGAACACCAGCGGACTCATACTAAGGAGAAACCCTATGAATGTAATGAGTGTGGGAAGTGTTTCAGTCGAAGCTCAGTCTTCACTCAGCATCAGAAAATTCATAGTGTAGGTCATAAACCTTTTGAATGTAATGAGTGTGGGAAATCTTTCACTCGAAATTCTGTCTTTATTAAACACCAGAAAATTCACACAAAAGAAAACAAATCCAGTGACTATGGAAAGTCCAGTCAAAACTCAGTCTATATTCAACAACAGGAAATGCACACTAAAGAGAATCTAGATTAATGAAGAGGTTTTTGTTGGGGTTTCACAGCTCTTTCAGTAGTGAATATTACACTTGAGGAGAGGTGGTAATGGTGAGAAAAATCTTTGTCAGACTTCAAGTTTTATTCAGCACAGATGGGTTTACTAGGAAGTAAACCAGGGATTCTGATGGATGGAAATTAAATTAAATTTTTCTATGACTGCTTTCTTTTGGGAAGTGATCTGTCTTTAGAAAGCAGCTCTATAGAATCAGAAATACAGGGAACTCCCACTGGACTGATAACAGCTTTGATAGTATGTGGGAGGTGTACTAAGAGTTGTGACTAAGCCATCCCTTCTGGGAAGGAGTTCACCCCGTTTCCTGTGTGTTGGATGAGCCATCATTCAGTGATGTAAATTATGTTAGTCCAGATGAATAGAAACAAGGTTATCATGTGTTACTAACTCAGCAAAAACTTAAATGCTGGAGATACTACCCAGTCCTTTTAAAAAGGTTTCATTACTACTTCTTACTTTTTTCACTTTGTGTAATAGTAGGTCCTTCTCCCCTGCTTTCACCCCTGTGAAATCCTCCCCTACAAGAAAGACAGTCAAGCAAATGAGGCTTAAAAGATGGCAGTGTTTAACTGTTGAGGCTCTATTCTGTACTGATCACCACCCTCCACTGCCTTGCAAAGAGGAGGGCAGTATTTCTTCCTCTTTTCTCAAGGATCAAGACTGGTCATTGTGCTTCAGCTGCCCCTTAGAACTATTTTCTTTGTCTTTTCATCTTTGTGTGCACCATCTATCTGGTTCAGCTTTCTACCTTTGTACTACTCCTTGCAGGGCAAAAAATGCTGGATTTGTAGTTAAGGGACCTGAGTTTAAATTCTCCTTTGCTGCTTACTGTCTGTGGGAGTATGAATGTGTCACTAACTTTCTGGATCTCATTTTCCTTATCTGCAAAACAAGGGGACTGAAATAAATAGCCTCCTGGGTCTCTTCTGGCTCTCAATCTGATCCCAAATCTGTGTTTCTCTGAACTTTTGATATTCATGGTTTCCATTATTTATATTCCATAATATAACCATTTTCCAATGGATGGATACCTTTCCTTCTCTCCTACTATGAAGTAGCAAAATATTACATAAATGTTTTATTGTTTATGGGCCAATTCTGTTATTGATCCCTTTGGACACATGCCCAGTACACAGTTTACCCATTTCCCAATGGATGGATAGCTTTTTTTCTTTTACTACTAAGTAGTAGAAAATTATATAAATGGTTTAGTGTTATATGTGAGCAAATTCTGTTATTGAACATATGCCCAGTAGGGGGATCAGTAAATCAGCGGATATGGTTGGGATGAAGTCTCCTGTTATTCCTAACCAGTCATCACAATCTTAGAAGCTTTCTGTTTCTCCATTAGCCTGCTTTACGTGTTCTATTTGCTCTATCACCTTTGCCTGTTGAATGGGTATGAGGTAAAGTGTAGAGTTGTTTATCACTCTTAGTGGTGGTTTACCTTTTCCATTTCCTTGGAATATCTTGTTATTAACTATTTACCTCTTAGGCATGACTTAGACTGCTACTTTCCTCCATCTTGGATATTAGATTCATGAAAGACAACTGAGGCAAAGATTTTCCCCATTCCATCATATCTTCTGGCTACATTATTTTATTCAAAAGCATTCTAATCTTATGACATCAAAATTGTCTTATTTGTCTCATGGATTCTCATTTGGTTTAGGGGTTTTCTCTTGTTTTGTTTATGTTCCTCAACCAAAGATAATCTTAAGATGACGATCTGATCATGACTTGTATCTGCAGGGAGTTTGTATTGGCTAATCACTCTAACTTTGAAAGATCAGGCAGTAGAGAGGAGATATCATTTGAGAAAAGAAACTTGGGGCTAGTTTTGCAGGAAATTGTAGCCCAACTGCTTCTCTGCTTCTCAACCAAGAGCAGATTGATTTAACTAATTGAACCAGAGATCTATGTTGCATTGAGCAGGATTTATTCATCAGGTTCCCTCTGGCTCTCTCCCAGAATAGTTTGTGGTATAGATGTAGTTCCCAGTGTCGCAGGTGTGCCAGAGTGAGGATGTAAGAATAAATAGAGTCTTAAAGCAACTCATTCCTGACCAAGCCTTTCTGGTTCAAGATTTGATTGAGATGAAGCAAGGAGGGAATACTTAGTTACTAAAGGAGGCTTATTTAGCCATAACTAGGGAAGGAAGGAATGTTCAGCAAGAAAACACATTTGATCCTGTTGAGCATAGCTTCTCTCCCCTGTCCACTGACTAGAGCACCATGTCAGGTACTTGGTTCATTTGCTGGAACTTGTGGTGCCTTGGACCAAGTTGTAAGGATGTTTCTAATATCTTTTAAAGAAAAAACTGGCCTCCCCTAGATAAGGTGGGACCTGAGGATATTATTTTCACCACAGCTGTCAAGCATCAAAACACTAAGCTAGAGTTCCCATCTGGTTATTTCTAACATTTTAAAACACTATATAGTGCTTTGACAGGCTTCAACTCTACTTTAGGCAAATAAGAGGTCAAATTAAACCATTCAAGTTAGATGGGGACTGACTGCTGTAGATACAAGGCATAGGTTTTTTTAATTTAAAGTTTTGAGTTCCAAAACTCTATTCCCCCCTCCAAGACAGTAAACAATTAGATATAGGTTATATATGTGCACTTATGTAAAACATTTCCATGTTAGTCATTTTGTACAAGAAAACTCAAGTAAAAGGAAAAAAATGGAAAATAGCCTGCTTCAGTCTGTATTCAGTCAATGTCAGTTCTTTCTCTGCAGGTGGATAGTCTGTGTCATGATTGTCTCGGATCATTGTATAGCTGAGAATGGCTAAGTCATTCACAGTTCTTCCTTGTACAATGTTGCTGTTGCTGTATACCGTATTCTCCAGGTTCCACTCACTTCGCTCTGCATTGGTTCATATAAGTCTTTACAGGTTTTTCTGAAATCCTTCTGCTTGTCATTTCTTGGAGCACAGTAATCCCATCACAGTCGTATACCATAGCTTATCCAGCTGTTCCCCAGCTGATGAGCATCCCTTTCATTTCCAATTTTTAGCCACCACAGAAAGAGCTGCTGGAAATATTTTTGTACAAATAGATAAGGCAGTTTTTGAGAGAGATCAACCCCTTTGCTCCAGTGATTCAGGACTTGTAAGAAACATCAAAGGAGATGAATGATTCATCACAGGTTCTATGAACAAAAAGCAGCGTACGTAGTTGTAAATCAGAAGCCTATATGGTCTATTCCTATTGATTTTTTTTTTTGTTTTTTTGATGAGGCAATCAGGATTAGGTGACTTGCCCAATGTTACACAGGTAGTAAGTATCAGGTTTCTGAGGCAGGATTTGAACTTGTGTCCTCCTGACTCCAGGGCTCGTGCTGTATTCACTACCACCTAGCTGCCCCCTTGATTTTGATAAGTAGAAAAAGATTTAACCAGGAAAGATGGAGGTAGAAATTACCAGCTCCCAAAAGACTAAGAAACCAATCTCAGAATGGCTGTTCAGAACCCCTGTTGGAGTGTAACATTTCCAAGAGTTCTCTGATTCTGTGGATACTTAATAGATATAAACACATTGGCAAGCTTGTTTTCTTTCCTAACCTCCCCAGAGGAAATGAAGTGGGTTATCTACAAACAACTCTTCATTTGAAACAAATTCAGACATTCTTGGGTATTTATTGTGAGGACCTTTGCCCTAAAAAGAGCCCAGGGAATATGTCCTTCCAGGAGAATCCTTGTAGAGTCCTGAGGGCTTCTCCTCTAACCCTCTGCTTTCTAGTGCGTCACCAACTTCTCAGAATCCTGATGTGCGTCCTAGGTCAGGGCAAATGTCAACTCTGCTTCTAGGACAACTGACCAGTTTAATGAGGGGTCAGTCTGCAGTCAAGTTGATATCTTTCAGACAAGTGCCCATGGAGGACTGCCAGCTCCTTAATTATCCCAAGGAATTGCCAGATAGTCCAGGTTCTCGCTGCAGCCCAGAGCCACAAGCACATCTCTGATGTGACTTTGGGGCTGCTCTCCCAACCTTCCTGCTAGAATGGTCAAGCCCATTTTTACCAGCATTAGCTGATACTCTTTCTGCCTGGAGGCTCTGTGGTCCATCCATGCCCAATATTCTCCAAGTACTAGGCAGAATTGAGACTTGTCTCAGCTGGGGTTAGACCAGCCTTCCTTTGTAGAGGTGGTCAGGAAGATGGCAAGCTGGCCTGGGGGGTTGGGAAAAGTATAACAGGAAAACAAAGGTTTGTGATGTCCTGGATAGGGTTTGATGGAGTCCTCAAGATACGTTAGAGGCAGGAAGGCTTAGAATACAAGTGAGGTGCTGACCAAAGCAGGAGCCAGTGGAAAGTGGACAAACTCGCCTAAGAATTGTGTAGTTGGTGATGGCCAGTGGAAGGCCAGTTTGTAACTGTCCTGATTCCCCAAAACATAATGCTAAGGAAAACCTGTCAGGGTTTTAAATAGCAATCCCTATTCAGCACCACTCAGGCTGGCTAGGAGGAGGGATGAGAAGGAAAGCCGTAGAGTAAGCATGACTGCATCCTGCTGTTCCCTATATTTAACATCTCTGCTGTTTTGGTACTGCAGTCATTTTTGTCTCACCTTGTAAGGCTTAGGAATGTTAAATTGAAAGAGAAACTAGTCTAAGCTTTTCTCCCCCAGTGCAACCTTGAATCAATTAGGGTTTTATATTTGGGACAGTTCCTGACCATTTTAGAGCACACCTGCCAACTGCCTCCAATAATACTGAAGTTGGAGAGGAAGCTTGTCCCTGAGGAGCATTGAGAGCTATCCAGAGCCCTTGGCACTTTCACCTGTGCTAACCAGCCATGTGAACACTTGCCTTGTGTAAGTTATCCATAAAATAGTCTTGTTAGCAAGTGTATGTTTTGTATTTGAACAACATGCCCACCCCATCAGAGCTGCACCCTCTGAATCAGGCAGTTTAGTTCAAGTAAGAATCTCACTGTCTGGTACCCTATCTTGCCAGGTGATCTTCAGAACTCTAACTCAAATGGAAGCAATTCAGTTTCCTGGCATGGCACTGGTAGACTGTCCATGTTTCACAGGCATACAACAATGAGGTCGGCACAATGACTCTGTAGACCTTCAGTTTGGTAGTCAATCTAATACTTCTCTCCCAAACTTTTCTTCGGAGCCTCACAAACACTGAGTTAACTCTGGCAATGCGTGCATCAACATCATTGTCAATGTGTACATCTCTGAAAGTATACTACCAAGGTAAGTGAACTCATCCACAGCATTCAAAACTGCTATTTATTGTAACTGATGATTCCATGAATGGATGGTGTGGTGGTGGCAAATGGAGCACCTGTGTTTTCTTGCTGTTAATTGTTAGGTCAAAATTAGCACAAGCAGCAGTGAATTGATCCACACTTTGTTGCATCTCAGCCTCAGAGGCTGCACTGAGTGCACAATCATCTGCAAACAGAAAATTGTGCACCAACACTCCCCTCCATTTTGATCTTGGCTTGTAGCCTTTTCAAATTGAAGAATTTACCCTCAGTTTGGTAACTGCTGTGTTTATCCTCATTGAAAGCATGACAATGTGGCTGAAAACATCATGTTTAAGGCAAGTACACAGCCTTCTTTCACTCTATTAGTGACTGGGAAAGCACAAGACTTCCAAAAGGACAGAGGAACAGTCAATATGGTATTTGCTGGACAACTCCAGGAGAAATGTCAGGAGCAGAGCAGAGGCCCAGACACAATGTTTGTAGATCTGACCAAGGTCTTTGATGCTGTTAATCATCAGGGTTTATGGAAAATTATGTCAAAATTTGGTTGCCCAGAGAAGTTCATTAGCCTTGTACATCAACCTCATGAAGACATGTTTACCTGGGTTCAGGTGCTTAATAAATATTTACTGACTGACTCATCACAGCTGTCATTCCAAACATTCCCATCTCTCCTCTACTATCCCTCAGCACAGTCACCCTTTCAGCTAAGGAGCTTTCTCCATAATTCACACATGCAATCATTGAAAGCTCACATCACTCACATATCTTTCCCCATCTTCTCCTCTATTCCTGTCTCACATGAAGAGATAGACCTACTAGCCACCGCAAACCCTTCTACATGAGCCCCTCCCATATTTTCCAGAATATTGGCCCTGCCAGCATCCCACTCTCCCTCTAAAGTCTCTCATGTCTTCTTTCCTACTGCTTAAAGATAAACCTATGTGTCCACTATCCTCAAACACCCTCCCTTGATCCATCCTTCCCTGCTAGCGAGTATCTTATTTCTCTCCTTCCTTTTGTAGCTAAACTCCTTGAGGCCATCTACAGTAGGTGCCTTTACTTCCAGTCTGGCTTCTGTACTCAACATTCAACTCAAACTGTTGTCACAAACTAATGGAGGGAGCTTGGTGGCAGGTGGCACAGTGGAGAGAAATCACTGATCCTGGAGTCAGGAGGACCTGAATTCAAATCCAATCCAGGCCCTGTGTCACTTAACCCTGATTGCCTGGGGGGGTCGAAATTACAATTCCTTAACTGCCAAATCTTTTGGCCTTTTCTCCGTCCTCTTCTTGACCTGTCTGCAGTCTTGGACACTGTTAATCACCCCCTCCTTGATACTCTCCTCTCAAGTTGTTCATGGTACTCTTCTCTCCCAGATTGTCTTTTGCTTCTTTTTGTGTCTCTAGCCCTTGCCACAATGTCTGGCACGTAGTAGGTGCTTAGTAAATGTTTACCGATTCATGTCTTGTAAATATCTTAAGGTATGCAAAATAGAACTTGTTACCTCTTCCTGCCCTTTCCCTGAGCCTTTCCCTCTTCCCAATTTCCCTGTGTACATAATACCTGTAGAATTAACCTTCATGCTACCTTCTCATATCGATAGATTGCAGTAGCTACTGGGGGCAAGGGGGTGGGGGGTAGGGTGGGGAATCTCCTCCAATAACACTCCATTCTCCACTCCATCACCAAAGTGGAACAAAGGACAACCATCAGCCACAAGTCCTAAAGTGCTTTCTCCTACTCATTAAACTCTAAAGGCTCTCTAATATAAAGTCCTCTGTTCTGTTTGACATTTAAAGTTGACCCAATTAACTGTGATTGAGGCAGCTACATGGCACAATGTGTAGAGTGCTAGGCTTGGAGTATGAGGTCCAGAGTTCAAATCTGTCCTCAGACACCTATTAGCTGTGTGACCCTGTGCAAGTCACTTAGCACTTCTCAGCCTGCCTCTGTTTCCTCATCTATAAAATGGGGATAATAGCACCTACCTCCCAGGGCTTGGGGGAATATAAAATGAGATGACTGTAATATGCTTAAAGTAGTCTCCATTCAATTTCTTGGTTAAGATCAGTGGATCTTCCAGGTGCACTAGATTGTGACCTTCAAGTATCTGGGCCTCTACATTGGACCAATGTCAAGTCATCTTACCTTGTCACTCAGTGACATCAATCTGCACTCAAGAATTGCTTTGGCTACATCACAGAGATGTTGGCATATGCATACTCATGTTGCTTTTTCACTCCTATGTTGTGAGTGGTCTTGTGCACTCATATCCTGAGGAATTGGGGTGTCTCTTTTCTCCTGTCCTTGGCTCAAACCCCCACCAGCTACATTGCCTCCCTGCACACATATCTACTTTTAGGCAGTAGTTACCTGTGGCAGTTAGCTCTTGTTTTTCCGTCATTCAATTGTATCCAAATGTACGTGACCACTGGACACTGTCCATGGGGTTTTCTTGGCAAAGGTACTTGAGTGATTTGCCATTTCCATCTTCAGTGTGTCTGCATTTTACAGACAAGGAACTGAGGCAACATGGGTTAAATAACTTGACCAGGGTCACCCAGATAATAAGTATCTGAGGCTGGGTTTGGACTCAGATCTTCCAGGCCTGGTGCTCCATCCACTGCACCACCTAGCTGCCCATGCCATTTAATTGTTTATCACCAATTAGCTTTTACAAAGGGATATTACTCTGGAGACATAATAGGAAGGGTTAGTGTTGGGGGTCAGTCTGTGAGGAACTTTGAATATCGAGTATTTTTTTTTTCAGGGAGCTCACAGTTTAATGAGGGAGACAACATTCAAACAACTATGTCCAAATAAGTGAGACTTGATATCAATATCTAAACAGATATAGACATAAATAGATCTCTCTCAATACAAACTGGGGGTAGTTTTCAGAGAGTTGGTCTTTAAACATGAAACAACATTCCACTGCATAGTATCTTAATCAGGTGTAGGCATTGACCCAGATAAGATACCATAAGAACACTCCTGAATTGATCATGTTTGCAGAACCTTAAAGATGTAGGGACTAGGATTTGGCAGTAATTATCACAAATTTGTTAAGAACTATGCTTCTTAACAAAGGAATTATATTCCATGGGAGAGGAGTTCTTTTTACATTCTAAAAGCTCAGATATGAGCCCTAGGTTCATTACTTTTTTTCTCCCCAATTTGTTTATTTTAAGTTTTCAACATTCATTTCGACAAAATTTTGAGTTCCAAATTTTCTCCCCATCTCTCCCCTCCCCCACCCCAAAGTGCTGAGCATTCTAGTTACCCCACCACCAATCTGCCCTTCCTTCTAACATCCTTCCCTTCCCTTATCCCCATCTTCTCTTTTGTCCTGTAGTACACGATAAATTTCTATACCCTATTACCTGTATTTCTTGTTTCCCAGTTGTATGCAAGGACAATACTCAACAGTTGTTCCTAAAACTTTGAGTCCCAACTTCTCCTTCCTCCCTTTCCACCCATCCCTATTGGGAAGGTAAGCAATTCAATATAGGCTATATATGTGTAGTTTTGCAGATGACTTTCACAATAGTCATGTTGTGTAAGGTGCAACAGACTTTCCCTACCGGCCTTTCAGGTCACCCTGGGCTGCAAATCTCCTCCACTCCGTTGTTCTGTGACGTCTGCTGTGGTAGAATTTGTTGAGAGTCTTTCTTTACAGGTATATTATGACCTGTGGGGGAAGAGCTAGTACTCCACCATCTTTGCTCCACCCCCACAAAGAGCACTTTCTATTAGATCCTGGAGGCCCAGGAGTTTCTTGACGAAGGGAGTGACGCAGTCAGAAAAATTACTTTAGTTGCTGTGTGAGAGTCAGATTGGAATGAAGAGAGGCTAGGGACACTGATTAGAAACTATTGTGATAGTTCATGTGAGCAGCGTCGAGGTCCTGATAGTGAGCCAAAGGGACCAAAGCATGTGGGACACAGATCATGTCTTTGAGGGTCACCATCCACTCACGGCTGGAGACTTGAAGTTCGTACCAGATTGCACCATAAATCCTGGGAAAGTGTCTAGGGAAAACAATATAATTTGGAGGAACCAATTTGTGTGAACAAAGGATTAGTACATTCCTTGAATAATATTCTTTCTCTACATCCCACACAATTTGCTCCAATTTGATCATCGTTGGTGGCAATTTATATGGTAGATCTCTTTCTTATTTTTTTTGTTACATTTTAAGCTCCAAAATATCTCCCTCTAGCCACATCCCCCACTACAGAAGACCACCATCTCTCTCAAGGACTTTGGAATTAATTGTATGACATGGAAGACACTGGCACAGGACCATTCAGCATGGCGTGCCTGCATCAGAGAAAGTGCTGTGCTCTGAGCAAAGCAGAATTGAAACAGCTCAAAAGAAATGCAGGCTGTGCAAATTTAGAGAATCCACCCTCAAATGTTTACATGAACTATTTGTGCCTGACGTGTGGTAGAGTATTTTGAGTTTGTATTGGTCATTTGGATTAACCCCAATCAGACACATGGAAACTTGACTCTAGCATAGTCATGTTCTTTTGATCCTCTTCGAAAATGAAGGAAAACAACCAAACATAAATATATGTAAAACCATACTATGCACACTTCTATTTATCAATGCTTTCTCTGGAGGTGAATAGCATTTTCTTTCATGGGTCCTTTATAGTTTATTTCCCAAAAGGAAGTTATCCCCTAGGAGTTCAAGGATTCCTCCATTGTCCATCTCTATAAAGGTAAAGGGAATAGATTCTCCTGTGACAGTCACAGGGAGGGGGTCACTCTCTGAGTCATTGCTGAAAAAATTCTTGCTAGAGTCCTCCTTAATAGACTGATCCTTCACCTGGAAGATGGTCATATACCTGAGAGCCAGTGTGGCTTCAGAAAGGACTGAGGAACAGTTGTTATGGTGTTTGCTGCACGACAACTCCAGGAAAAATGCCAGGAGCAGAACAGAGGTCTGCACACAATGTTTGTAGATCTGACCA
This sequence comes from Potorous gilbertii, assembly GCA_028658325.1. Lineage (NCBI taxonomy): Eukaryota > Metazoa > Chordata > Mammalia > Diprotodontia > Potoroidae > Potorous > Potorous gilbertii. The sequence goes on along the minus strand of CM053770.1, from coordinate 299,107,204 downwards.
AGACCTTTGACACTGTTAATCATGAGGGCTTGTGGAAAACTATGTCAAAATTTGGTTGCCCAGGGAAGTTCATCAATATTGTATGTCAATTTCATGATGGTATGTTTGCCTGGGTTTTGGGTAGTGGACAATGCTCTCCTGCCTTCCTAGTCATCAATGGAGTGAAACGACTATATGCTTGTTCCCATGCTTTTTAGCATAATATTTTCAGCCATGTTGTCAAATGTTTTCAATGAGGATGAACACAGCATCAAGGTCAACTACCATACTGATGGTAAGTTCTCCATTTGGAAAAGGCTACAAGCCAAGACCAAAGTGGAGGGAGTGTTGGGGCATGATTTTCTGTATGCAGATGATTGTGCACTCAATGCAGCCTCTGAAGCTGAGATGTAACAAAGTATGGATAAATTCTCTGCTGCCTGTACTAATTTTGGCCTAGTAATTAACACCAAGAAAACACAGGTACTCCATTTGCCACCACCACACCATCTATGTGTGGAACCATAGAATACAGCAAATGAAGTTTTGAATGCTGTGGATAAGTTTACTTATCTTGGTAGTATACTTTCCAGGGATGTATACATTGATAATGAGGTCAATGCATGCATTGATATAGCTAGCTCAGTGTTTGGGAAACTCCAAGGAAAAGTTTGGGAGAGAAGATATATTAGAGTGACTACCAAACTGAAGGCCTACAAAGCCGTTGTGCTGACCTCATTATTGTATGCCTGTGAAACATGGACAGTCTACCAGTGCCATGCCAGAAAACTGAATCACTTCCATTTGAACCGTCTTAGGAAGATTATGAAGATCTTCTGGCAGGATAAGGTACCAGACACTGAAGTCCTTGCTCGAGCTGAACTGTCAAGCATTCAAATTATGCTTCAGAGGGCTCAGCTCTGATGGGCTGGTCATGTTGTTCCAATGCAAAATATATGCTTGCCAAAAAGACTATTTTATGGACAACTCCCATGGGACAGGTGATCACGTAGTGGTCTGAAGAAACGATACAGACACTCTCAAGTCTCAACAACTTTGGATTTGACTATGCAACATGGGAGACACTGTCACAGGATGCCTCAGCATTACATGCCCACATTAGAAAGGGTGCTTTGCTCTATAAGCAAAGAAGAATTGAGACAGCATAAAGTAAATGTAGGATGTGCAAATTTGGAGTATCCACCCCAAATTTTCACATGGACTATCTGTGCCCAATTTGTGGTAGAGCATTCTGAGCTTGTATTGGTCTGATCACCCACAGTTGGACACGCTGAAACTTCATTTTATCATGATGTCATTTTGGTCCTCTTCGAAAACAAAGGACAACAACCAATAGTTCATTTGAGTATTCATAGTACCCAGAATAACTTGGCTACCCACAATTAGTCTTCAAAAAATATTGCTGTAATGTTCTCTTGGTTCTACTCACTTTTCATTATTTTATGCAAATGTTTCCACCTCTTTTCTTTTGGTCTTTTTTGCTTGTTTTATTCTTTTTTTCAATTTTTAAGTTAATATTTTATTGTTCCCCAACCATATATAAAAGCAGTTTTAAACATTCACTGTTTCTTAAAGTTTTGAGTTCCAAATTCCATCTCTCCCTCCCTTTCTACCCCCACTCATCACCCCAAGATGTCAAGCAATCTGATATAGGTTACACGTACAATCATGCAAGACATTTCTATACTAGTCATTTTGTGTAAGAACACAGGAAGGGAGAGAGAGAAATAGTCTGTTTCAGTCTGTATTCAGACATCAGTTCTTCTTTTTTTTTTTCAGAAAAGTGCTATTTTATTCTTCAAAATTTCAGCATTTGTTCTCTGAGACCAGGATTGGTCATTGCAATTAATGCGTTAGACTGTCTTTTAGTTCTGTGTTCATTTTTTTTTTTAGTTTTAGTTTTCAACATTCATTTCCACAAGATTTTGAGTTCCAAATTTTCTCTCCATCCCTCTTCTCCCCCACACCAAAACACCATGCATTCTGATTATCCCTTCCCCCAATTTGCCCTCCCTTCCATTATACCCTTCCCTTCCCTTGTCCTCATCTCTCTTTTCTTGTTGGACAAGATAAATTTCTGTACCCCATTACCTGTATTTCTTATTTCTCAATTGCATGCAAAAACAGTTCTCAAGATTCCTTCCTAAAACTTTGAGTTCCAACTTCTTTCCCTTCCTCCTTCCCCACCCATCCCCACTGAGAAGGCAAGCAATTCAATATAGGCTATATATGTGTAGTTTTGCTAAAGACTTCCATAATAATCATGTTGTGAAAGACTAACTGTATTTCCCTCCAACCTATCGTGCCCCCTATTTATTCTCTCTTTAGACCTTGTTCCTTCCCTAAAGTGTTTACTTCTAATTACTCCCTCCTCCCATTTGCCCTCCCTTCTATCGATCCCCACCCCACTTATCACCTTCTCCCCTATGTTTCTGTAGTGTCAGATAGATTTTCATTTCAAATTGAGTCTGCATGTTATTCCCTCATTAAGCCAAATGTGATGAGAGTAGGCTTCACTTTTCCCCTCTCACCTCCCCGCTTTTCCTCTTCTTACCTGTTTTATGAGACAATTTGCCACATTCCATTTCTCCCTTTCTCCTCCCAATATATGCCTCTCTCACCCATTAATTTTTTTTTTAGATATCATCCCTTCCTATTCAATTCAACCTATGCCCTCTATCTATATATCTATATGTGTGTGTGTGTGTGTGTGTGTGTGTGTGTGTGTGTTGGTTGGTTGGTTGTTGTCCTTCATTTTCAAAGAGGACCAAAATGACAACACCATGATAAAGTAAAGTTTCAGTGGGCCAGCTGTGGCTGATCAGACCACTATGAACTTGGAATGCTCTACCACATGTTGGGAACAGATAGTCCATATGAATTTTTGGGATGGGTACTCCAAATTCATGCAGCCTACATTTACTTTATGCTGTCTCAATTCTGCTTTGCTTATAAAGCAAAGCACCCTTTCTAATGTAGGTATGCCATGCTGAGGGGTCCTGTGCCAGTGTCTCCCATGTTGCACAGTCAAACCTGAAGTTCTTGAGAAAGACTTTGAGAGGGTCCTTGTATCACATCTTCTGACCACCAGTGAGAATTCTCCATAAAATAGTATTTTTGGCAAGCAGACATTTTGCATTAGAATAACATGGCCAACTCATCAGAGTTGTGCTCTCTGAAGCATAGTTTGAATACTTGGCAGTTCAGCTCAAGCAAGGACTTCAGTATCTGGTACCTTATCTTGCCAGGTGATCCTCAGAATCTTCCTAAGACAGTTCAAATGGAAGTGATTCAGTTTTCTGGCATGGCACTGGTAGACTGTCCATATTTCACAGACATACAACAATGAGGTAAGCACAACGGCTTTGTAGGCCTTCAGTTTGGTAGCCAGTCTAATACCTCTTCTCTCTCAAACTTTTCTTCGGAATTTCCCAACACTGAGCTAACTCTGGCAATGTGAGCATTAACCTCACTGTCAATGTGTACATCCCTGGAAAGTACACTACCAAGGTAAGTAAACTTATCCACAGCATTCAGAACTTCTCTATTTGTTGTATTCTATGGTTCCACATATAGATGGTGTGGTGGTTGCAAATGGAACACCTGTGTTTTCTTGGTGTTAATTACTAGGCCAAAATTAGCACAGGTAGCAGAGAACTTATCCATGCTTTGTTGCGTGTCAGCTTCAGAGGCTGCATTGAGTGCACAATCATCTGCATACAGAAAATCATGCCCCAACACTCCCTCCACTTTGGTCTTGGCTTGTAGCCTTTTCCAAATGGAGAACTTACCATCAGTATGGTAGTTGACATTGATGCTGTGTTTATCCTCATTGAAAGCATTTGACAACGTGACTTAAAACATCATGCTAAAAAAAGCATAGGAGCAAGCACACAGCCCTGTTTTACTCCATTAGTGACTGAGAAGGCATGAGAGCAGTGTCCACTATCCAAAACCCAAGCAAACATGCCATCATGAAATTGATGTGCAATACTTATGAACTTCTCCAGGCAGTCAAATTTTGATGTAATTTTCCATAAACCCTCACAACTAACAAAGGCCCATTCCATTATGTGTGTGTATAATCCCTCCAACTCCCCAAATACTGAGAAAAGTCTCAAGAGTTACAAATATTATCTTTCCATGTAGGAATGTAAACATTTCAACTTTAGTAAGTTCCTTATGATTTCTCTTTCTTGTTTACCTTTTCATATTTCTCTTGATTTTTGTGTTTGAAAGGCAAATTTTCTATTCAGTTCTGGTCTTTTCATCAAGAAAGCTTGAAAGTCCTCTATTTATGAATGACCATTTTTCCTCTGAAGTATTGTACTCAGTTTTGCTGGGTAGGTGATTCTTGGTTTTAATTCTACCTCCTTTGACTTCTGGAATATCATATCCCAAGTCTTTTGATCTCTTAATGCAGAAGCTGTTATATTTTGTGTTATCCTGGTGGTTTTTCCACAATACTCAAATCATTTCTTTCTGGCTGCTTGCTATATTCTCTCATTGACCTGGGAACTCTGGAATTTGACTACAATATTCCTAGGAGTTTTTCTTTTGGGATCTCTTTCAGGAGGTGATTGGTGGATTTTTTCAATATTTATTTTACCCTCTGGTTCTAGAATATCAGGGCAGTTTTCCTTAATAATTTCATGAAAGATGACATCTAGGTTCTTTAATTGATCAGGGCTTTAGTAGTCCCATAATTTTTAAATTATTTCTCCTGGATCTATTTTCCAGGTCAGTTGTTTTTTCAATGAGATATTTCACATTGTCTTCTATTTTTTCATTCTTTTGATTTTGTTTTGTAATTTCTTGGATTCTCCTAAAGTCATTATCTTCCATCTGCTCCATTCTCATTTTTAAAGAACTGTTTTCTTCAATGAGTTTTTGAACCTCCTTTTCCACTTGGTTAATTCTACTTTTTAAAAGTATTTTTCTCCTCGTTGGCTTTTTGGGCCTCTTTTACCATTTGAGTTAGTTTTTAAAGGTATTATTTTCCTCAGCATTTTTTGGGTCTCCTTTAGCAAGCTGTTGATTTGCTTTTTGTGGTTTTCTTGCATCGTTCTCATTTCTCTTCCCAATTTTTCCTCTACCTCTCTCTCATTTGATTTTCAAAATCCTTTTTGAGTTCTTCCATGGCCTGAGTCAATTGCATATTTATTTTGCAAGTTTTAGGTGCAGAAGCCTTGACTTTGGCATTTTCTTCCGAAGGTATGCATTGTTCTTCCTCATCCAAAAGGATGGAAGAAAATACCTGTTCACCAAGAAAGTAACCTTCTATAGTCTTATTTTTTTTTTTTCATTTTTTGGGCCAGTTTTCCAGCCAGTTACTTGACTTTTGAGTCCTTTGTCAAGTGGAAGGTATACTATAGGGACCTGTAAGTTCTCAGTTCCTCCAATGTGGCACTATCAAGGGAGAGGAGTTTGCTCCTCTCCTGATCTGCACAGGGAACAACCATAAGCAATCTTTTCTGTCCTGGAACTGTGAGTAAAATTCCCTCTCCAGAGCCTCCACCAGCTCTACCAGCCAGTGCTCCTGCTCACCCCAGGACTGCCACTCAGGACTGAGAACCAGATCAGCTGCTCAATTCCCCCAGGGTCTTTAGGCCAAGGGCTCCAAAAATAGACACTGCTGCTACTACTGTTGCTGCTGCTGCTGCCACCTTGGGCCAGGGCTAAGGGAGGACCCTGCTCCTGTCTCACCCAGGAGAAAGAACTTACTCACTTACCTTTGAAGCTGTCTTTGGCATTTGTTGGTTGAGTAATCTGGGAACTGCAACTGCTCCTGGTGATGCCCTGAAGGCTGCTCCAGTCCTGTCCCTGCCTTGCTGTGGGGCCAAGGCTGGACTGTGCTGTGCTCCATGCCCTGTGTGCTAGACTTTCCCACCAGTCTTCCAGGCTGCTTTGGGCTGGAAATCTCTTTCACTCTGTTGTTTTATGGCTTCTCCTACTCTAGAATTTGTTTAGAGTCATTTTTACAGGTATTTTATGGGCTGGGGGTGGGTGGGGGATAGAGCTTCTATATGTCCATCCTTCTACTTGGCCATCTTGGCTCTATTCCCAACATCAGTTCTTTCTCTTGAGGTGGATGGCATTTTACATCATGAGACTTGGATCGCCGTACTTCTATGAATAGCCACATCATTCACAGTTCTTCATTGTACAATATTGTCATTACTGTGTACAATGTTCTCCTGGATTTGCTCACTTCACTTTGTATCAGTTCATGTATGTCTTTCCAGGTTTTTCTGAAATCATCTTGGTTGCCATTCTTTATAACACAATATAATTTCATTACAATTATATATCACAACTTGTTTGGTCATTCTCCAATTGATGGGCATCTCCTCAATTTCCAACTCTTAGCCACCACAAAAAGAGTTGCTATAAATATCTTTGTGTGAATAGCTCCTTCCCTTCCTCTCTCCCTCCTGCCTTTTTTTAAATCTCTGGGATATAGTCCTAGTAATGGCATTGCTGAACTAAAGGGTATTCACATTTTTATAGCCTTTTGAAACATGGTTCCAAATTGCTCTACAGAATGATTGGATCAGTTCACAACTCCACCAACAATGCATTAGTGTCTCAGTTTCCCCACATCCCCTCCAACATTTATAATTTTCTTTTTTTGTCATATTAGCCAATCTAACTGGTGTGAGGTGCTACTTTTGAGTTGTTTTAATTTACATTTCTTTAATCAAAAGTGAGAGCATTTTTTATATGACTGGATATCTTGGATTTCTTTGTCTGAAAACTGCCTATTCCTATCTTTGACCATTTTTCAAATGGATTCTTATAATTTTGACTCAGTTCTCCACATATTTGAGAGGTGAGGCCTTTATTAGAGATACATATTGTAAAAAATTTTTTCATGTTTTTCTGCTTTCCCTCTAATCTTGGTTGCATTGGTTTTGTTTGTGCAAAAACTTTTCAATTTTGTATAATCAAAATGATCCATTTTACATTTCATAATGCTCCCTATATCTTATTTAGTCCTAAATCCTTCCCTTACTCATAGATCTAGCAGGTAAACTATTTCATGCTCTTCTAATTTGCTTATGGTATCACCCTTTACATAATAAATCATGTACCTATTTTGACCTTATTTTGGTATATAGTGAAAGATATTGGTTTAATCTACACCTAGTTTCTACCATCCTATTTTCCAGTTTTCCTAGCATTTTTTTCAAATACTGAGTTTTTGTCCCTAAAACTTGAATCTTATGGTTTTTCAAACACTAGATTACTATGGTCACTTAATACAATGTGTTGTGTGTCTAATCTTTTCCACTGATCCACCACTCTGTTTCTTAGCCAGTATCATATTACTTCTGAACTTGGCTCAAACCACTTCATTATTTCTTTTTTCTTAATTAATTGTATTTATTTTCAGTGTTGTTCAGTTCATAAGTTAGATTTTTCCCCCTCCCTCCCTGCTACCTTCCTCATCCCTCCCCAAGACAGCATACAATTTTATATAGGCTCTACACATACATTCCTATTAAATACATTTTCACTGTAGTCATGCTGTGTAGAAGAATCAAATGGGAGAAATCATATAACAAACCAAAACGTAATACAAAAGAAAATGATTTGCTACATTCTGTGATTGAATTCCATAGTTCTTTTTCTGGATATGGAAGGCATTTTGCCTTAAAAGATCATTGAAGATTTTTTTAAGTCCTTGCATTGCAGTCAAGTTCCAAGTCTACCAGAAAAAACTCTCGCACACTGTGGTCATTGCTGTGCACAAAGTTCTTCTGGTTCTGCTCCTTTTTCTCAGCATCAGATCATATAAGTCTTTTTAGGTTTCTCCGAAGTCCTCCTGTTCATTATTTTTTATAATAGTACAATAGTATTCCATTACATTCATATAGCACAATTTATTCAGCAATTCCCCAATTGATGGGCATCCCCTTGATTTCCAGTTTTTGGCCACCACAAAGAGTGCTGCTGTAAATATTTTTGTACATGTGGGTCCCTTTCCTATTTTTATGATCTCTTGAGGATACAATCCTAGAAGCAGCATTGCTGGTTCAAAGGGTATGCATATTTTTGTAGCCCTTTGGGCATAGTTTCAAACTGCTCTCCAGAATGGTTGGATCAGCTCACAGCTCCACCAACAATGAATTAGTGTTCCAACTGTCCCACAACTTCTCCAACATTTATCATCTTCCTCTTCCGTCATGTTTGCCAATCTGATAGATGTGATACCTCAGAGTTGTTCTGATTTGCATCTCTCTAATCAGTAGTGATTTAGAGCATTTTTCATATGACTGTAGATATTTTTAATTTATTCCTCTGAAAAATACCTATTCATATCCTTTGACCATTTATCAATTGGGGAATGACTTGTGTTTTTGTACATTTGACTCAGTTCTCTATATATTTTAGAAATGACGCCTTTATCACAGATACTAGCTGCAAAAATTCTTTCCCAGTTTTTTGCCTTTCTCCTAATCTTGGTTGCATTGGGTTTGGTTGTGCAAAAACTTTTCAGTTTAATGTAATCAAAATTATCCATCTTGTACTTCATAATGCTTTTTATCTCTTATTTAGTCAAAAATTCTTCCCTTCTCCGTAAATCTGATAAATACACTATTTCTTGCTCCACCAATTTGTCCATAGTATCAATCTTTATACCGAGATTGTGTACTCATTTGTACTTTATTCTTGTGTACTGTGTCAGGCATTGATCTATGCCTAGTTTCTGCCATACTGTTATCCTGTTTTTCCAGCAATTTTTGTCAAACAGTGAGATCTTATCCCAGAAGCTGGGGTCCTTTATCAAACAGTAGATTACTATAGTCATTGCCTACTGTACTACTACTCTTGAGTACCTAGCCTATTCCACTTGTCTACCCTTCTGTTTCTTAGCCAGTACCAAGTAGTTTTGATAATTGCTGCTTTTTAATACAATTTGAGATCTGGTAGCACTAGGCCACCTTCCCTAGCATTTCTTTTCATTAGTTCCCTTGATATTCTGGACTTTTTTGTTCTTCCAGATGAATTTTGATATTATTTTTTCCAGCTCTAGAAAATAATTATCTGATAGTTTGATTGGTATGGCACTAAATTAGTAAATTAATTTAGGTAGAATTGTCATTTTTATTATATTAGCTCAGCCTACCCATGAGCAACTGGCGTTTTTCCACTTACTTAGATCTGACTTTATTTGTATGAAAAATGTCTTGTAATTGTGTTCATATAGTCCCTGGGTTAGTTTTGGCAGGTAAACTCCCAGATATTTCATAGCATCTACCCTAGCTTCTTGAGCTCTTCCAAAAAGGCTTTTTGACTGGAGACCAGTTTCTATTCCCCTTTCAGGTTTGGGATGTGGGATATTGATAATGCTGTCCTTTTCTGAATTTATGCCTTGATCTTCCCTGTTGCCATAATAAGAATCTATGGTCATTGTTTGTTTCTGCATTTTGCTCATGATGTTTGAGTATTTCCTGGCTTTTAAATCTGAGCTATCCTGCTGGAGTTCAGGGGGAACCGACCCAAGCTTCTTGTGCTGGGAGCCCAGGACCTGGTCACTAGTTTTGTATGCTGGGGCCTCAGGTGCTGGCAGCTAGAGTCTGTAGGGATTTGGCAGCTTACTTGACGCTGATCTGGGGTCAGCAACGCTGGAGCTCTCGGAGCAAGGGTGGGGAGTATGGCCTCCGGGGATGCTCACTCACCCCGGAACTTGTATTTGAATGTTTGACTGCTAGAGAATGTCTGCCAGCCTGGAGCTGTGCCTCCTGGTGCTGTGCTTCTTGGAGTTATGCTGAAGCACCAGGAGATTTGGCTCCTGGAGAACATCAATCCAGGTGACATTTTTCTGAGCTGGTGTCTACCAGTTTTCCTGCCTGTGCTGAGGTACTCAGGGGTTCCTGGTGTTGGTGCTTACCTGTTCCACCACCCTGGGCCTCAGAATCCCCCCAGGTTTGCTGAAATGGGGCTTGCTACTGGCTTGCTGGGACACCTGTCCTGTGCTGCTCCCCTCCCCTGTATTGAGAAAGGTCTTTCCAGTATATCCCCCAAGCTTCCTGCTGCACTTCATCTTTCTGCTGGCTCAGTTCCAGGATTTTTCCTTGGGGAATTTTTTCTGAGCTTTCAGGGGTCAATAAGAGAGGGTGAGAGTCTCTTACTTCTTGCTCCTCCATCTTGGCTCCCAGAAGTGGAAATCATAATGCTCCAATGATCTCTTAATTGCCAAATCTAATATCCTTCTATTAATTCTCAGCCTTCTTGACACTTCTGCAGTATACGCCACTATTAATTGACTTCTCTTGGATACCCTCTTCTATTCGTGTCTTTATTACTCTTATTCAAATTAAATGTTATATTTTTCAGTCAGCAAAATCTACTTTCTCACATGCATAGTTCCAAATTACTTTCCAGAAGAATGAGACCAAGTCAAAGCATTACTAGCAATGCCTTACTGTGTCTGTTCTCAAAGAGCACCTTCAATGACTCTCATCTTTCCATTTCACTATCTTTGTTGATATAAGAAATTCAGGGTGGAAACTTGAAATTGTTATAATTTAGATTTATCTTATAAGTGAGTGATTTTGAGCATTTTTCAATACCATGTAGGTAGCCCATATTTCTTCCTTTGAAAACTATCTTTGGATCTTTAGTTAATGGGGAATAGCTCTTGTTCTTATAAAGATGAATCAGTTCTTTAAATATCTTTATTATTCGACCTTTATCAAAGTCACTTCATGAAGCGATTCCTTTTCTGGTTAACTATTTCCATGATTTGATTAGCATTGGTTTTGCTTGTGCATAAACTTTTAAAATCTTATGTAGTCAAAGTTATACATTTCAACTTCTGGCATCTTTTATCCCTTGTTTGTTCATAAACTCTTTCCTCACCCGTAGTTGCAAAAAGGTATTTCCTTCTTACTTCTCTAATTTGTGAACTTCAAAGTCATGTACCTATTTGGAGTTGATCAATACTTAATTTCTACTAGACTACTTTTTAGTTTTCCCATCAGTTTTTGTCTTATGGAACACTCTGGTGCTGAAATTTTTTTCTTTTTAAATATATTCTTATTTTGTTAAGTATTTCCCAATTACATTTTTTAAAACCCTAATACTCATTTTTAAAATGCTTCAATCTGCACTCAGAATTCATTAGTTCTCTCTCTGGCAATAAATAGCATTTTTGATCATAGGTCCTTTGGAACTGTCCTAGATCATTGCCTTGTTCAGAATAGTCAGGTACTTCACAGTTGACCATCCTTACAATATTGATGTTATGCTGTTCTCTTGGTTCTTCTCACTTTATTTTGTTTCAGTCCATGTAAATCTTCCCAGGTGTTTCTAAAGTCATCCTGATTGACATTGCTTACAGCATAACAATATTCTATCACAATCCTATACTACAATTTGTTCAGCTATTCTGTAATTGATGGGCATCTCTTCCATTTCCAATTCTTTGCCACTCCAAAAAGAGCTGCTATAACTGTTTTTGTGCAAATAGGTCCTTTTCCCTTTTCTTTGATCTCTTTGGGATATGCAGTTTTATAACCCTTTGGGCATAGTTCCAAATTGTTCTCCAGAATGGTTGGATGAATTCACAACTCCACCAGCAATACATTAGTGTCTCAATTTTTCCACCTCCCCTCTAGAATTTCTCTTTTTCCGTTTCTCATGTTAGTCAATCTGATAGGTGTCAGTTAAAATCTCAGAGCTATTTTAATTTGTATGTTTCTAATGAAGAGTGGTTTAGAGATCTTTAGTCATTGAAAGAGGCCATTGACTCAATTAATTAGTAATTGCTAACTTAAGTAATAAATTGGGAAGCCAAGATGGTGGAGTAACAGCATGGACTTTCTAGAGCACTTCCTCCAAGCCCAGCCAAATACCTGTAAAGACAACTCTAAATTCTGGAGCTGCAGAACCTGCGAAATGATGAAATGAAGCAAATCTCCAGCCCAAGACAGCCTGGAAGGTTGCCAGGAAGTATCTGTTGTGCCACACTGGGAACAGAGCACAGTCCAGCGTGGGCCACACCAGCACAGACAGGACCTGAGCAGGCCTTGGGGAGACTGAATCTCTCACACCTGTGGTGGTTTCCAGACTTCATGACCCCAAAATGCTGAGGATAAATTGGAAGGTCAGTAGGAAAAGCCTATGGGACCACTTCAGGAGAGTGGAGTGGTCTGGCTCCAGCCCCAAGACGGCTGAAGGGGGAGAGGGTAGAGAAACCCACAGCAGCCATAGTCGTAGCAGGGGCACCTGTAGTCACTGTTTCTGGAGCTCTAGGCCCACAAAGCGGCTGACAGTATGCCCTCTCACCCCCAGTGGAAGAGAACTACTTTGACAAAGAGCTCAAAAGTCAAGTAAATGGCTGGGGAAATGAGCAAAAACCAGATAAAGAATCAGAATATAGAGTCCTACTTTGGTGACAAGAAAGAACAAAGCATGTAAACAGAAGAAAATAAAGTCAAAGCTCCTCCATCTAAAACCTCCAAGAAAAATATATAATGGTCTCAGGTCATGGAAGAACTCATAAAGGATTTTGAAAATCAAATAAGAGAAGTGGAGCAAAAATTGGGAAGAGAAATGAGAATAATGCAAGAAAATCATGAAAAATGAGTCAACTACTTGCTAAAGGAGACCCAAAAAATGCTGAAGAAAATAACACTTTAAAAAATAGACTAACCAAAATGGCAAAAGAGATCCAAAAAAACAATGAGGAGAATGCCCTAAAAAGGCAGAATTGGCCAGATGGATAAAGAGATCCAAAAGCTCACAAAAAAAAAACAAAACAGTTCCTTAAAGATTAGAATGAAGCAGATGGAAGCTAATGACTTTATGAAAAATCAAGAAATTATGAAAAAAAAACCAAAGCAATGAAAATATAGCAGACAATGTGAAATATCTCATTGGAAAAAAACTGACTTGGACAATAGATCCAAGAGAGATAATTTTAAAATTATGGGACTACCTGAAAGCCATGATCAAAAAAAGAGCCGAGATATCATCTTTCATGAATTTATCAAGGAAAACTGCCCTGATATTCTAGAACCAGAGGGTAAAATAAATTGAAAGAATCTATCAATCACATCCTGAATGAGATCCCAAAAGAAAAACTCCTTGGAATATTGTAGCCAAATTCCAGAGCTCCTAGGTCAAGGTGCAAATATTGCAGGCAGCCAGAAAGAAATGATTTGAGTACTGTGGAAATCCAGCAGCTTCTACATTAAGGGATCAAAGGACTCAGGATATGATATTCCAGAAGTCAAAAGAGGTAGGTTTAAAACCAAGAATCACCCTACCCAGCAAAACTAAGTATAATACTTCAGGGGAAGAAATGGTCATTCAATGAAATAGAAGACTTTCAAACATTCTTGATGAAAAGACCAGAGCTGAATAGAAAATTTGTCTTTCAAACAGAAGAATCAAGAGAAGCATGGAAAGGTGTACAGGAAAGAGAAATCATAAGGGACTTACTAAAGTTGAAATGTTTATATTCCTACATGGAAAGATAATATTTGTAACTCTTGAAACTTTTCTCAGTATTTGGGTAGTTGGATGGATTATATACATATAGACAGAGGGCACAGGGTGAATTGAATAGGAAAAGATGCTATCTAAAAAAATTAAAGTAAGGGATGAGAGAGGAATATATTGGGAAGAGAAAGGGAGAAATAGAATGGGGCAATTTTACAAAAGTGACAAGAAAAACATTTTCAATGGAGGGGGAAAAGGGGGAGATGAGAGTGAAAAATGAAGCTTACTTGCATCACATTCGGCTTAAGAAGGGTATAACATGCACACTTAATTTGGTATGAAAATCTATCTTACACAACAGGAGAATGGGGGAGAAGGGGATAAGTGGGGTGTGGGGGGAATGATAGAAGGGAGGGCAAATGGGAGGAGGGTGTAATTAGAAGTAAACACTTTTGGGGAGGGACAAGGTCAAAAGAGAGAATGGAATCAATGGGGGACACAACAGGATGGAGGGAAATATAGTTAGTCTTACACAACACGACTTTTATGGAAGTCTTTTGCATAACTACACATGCATAATCTATATTGAATTGCTTGCCTTCTCAGTGGGAATGGGTTGGGAGGGAATAAAGGAGAGAAGTTGGAACTCAAAGTTTTAAAAAGGAATGTTAAAAATTATTTCTGCATGCAACTGGGAAATAAGAAATGCAGGTAATGGGGTATAGAAATCTCTCTTGCCCTACAAGAAAATAAAGAGGATGAGGATAAAGGAAGGGAGGGGTGTGAGAGAAGGGAGGGCAGATTGGGAGAAAGGATAATCAGAATGTACAGTGTCTTGGAGTGGGGGAAGGGAGAGATGGGGAGAAAATTTAGAACTCAAAATCTTGTGGAAATGAATGTTGAAAGCTAAAAGTAAATAAATTTAAAAAAACAAAAAAGAGTGATTTAGAGTATTTTTTCTAATGACTACCGATAGTTTTGATTTCTTCTGAAAACTGCCTGTTCATTTACTTTGACCATATATCAATTGAGAAATGACTCACATTTTTATAAATTTGGCTCAGTTCCCTTTATATTTTATCAATATTTTTATTTCATTAAGTGTTTGCCTATTACATGTAAAAAATATTTAACATTCATCTTTTAAAATTTTGAGTTCCAAACTCTCTCCCTCTCCTCCCTTGAGAGGACAAGCAATTTGATATTGATTATACATGTGAAGTCATGCAGAACATTTTATATTAGCCATGTTGCAATAGAAAACACAGACAAAAGGGGAAAAAACCAAAGTAAAAAAAAGTATGCTCTAATCTAAATTCAGAGTTCAACAGTTCTCTCTCTGAAGGTGAACAGCATTTCATCACAGGTCCTTTGGAATTGTCCTGGATCATTACCTTGATCACAATAGCTAAGTCTTTCACAGTTGACTGTCCTTATAATATTTCTGTTATTACGCACAATGTTCTGATTTTGCCTATTTCACTTTGTACCACTTCATGTAAGTCTTTCCAAGTTTTTCTGAAAGCACGCTGATCAGTATTTCTTATAGTACTTATAGTATTATTCCTATAGTAGTATTTCATCACCATCAGATACCACAACTTGTTCAGTGATTCCCCAATTGATAGGTATTCTGTTTTCAATTATTTGCCATCACAAAAAAAAGCTGCTAAAAATATTTTCATATCCTTTTTCCTTTCTTTTTGATCTCTTTGGGATATAGACCCAGTAGTGGTAATGCTGGGTTAAAGGGTACGCACAACGCTATCTATAGAACTTTGGACATAGTTCCAACTCTACCATCAGAGCCTCAGTATCACATCCTTTTCCACATTTGTCCACATTCTCTTCAGCATTTGTCATTTTCTTTTCTGTCATGTTAAGTGATCTGATGGGGACAAGTTGATATCTCAGATTTGTTTTAATTTGCATTTCTCTAGTAAGTAGTGATTTAGAGTCTTTTTTTCATATGACTTTTCATGGCTTTAATTTCTTCTTCTGAAAACTTTTTAATATCCTTTGATCATTTATCAACTGAGAAATGACTTTTATTTTTATAAACTTAGTTCACTTTTCTATTAATTTGAGAAATGTGGCCTTTATCAGGGAAACTTTCTGTAAAATTTTTCTCCATTTCCTGTTTTCCTTCTAATTTTGACTGCATTATTTTTGTTTGTACAAAAACCTTTTAGTTTTATATAATTAAAATGATCCATTTTACTTCCTGTGATCCTCTCTATCTCATGTTTGGTTGTAAACTTCTCTTATTGGCACTAAATCTTTGTTGGTGACGTTGCGAACTGATCCAAACATTATGGAGAACAATTTGAAACTATACCCAAAGGGCAATCAAACTATGCATACCGTTTGATCCAGCAATATCACCAGAAGGCCTGTATCTCAAAGAGATCATAAAAAAGGGAAAAGGGCCTACATTTACAAAAAATATTTATAACAGCTCTTTTTGTGATGGGAATTATACATATACGTACATACACAAACACACATATATACTGAGACAAAAAGTCCAAGAGACAGTTTCTGGGTAATTAATAATTTGTTAGTAAGGCTAGCAAATAATAAATTGAGGTCAGTGGTTTCTCTCTTTACCAAAGATCTCACATGGAAGTCACTAAATGTTTTAATAAATGTTTAAAAGGGGGTGTCCCTGAGGGTGAAAACTCTGATTGGTGCATAATCAATGAGAGAATGAATATTATAATGAGAGGTGGGCTTTTTCTAATCAGGGGTTGGGGGGAGGGGACCCTGACTTTGATCATATTTGCACTCCTAGCTCATTCTGCTTCCTGCAATCTATAAATACAAAAGAATCTTTTTTCCATTAAGTCTTACTTGAGTTGAATAATGGTGGAGTTACAGGTAGAACTCTCCCCAGATTAGATGGTCTGGGTGAGGGGAACTTTGAGGCAAGGTCAGAAATGGCTTTGAGACACTGGACTTTGAATGAAAAAGGAGAAAAGGGGGTCTTTGGGTCCTGTAAAAGTGGTTATTAATATAGTAAGAAAATAAAGATTTTTCTCATTCATCCATCTATCTCTGCTACAAATTTTCCAAGTTTATCTTTGAAATTCAAATCTTGACCTACTCCTTTGGCAGATGCATTTTTTTCCCTCTGCTGTAATTAGTAACTATGTAAATCTTATCATAACTTTGTCTATGGCCCAGAGTTCATGTAGAACCTCGAACCTTGGAGCTGTCCCTACTCAAATCCTTGGAGGTCTCCATCATCTTGGTTACTTGGTATAGAATGGTTCCAGCTGCTCTGTTGGGGTTCAGGCCTCTAAACTTGGACATTATGAGCTTGAAGAAATTATGAGTTTCCTCCAGATTAGGGAACTTCTCAGGCTAATACAGTAAGGTCTACATTTTACTTTCCCTCTCTACTAGCAACAACAAGAGGAAAAGGTAAGTTTGTATTTTAAAGGGGCCCTACCTTCCTTCAGATTTCCTACCAATACAGGGATTTCTGAGACTAAGGGCAGAAAAAGGAATTTGCAACAATCTTACCAGCCATTCTTCTTTCCTTACCTTGCCAGTTCCATTTGTTGACTTTTACATTTATTTTTTTGGACAAGTACCAAATGTTTGTGAGGGTGGCTATTTAAAATAGAGTTTGAAGTCTAGGTGTAATGTTCTCCAATCATTCCTACCCTTTTTCAGTCAATCAAGGAACATTTATACACCTACTATGTGTCAGGTACTGTGCAGTCCTCAAGGAACTCACAGTCTAATGAGGGAGACAACATGCAAATAAGTCTACATAGATAAACTCTGCATGGGATAAATAGGAAATGATTAATAAAGGGAAGCACTGGAACTGAGGGGCTGGGAAGGCCTCCTGTAGAAGGTAGGATTTTAAGTGAGACCTAAAGGAAACTAGGGAGGTCACAAGTTGGAGAAGGAGGGAGAGTGTTCGAGGCCTGGGGGCCAAAGGGAATGCCCAGAGCTGAGAGAAGGAGGATCTTGTTCACAGAGGTCCTTTTCAGTTATTTCCCTTGATATCCCACATAATTTCTTTCCCTAAATGAATTTTGTATCCCCTTTGTATTTTGGTTGGTGTGTCACAAAGTTTGTAAATAAAGTTTAGTAGTATCTTAATCTTTGTTATGTTGACATGGCCCAGCCATGAGCTATGGCATTCCTCCAGATGTTTAAATTGTTCTTTAAGAAACATATCATATTTTACAATCAGGATAACACAAGATCTAGCAGCTTGTACAGTAAGGGATCAAAGGACTTGGAATATGATACTCTGGAAGTCAGAGGAGCTAGAATTAAAACCAAGAATCACCTACCCAGCAAAACTGAATTTAACACTTCAGGGGGAAAAAACGGAATTTCAATGAAATAGAGGACTTGCAAACATTCTTGCTAAAAAGAGTTGAATAGAAAATTTGACTTCAGATACAAGAATCAAGAGAAGCATGAAAAGGCAAAGAGGAAAGAGAAATCATAAGGGACTCATTAAAGTTGAACTGTTTACATTCCTACATGGAAAGATGATATTTGTAACTCATGAGACCTTTCTCAGTATTAGGTTATTTCGAGGAGATAGACAGACAGACAAGACAGACAGACAGACAGATAGATAGAGGACACAGGGTGAGTTGAAAATGAAGGGATGATATCTAAAAAATAAAGGGATAAGAGGAATATTGAGAGGAGAAAAGCAGAGATAGAATGGAATAAATTATCTCACATAAAAGAGGCAAGAAAAAGGCTTCATAGTGGAGGGGAAGAGGGGAGAGTTAAGAGGGAATGAGTGAATCTTGCTCTCAGTGGATTTGGCTTAAGGCAGGAATAACACACATACTCAATTGGGTATCTTACCCTATAGGAAAGTAAGGGGAAAGGGAATGATAGAAAATTGGAGGAGGGGTAGTCAGAAGCAAATACTTTTGAAACAGGACAGAGTCAAAGTTGAAAATAGAATCAGTGGGGTGACAGCATGACTATTATGGAAGTGTCTTGCCTAACTAACATGTATAACCTATATTGTATTGCTTGCCTTCTCAGTGATGATGGGTGTGGAGGAAAGAAGGGAGAGAATTTGGAACTCAAAGTTTTAAAAATAAATGTTAAATTGTTTTCACTGGCAACTGGGAAATAAGATATATAGGCAACAGGGTATAGAAATTTATCTTGCCCTACAAGAAAGTAAGGAAGAAGGAGATAAGGAGGGGTGCTAAAAGGGAGGGCAGAATGGGGGAAGAGATAATCAGAATGCATGCCAAGGATGGGGATGGGGGAAGGGGGGGTGAGAAGCGGGGGAAGGGGGAGATGGAGAGAAAATCTGGAACTCAAAATCTTGTGGAAATGAATATTGAAAACTAAAGGTAAATTAATAATGTGAGAACCATGCTCACTCAACCACAGAATGATACTCACTGTGAAGCCAAGAAAATTCTCATTTTATGTTAGTCAATCATTCTACATTCCTAGCGTACGGGTCACTCCCTAAAGGAGAGGATGCTTGCTCAGACAAATGCAACGCTTTTTATATGGTTCCCAATTTGAATTTCCTGCCTCACTCTCCATTGGCTGGATGCAGCCTCCTGAACCTCCTGCTTCACATTCTCTTTCCCAATAGGTTCCCCTTCAAACAACTTGTTAAGTCTGCTTAGAAGTTTCTGACCTTTTACCTCATCAGGAGCCTGTCTCTGCTAGGTCATGATTCTGATTAGAATCAAACTTCCATTCTGCTATCACTCAAAACTGAGAGGAGTTTTATCCTGTGGAAATGGAATTCTTCCTTTTGTTCCTCACAATAAATTAAAAAAAAACAAAAACCCAACATGTATTTTGTAATTGTATCTAAAAGTCCCGAATCTTCCAGAGTAGGATGACTTTTAAGTACTTTGTAAGTATTTTGAATACTATTTAATTTCTAATATTTCTTCCTGGATTGTGTTATAGCTGTATAGAAATGCTTTTCCTTTTTGTGAGTTTGTTTTGTAGACTAACTTTTCTGGAGCTATTGTCTCAGTGTACTTTCTTTGTTGATTTCCTAGTATTTTCTAAGTAAATCATGAGATCATCAGCACATGGGGAACATTTTGTCTCCTCTTTGCCTACCTTTGTACTTATCTTTTTTTTCTTATTGCTTCTAGCATTTCTAGAATTATAACGGATCTCAGTAGTCTGGCAGAGGGAACGGAGCCAGGACTCTTTGACCTGGCTTATGAGATTTTTTGATTCTTTATTTCCTTTTTCTTAATTTTTATTACTGGGGGAGGGGATCAGAGCCCTTTCTCCTGGTTAGGGGTCATGGAGTTGGTTGAAAGCGTCTCAAGGAAGCCCAAGGAGTCGGGAAGGATTCTTCCGAGCTCCAAACTCGGTTCCCCATAGAGATACTTAGTGAGGTCACTTTCCTTCGGAGATGCTTGGGGATGCTCCGGGATGCTCAGCTCATGATCTTTAAGGACTTACGGAGTTGTGGGTTTTTCGTTCACTTGTACAGCCCGCAAGGACAGGCAGACTGAACCAGGAACAAGACCAGCGCTGTGATGTCATTTGCCTCTCCTGGATTATTTGCTTCGGAGCCCTAAGCCTGTCCCCAATGATGAGGGTCAGGAAAGGTGCAGGAACCGCTAGAGATCCCTGGCTACTTAGTCTGGAAAGAATTCACTGGATTCAAGCAATCTTAAGTAGGCAAAAAAGCTTATTATTACCCTTTTCACCGGGCAAGAGTTCTTAAGGACCCTCCAATTTAAAGGAGTTATAGATAAAGTTTATATATATTATTCTATAGTAAGATATGGGCCGAGTATGCTAACTAGATGTTTTGGGGTGGAATTAGGGAGTGGTTAAGGAGTGATTAGTTCTTAAAGGAATATGCACTTTTGCTATCTACTGTGCAGGTATTTTACCCAAAAATCATCGGGAAATAGCCCAAGGCGGGGGGGGGGGCAGTGGGGGTGGGGTAGCTACCTAGAGGTGTAGGTTTGGTCCTGAAATGTCACTCAGCCTACCAACCATCAGGGCTGACCAGGGAAAATCAGGCTCCTCTCATCAATGTCTTATTAAACAAAATAAATGAAAGGGAGTACACATAACATATAAGTCTAGGATACGTATGATTGGTCAGTGAGCAGTAAATGTCCTATGACTCAGTGCACAGCCCTGATCAGTCAGTACCAGCTGGCTCTAAGTGATAAATTGTATCGGTGCAGCTGGCTACTGTGGCAAGAAGGGATATAACGGTTCCTGCTGGGGCTGGAGGGAGACTTCCTGGGGTAGTGTTTTGAGGCTAGAGAGAAATGTGATTTTTAAAGAGAAATGTGATTTTAGAACTGGGGTCTAAGCACATGCTCCCAAGCGCCCCATCACTCAAGCCCTGGGAGGTTATCTCTGGACGTTTCTCCCTAAGCGGCCCCTCTCCACTGCTCACAACCCTCACAATAAAGTGGTCCGGCAGGAACAATGGAAAGGCAGTGGGGAGATTAATGAAGTCAGAGACCCCTGCGTGGCTCCATTTCGTGGCATTTTCTAAGACCTTCCTTTGTGGAGCCCTGATGTGTCCCTCTCCCTCCCCACCTGCCCCCACCCCTCGCGCTTCCTGGACACCCGTGGTTTCCAGGCACAGTATGGGGGCTGCCCCTCAAGGCCCGGGTCTGTGCCAGAACTTGAACCCACATCCTCTGACCCCGCAGCCAGCATCGCCCCACCCAGTGCCCAGGCCTTGGGCATTCGACTCTTCAGGTCTATGGGGACGGAAGCCAAGGCAGCAGGAAAACTCGAGCAGCGCCCAAGCTCAGCTTCGGTCTCGACAAAGAGGTTTCCCCAGCCCCCGCCTCCTCCCCCAAAGCGGGGCCAGGCCCCTGGGCTGTCTCGACCTGGTCCACACAGTTACTAGCGACGGGTGCGTGGGCATTGCCCTCCCGTGCCTCAGGACTACATTTCCCAGAAAGCCTAGCGCGCCGGTCCTTGGCTGCTGTCAAGTTCGGAATGGTTGCCGTGGAAACGCCGGGACGTGACTTCCGCTTCCTCCTCTTGTCCCTGTCCCGCCTCGGGTAGGACTCCGGGGTACCTGAAGGGAGCTTCTGGTCAGTGTCGGTGGCGCCTCCTGTCTCGTGCCTGTAGCCTCTGCCTGCTGCCCTCTTGCCCTCTCCCTCCCCTCTTGCTCCACCCTTCCTCTTCCTCCCTCCCTCACTGCTTCCCCTCCTCCCTCCCGCCTCCTCCTCTTCCCCTTTTTCCTCCTTCTTCCTTCCCTCTCTCCCTCCTCCT
>CM053770.1:299033365-299085002 GCA_028658325.1 Potorous gilbertii | reverse complement strand
TCCCTCTCTCCCTCCTCCTCCTTCTCTTCCTCCCCTCCCTTCCTCTTCCTCCCTCCCTCCCTCACTGCTTCCCCTCCTCCCTCCTGCCTTCTCCTCTTCCCTCTCTCCCTCCTCCTTCCTTCCCTCTCTCCCTCCTCCTCCTTCTCTTCCTCCCCTCCCTTCCTCTTCCTCCCTCCCTCACTGCTTCCTCTTCTCCCTCCCACCTCCTCCTCTTCCCCTTTTTCCTCCTCCTTCCTTCCCTCTCTCCCTCCTCTTCCTTCTCTTCCTCCCCTCCCCCTCCTCCCCTCCCCCTCCTCCCTTCTTACCCCTCCCTTCCTCTTCCTCCCTCACTTCTTCCCCTCATCCCCCTCTCCCTCCCCTTCTCCGCTCCCCCTTTCCTTCCCCCTCCCTCTCCCACTCCTCTTTCCCCTCCTCTTCCTTCCTCCCTCCCTCATTGCTTCCCCTCTTCCCCCTCCCCCACCTCCTCCCCAACCCCATTTTCTCTCCCTGGGTTATTGCTCGGCCTTCCTTGTCCTGGGGAGCAGGAATAATGACGATATACCAGTGGCAAGCACGCAGTGCTTTAAGGTTTGCCAAGCACTTCGCCAGGTGTGAAGCCAAACTGCCCAGAACCAACCCTTCATGAAAGGATTTCTTCTGTGAAGCGTGGGCTCAGTCAGGGGGCACCCGAGGACCTAGAAGGCCACAGGCTGCCGCAGGTTCCCCAAGCCCCGGCTGATGTTGATGGCCTCAAAGGCCATACTAGGCTCTGAGGCAGGTGGGATTTAGCCATTTTCGTTGGGATTGATCCCAATTCTCTCCCGACTGCTCTTAGAACTGTACTTTCCTGCCTCGCTTCTGGAGAACAGGATGCATTTTCTTTTCCCCTTATATTGCCAGCACCCAGCACCTAGTGCTGAAGAACTGAGGAGAGGTCTCTGGCCCTATGAGGCAGAACCAGCCTTGCTCATGGTTTCATTTTCTTCCCCAGCGCTGCCTGCTCATCTCTTTGCCCTTCCCCAAGAGGAGTGAGCTCTGGATGCTGGAATGGCCCCTGTGCTCCTGACAGATGTGGCTCACCAGGTGAGTGGAAGGTTCCTGCCTCTAGCTGGGCTCAACACAGTTATGTATTGATAGCTAGAAAAGCCTCAGTCATCTGAGCAGCCTGCTTCATTTTACAGATGAGGAAACTGAGGCTGTGTTCAGGGAAGCAGCTTGCCCAAGGACTTACTCATTGTAAGTTGCAGATCTAGAATTTGGATCCAGAACCTCTGTCATACCTCCAGAGACATTCCAATACATAAGGAGAAACAAGAAAAAATATCTACATGAAACTAAATTTCTGTTAGGTACTTTGTTTATAAAATGTACATTAAATTTAACATAAACATAATGTAACCTTTCTGGGCTTCTTTTTGCTTCCAAAGACCCACCTTCTGCTGACACACACACATTCTTGGAGCAGTGGTGTGTGGTGACACACCTTGTTCTGAGGCCTCAGAGTTGTAGGTTACCCAGGGCAGCAGCAGGGAGAATCCTAGTTCAGTGGTGATCCACATGGCTTGAGGAGTATTGGGAAAGAACTGTGGGACCCAGACAGATGGTGAGCTCCTCAAGTGGGCAGAATGAGAGAAGGGGGATGGACAGCCTGAGAGCCTGATGTGGAAGAAGACTTGAAGGATCCTCCTTCTCTTACCTTGGTTGGATACTCTGGGTGGGGGTGGATGAGAGGCCAGGAGGGGAGGGGATCAGTCCCCAAACCAGTGAGGTCCCAGGCCCAGCAAAGGGCAGAGCAGCTGGCAGGTGTCCAGTTGAAGGACCAGGAAGGGTGGCCAGGGACTCGTGTCATGGGGAGAGTGGTCAGAGGAGATATAAAACAAGTGAAGGGTGACTTACATTGGAGCTTTACCCATTGTGGGTCTTGCAGAGTCGTTTTTCTCTCTAATAGGATTAATGTTTTCCGAGTTTTGCTGACTTCATTCACATTGCATCAGTTAATAGAAATCTTCCCAGTTTCTTTCTAAAGCATCCATTTCACTGTTTGTCCTGGCACAGTCATTTCTGTTACATACATTGGTGGCAATTTGTTTACCCATTCATTCCCCAAAACAATGACAACCCCTTAGTTTCCAAGTTTTGGCTGTCCTCAAAAGCGTTTCTTTAAATGTTTTTGCTTGTGGGGCTTCTTTCTTCCTTCTTGATTTCTTTGGGGTAATACAGTGAGGGCCAACACTATACCAGTTTGGTACCTTTGGGGAATTATTCCCAGTTGCTGTCCAGGTTTGACTGGACTGTTTTGGACAGCTCCACCAACAGTCTACCCCCTCAGCACCTTCAATGCTTTTCTCAGTTTCTTCTTTTGTCATCTTTGCAGTTTGATAGGTATGAGGAGTGACTTCAAAGTTATTTTAACTTGCATTTCCTTAATTATTAATGAGTTATAGCTCTTTTTTTCCCATTATTGGTATTTCTTGCTTTAAAAACTGCTTTTTCATATACTCCAATCTTTTATCTGTTGAGAAATGTCTCTTAATAGATTTGAAAAAATCCTTATATATAATCTTAGAAGTGAGACCTTTAACAGAGAAACTTGTTGCAAAGATTTTCCTCCCAATTACCTGTTTCCCTTCTGATTTTTATTAAATTAGATTTGTTGGGCAAAAAAACTTAAAGTTTTTAAATGATAATTTTCAGTTTACTCTTGTGTGATCTATATAACTTATTTAGTCATAAACTCTTCACCTGTCCATAGGTCCAAAATGTAATTTCTCCATTGCTTCTCCAATTTGTTCATAATGTGAATATGTCATGTATCTATTGAGTTTATCTTGGTGGATGGTGTGAGGTCTTGGAATAAATCTAATTTTTGTCAGACTGCTATCTTGTTTTCTCAGGAGTCTTTTTTTATTTTTAAATAGTCCTTTCCCCAGTAATTAGTTCTTTGAGTTTATCAACTACAATTCTACTGTGTTTATTTTCCCCTGCCTGTGGTGTACTTGATTGAATCCACTAATTAATCTTTCCCTTCCTTCCTTCCTTCCTTTCTTCCTTCCTTCCTTCCTTTCTTTCTTCCTTCTTTCCTTCCTTCCTTCTTCCCTCCCTCTTTACTTCCCTTCCCTCCTCCTTCTCTCACTTTCTCTCTCCCTTTCACTTTCTCTCTCTCTTCTCTCTTTCTTAAAACAAATATCGAATAATTTTCATGATTGTTGCTTTGTAGTATAATTTAAGATTTGGTACTGATGGACCACCTTTCCTTCTCACCCTTTTTCCATTATTTCTCTTGAGATTCTTGTCCTTTTGTTCCACGATATGAATTTTGTTGTTATTTTTTCTAGCCCTATAAAATATTCTTTTGGGAGTTTGTGACAGTACTGAATAAGTAAAGTAAGTTAGATTATTTTGTCATTTAAATTATATTGGCTTGACCTAGCCATGAACAATTAATGTTTATTCAGTGATTTAGATCTATCTATTTCTGCAGTGTTTAATAGTAGATTCCTTTATCTTAGAAAGTATGTGCCCTAGTGTTTTATACCTTCTGTATTTGTTTTGAATAAACTTTCTCTTTCTAGCTCTGCTTACTGAATTTTGCGGCTTTTATATGGGAATGCTGATGATTTATGTGATTTATTTCCTTCAAATCAAAGTGATTTTCCCAAATTGCAGGTCCAATCGCATCATGCTCCCTACTCAATATACTCCAGTGGCTTTCTGTGGCCTCCAGAAGCAAATGCAAAATGCTCAGTTTGGCCTTCAGAGCCCTTCACAATCTGGCCCCCTCCTCCCTTTCTAGTCTTCTTGAACTTTACTCCCTGACATGTGTTCTTCCATTCAATTCTTTTTCAATAATCACCAGAGCTCTTATTATCTTTAATTTTTTTATTTTACTTTTCTTTTTCTTTAATATTAATTAATTTTTTAGTTTTCAACATTCGCTTCCATAAGATTCTGATTTTTGAGCTTTCTTCTCCACTCTCTCCTCCCCACTCCCCAAGACAGTGTGCAGTCTGATATAGGCTCTACTTATACATTCCTATTAAACATATTTTCACATTAGTCATGATGTAAAGAAGAATTAGAACTATTGGGAGGAACCATGAGAAAGAAGAAACACATCTTTAGTTCTTTTAAGGTTCTACCTATTTTGGTCCTTAACTTCATGCTAATTTTTCTTTGGGTTAGATTTGTCTTAAGTCTCAAAGTGGTACATTAAAGTCCTCCACTACCATAACTTTACTGTCTATTTTTAACTTTCCTTAAGTATTAGATGCTATAGTTATTCGTTATGTGTATGTATGTGTGTGTGTGTGTGTGTGTATATAATGTTTTTGTATTGATTTATCATTAGTCATGTCTTTTAGCAGAATATCATTTCCCTGTTTGTCTTTTTTTTGTCTTTTCTGCATTAACTGCTGCCTTATTTAGATCCTTATCACTACTCTGCCTGTTTTTTAGAGCTCAGCTGCAGTTCCAGCCCCTCATTTTACGTCTATGTGAATCAATGTGTTTAAAGTTTGTGCTTTTGTAATTAAAACAAGCAAATGTGTTGTTGCTCTTTTCTGCTCCCTTTTTCCATTTTATGGAAATCCCACTCACATTTATAATTATGATTGTTAATTGCATGTTTTCCTTAGGTTTCCTCCCACCCCCCTCTTTCTAAATAAGAAGAAAGGAGAATATTTGCCTGACAATGATAACATTTTAAGGTTTGCAAAGCACTTTGCACATATTAAGTCATAAGTGGGTTTTGACCTCTTCTTCCTTTCTTTTTAATCCTCCCCCTTCTTGTTTTGTTTTGTTTTGTTCTGCTTCTCACCATCCTTATCTGTGCTGCCCTATCTGTTAGATCTCTCTCTGCTCCTCCTTTGCCCCACCTACTCTGATTTCTCATTCTAGCTTAATATGTTTCTGTACTGAGATCTGTGCATTTGGAGAGAGGTACCCAACCATGCATCTTCCTTCTCTTTCCTTCTCCAGCTGCACTTCATGTCCCCTGAGGTGAAGTGGCAAGGGGCCTGGTGAGATGCAGAATCATCTGAGGAGTAGGCCTGATCTCCCCACTGCAGTGTGGAGAGCCTCCAGTACACAAAAGAGCAGCCTTTGCTTTGACCTCAGGCTTTCCAACTCATACTGCTTTGTGTTAGAGAAGAGGAAGAAGAAAGTCCATGGGAAATGGGACTTCCATCTCCAACTGCACCTGTTTCTCCCATCTGACCATCTGACCACTATCTCCAGCCCATCTCCAGCCTCTTGTGGGAAGGAGTGGTGCCTTCTACTTAATGGTAAACACTGACACACCTGGTCAGACCCTGCACACCCTGATGATTCGCAGCTCCTCTAGTCATCATCTAAACCCCACATCCTTTCTTCTATCACCTGTTTGCTTATTTCTGTCCACCTCAACCTTAACTCACCCCACAGTTCCCATTAGATTCCACCCACCTCTCCCAATGTCCTCTGGAATGCCTACTCCATAAGTTACAAGCTGCCCTTCAAGCTAAATCTTTTCCTGTCCCACTCCTTCCATCTGCTAGCTATTTTTGCCACCCTTTCCAGTATTGGCCTCACTGAATGAGGCAGAGGAGCTGGGATATTCCTTACTTCCAAGTTCTTTCCCCACCTCCAGCACTCAGTAATCTTTGCTAGTCTTTTCTCCCACCCAGTGAAAATCCTCTAGCTATTGTTTACCGAACTCCTGGTCACTCCTTTGCCTTCTTCAATAAGTTCAGTTCTGCCTTCATAGTAGGGGTCTTCAGCAATACACATTAAGTCTCCCTCAAACACAGTAATGTCTTAGTTCTTCAATCGACTCACTTCCTATGTCCCGCTCCTCCAACCCTGCTCAGCCATACACAAAAACAGTCACACCCTTGATCTTCTCATCACCCACAAATGTTCCACTTCTGTGTTCAAGAGCTCTGAAATCCCCTTTTCTGACCACAATCTAGTCACTTTCCTCCTCTCCCTCCTTAACAGAACTACTCTTCCTCCACACTTTCAGCCTCTCAGGCCCTCATTTCTCTCTCAGGTCATCTCCCCCATATTAATCACTCCTCTTTTCCTAACTTGGCCCCTTGGTGAACCAATCCACACTGTCTTGTTTTGAACCCCTAGCTCCCTTGTTAAATCACCAATTATTCCCAGCCAAGGTTCAGCTTTAGATCACCCCCCTCATTTGTCACCCTCATGTCTACATGTGGTGCTGAATAAAGGTGGAGGAAATCAGACAGACATGGTGACCACTGCAGCTTGATGTTATACCATCTCAGTCAGGCTCTCACTGCTGCGAGGCAATCCTACTGTACCTCTCTTCTGCTCCACAGCGGCTCCTCAAACCTCCTGTGCCCCACCCCTCCCCTTTCAGCCGAGATCCTGCCTCCTATTTTAAAGAAGTTGGGGCTGTTTGCTGTGTCTTATCACCCAGATGCCTTTTGCCACTCTCCTTCACACCTCTCACATGCTGAGGTGCCCTAAGTCTAGACTCCCCTACCTGCTTGAGTGATCCCGTTCCATCCTGTCCCCTCCAGCAGGCTGACCCCTCTGTCATCCCCATTCCATCCCTCCTTTTACTGACTCCTCTGTACTGCCCACAGTCATGCTCCTGTGTCCCTATCGTGAATCAATCCTCATTTGAACCCTCCATGCTACTTATTGCCCTATATTTTTTTGGCTTTATAGCCAAGCTCCTCGGAAGGGTCATTTATAATTGGTGCCTACACTTTCTCTCTTCTCACTCTCTTCTTAACCCCTTATAGCCCGGCTTTTGACTTATCATTCCACCTTCCTCCAATGACCAGTGATCTCTTTGGGCCAAATCCAGTGGTCATTTTTCCATCCTAGTTCTTCATTGACCTCTCTGCAGGCTTTGATGTATATTCATCCATTTCAGTATTGATATTCAGTATCTCCTTTCTAGATTTTCAGGACTTCCCTCTCTTCCTGCTTCTCAGTCTTCTTTGCTGGATCCTCCTCTGGATCACATCCTCTAAGCATAGGTGGTGTCTCAGGTTCTGTCCTGGACCCTCCTCTCCCTCTGTCTTACTTTACCCATTGCATCCTGGGCCATCTCCAGTCATCCTGATGAATATCTGGTCACTGGATTCAGATGACTGTGGAGGAGAAGTGAGACTGGTGACCTGCACAGCCCTCCCATGCTCAAAACAAAGTCAAGTGCAAGTCATATCATCATTTCTCTGATGATATAATCTTCTTTGGCAACAAAGGATGAACACAACTTTACTTGGTGATGTTATCAGCTCTCATGGATTTAATTGCCATCTCTAAGCTGATGATTCTCAAATCTTCTTATCCTGTTCCAGTCTCTGCTTACCTCTAGTACTGCATTTCCAACTGGCCTTTCAGACATCTCAAACCAGATGTCTGGTGGACATTTTAAACTCAGTATATCTAAAACAAATCATTTCTTTCCCCAAACTCTCCCTTCCTACCTTCCCTATTAATGTAGAAGGCAGCACCCTCCTCTCAGTCACTCAGGCTCCCAGCCTAGGAGTCATCCTGGATTCCTTGTTCCCCATTGCCCTCCCCCATCCCATATCCAAGCTATTGATTTCTCCCGCCACCCCTGGGTACAGGCCTTCATTATCTCATGCCTGGACCATTGAAATATCCTGGTTATCAGTTAGCCTGCCTCATTGTCTACTCACCCACCAGAGTGACTTTCCTAAAGTACAGGTCCAGACATGTCACTCTCTACCCAATAGAGTGGCTCCCTGGCACCTCTAGGAGCAAATACAAAATGTTCTCTGGCCTTCAGAGTCCTCCATATCCCAACCTTCTCTTCGTTTTCCAGTCTTCTTAAATCTAATTCCCTAATGTGTACTCTTATCCAATGACACTGACCTCCTTGTTAGGTAAACAAGACCTCCATGTCTTGGCTCTAGGGATTCTCATTGGCTATCCTTCATGTTTGGAAAGCTCTCCCTCCTCATCTTCACAGAGTGATCTCCCTGGCTTCCACTGGAAACCTTTCCCAACCCCTCTTTATTATTCCATTTCATTTATTTCCTATTCATCTTTCTTGTTTGTACAATTTTGTTTATTGTCTCCTCATTTAGACTGTGAGCTCTTTGAGAGCAAGAATGTCTTTTGTTTCTTTTTGCATCTGCTGTACTTAGCATAGTGCCTGGCCTATAGTAGGAGCTTAATAAATATTCATGAGAAACTGACTGTGATTTTACTCAGTTTTCCTTTATCTTATTCAAATGATATTATGATTCATAGGATGCCCATTCCCCACCCCTTCTTCCATGACTGTACTCTGCCTTCTAAAATAATTAAAACAGAACAGAATCATGCACAGACACTCTCTTATTTTAACTTTTCTCTATAATTCTTAAAGATATTAGGACTCTGAGAGGATATTTGTGATTTCCCCTGTGGACATGTATACAATTCATTGTCACATATTCCCTTAGAGGTATACAAATAGGTGAAATTTTTTGTTTCTCATGGCACCTGCATTTCCATTTCCAGATCCCTACTCAGTTCTGTTTTTTTTTTCATCAGAAACAATTGGAAATCCTCTCTTCTATTAAAGGTCCATTTTCTGCCTGTAGACTTATGCTTAAGTTTGCTGGATAGGTCAGTCTTGTTTGTAAACCTTTATCTCTTAACTTTAGAAAATTCTGAGTTCCCTTTCTGTACATTCTGTACATTTGTACTGCTAAATCTTGTGTAATCCTTGTTGTGATTCCTTGATATTTGAACTTTTTTTTGACTGCTTGAAGTATTTTTTTTTCTTTAACCTAGATGCTGTTGATTTTGGCTAATGTTCCTGGGAGTTTTCACTTTGGGGTTTCTTTCTAGAGGGGACTGATGAATTCTTTCTATTTTCACTTTGCTCTCTTTGTGAATTCTGGGCGGTTTTACTAAATTTACTAAATTTTCCTAAAAGCTAGGTTGTTCACGGTATAGAGTGCTTGCCCTGGAGTCAGAAGAAGCTGAGTTCAAATCTGACCTTGGACACATATTAGCTGTTTGACCCTGGACAGGTCACTTCTTTGTCATCTATAAAATGAGCTGAAGAAGGAAATGGCAAACTGCTCAGTATCTTTGCCAAAAAGCCCCAAAAGGGGTCCCAGAGAGTTGAACATTGAAAAATGACTGCACAACCACAAAAAAGTCTGATATTTTCTTTTGTTCATAATAGTCAGTTTAAGGCTAGGTAAGAAATGAGGCAAAGAGCAGCCTCATGATCCTCTTTGATAACGAAGGACAAACAATATTTTGATAGTCTAGTCAAGGAGACCAGGTTGGTTCTTATTCATTTTTCCTTCCTTCTTTCCTTCTTCTTTCTTTTTTCTTTCTTTCTTCATAGTTTTCATTGTGTTGTTGAGTCATTGTCTTGTCTACCCTATTCAGAATTTCAGGGCATTCAGTTCTTGTGTGAAGTTTTCTGCCATCTGTTCTAAGACATCAATTTCGTATCTCTTGATTCATTTTTTATGAGGCTTTCCCCAGTCTTGCTGAGAGACCACTATCATCTTTCTGATTGCTCTCTTATGTTTTTCTCCACCTAATGTATCACCTCATGGTAGTCAGTGTTTTCTTTGATTTGCTCACAGAAAGATGAGATTGTACTTTGGTCAAGTAATGCAACTGTAGGCTAGGGTCTGCAGGACCCTAAGTAGAATGGGCCAACCTAGGTCCCTCCTTCAATAGACTTTAGGTCTCTTCTTGGGGGTTCCATTCAGTCCTGAGACCTGTCCCTACTGTCGGGTTTTTCATGACGTCCTTCATCCCTTCTACTGAGCTTGGGATATTCTCATACAGGGTTCTGGCCATTTGTTTCTCAGGCTGGATTTTGCCTGGAGCCTTTCTCCCTCTGAGAGCCTTCTCCAGAAGTTCTGAGGCTGGAGTCTCTGCTTGGCTGGGTTGGGGCCCTGTTAGTACTGGGTTGGCCTCAGGCTCTTTGTTTTAGAGCATTGCACTGGATCTTCCCCAAGGCTCGGAGCCCTGAAACCACCCTGAAGACTCTGCTCTTTGTGCTTAGCTCTCAACATGGCCCAGCAGCCCATCTCTCCCACAGTCTCAGAAAGGAGTGCAGGGGACCTTCTGTGGATGCCTGAACTGGATAGAGGTACCTGGAAATAATTCTTTCTTTGGTCTAGCCAGGAGAGAGCCCTGATGGAGCCCTTGTGGGGGGCTTGAATCATCAAACCTTTCCCTGAAAGAACAAAAAGTAGAAATATGAGAAAAACTTGATGTTGAATCTTAGTTCTTGAGCTGAAATGGTGATTAACCCTTGCGTCTTTTAGGTGAGAAAACTGAAGTCTAGGGAGATCAAAGTCACCCAGGCAAAAAATAACATAACCAGGATGTGAACCCAGGCCTTCTGACTTCAAATCCAACCTTCTATCACTCTGCTGTTCCTCTCACTGATTAAGCTGTTACAGACTGAAGCACTGATAAATATTTGACTTGCATTATCGTAAGACCAGAACCCTGAGAACTACACAGCCCTCCCCCATTCTCTGGGCCCTTTACTCCCAAGTCCATTCGAGGGCTGATCCCTGGACAAACACAAATAAAAGTATTTGGTGTTTCAGGAGCCAGTGACCTTCCAGGATGTGGCGGTGGTCTTCACACAGGAGCAGTGGGCTTATCTGGACCCTTCTCAGAAGGAGCTATACCGGGATGTGATGCTGGAGACCTACCAGAACCTGCTCTGCTTGGGTAAGGATGGCTTCCCTTTGGGATTCAGGGTCTGCCTTCCCCTCCCCAGCCCTCAGAAGTGTCCTTAGGTCCTTCCTTGGTAAAAGACTTAGAGGTGACTGTTTAGCCTTCAGAGGATGGGGAGTTCTCAACCGCTTTGGTCCAGAGGAATCATTCATTCATGATTCTGCCTCTTATACTTCAGCAGAAGTATGATAGATTTATGTTCTGTTCCTATGTTTTAATTTTGTGCATATATTTCTGCTTCAAGTATGTGTCTCATAAATAATATGTTGATGGCTTCTTAAAATTAAGAAAATATCAGTGATTTCTGGGGGTCTGGGTGAGGGTCCTAGGGGGACAGTCAGGGTAGGTTTTGTGTAGAACAGGGCACTCAGACTCAGGCTGGGAAGGGTGCTCAGTGTTGTGGGCATTCTGACCCTAAATGTGCCCTCTTAGTTCAGATTTGATGTTAGCACAGAGAGAGCCACTCGGTCTCATGTGGTGACTTGGGACCCACTTGCATGAGAGGAGGATGCCATGTCATCCAGAGGGAGCAAGGGTTCCACAAGAAGCAGTCAGTGGAAGGGCAAGGCGGGAAGGGTTGGAACCTAGGACAGAGAAGCCCTTTCTCTTTTTTCTTTTTCAGCTAAAACAGGTTTTATTATATTTATGTATTTGCATAATTATCCCATTTTATAGTCTGGTGAAGTGCTATCAAGAACAATATTTTTTTTATTTTTTTCTTTTATTTATTTTAAGTGTTCTACAATCACTACCATATAACTTACATTTTTTTCCCCTCCTTCCCCCCACCTCCCGCCTCCCTTCCCAAGATGGCATACAATTTTATGTAGGTTCTACCCATACATTCCTATTAAAGACATTTTCACCATAATCTTGTTGTACAAAAGAATTAAAATGAATGGGAGAAATCATGTAACAAACCAAAACATAATACAAAATAAAATGATCTGCTGCGTTCTGTGATTGAATTACATAGTTCTTTCTCTGGATGTGAAAGGCATTTTGCCTTAAAAGACCGTTGGGAATTTCTTGAGTCCTTGCATTGCAATGAAGTTCTAAGTCTACCAGAAAAAATCCTTGCAAACTGTGGTTGTTGCTATATAATCCCTTTCTCTTTTATTTCTTTTCTGCACCCATGGAGTCCTTGTGCCTCTACTGGGACTCACAGGATTCTGATCTCCTGGGTTTACCCCTCAGGTTGTGTACACCTCTTCCTTTGGTTATTCATGGCTTCAGCCCCCAAACTGAGGCCTTCTGCCTAGGCCAGGCTCTGTCCTTTGCATCCTTCCTGGACAAAATGTTTAGGCCCAAGTCCCATGCATGCACAGAGTCAGGAGATGAAACATCAGGCTAGTGCCAGACTCCCTGACTTATCTCTGACCAGAACATCCACAGGCTCCAGCCATCTCTTTGAATGGAAGTTTTCTCTTTAGTTTTTCTTGAATCTCTGCATTGTCTGGTATTCATTTCATCTTTGCTGGGGTGAGGTTTGGGGCAACCAAGCTTGATTGGAAACTTTTTTGTCTCCATCTTTACCCAAGACTCCCACTTCCTTTGAGCAGGACTGGCCATGTCTAAGCCCCAGGTGATCTACCAGCTAGAGCAAGGGAAAGTGCCTTGGATGCCAGAAAAGAGAGTCCCAGGGAGCAGCTGTCCAGGTGAGTGAGTGACTGACCTCTCAGGCAGGGGAATCCTTGACAACAGTGTCCCCACAGGTCAGTCAGTGCAATCCCTTCCATAGAGTTGGACAAGAGCCTCTGCTCAGAGCTGCCCAGGCCTCTGGAGAAAAGCCCTCACTGTGCATCAGCCAAAGGAAGTCAGCACACCTCAGTCAGCCACCTCAGCAAGTCAGTCTCCCAGTCTCAGAGAAGGTTCTTGGGATCCCAAATGTAGAGCTGGCAGGACCCTCAGCAGGAATCTGTTCTGACCCTCTCATGTGACTTGGTCAAGGTGATCCAGACAGCCAGAGACAGAGCCAGCCAACCCAAAGCCAAGCCAGGATGTATCCTATATTTGTCCCTCCTTTCTGTGATAGAATAATCATAGCAGCCCTCCTCCTGTTTTAATTTCTATTTCTTTTTTATGTGTATGACTTTGACAAAATCATAACAAATATCTTGCCTATTCATACTATAATTAAATAAAAG
This sequence comes from Potorous gilbertii, assembly GCA_028658325.1. Lineage (NCBI taxonomy): Eukaryota > Metazoa > Chordata > Mammalia > Diprotodontia > Potoroidae > Potorous > Potorous gilbertii. The sequence continues at coordinate 299,072,175 of CM053770.1, read as the reverse complement.
TATAAAACTTCATGGAAAATGAAGTTATTAAACTATGGGGTTAAATAATTTGTCAGAATGACAGCTACCTATTGAAAGGCTAGCAGCAGTGGTAACACATTTCTATCCTTAATGGGAGGAATCCAAAACTCTTCTTAGCTGCAGACCAAGATATCTCTGAATGCCTCCATAGAAAAGGAAAGAGGCATTTGGTAGTTGGCTTACCACTGGCAAGAGATAAGACAAATGACATGGAGATGACCCAGTAATGTGGAGAAAGCGTGCTATTTTCAACTCAGAAAAATTAATGGAAACCCTAAATTAGAACCTCAAGGAACAGGGTACAAAATCATACCTCTGTGATTTACTCATTACGAGGACCAAGAAGGCATTCCCAAAAAGAGAACCCTGTTGGGAATAAAAGTCAAAGCCATCCCACATGTGGGAATTGACCTAGGTAGGACTGCATTGGACTTGTACAAAGGCAGCTACAAAATGCTGTAAGTGATAATATAAAACCATGTCGAAGGTAAATACTGAGAGGGAATTCAGTGTTCATAGATGTCTCCTCCCCCTCACCATTAGAGTAAAGAGGACAGTGCTTTGAACAGTGATTTGCAGGGCTGTGCCTCCACTTTTGGTTTCTTTTTGTTCCCCACCTCTTACTATGGCTCCAAGAAGCTGTAGCACATACAGGAGCTACACCCTGGAAGCCCTCTTGGTAGACAGGTTAGACCAGACTGAGGATAACAACCCATCGGTGAGTTAGGGTGCCCAAGCACGTGAAGACTTACCCTGGTAGAATGGATGGATGTGGACAGTTTGTTTCAGCTGCCATGAAAGCAGCTGAAGTAGGTGATATGGAGCACTTGGAGCTTAGACACTGGAGATGCCGAGGTCATTCCCTGTCTGCCAGGCCATCACCAGTCATCCTGACTTTTGTCTTGCCACTGGACCTTGATGACTCTGGAAGAGAGAGACGCTGAGGACTTTGTGCAACTCTGCCTCATTTTGATCCAATTCATGTGCAAGTCAAGATTCCACCTCATGATGGTCTTTTCAAAATGAAGGACAAACAACATAGAATGCTGTACCAATGAAGATACCAAGGAGTTTGTTCATGGAATTAAACATAACTCTTAAGAAAATTCATGTAGAGAAACAAACAGGCAAGAATTGTGTAGCAAAAATGAAGACAAAAAGCAGAGCTAGTTACTCCTGCAATAATATATTAATTTCCTGCTGTGCATCAATTAATTGCTCTGGGCTTAGTGCTGGGGATACAAACTCTTAAAATGACATTATCCTTATCCTTACTCTAGGGTCTGCCATTTTTGTAAGGGAGAACACATACATGAGCATCAATATATACGCAATAAATAAGAATAGAATATGTATAAAATATATGCAAGGTTGTTAATACTAGATGGTTGAAGAGAGAAGGCAGAAGCAATTGAAGGAGCAGGAATCCTCATCATGCTGACCATAAAGCTATGTTCATCTCCCCAGTCTTCATCCTGGATATTATTCAAATCTAAATTAAAATTTGATCCATGACTCCAGTAAAACTTACCATAACCTGCAATTATGCCTTTGAAAGTCATATACTGAGTTCCTTAATACATGGAAAAGAAGCTGGATTAACCAGTCAATGTTAATTTCATCATTCTAAGCAGCAAGAAGACTTAGGATCTAAATCTGAGATTGTCAGTGAAATTGAGGGGCAATCCTGTTGGCCTCCTACTTAATGCAGGCATTTTCCCTAGATAACCCCTGACTGGTGGTCATCTAGCTAATGCTTAATTATTTCCAAGCACTTTGAGCTTTGCTGCATTACATGGAGCACAGTGTGACAAAGAGACTGTGAGGATGATCCATGTTCTTGTTCTACTAGTTAATTGTATGACAATGAGGAACTCAGAATATTTCCCAGGCCTCAAGTTTTCTATTAGAAACTGTAATAAATATCTTCCCTCTTTTTCTCTCCCAAAAACTTATGAGGATCAACAGGAAAGCTTTTTTAAAAAGTAAACTATCAGTGAGCATACAAACAAGATATAATTTGTTTTATTTAATGTTTAACAATAATTGTTTTAGGAAGACACACAGAATAGGACCAAAGAATATAGCAAGTGGGTATCGAGGATATTTCTATTTTCCTTCTTTCCTTTTTTTTTTTCTTCTTTTTTTTCAGATTGGGAGACTAGGCCTGAAACCAAGAAATCCGATCCCAAACTGGGCATTTCTGTAGAGCAGCTGTCCCAGAACAGACTCACAAGAGATGGTTTCTCTTTTTCCAGCTTGAAAGAAGCCTGGGCACATGATGTAACATTAGGGTGGCAACAGAGCATTGAGGAGAAAACTTCTCAGCAAATAAAGATTGCCCAGAGGAAAACTGCCAATGATGTGAGAGGCTGTGAAGGTAGGAAGTATGGCCAAAGCATCAATCTGGAACCAGAGCTTTTGGTACAACCAAGAGTATTTATAGGAGAGAATCTTCTCAAATATGATTCTGGCAGAAAGAATTTCATTCTGTCTGCAGAACCAAGGAAGTGCCATAGAATTTGCTTTAGGGAGATAGATTCTAGGTATAACGAATGTGAGGAATCCCTCACTTCTCAATCAGACTTTATTGCGCATCACAGACTTTATCCTAGAAAGGAATCTGATGATTCTAATGAATATGGAAAAGCTATCAACATCAGCCCATATATTAATTCCCATAGGAATATTGATATTGAAAAGAAAGTCCCTAAATATAATAAACTTGAGAAGGCGTCCATCAAAACCATACAGCTACTTGAACATCAGATAGTTCACACTGGAGAGACACTGGAATATAGTGAATATGAGGAGCCTTTCAACCCTGGTTCTTTTCTTACTTCACATCAGAGAATTCACACTGAGAAAAAACCTAATCATTGTTTGAAATCCTTATTCCAAAGTTCACAGCTTCCTCATCACCAGCCAATTTATACTGGAGAGAAACTTTATGAATGTAATCAGTGTGGGAAGGCCTTTCACCGGAAAGGACAGCTTACTCAGCATCAGAAAATTCATACTGGAGAGAAACCTTTTGAGTGTAATGACTGTGGGAAGGCTTTCCGCCTGAGAGAACACCTTACTCGACATCAGAGGATTCATACTGGAGAGAAACCTTATGAATGTAATGAATGTGGGAAGGCTTTTCACCTGAGAGAACTTCTTACTCTCCATCAGAGTATTCATACTGGAGAAAAACCTCATAAATGTGATGAATGTGGAAAAGCCTTTAGCCAGAGAGGACATCTTAATCTACATCAGAGAATTCACACTGGAGAAAAACCTTATAGATGTAATGATTGTGGTAAGCTCTTTCGTCTGAAAGAACACCTCACTCGACATCAAAGAATTCATACTGGAGAGAAACCTTATGAATGCGCTGAATGTGGGAAGTTTTTCAGACGGAGAGGACTCCTTACTCGACATCAGATTATTCATACTGGAGAGAAACCTTACAAATGTAATGAATGTGGGAAGGCCTTTAGCCTAAGAGAATCCTTTACTCGACATCAAACTATTCATACTGGAGAGAAGCCTTATGAATGTAATGAATGTGGGAAAGTCTTCAGCCTGAGAGGATCATTTACTCGACATCAGAGTATTCATACTGGAGAGAAACCTTATGAATGCAATGAATGTGGGAAAGCTTTCCACCTGAGTACAGAGCTTACTCGACATCAGAGAATTCATACTGGTGAGAAACCTTACGAGTGTAATAAATGTGGAAAAGCCTTTCATGTGAGCACAGAGCTTACCAGACATCAGAGGATTCATACTGGAGAGAAACCTTATGAGTGTAATGAATGTGGAAAGGCCTTCCACCTGAGAGAATACCTTACTCGGCATCAGAGGATTCATACTGGAGAGAAACCTTATGAGTGTAATGACTGTGGGAAGGCCTTCCGCCTAAGAGAACACCTTACTCGACATCAGAGGATTCATACTGGAGAGAAACCTTATGAATGCAATCAATGTGGGAAGGCCTTCCACTTAAAAGAACTCCTTACTCTCCATTGGAGTATTCATACTGGACAGAAACCTCATAAATGTAATGAATGTGGGAAGGCTTTTAGCCAGAGAGGACACCTTACTGTACATCAGAGGATTCATACTGGAGAGAAACCTTATGAATGTAATCAATGTGGAAAGGCCTTCCATGCAAGAGAACTCCTTACTCTCCATCAGAGTATTCATACTGGAGAGACACCTTATAAATGTAATGAATGCGGGAAGTTCTTTAGCCAGAGAGGACATCTTACTGGACATCAGAGAATTCATACTGGTGAGAAACCTTATGAATGTAATGACTGTGGAAAGGTTTTTCGTCTGAAAGAACACCTTACTCAACATCATAGAATTCATACTGGAGAGAAGCCTCATAAATGTACTGAATGTGGAAAGGCCTTCAGCCGGAGGGAACACCTTACTCGACATCAGACAATTCATACTGGAGAGAAACCTTTTGAGTGTAATGAATGTGGGAAGGCCTTCAGCCTGAGAGGATCACTTACTCGACATCAGAGTAACAAATGTCATCCCATATTTGGGAATTAAGCTAAGATTTTGTAAGACCTGAATATAGACAACTATAAAATTCTGAGAAGTGAATTAAAGAGCTAAGTAATTGGCTAGGATTCAGTATTCATGGTTTTTTCTGACTACTACAATAAAAATTACTTCTTAAAATAATTTACAGCATTCATAGAATACTCATCAAAATACCAAAAATTTCTTTAAACCTTTTGATTCAGTTATCCAGGTACTGAGCATGTGCCAAGATCACTAGAAAAAAGGCTCATGTTCTTATTCAGTCATTTTAGTTGCATCTGACTTTTCATGACTGTTATTTGGGGGTGTTAGGGTGGTTTGCTATTTTCTCTAGCTCATTTTACAGATGGGGAAAAGGGTTACACAATTATTAAGGATCTGAGGGCAGATTTAAATTCAGGTCTTACTGATTCCAGGTCCAGCACTCTATCCACTACACCACCTATGCCCAAAGGTCCCACAGATAACATTTATAGCATCCTTGTGTATGCAATGGATAGCAAGAAACTAGATATAAATTATGTATATATCATTTGTGGAATGGCTGCACAAATTTTGGTGTGTACTTGAACTAGAATACTACTGTGCAACAAGAAATAATAAATATGAGAAATTCAGAGAGCCATGGAAAGATTGTGTGAACTGATAGAGAATAAAAAGAACCAGAAGAACATGAGGCAGAATGATTACAACAGTTAAAATGAAACCATTTCTAAAATGCTACAGATTAATTATATTAACTTACTTTGTTCCCAGAGAAAAGAAGAAGTAGACCTCCAGCTTCTCACTAGAGAAGTGGGAGCCAGGGGTATAAACTGTTGCATACACTGTCACATGTGGTTGCTTTGGCTGTTGGGTATTATTTAGTTGTTTTCTTTGTTAAAAAAAGAGGATCTTATGTGGATGGTATATTTGGAAGCTATTCTGGTGATTGTAAAACTATAAATTAATTAATGGGGGGTAATTTTACATAAACACCTCTCTGTCTACATGTCTTAGAATAAAGTATATGTTCTTTTCATTTGTTGATAGGTCAAGAACTCTCAGCTAAGTAGAGTTTGGTTGAAAATTGTGTAAAAAACCCTAGATGTATCTAGATTTACTACTTACTGCTCTCGGAATTGTCCAAGCCATTCTGAGTAGTTAACACCAAATAATATGGGGTCCCATTTTCACCCTAGAGGAGGAGACAGAGGAGACCAGTGCATTTCAATATACCTGCCCTGCTCACACTCACTCCGACCAATGAGAAATGCAGGTGACATCTGGAATTTTATAGTGAACTAAATGAAATAGAACAAAATTGTCATGCCAATAACTGAGGCCATCTCTGACCAAGTTAGTGTCATGGAGCAGGTGAGTGATAGGGTTTTGTTGACCTAACTAATGTCTTTTTCCCTATTCCTAGAGCTGAAAGTAATCAGAAGCTTTTTCCTTTTACCTGGGAAGGAGTTACACTTTATCACCTGCCCCCAGGACTACCTGAATTCTCCATTATACATACTGCCATAGTCTGGGGTTCAAAAAGTGGAGCAAGGCTTCACTTTGTGAAGGTATCAATGTAGAACATGCCATTGGTGACATCATGTTGGTTGAGCTTGCCAGTGACATGGTAGCAGAAGCCGTAGATTTTTTGTTAGCCCCTGTGAGAGAAATGTGTGAGAAATAAACTCTTAGACAATCCAAAATCTAGCCTAATCTCAGGTTTGGGGAAATACCATGGATAATTAGTGTAGACACTCTAAAATGAGCTATTGTTATCTGTCTCACCAGAGTTGGAAAGGGAAGCCCTAACACTTAGTGAATTTAAGTTTTTAGGAAACCCCCACTACCCACCTATGCCCCCATCTACTTAAACACCTATAAAACTCCCTTTTTTATTGTGGCCCAAAATAGAATATGATCTTTAAAGAACTAAAGTGGGCCATCCCACAGTCTACCCGCCCTGAGCCTTTATGACTCCGTGTTTTTAGAGATCTCCATAAAGACCAAGCTGAATGGAGTCTGTGGCAGATATCTATAAGTGGCCAAACCAAATGATCATCAGGCTTCTGGCGCTGGGAGCTCCCCAAAATGGCCTGTCTGTGCTGCTTTTAAGAAGCAGTTGTTCAGTTACTGGTCCCTAGCTATTGAGTGGATGGTGCAGGGTTAGACAACACCATCAAATTGGCCTATTGTGAACTTAGTTCTGGGCAGCCTCTTAAATGGTAATGGGATTTTCAAAAGTACATTTGTTTCAACTATAGGGTGGGATCCCCACCTGCCATGGCAAGCAGGCCAGGGTTGAATGAAGCAATTTTTAGAGCATCTTTTCTAGCCCCTTGCTCACCTCAGGAGGTGAGCCACAAGTGCCATCCTTAAAAGGCCCTCCTCAGTCATGCAGGGAGCTGTCAAATCCCATTGCTGCTTTAGTCCAGTGAGAAGACAACCCTGTAGCCTGGGCCTGCGTGCAGGGTTGTGACTATAGCTCCCAGTATATCCACGCCTGCTGTTTCATCATTTGCTTTTCACCATAGGACTTTGAGATGGGTAAAAATGGCCAAATGGTGTGGGTGATATCTTTTGATTCATGCACAAGTTGGATTTAATTGAGGCAAAGCTACTCAAAGCCTTTGGCCTCACTCTTCCTGCTATTGAGGTTACAGCAGGACAGAAGTTCAAGATGATTGATAATGGCTCAGGATGCTGTGAATGACCTTGGTGTCCTTGATTTCTAACTAAGTGCTAAGTGCTCCACAGCACTTCTCTCAGCCACCTTCATTCATGGTCACTGGAACAAACTGTTCTCATCCCATTCCACCACAGAAAATCTTCTCATGCTTGGGGTAAACCTCTCTAGCTCACAACACTTTGGTTACCCTCAACCTCGTTTAGCCCTTCTGCTGAAGTGGTTTTACCAGGGAGTGCATGCTACAGCTTCTTGGAGCCACAGGTGAGAGCTGAGTGAATCAGGTGGACACCAAAGGTGGAAAGCAGCTTTGAAAAGGATTCAGCAGCCCTTGAACCCAGAGATGCCAGTCTTCCCTGAATACCCTCTAGCCCTCTTTGAGTAAAAACTATAAAACAATGGAAAATGATTGATGAGACAGGACCCTTTGGAATTTGAGGACATGGAACCACAACACAGTGTTCCCAAGTAGTTTAAAAAAAAAAAAGAACTATGAGGCAGACTTTGTGTCCTACACATCAAAAACAATGATCAGAATAGAAAGACTTGAATCTGCTATGGCATTCACCCATCAGTAAACATTTATAAAATAACTACTATGTGCCAGGCACTTTATGAAGCCTTTGGGATATAGAAAGAGGCAGAAGACAGTTCCTCTTCTCAAGGTGCTTGCAGTCTAATGGGGGAGAAAATGTGGACAAATCTATACGAAGCAAGCTCTGTACAGGACAAATAGCAAACAAGAAGGAAAACATGAATTAAGAAGAGTTGGGGAGGCTTCCTATAGATGGGATGTTAGCTGGAACTTGAAGGAAGCTGGGGAGATCAGTAGTTGGAGCAAAGGAGGAAAAACATTCTAGCTATTGGGACGGCCAGAGCAAAGGCCTGGAGCAGAGAGATGGAGGGAGTCTGGAGATCTAAAAGGACACGGTGGGGACTGGAAGGGGGGGTGAGGGGGGCGCAGATGATGAAGGGATTTGAATGCCAGACAGGATTTTATATTTGTTCCTGGAGGACACTAAGAGTCACCAAAGTGTGTTGTGTGATGTGTTCAGACCTGCACTTTAGGAGAATCACCTGTGATAAACCTGGTCGTGTGCCTCAGAGACATTCTCTTTGTACGTTTGGGGGGTTGGCGGGAAGGATGATTTTAAGTTGAGTGTTGTTTCAATTTTTCTAATTTTTGGAAATGTTTTTCTTTCTAGAATCTCGCTTTGATAAAGTTTCTTGTTTATTTGTTGGTACTGTTTGTATTGAATCTAGACGTTTTATAATTAAAATTTCAATGAATTTAAAATTTAATTATAACAAACCATTCATTCAACTTAATGTAAAAATTTAAATTAATTTAAATTTTATAGTTTAAAAAATTAAAATTGTTTCTCAATGGGAACTTTTTCTTAGGAATGACTACCTCTTTTTGGCTTGCATCGTGCTTGTAGCTGACGATTCTGAGTTCATTAGGAAATTTTTTATGTTGCTGTTCTTTTGCATGGGATAGTCTATTAATCAGTCCATAAGCACTTATTGAGTACGTACTGTATTCGCATTCCAAGGAGTAAGAGGCCTCCCCACGTGGGCTCCCCAGTCATGCGCCCTCTCCCTGCCAGCCCCCACTGGGTAGTTGGGTGTGATGTTCTGGCAGTTCTTTCTTTTGTCTTATAAAGTTAATCATTTATGTTTAGTGTTAGTGAACTGTGCACTGGGCCAGGAGGCAGACCTGGGTTCAAATCCATTATCAGACTGACTAGCTGTGGGACCTTGAGCAAGTCACTAAAACTTCTGTTCATCTGTCACTTGGAGAAAATACCGGCCTAGTGGCCAGGGTGGTGTGAGGGTCGAACGTGGGAATATTTGGGCCGCCCTCAGCCTCCTCCCCTCCTCCTTCCTGCGGACACAGAGCAGCCAAGCCTCTGCAGCCCTCGCCTTGGACCCCCGGGACAGAGGCTCCAGGAAGCGGGACAGCTCCCGGGGGTTTGGGCTTCTTGGGGAAGGTCTTGACTGTTCTGGAGTGGGAGAGGGGTAAAATTCCCCTTGCATAATTAAGGTGAAGGGGAAAGGGCCCTTTGATCAGATGGATGGGGGTAAAGGGATGTACTCCCCCAACCCCGGCAGAGGAAGCGGGGAGGCTGCTGGGGTGGGGGCCCTCCTCCTGATGGGAGGGGGCGGGGAAAGGAGGCGGCTCCTCCCCAGACGATGGGCGTGAGCAGATGGGCCCCAGGGGACGGAGGGTCGTTCACGGCTTCACTCACCTCTCGGAGACTTTTGGTCCGCAGCCATTCGTGAGCGGGGACTCCAAGGTGAATGACCGGAGTCTGTTCCTCCTCCCCTCTTGGCACGTTCCTCGGCTGCCCCCTCACCCCACCCCCATCACCGTCCTCCTCTCCCTCCTTCCCGATTCCGCCTCCTCGATCTCGCCTCGTCTCCTAGTTACCTTCCTGCCTCTCCCTTCTGTCTCCTCCGGAGTCTCCGCCTCTGCCTCCCCCTCCCCAGCTCCCAGAGGGGTTCTTGGGTCCTAACATGACTTAGAATCGTGTGTTTGGCCTTTAGAGACTGGGGAGTCCTCATCTTCTTGGGTCAAGGAGCTTATTCCCTCACTTAAGAAGCATGTATTAGGTGCCTCCTGGGTGCCAAGCCCAGTGCTAGGTGCTAGGGACACACAGACAAAATGGTAAAAGTCCTTGCCCCCAGGAACTTATGTTCCATTTGAAGAGAAAAGCAGGAGCACCATTTAGTAGATACCAATGTATCTACTAAATAGAAATACTCTGAGGTGCTGGGAGAGGCACTAGTCGCTTGGGATGAAAGGAATAGGCATTGAGAAGGCATCACTGGACCTAAACCTGAAGGACAGAGCCAGGTGAAAAGAGAGGGCAATCTGGGACAGAGGCACAGCCTCAGCAAAGGCCTGGCTCTGGGAAACAGAATGATGATGACTTCAAATAGTGAGCAGGCCAGTTGATTACAGCATAGAGTGGATAAATGAATGTAGCAGATTGTGAAAGTCTGTGCCAGTGAAATGAAAGAGTTCAGCTTTTACCCTAGAGACACTGGGAGCATCCTTTAGGTTTATCAGTCAGGCAGCTATGTGACCCATGAACCAGCAGGCCCAGGGCGGAAGCACCTATGTCCAGGCAGGCCAACGCAGTTGTCTAGGCAAGAGGTGACAATCCAAACTCCCCAGGAGAAGATATGTATTGAATGGGAGATTTTGGGAGGGAGGGACAGGAGTCAAGAACAGCTCAGACCTCTGTGGGGCCTTCAGTAGAAACAGAGAAATCAGGAGGAGGAGAGATCCAGGGAAAAAGAGGAGTTTTGTTTTGAACTTGTTAAGTCTGAGTGGCCTGGGGGATGTCTTCTTAGAGCTATCTACCAGTCCTCTGGCAGCGCAGACATGGAGATCAGCCCAGTCTTTGACTAGGAGTCAGGGAGTTGGTTGTTGTTATTCTCCAAGAGGACCATGACAGGGAGGTGACGCCGTGGCGTGCAGGTGAACTGGATTTAAGTGAGGCAGGGCTATGCAAAGCCACCAGCTTCACTTTCTCCTCCAGAGCCATCTGGGTCCAGTGCTCAGATACAGATCAGGATGACTAGAAATGGCCCAGGATGCAATGAGAGACTTTGGACTTTTAAAGCTAAGATCTACTGTACTGCTGGGGCAGAAATAGTAAATTTCAAAAAGCCAGGGTAGCAACCATCATCTCAAACAAGAAGGCAACAGTAAAAATGAATGTGGTTAAAAGTGATTACCAGGGAGCCCTCACTCAGTCAGGCTGCAGGTGCTCCTAGATCAGGGGACAGTGAATGCCCCTCTGCTCCCTGCAGTTGATCCCTCCTGGCCTGCTCTCAGCTCAGTCCTGAGTGGGGGGATTAGGAGGAAGAGCTGAATGGGGTTCTGTGGAATTATAAGAAAATGTTTGATCATGGAAACTTGCATAAAATGAGGAAAAGACAAGGGGACCCCTATGTGACAGGGACATTGAACTGATTCATTTCCACCTTGGAGCCTTCCACAGATGCCTCACAGGAGCAGGAGGGGACTTAGCTCTGGCCTCAGCCCCTACCCAGCTTGCTCCAGCATGGTGCGTGGTGTGAGGAACTTGGCCCTCCAGCTCGGTCCCAGCCAATGAACAGGCACACCACCGCCTCTATGACTGCTGTGAGAAGAGAAGGGACTGAGGTTTGGATTGAGGGAAAGAGAGATTCTCTCCCTACAGCCTGGTTGCCATTCTTGGATGTAGCCCTCATTCCCTCAATCACCCATTCTTCCTCTTTGACTGGTGTCAAAGCAGTCTTTTGGAGAAGCCTGGAGGAAGGAAGAAAACAAGCATCTAAGTATTATGCTAAATACTTTACAAATATCTCACTGGATTCTCACAATAATCTTTGGCTCTTTTATCCCCATTTTACAAGTGAAAAAACAGAGAGAAGGGTCATATAACTAGTGAAGGTCTGAGGTGAGATTTGAACCTAGGTCTTACTGACTCTAGGCTTTATCCACTGTGACCTAGCTGTAAATATTGACCTTATGGGATCATCCCAGAATTACCCCCACTCCTACTTCAACCCAGAAAATCATATCCATTGAGATCTATGAGTGAGGCAAGTTTGCCTGCTGTTTTGGATTGTATGGGTTTCAGCTTCAGCTTGAGGTGAGGGAATGAGAGAAATAGTTTTTGAGTCCATTGTCCCTTTTCTATTCTGTGAACTTTCTCTGATTTTGACATTTGGTAAACAGTTCAGGATTCCCAGACACTTGTTCTATAGCAGAGGGATGGCATTGCAGTGATTTCTTCCCTTTAAAATGAAACAGACAGGGGGGAGCCAAGATGGTGGAATAGAAGGATGGACCTACTCTAGCTCTACCCCCATAAAAAGACCTGTAAAAAAGGGTTCTAAACAAATTCTAGAGCAGCAGAAGCCACAGAACAACAGAGTGAAAGGAATTTCCAGTCCAAGACAGCCTGGAGTGCAACACAGCCAAACATTGGCTGTGCAGCACAGTAGGGATTTGGGGCTTCAGGGAATGGAATCATGGACAGCAGTTGCCAGATTTCTCAACTCACAAACACCAAAGACAGCTTCAAAGGTCAATGAGAAAGCTCTTTCTCCTGGGTGAAAAGGGAGCAGGGTCTGGCCCTAACCCTGGGCCCAAGTTGGTGGCAGCCACTGCTGCAGTAGTATCCATTTTGGGAACCCTCCGCCTAAAGACCCTGGAAGAATTGAGCAGCTGATCTGGGACTCAGTCCTGAGTGGCAGCCCTTAGGTGAAGAAGAACGCTGATGTGGTAGAGATGGTGGAGGCCCTGGAGAGGGAACCCTACTTGCAGATCCTGGGCAGAAAAGCTTGTGGTTCCTCCCAGACCAGAGTACAGGTGAGGAGAGAAGTAAACACCTCTCCCTTGATTGTGCCACCTTGGAGGAACTGAGAACTTACATGTCCCTAGAGTATGCCCTCCACTTGATAAAGGACTCAAAATTCAAGTAACTGGCTGAGAAAATGCCCAAAAAAGGGGACAAAAATAAGACTATCAAAGATTACTTTCTTGGTGAACAGGTATTTTCTTCCATCCTTTTGGATGAGGAAAAATAAAGTATACCATCAGAGGAAGACATAAAAATCAAGGCTTCTACCTCCAAAACTTCCACAAAAACATGTAATGGTCTCAGGCCATGGAAGAGCTCTAAAAGGATTTTGAAAATAAGGTAAGAGAGGTGGAGGAAAAATTGGGAAGACAAATGAGAGCAATGCAAGAAAATCATAAAAAGCAAATCAGTGGCTTGCTAAAGGAGACCCAAAAAAAGCTGAAGAAAATAACACTTTAAAAAATAGGCTAACCCACATTGCAAAAGAGGTCCAAAAAGCCAATGAGGAGAAGAATGCTTTAAAAAGCATAATTAACCAAGTGGAAAAGGAGGTTCAAAAGCTCACTGAAGAAAATAGTTCTTTAAAAAACTCCTAGAAATATTGTAACCAAATTCCAGAGTTCCCAGGTCAAGGAGAAAATATTGCAAGCAGCCAGAAAGAAACAATTCGAGAATTGTGGAAATACAATCAGGATAACACAAGATCTAGTAACTTCTACATTAAGGGATTGAAGGGCTTGGGATATTACACTCCAGAAGTCAAAGGAACTAGAATTAAAACCAAGAATAACCTACTCAGCAAAACTGAATAGAATACTTCAGGGGAAAAAATGATTATTCAATGAAATATAGGACTTTCATGCATTCTTGATGAAAAGACCAGAGCTGAATAGAAAATCTGACTTTCAAACACAAGAATCAAGAGAAGCATGAAAAGGTAAACAGGAAAGAGAAATCATAAGAGATTTACTAAAGTTGAACTGTTTATTCCTGCATGGAAAGATGATATTTGTAACTCTTGAGACTTTTCTCAGTACTTAGGTAGTTGGACAGATTATATACATACATATATACATACATACATATATATGTTTATACATACACACGCACGCACGCACACACACATATATATACCGAGGGCACAGGGCCAGTTTAATAGGAAGGAATGATATCTAAAAAATAAAAGTAAGGGGTGAGAGAGGAATATATTGGAAGGAGAAAGGGAGAAATGGAATGGGATAAATTATCCCTCATAAAAGAGACAAGAAAAAGCTTTTTCAATGGAGGGGAAAAGGGGGAAGGTGAGAGGGAAAAAGTGAAGTTTATTCTCATCACATTTGGCTTAAGGAGGGAATAACATGCATACTCAATTGGTATAAAAATCTATCTTGCACAACAAAGAAAAGTAGGGGAGAAGGGGATAAGTGGGGTGGGAGGATGATAGAAGGGAGGGCAAATGGGAAGATGGAGTAATTGGAAGTAAACCCTTTAGGGGAGGGACATGATCAAAAGAGAGAATAGAATAAATGGGGGCAGGATAGGATGGAGGGAAATATAGTTAGTCTTTCACAACATGACTATTAGGGAAGTCTTTTGCATAACTACACATATATAACCTATATTGAACTGCTTGCCTTCTCAGTGGGGATGGGTAGGGAAGGAGAGAGGGAGAGAAGTTGGAACTCAAAGTTTTAGGAAGGAATGTTGAGAATTGTTTTTGCATGCAACTATGAAATAAGAAAAACTGGTAATGGGGTATAGAAATCTATCTTGCCCTACAAAAAAAGAGAGAAGATGGGGATAAAGAAAGGGAGGGATGAGATAGAAGAGAGGGAAGATTGGGGGAACGGGTAATCAGAATGCATGGGGTGGAGGGATGGAGAGAGGGGAAAGATGGGGAGAAAATCTGGAACTCAAAATCTTCTGGAAATGAATGTTGAAAGCTAAAAATAAATAAATAAATTATAAAAAATAAATAAAATGAAATGAAATGGAACTGATCTGCGTTCCCCCAAAAAAGTTATCAACAGGAAAATGACTTAAAATTATATTTAAAAGCAATATTGTCAATGATATAATATCAGTATTTAATGTATATGCACCAAATGGCTGAGCACTTATCTACTGGAAGGAAAAATTCACGGAATTACAGGGGGAAACAGATAGGAAAGCAGTAATAGCTCAAATTGTTCCTTTTAGATCTAGACAAAAATAGCAAAATGACAAATAAATCAAGGACCTGAATCAATTTCAGAAAAGTTAGATATGAGTTCTCTGGAAATTCCAAATGAAATTAGAAAATAATATACCTGTTTCTCACATCTGCCCCGCATCTTTACAAAAATGGACATGCCCAAATGTATAAAAACCTCATAAACAAATGTGGAACAGCAGAAATGTTAAACTCTTCTTTTACTGACCACAACATAATAAAAATTATAATTATTAAATGACCCTTGAATAAAGAATTCAAACAGAGACTAAACAATTTAATTCCAATGAATTGACAGATCAAAGAACAAATCATAGACATAATAGATAATTTTGTGAAAGAAGATGACAGTAATGAGTTGGTGTGTTAAAACTTTAGAGATGTACTCAAAATAAGCATTAAGGAAATATGTAAATCTCTAAATGCTTTCATCTAGAATTAAGAAAATGAATATGCTGATTAATTGGCCATACAACTAGAAACTAGAAAAGCAACACTTAAAAACCTTCAGCTAAATACTAAAATAGAAAATTTGAAAATCAAAGGAGTTAGAATTAAATACAAAAAATTCATTGAAGTAATATAATTAGGAGCTAGTTTTTGAAAAAAGAAAAAAAACTGAGACAAAAATAATCTGAAACTAGGGATGAAAATCAAATTGCCAGTATCAAAAATGGAAGGAGAGAATTAACAGTTGGAGGAAATTATTAGAAACTCTCTTGGCCAGCAAAATTTATAATAAGCCAAATGGGTTATTATTTATAAAAATGCAAAGTACTTAAATTAACAAAATAAGAAATAGAGACTTTTAATAAATCTCCAAAATAATACCCAAAGCAAAACAAAAAAAATTTTTAAAGGAAAAAGTGGATTTACATTTGAATTCTGTGAAACATCAAGTTATCTAATTCTTAAATTATCTTGCCTTGATGTGTTTTCAAAGTCAGTTTTTGCAGGTAGGTACATGAATCATTTTTTTAACTTTTTAGTCTTTTGCCTCTGTTCTGGTATTTCTTATCCCATTGAATTGTTTGCTCCATTCTGTTTTTCACTCTTACTCTTGCCCTTGAGGGAAAACTATTGTTATTATTTGTTTGTTTTTAGTCGTGTGTGTGTGTGTGTGTGTGTGTGTGTGTGTGTTAGAACTTGGATGTTCTGGATTTACTTCTTTGACTTCCCTTACTCCATAGTTTTTTTTTTTTTATTATTTTATTAGGAGTTTTCATTGACCTCATTCTCTATCCTGAAAGGTTCTGGCCCCTCCAGCTCTTGGATAGGTTGCTGAGGCTCTCACCACTGATGGAACTACTGCCCCACTAGAGTTGTGGGTGGCTACTCCATCTTGATCTTTCCCCAGCCCTTGTCCACAGCCCTGGCCTGGCACAGAGGACTAGGTTCAGAGTGAACACCCAGTTCCATCTTTGGCAGTATCCAAACTCAGTAAGACCTTTTAGCTGAAGTAAGGGGTTGGGGGGAGGCAACTTTGATGACAGTGGAAAAAAAGAGGCAGCTTTTCTCCTGGTGGCTCCCTCTCTTTATACAGTCCCTGAGTCTCCAAACTCCTGGGCCCAACATACCCATTATACATTGACCTTTGCTTCCTTGAGTCATTCCTTATTAGAACACCTACAGGTCTCCTTGTGTACTGTACAGAGGCTCCTTGATTTTCCTTGACTATGTTTCTCTTGCTCATTTTCAGCTTTTCTGGGGATGATTCTTGGGGATCTGGGCTTGGCTGCAACCTTCTTTACCCTAAAACTCCCATTCCCTTTGAACAGGACTGGCCTTGTCCAAACCTGAGGTGGCACAGCACCAGCAGTGAGGGGAAACACCTTGGAGACCAGAGAGGAGAGTCCTAGCAAGCAGCTGTCCAGGTGAGTGAGTGATTGACCTCTAGGCAAAAGAGTCCTTGACCATAGTGTCTCCTAGTTAAAGCAAGCATTGGAACATCAGTCAGTTGCCAGGGGGCAACCCTGGCCCTGGCCTTCTTTGAGCTGAAGTCTGTTGACTTTGAGTTGGGCCTTTTTCACAGCGTTGTCAGCTCTATGCTTTGGTTCTAGGCTTGCTAGCTTTCATCACATTTGCTGCTCCTTACGTCATGGTAATGTTCTGTCACCTGCCTAGACGATCAGTAGCTCTTGGTCCTGCAGATTATTCTGCCATGAAAGTTTTGGTTCCTCCATCGCTTCCTGTCCTGTCGCTGCCTGCCCTGGGGACATGCCCAGAAGTGAGTTTCCTTGATCACAGGGACTCTGAGACATTTTTCAGAACAGCTGGAGCCATTCCCAGCCACACCAGAGGCTTATTAGTGGGTTGTGCCTCAAACACTGGCTTTTTTCATCCATCTTTGCCAATATAATAATGACGATAAAAATATTCTATTCTATTAAATTGAATTCCTACGTGCAAGCTTGATCCTCACAATAACCCTGTAGAGGAGCGCTAATATCATCAATACAGATGAGGAAACTGAAGCAAGCAGATGTGAAGTGACTTGCCCAGGGTCACACAAGTAGAAAGTATCAAATCTTCCTGACTCCAGACCCTACCCAGTACTCTATCTGCTGTACTACCTAGTGGCCTCTAATGTGATGAGTGTCAGGCTGATGTTGTCAGACAATTAATTCCAGTTCTCTTACTGAGGCTTCAGAATATTTTTTTTTCTGAGAAGTTTCTACTGCTTAGTTGGTGGAAAATGACTCTTAATTTTATAAATATATGGATGTCCTGTAGATTTTGGATATTAGACTTCTCTGAATTGTTTGATGCAAAGATTTCTTTTTTCCCAATTCATAAGTTTTCTTGTTCTGGCTACATTTTTATTCATGCCAAAGCTTTTAAATTTAAATGTAGTGTACTCAAAATTGTTAATGGGTCTAATATGTATCCAATTATAAACTTTTGGTCACTTAGTTGGGGAAAATAAGACCTCTTTTCTTCAACTTTTAACAAAAGGAATGAGATCTTTTATTCCTTGGTTATTTCCTTTAGAATGTATTATATTGTAAGATGTTGGTCAAAATCTATTTTTGGCCAAAATGTTTTCTCTTTTTCCTTGCCGTTCCTGTTGAATAAGAGCTCCTCCTCTAGTAGTTTGTGGTTTGTGGCTTATTGAACACTATCTTACTGTATTCATATGATTTGGCATATTCCACTGATTTAGATTTTTTTCACCAATACAGTTACTTTTGATGATTACTACTTTTTAATATATCTCTCTTATAACCCCTTACTCACTGGTAGGTAACTCAGAAATCTCCTCAATCCCTCTTACTTTCAGAATCAACCTCTTTCCACCCCCTGCCTTCCTCCCCCCATTCCCTCTGCTCTTTCCTTTCTCTCTTCTCCCTCTTTCTTTTTCTCCCTTCTATTTCCTCTCTCCTTCTTTCTTCCCTCCCTCCCTTTTCCCCTCTCTCCCTCTCTTCATTTCCTCTCTCTCCTTCCTTTCCTTCCTTCTCTCTCTCCCACTTTTCCCCTCTTTTCCACCATCACTTAGCATGTTCTCCTTTTGAGCCAAACCTATAACCCAATCCAGATCTTGGGGCCCACTATATATTCTTATCCCCTACTCCACCCCCAAGACATTCTCTCCTCTTTCTCAGTGACTTTCATGCCTGCCTCAAGGTCTCCTCCTCTGCCTGGTCCTGCCCTCCTTCCAAGAATGGCAGTGCATATACTGGTTCAGTCTTCCAGTTCCTCACTCAGTTCCTCCCTTATTCCCAGGGATGGCATCACCTTTGATTTCATCATTTTTTGCTACCTCAACTTCCCAGTCCCTCTTCCTTCTAGTATCCTCCCTCTTGGTCATTTCCAATTATCTTGTTCACAGCTCTCTTTGTCTGCACTTATTTGCAAATTGCCTCCCCCATTAAATGGGGAGCTCCTCAGGAGCAGGGACTGACTGTCTTTGGCCTGGCACACAGTAGGTGCTTCATCAATGTCGACCAGCCCACACTGCATCAGCACAGTCCTACTTCTGCCTGATAGATTCTCTACTGCTTACCCCAGCAGTTCTTCCTCAGGCCTCCCTCCATGCTCTCAGCAGTCAAGGCCATTCACCACAAGCCACCTTTTCTCCCCATCTGCACATTTTATGTCTCTCTGACATCCTCCTTTATTACATTCCCCTCCTCACTAGGACCAGCAATCTTCAGGTATCCTCAATCCCATCCTCTCCTTCTGCTCCAGTAGATTGCTCCCTCCTTCACCTTCCCCACCACCCCCAGTCTTCAAGCTCTCTTTTCTTATCTGCTGGGTACTTCCCCATCCTTAGCAAACCCTTGCTTGATCTTACCATCCCCTATGGCTGTTATCTTGTACCTCTTCTCTCCTCATCTCAACATGGCAAAGCTATTTCCATTTCTTCTCTCATTTTCTTCTAAATCCTCCAGTATCTGGCTTACAACCTCCCCATTCACTGGATCACTCTCTCTTCCTGGATGTTCTTTTCTCACCTCTGGGTTTTTGGGCAACTATTCTTCCCTTCCCTTCCCTTCCCTTTCCTACTATTCCTTCCCAGTCTCCTGAGTTAGATCATCATCCATACCATTAACTGTAGGGTTCTCTCCAGCCTTTCCTGGGTAAATGCGCTCTTCTTGTTTCTCTCCTCTCCCATTTGGTGACCTCATTAGCTGCCATGTTGTCAATGACCATCTCTCTCCAGGTGACTCTCAGATCTCAGACATGTATATAATTCTCTTAGTCATGGTAAGACCCTATTTGTGAATGCCTGTTGACCCTTTGTCTGTGGGAGGATGACTTTTGACTGTATGCATTTGGGTCAGCTTTCTGTCTAGAGAGATAAAGATACTTAATACAGGTTCTTTGTGGCTTAAAACTGCTGATTGATTGATCTAAAATAACTTGAGATAAGGCAGTGCTAGGCTCCATGCATCTCTACTTTTTTTATTAATTTAAATTTTATTGTTGTTATTTTTTTGTGAGGTATCCCTTTGGTCATTGAATTAGTATATACCACTGAATCTGTAGATGAATTCAGGTAACATCCTCCTTTTGATGAAGATCTTGCCAATCGTTTTGACCTTCCTTTATTTCTATAAACATTGCTTTGTAATTGTTCATCATTAGTACTTTTACATAAACCCTGAAATAGGGAGCCAAGGCCAAGGTAGCTTGGTACCCTGGAGTCCAGGTAGCTTGTGGAAGCTAGGCTGGCCCTTTTTGATCACTTTTTTTCTAGATATTGACTAACTGTTCCCTTAATGATACATTTTAAAGTTTTGCAAGAAAATGGAGTCAAGATCCTTGGCCTATCATTTTCAGCATGTAATTCCCATCCTTTCCTTGAAAATCCTGAAATCTGCCATTCCTCATCTCTGCCAAAAGTCTTTGTGATCCCTCAGACATCTTTGGCAATGACATAGTACTCTCATTTACTATGCTTTATTATTTTGTTTTTAATCCCCTAAGTTGTCCTTAACTAGGAGGACTTAAACTCCTCAAGGGCAACTAGCCAGCAGCTGTCTTTCTCTCTCCTTCATCTTGGCTTTATCAGCTTCTCTCTAAGCCTTTCTCTTTCCTTCATAAACAATCAAACTCACTACTCCAGGGTTGGGTGAACATAAACCATTGGATGAATCACTCTCTGTGTGACAAGAACTGTAGGGAAAACTGAAGAGCAGTTTCCCTGGAAATGGGCATAGGCATGCATTTTATACCAGATACCAAAGAGCACCAGTAAAGATGCTACTTAAATATTAAAGATCCTACCAAGAGAGGAAAAAAAAGAGGAGGAGAATGGAAGGAGATGTACCTTCACAACTCAACAAGCAATGGAGGTGATCCTAAACAATAAAATAGACAATTCCAATTACATAAAATTCAAAAAGTTTTTCAGGAAAACATCTGGATGCAGACTAAGACAAGAAACTCTCATTGGGGGAAAATCTTCACCTTAGATCTGTGTGACAAAAGTCTAATATCTAAATTGTGTAAGAGTTTAACTCAAATGTAGATGGCCAAAAGTCATTCTCCAATGGTCAAAAGGCATGATGAAAAAGAGTGACAGTCCATGTCCTCAAGCTTAAATTATAATGGGAGAGACTGATGAGTTCTGGGTGCACCTCAAGGATGTTGGGATGCTACCTGAAATGATGAGGAATAGACCTGTGGGACCTGTTGTCCTGAAAGTATTCACTCAGACAATATCCAAGTTAAAGAAAGGCCTTTATTGGGATGGCACCCAAGTGGGCACCAATTCCCCCATGAGAGAAACAGAGCTTAGGTGGCAGGCCCTCCCCTAAGGAATCCTGTTTCCTGTAGGAGGAAAAGGCAGTTAACCAGGTTAAAGATATGGTTTAATACAATTTTATGGAATAGGGGGAAGGGGACAAGAGAATGGAAGGAGCCTGGGATATCAGGTAGCCTGGAGGTGCCTTTTCTGGAGGTGCTTATCATAGATAAGCACAGAGCATAGGAGAAGCTAGGGGAAGAGTTGTTCTGGAATTGAGGGTGTTTTGTGAAAGCACACAGCTAAGTCTGTGTTGGGGGTTTTCCATGCATGGTCTTTGATCACTTTTCTGGCTGATCACAGCCTCATCTTTTCTCATATCTCATATCCTGCACCCTGCTTGCTCCATTTGCCTCAAGCACTCCTTTCTACTTCATTATTACAACCAGATATATATGAAGTAAGCTATATACAGTTTATGGGAAATAATTAACAAAGAGAAAGCACTAGAATTGATAGGTTATGGAAGACTTCCACTAAAAAGTGGCATTTTAGTTCAGACTTAAAGGAAACTAGGGAGGTCAACAGTCAAATCAGTGGAAGAACATTCCAGGCACCAGGGATGCCTGGAGCCAGAGAGAATGCCCAGAGTCAAGAAATGAAGCATCTTGTTGGTGGAACAGCCAGGAGGTCAGTGTAACTGGATGGGAGTATATGTTGGGAAGTAAGCTATAAGAAGACTGGAAAGGTAGGAGGGGGCTGGGTTATAAAGGATCTTGAACTCCAGAAGTGGATTTTGTATTTGATCCTGAGTATAGGGAGCCAATGAAGTTTATTGAACTGGGAGGTGACATGGTTGGACTTGTTCTTTAGGGAAATCACTTTGACAGCTGAGTAGAGGATGGGCTGGAGTGGGGAAAACTTCAGAAAGGAAGATACCCGTCACCTCCAGCTACTGCAGTAGTCCAGATGTGAAGTGACCAGTGCTTGCATCAGGGTGGGGAAAGTGACAGAGAAAAGAAAGCAAGACAGTGAGAAATTGAGGATTACTCCTAGGTTGGGAACCTGAGAAATTGGGAAGATGTTGTTGCCCTCCCAAGTAATGAAGAAGATAGAAGTGGGGGTGTTAGGGATAAAAATAAGGAATTCCACTTTGGATATATTGAGATTAAGATGACTATAATCCAGTTTGAGATGTGAGACTGCAGGGCAGCAGAGAATTGGGGGTAGGATAGATAGATTTGAGAATCGTCAGCATAGAGATGGTAATGAATGGGAGCTGATGAGATCACCAAGTGAAGCAGTATGGAGGGAGAGAAAAGGCCCCAGGACAGAACTTTGATGGACACCTAGGGTTGGAAGGTGTGACCGGGAGGAGGATCCAGTAAAGAAGACAGAGTGATCAGATGAGTAAGAAGAGAACCAGGAGAGAGGGGTGTCCCAAAAACCTAGAGAGAAGGGAGTATCAAAGAGGACAGGACCATGGACAGTGTCCAAGGCTGCAGAGGTCAAAGAGGATGGGGGCTGAGAAAAGGCTGTTGCTTTGTGTTTAAGAGTTCATGGCATCCTTCACACCAAAAATGGAACATATATTAGGGCACAAGACCCTTGCAAAGAAATGCAAAAAAGTGAAAAATTTTTAAAAATTATATTCCCCCAAAGGAACTTTGGATAAAGAATTTAAAATTAATTAAAAGCTAAATAATTTTATCTTAAAGAATGGGTAGGTAAAAAAATAAATGATAGAAACAATAGAGTTGGATGTTTGTCATCTCCATTAGACTGTAAGTTCCTTTTAAGATGAGGATTGTCTTTTACCTCTTTTTGTATCCCTAGCACATGGGAGAGTGCCTGGCACATAGTAGGTACTTAATAAATGTAAGCTGCTTTATCAGTTTAAGAAAATAACAACAATGAAAACATTCCAAAACTTTCAGCACTCAGCTAACGTACACCTTAATGGAAATTTTGTATCTCTAAACACATTTCATCAACGGGAGTAAAACAACCCTGGCGGGGGTGGGGGGGGGTGGGCCGTGTGGAACTAAACACCGAGGTAGAACTTTGAAAAATCAAAATGGGGATCAACAAAATTGAAGAAAAAGAATTGAACAAATGAATGGAGAAACTGGATTTTTTGGGGGAAAAATAATGAGATACTAACCTCATCTGATTGTTTTTTAAAGAGAAGCAAAACAATGTGGGTATCAAAAATCATAAAGGAAAATTCACAGTCGTGGAATATAAAATAAAGGAAACTCAGAAACTATTTGGCTCAATTATATTCCAACAAACCTGATAATGTAGGTAAAATGTATAAATATTTACAAAAATAAAATGCCCAGATTAACAGAAATAAATTGTTTAAATAGTTCAACGTCAGAAAGAAATTGAACAAAGCATAAAAGAACTCCCAAAGGGGGAAAAACCCTAGACAAGATATATTGACCGCTGTATTTACATTTGTTCCATCAAACCCTAATAGAACAGTTCATTTCGCTATATGAGAGGGATGGACACAGGAAGACAGCCTGTGTAGTGCATGGAGTCTGGATTTTGAAGAGATCCATTGAGGGAGGTGTATAATTAAATAGTGCAGGGTCCTTCCTCAAGGTCCCAACCTAAATAAATTCTGAAGTGGTTCGGTTGTATCCTCTGAGATTCTGGAATATCCCCCCACCTCTATACTGTATATGCCCTAACACCGCTTGGGCTTACAGCCTTCTAGCACAGTCTGTATCCCTGGCCACGCCCCTGGGGGGAGGGGCAGCTCCCCCAAGCACGCGCCCTGGGGGGAGGGGCAGCTCCCCCAAGCACGCGCCCTGGGGGGAGGGGCAGCTCCCCCAAGCACGCGCCCTGGGGGGAGGGGCAGCTCCTGCGCACAGCTGGTGGCTCCTGGTAGGGCTCTGGGCCAGGTACCCACTAGGTGCTCAAGCGTTGATGACTGCTGCCTACGAAGATCCCCTGGGAGCAGGGGAAGGATGTGGGTACGAGCACGTGGGTACACAGGGACAGGGGATTGGGGAGCAGCCCCCGGGGGTCACCGATTCTCATTCTCCAGAAAGGAGGAGAAAACGCCCGGCAGAGAGAATGGGGCGGGGAATGGGGTGACGCATGCGCAGAACGACACAGGGCCGATGACTTGTCCTACCTGCGCACTCTCGGGCGCCCCCCTCCCGCGCAGAGTCCGGTTTCCCAGAAGGCTGAACGCCCCCAGGCCTCTTTTGCGCAACTCTGGAGTGGTTGTCATGGAAACGGCCTGGATGGGCGGGACATGGGAGCGTGCCCTCCGACGCAACTTCCATTTGGCGCTCATTTCCTGGGTCGCAGTCCTCCCAGGGAGAGGCCGTGCCCGGTCGCGGTCAGTTACGAGGGGAGACGGGACGTTGTGGCCAGAGGGTCACAGTGTGCCCCGCCTTCCACCGCATCTCCTGACCTTCGCCCCCCCCCCCTCCCGCTTACCCCGCTCTCCCTCCCCCCTCCGCTGCCCTCCTCCCAGGTATCCCTTCCCCCACCCCTCCCCGCTCCCATAGGCGCCCCTCCCTCCCATTCAGGGCGCTGCCGCCTGGCCTGGGCTCCTAGGAGGGATCGGAGCAGGGAGCAGACGAGCCCGCCAGTGCAGATCGCGCCTCGTGTGCCACCTCCCCAGGGCTGCCTCCCTGAGTGGCAGGCCGGGCTCCGAGGGCCCCTCAGATGAGCCCCCTGGGGTTTGCACGCGTACCTCCGGCTTCACGTCCTGCCCTTGCTCCCCATTGCCCCCTTTTGACCTTTGGAGGCTCATAGCCAGCCTCCATGCATTTGCACAGGCTGACCCCCCTCCTCCATCCCCTTCTTGGGTGGTTTTTGCCACTTCATCTTAGGATCTGGCTTTCATTACCGTTGTACCCGAGGATAGTAACAGTTGATGTTTCTCGTGCCAAAGCACTTAGTTCTTTCTCAAAAGAGCTTCATGAGAACACTTGGAGGGCTGAGGGGGTGGAGAGTCCACAGGTGTGGAAGAAACTTGGCTCACACCGGCCCATTTACCAGTGAATTCATCTGTCTGGCTGATTTCTTTTTGTCCTGTTTTATAAATAAATCTTTGTTTCAGAGGATGGCCCCCTGGCAGAGGGTAGCTGGAGGGATCCAGGGAGAAGTCTAGCTGCTTAAATACCTGACTAGTAAAATCCTATTTTTAAAAATAGTTGTGGGAGTTACGTGTTCTTTACCCTCTTTTTCTGGAAGAAAGTGGGGCTCAGAGGAGATTCCATGACCTGCCCATGATCTTGCCTCTGGGGAGAGATGGGATTGTGTCCGAGGTGGCAGTGTGGCCATCAGGGGTTCTGCCTCCTCTAAATGCTCACTCAGCTCTGGAGACTAGGAGCTGGTACTTTTTGTCTTTGACCTGCAAGGGTCACTGTTCTTATGCTCAGTTGGTGGGAAGGAGTGGGAAGGGCGCACCCTAGGGTTGGAATCTCTAGCCTCTTCCTCCTCTCCCCTCCTGGCAGGATCAGCTCTCTCCCCAGCCCCACTTATCCAGCTTCCCCATGACAAAAGGGGAATGGGTTTCTCTAGCCCTCCCCTCTCCCACAGAGAACCAGCCCCACTCATGGCTTGTTTCTCTCCCCGGCCCTGCCTGTCCAGCTGTCTGCCCAGCTTCTCCATGAGAAGGAGCAGGGGCCTTTTCCCCCTCCAGTCCCAGCAGGCCCAGCCCTGCCAGCTCTCCCATTAAGAATGGGGAAGGGGATCTAATCCCCCTCAGCAGGACCATCCTGCTCATGGCTTGCTTCTCCTCCCTAGTCCTGCCTGCCCAGCAACCTGTCCAGCTTCCCCATGAGGAGTGGGCTCTGCACTCAGGAGTGGCTCCCGTGCTCCTGACAGCCGGGGTTGGTCAGGTGAGTGACCCAGACCTGGGGGATTGCATCCTCCATGTAGCTCTGAGCTGGCCCCCTCACCTGATAGTAGAGGAAACTGAGGCCTGGAGCAAGAAAACTACCTGCCCGTTCAAATGCAGGTCTATTACCCCCAGCTGCAGTTCTGACACCCCAGTCTGCAGGAGCTCCCTCTCAGGTGAGGAGCAATTTAGGGAGCACACCTGCCTGGCCTTGAGTCCCTCCTTTCTGCACCCACCTTGTGCTATGAAGGAGGCAAAAGAATAGGACATCTTCCTCTTGTACCTCCAGAGCTATTCATAACTTGGGGTACAAGTAAGGCCATCCCCACTTTGCAAGGGTTTCAAGGGAAGAGGCTTGCTCAGGATCCTAGCATCAGCAGGAATTCAGGAAGACCTTAAATGCCTTCCTACATGCAGGATCAAGGCCCTCATGGTTAAAGGTTGGACCACATGTGGTATTGTGGAATGCAGTGGCATCAATGTATAGCCTTATCCCAAGGTGCAGTCAGGGAAGCTTATGGGTTGTCTGCAAGGTCCCTGTCAGCTGGCCAGCTGAGGGCTGTGGCAGCCAATACTGCTGCTATGATCTTGGGCCTTGGCTGGGAGGGGCCAAGGGAGAAAGAGACAGTCTGCTCTCCCTTGCCTTGTGTCAAAGTATTTTAGAGGATTCCCCCCCCCCGCCCCACCCCCCGTTTCCCAGAGCTAAGATTCAGCAAGCAGGCTGTGCCCTGAACTTGGCATATCAATAATCCTTTGTGCTCTGGATGATCTCACCCCCTGGCAAAGTGTATTGCTTTGACCAGCACCAGGTGTTCACTCCCCACAACATCCATCCTGTTTCTGACATGCTCATAATCTCTGTTCCTTGTACTCCTGTGGCCATCACAGAACTCTGATTCTATACCCCGCAGAGGAATCGTGATCCCTGAGACTTGAAACAGTCAACCTAAGAACTGTCCCCTCAGGATCCAGGAACTCCCCACACAAGCCTGCCATGGGAACAGCCACTCGAGACCTAAAAATGATTGCTCCATGGTCTAGCCCAGTATGTATATAAACTCTGTCTTTTCCCCAGCAAGATAAACCCACCTTCTTAGGAGGAGGCCCTTCCATCTGCAAGCATCAGAAGTAAAACGTTTCTTTGTGTCCCGACTCCTGCCTCTGGCCTGCTCTGTTTTGGCTCCAGCCATTGCCAGGCTACAGGATGGTTCCTGTGTGATTGACACAGGGACTGCCTTGCATCGTGGCGTGGGGTGGGTCTGCCCATAGAAAATCCTGTCCTCCTATGACTAGTAATGTTGGGTGTGTCCCCTCAAGTAGGATTCTCTGGGGCTGCTGGGGTCCTCCAGCCCAGGCCATTACAGGGTCCCTTCTGCAAGTCCCTTTCTTTTGCAGAGGAGAAGTTGAGGCCCAGGTGGGGAGGTGACTTATCCTAGGTCACAGTCAGGAGCAGAGCTGGGATTTGAACCTCTTCTCTCTCTCTCTCATCTCCAGTCTAGTCTGCTTCCTGTATAAGGGCAATTCAGAGGCTGTTACAAAACAAAGCACTGATAGATATTTGGATGGATCTCAATGAGGCCAGGACCCTGAGAACTACTCCCTGTCCCCCACCCTCTGGGCCCTTTACTCCCAGCTCCATTTGAGGGTAGTCCCTGGACAAGTACAAAGAAGCATTTGATGTTTCAGGAACCAGTGACCTTCCAGGATGTGGCAGTTGTCTTCACAAAGGAGCAGTGGGCTTACCTGGACCTTTCTCAGAAGGAGCTGTACCGGGATGTGATGCTGGAGACCTACCAGAACGTGCTCTGCCTGGGTAAGGACAGCTTCCACCTGGACTCAGGCTCTTCCTCCCCACCCCGCAGAGGGCTCCCTGGGTCCTAACTTGGTAAAAGGTTTCAAGGCAATTATTTGGCCTTCAGAGACTGGGGAATCCTCATCTTCTTGGGCCAAAGAGGCTCATTCCTTCACTCATGAAGCATGTATTAGGCACCCCTGTGTGCCAGGCCCAGTGCTAGGTGCTGGGGGACACAGAGACAAAAGGGTAAAAGTCTCTGCCCTCAGGAGCCTATTTCATTTTAGGGGAACAGAAGGAATGCCATTAATTTGCCCCTAATTTGGGGGGAGGGATGAGTGCTGGGTAAAGACCTTGGTCCCTTTCAGGAGATCAAGTTAACATTCATATAATGGGCTCATTCTGCCAGTGTTTGGTTTAGGTTTAGGTCGTTTTCTTTTCCTTTTGAATCTCTGCTTCCCCTGGTCCTCAGTTTCATCTTCTCTGGGGTGATTCTGAGAGAGTGAGGCTTGATTGGAACCTTCCATAGCTCCATCTTTACCCAAAGCTCCTTTGAGCAGGACTGGCCGTGTCTAAGCCCCAGGTAATCCACCAGCTGGAGCGAGGGGAGGCGCCTTGGACACCAGAGAGGAAAGTCTCAGAGAGCAGCTGTCCAGGTAAGTGACTGACTGACTCCCCAGGCAGGGAAGTTCTTGACAGCAGTGTCTCCACTGGTCAGTCAGTGCAATTTCTTCTATAGAGCTGGACAGGAACTTCTGCTCAGAGTTGCCCCAGGCTTCTGGAGAAAAGCTCCCACTGTGTATCAGTCAGCCACCTGAGCAAGTCAGTCTCCTGACAAATCCCCATCTTGGAGAAGGCTTTTGGGATCGAACCCAGATACAGACCTGGCAGAGCCCTCAGGGGCCACCTGTCCTGGCCCCCTCATGTTGCAGTTGAAGAAACTGAGGCCCAGAGAATATAATGACTTGGCTAAGGTTACCCAGGCAGCCAGAGGCAGAGCCAGCATCCAAACTTCTGGCACAGCCACCAACCTCAAAGCCAAGCCAGGATCTGTCTTATATCTGTTCCTCCTTTCACACTCTCTCTGGTCCAGGGTCCCTGACCTGGCCACTGGTCCTTACATAGGACACGGTGGTTCCTGCTCATGTACTAAGGGGCTTCCTCAAGCACCTCCAACTTCTATTCTTTCCCTCCTCTTCTCCCTGTCCTTCATCCTTGGTCTTATCCGTGCCCCACATCCATGCTGGATCAGAACATCATCTGACTCTCATCCGACCCAGCTCTCACCCTCTCTGGATTAATTCTACCCACCTGTTGACTGTTGCTCTGTGTGTCTCCTCTCCTTGGCTCAGAACCTTGAAATATCCATCTCCACTGAGCACTTGATTCCTTGGCATTTTCTCCATCAAACCCTCTACACTTTGGCTTCTGACATCATCACCCAAGTAAACCAGATCTTTCCGTAATTGCCCACGATTTTTAAATTTCCCAGTCTGATGGTGTTTTTCAAAGGCTCTTCTTGAGCTGTCTTCAGCATTAGACAAAAAAGAAATAATGCCAACCTACAAACCTGCATTGAAAAAAATTAGTCATTAAACCTTAGGAGTTAGACAGCAGATTTTTAAATGACAAAGACACTAATAGCCCATAACTTGCCCATGTTCTTTCACCCTCTTTCCTCTTGGATGTGCTTTAAACAAGACCTTCCATCTCCCAACTCTGACTATACCCCTTGCCTGGAATGTTCTCCCTCCTCATCCGCATCTTCATCCTCTGGCATCCTTCAGGTCCCAGCTCAAAGCCCACCTTCTACGGGAAGCCTTGCCCAGCTGCTCTTTATTCTTTCCTCTGAGATTATCTTCGATTTACCCTGTTTATCTCTTGTGTGGACAGAGCTGTTTGCCGCTCACCTGTGAGCCCCTTGAGGGCAGGGGCTGTCTTTTGTCTCTTTTTGTATCTGCAACACTTAGTGCAATGCCCGGCACACGGTAGGTGCTTAATAAAGGCTTCTTTTCTTATTGACATATTCAAACCTACAAGATGTTGACAGCGCATTTCTCAGAGATAGTTGATGTCATGGCGTGTCTGAATATGACAAATAAAGGTGATTAAGTGACTTCACATCATGAATCAAAAGACCAAATTACTTAGAGGTGACATGATGCTTTAGCTTATCTCAGCTACAAGATGTTCACAAAGATCGTAGGTTATATCGCTCAGTTAAAAATTAAAATCATTATTACCTAGAATAAAGATCAATAAAACATAAAAAAGTAGATTCCCTTTGGGGTAGGAAAAATGATTCCATTTTTAGAAATCAACTGCTTAAGAAGCCATAGAATCCGTATATATGCAATTATAAAATAACGCACATGAAGGTAAGATGAAGTAATTGGTAGGAATTAAATATTCAGGAATGAGTCAGGTGAATATAGTAAAAAGAAGGAAACAAGTCTTTATTAAGCACCTACTGTGTACTAAGCATTTTACAAGTATTTAACCCTCATAATAGATATGAGAGTTTGGTGCTTTTATTATCTCTTTCAGAATTGAGGAAACTGAGGCAAACAGATGTTAAGAGACTAGCCTATGGTCCCACAGTAAATTTCTTAGACCAGATTTAAATTTGTCTTCTTGACTTTAGGTCACCTAGCTGCTTCCTAAAAGGATAACACTCCTTAAATTAATTTAAATATTTAATAACGCACCAAACAAAATAATTGGGTTTCTTCATTGGATTTTATGAATTTATAATGGAACTAATAGAACCCCACAGATGAGCATTACATAGGAACCCCGAAGACAGTATTAATGTCTCATTGATGTCAGTGCTTGGGATGCAAAGACCCAAAATGAAACTATCTCTGATCTCAGGAAGCTGACCTTTTCTTTGGGGAAACAACCCCTACATCTGTAAATCTCTGTCAGCATATACATATGAATTATATGTTTCAGTGTGTACATAAATGCACATACACAGAGAATCTGTTCATGTGTATATGTGTGTGTATGTTGTTCCTCTGGCCTCCAATAGAAAGCGTGACTCTTGAGAGGAGGGATAGTTTCCTCTTGTCACTTTCTCCCAGCACTAAGCCCAGGGCCTTGTACTTTGTAGGGTCAGGATACAAAATAAATCCTGGGCGGGTAGCGGGGCAGCTTACTAGGTGCTGATTGATGAGAATTCCTCATCATACCCACAGTGAAGCCTCACCTTAACTCATCACCTCCATCTTCATCTAGGCTCTATAGTATTCAGATCTAAATTAGATTTTGATCCATGTCTCCAAGAATACATACTGTTAACTTGTCATTCTGCTTTTGAAGGTCATATACTGAGTTCCCTAGTATCTAGATAAATGGAAAAGACAATCAGCCACATTGTAAGATGTAGAATCCAGTCTAACTATGCCTCCACTTCTGCCCCTAGCTGCATTTGAAGGTAGGAACCCCTCACTAGGTCCTCCCTGACTAGGTCATCCAGATAACATGAAATGACTTCGTTATGAGGAAGTAGCAAAAAGACAATGAGGATAGTGATGAGGAGGCCCATCTGCTACTGGTGATCTGTGGGACCAGATTCAAGTCACTCCACTGTTTGGAAGCTCAGTTTCCTTTTTGGAGCCTTAATAACTGTCCTCCCTCACAAGGTTGTTGGGAAGATCAGTGTGAAAGCTTTTTGTAGACCATAAGTGATGTATGTCTCAATAAGGTATTCTTATTATTCTTTCCCCTAAAGTTTAGTAAAATTATGATTTTAAGAAGAGAAATAGAACTGAGCTAAGTGCATAGCAGTTGGTACAAAGGGACATTTCCATTTTCTTTATTCCTTTCAGATTTGGAGACTTGGCCTGAAAGCAAGGAGTCAACTGGAAAACTGGGCTTTTTGATGGAACAGTTAGAACTGAACAGACTTATAGGGGATGTTTTCTGCCTCTCAAGTTTAAAAGAAGACTGGGAAAGTGATGCAACATCAGGGAAGCACCAGAGTATTGAGTTTAAAAATTTTCAGCAAGTAAAATTCACCCAGAAAGAAACTCTCAATGAAGTAAGAGGCCATGAATGTAGTAAATACAGTCAAAGTGCCAGGCTAAAACCAAAACTTTTTTCACATTATAAAATATCTCTAGGAAGGAAACTCCATAAACTTGCTACACACAGAAAGAGCTTCCTTCCAATTTCAGGCTCAAGTAAATGTAATAGCATCTTCTCAAAGAAGGTACTTTCTCTGTATAGTGATTGTGGGAAATCCTTCACTTCTCAATCAGACTTTATTGAACACCTTAGGTTATATCCTGGAAAGAAAATTAATGAGTATAAGGAATGTGGGAAAGACTTAAGTCTCAGCCTATTTATTAATTGTCATCAGACAATAGATATTGGAGGAAAAAACCCTAAAGGCAGTAGCATTGAGGGGTTTTTCCCAGAGAGTATACAATTTATTCAACATCAGAGAACCCATACTGGAGATAAACCTTATGAGTATGATGAATATAGGAAGCATTTCCATCACAGCTCATCCCTTCCTTCCCATGAGAGGATTTCCACTGAGAAGAAATCTTATGAATGCAATGACTGTGGGAAAGTTTTCTTTGAGAGTAGAAAGCTAACTCATCAGAGAATTTGTATTGGAGAGATATCCTATAAATGTAATGAATGTGAAAAGGCCTTTCCCCAGAGCTCAGAAATCACCTGTCTTCAGAGCATTAATAATGGAGAGAAATTTTACAAATGTAATTATTGTTGGAAGGTTTTTCACCAGAGTGGACAGCTTACTGAACATGAGAGAACCCATACAGGAGAGAAACTATATAAATGTGATCATTGTGAGAAAACTTTCCAATGGTGCACACACCTTTCCCAGCATCAAAGAATTCATACTGGTGAGAAACCTTTTGAATGTAATCATTGTGGGAAAACCTTTTCCACAAGACGGTCACTTACTCAACATCAGAGAATTCATACTGGAGAGAAACCTTATAAATGTGATCAGTGTGAGAAGACCTTCCACCAGAGTGCACATCTTTCCCAACATCAGAGAACTCATACTGGAGAGAAGCCTTACAAATGTAATCATTGTTGGAAGGCCTTTCGCCAGAGAGGGCAACTTACTGAACATGAGAGAACCCATACTGGAGAGAAACCGTATAAATGTGACCAGTGTGAGAAAACCTTCTACCGGAGCACACACCTTTCCCAGCATCAAAGAATTCATACTGGTGAGAAACCTTTTGAATGTAATCACTGTGGGAAGACTTTTTCTGCAAGGCAATCACTTACTCAGCATCAGAGGATTCATACTGGAGAGAAACCTTATAAATGTGATCATTGTGAAAAGACCTTCCACCAGAGCACACACCTTTCCCAACATCAGAGAATTCATACTGGAGAGAAACCTTACAAATGTAATCATTGTTGGAAGGCCTATCGCCAGAGAGGGCAACTTACTGAACATGAGAGAACCCATACTGGAGAGAAACCTTATAAATGTGATGAGTGTGAGAAAACCTTCCACCGGAGCACACACCTTTCCCAGCATCAAAGAATTCATACTGGGAAGAAACCTTTTGAATGTAATCGCTGTGGGAAGACCTTTTCCACAAGGCAATCACTTACTCAACATGAGAGGATTCATACTGGAGAAAGACCTTATGAATGTAATGAATGTGGAAAGGCCTTCCATGTGAAGAAAGAGCTTACCCAACATCAGAGAATTCATACTAGAGAGAAACCTTATGAATGTTATCACTGTAGGAAGTCCTTCTCCTTGAGTACACAACTTACCAAGCATCAAAGAATCCATATTGGAGATAAACCTTTTTTATTGCAATCACTATGGGAAGACCTTTCACCTAAGCACACACTTGATCCAACATAAAAAAATTCATACTGGAGAGAAACCTTACAAATGTAATCATTGTTAGAAAGTCTTTTGCCATAGAAGGCAAATTATTGAACATGAGAGAACCCATACTGGAGAAAAACTTTATAAATGTGAAAAGTTTGAGAAGACCTGCCACCACAGCACACACTTTTCTTAGCATCAAAGAATTCATACTGTTGATAAACTTGTTGAATGTAATCAGTTATAGAAAGGCCTTCTTTGGGAGAACACATCTTACCTGACACAAGAGAATTCATACTGGAGAGAAAATTTATAAATGTGATCAGTGTGGGAAGATTTTTGGCTAGAAAGGCAATCTTATTCAAGATGAAAGAATTCATATCAATGAGAAACCTTATGAGTGTAATCAATGTGGGAAAACCTTCCTCATTGACCAAATCCTTATCTGACCTCAGAGAATTCATACTGGAGAGAAATAAATAATATGAATGTGGGAAAGCCATGAACTGAAGTGACCGTCTTACCAAGCATAAGAGAGTTCATATTCAAGACCTCATCAACATAATCAGTGTAGGAAGGCCACTGAAGGTACATACAACTTAATGCAGCAACAAAACCTTTATAGAGGAGATAAACCTTGTGAGAGGAATTAATGTTAAAAAGGATTTTTTTTGTGTGTGAGAAAACCACTCAGCATCAGACAGTTTATACTGGAAGTTTTGTGAATTTGAAAAGGCTTCTCATGTGAAGAATGACTTACTCTTCATAGCAGAGAAAAATTCTATAAATATATTCTGTATGGAATGTCCTTCAGCCTGAGCATAGAGATGACTCTATAACAGAGAGTTCATACTGGAGAGTAACCTTATATATGTAATCACCGTGTCAAGGCTTTCAATTTGCTGATATCTTAATTTGCATCAGAGAATTTGTATTAGTAAGGAACTTTCTGAATATAATCAGTGTCTTGAGGCCTTCAACCATAGAGGCCATCTATTGGTATATCAGTTAATAAATATGGGAGTAAAGCCTCATTAACATAGTTTGAGAAAGTCTGCTTTAGAGAGCTCCTTATTCTATACTAGAGAATTCATACTGATGACGAGTCTCATAAAAGTAATGAATGGTGGAAGGCCTTCCAAGTGAGGAGAT
This sequence comes from Potorous gilbertii, assembly GCA_028658325.1. NCBI lineage: Eukaryota > Metazoa > Chordata > Mammalia > Diprotodontia > Potoroidae > Potorous > Potorous gilbertii. The sequence continues at coordinate 299,037,511 of CM053770.1, read as the reverse complement.
AGCTAACCCAAAACTGTGTAATTCATATAGGAGAAATTCTACTGAACATATTTAATATGGGAAAGCTTTCAGTCTGGACACACAGCTATCTAACATCAGTGGTGTCATTTTAGAGAAAAACCTTATAAACATTTATTGTGAAATTAGAATGAAAAATAATTTGCTGAATATAACTGAGTGTAACTTCATAATTGTAGTGAAGTGCTCTGCTCCTTGAGTTGACACATCATGAATGTCACAATGAAGAAAAACAGTGTTTATGTCAGGAAGAAGGAAAGACCTTTTTTCAAAATACAGAACTTTCTTCGAGTATTCATTTCAGAGAAACCTGATATCTAATACTGTGGGCAGACCTTCTTGAATGGGTAGTGATCTAATAACAGAGAATTCATTGTGGAGGGAAATTTTATGAATGTGTAAAGTCTTTCCTGTGAGTGCACTGCTAACTTGGTATCCTAGAATTAATACTAAAGGAAATATTTTGACTACAAGAAATAACTTTAGCAGAAATGTAAAAGCTCTTTTACATTTACAAGCTCCATACTGGAAGAATGGAGAGCTTGCCTGAAATCAGTGCATTTATTCTGAATACTCTGTGTCTGTAACAAATGTGGGAAGACTTTTCTTGTGTGTCAGCACCCAGCATATGTGATGTCAGAGAGTCTATACCGTTAGAGATTATGAATGGAATTTTGGATAGGCATTCTACCATGGTAAAAACTGTATGCAACATCATACAGTTCTTCCTCTAAAGAGAAATGTGATAAATCCATCTATGAGAAGTCTTAGTTTCTTTGTTTAAAAGAGTATATACATTTTTTAGAAATTAAAAAGGTTCATTGCATTCATGCAGATTTTCTTTTCTGATCTGTAGAAACATCTATGAACTTCCAAACAATTTTCAGCTATACATATATTAGCTTGAACATTTATACAGTTTGAGATATGTTTAGATGTCAATGTTTTACTAAAGATATTTATTAATTTAATTTCCCAGTAAATAAACAAAATAGTTTATGAATAAGAATTTATTAAACAATAAATATTTGCCAGAGCCTGTGCTAAATTCTGGGGATACAGTTAGGAGCAACTTCCTGCTCTCAAGGAGCTTACGTTGTAATAGGACTAGACCACACAAGATGATTGCCCCAGATGGGTTTTAGTCTGGGAACTTAGAAATGTTGAATAGAGCCTTAAGATAACTAACTGATACATATCCTTTCTAGAAAAATTCGTGTTAATTTTATTTCAAAAATTGATTTATTATGGAAATACACTTCAAAAGGATAGGGACAGCCAGCAGATGAGGAGAGTTGGAAGTTTGGAAGAGGTGGGAGGGGAGGGGATTGATAACAATCTTCTGGAGAACATGGGATGGGATGATGTCACATAAAGGGATTAATCTTGTTGAGGAGAAGGGTAACTAGAATAGAGAATGCTTTTTTGATCCAGAATTAAATATGCCCTAGCACATAAAGTATTACAAGTCTGGAAAACATACTGCAATATTCATATCAATAATTCTGTGGTAGCAAAAACCTGGAGGTAAAATAGTTTTCCATTGTTTGAGAAATGACTGAACAAAATAGTTTATGAATATAAGAGGCCACTTTTGGTGTGAGAAACTATGAATATGCTAATAACTTTATAATAATTATAAAGCAGTAATCAAAACAATGGTACTGGCTAAGGAATAGAGTGGTGAACAAAAACACATTATTTGACAAAAATAGCTAGGAAAACTGGAAAACAGTACAGCATAAACTAGGTTTAAGTAGACAAAGGTTTTTAAAATGCAGATTCAGCTCATCAGTCCTTTTCTATTTTGTTCATGTATGTTTATAAGGATGTGATTTTCACCCTGTGGTATGCTTAAAGTTCTCTAAAGGATGTATTAGGTATTTCTGCCTTTTTACATTTGTTTGCAATATTTCTCTACATTACTACATGGTCACTTTTTTTTTTTAGTTCCATGTGGTGTTGAGAAATGTGTATATTCTTTTGCTGTGCCATTTAGATGTCATCAGTCTTTTGAATCTAGGTTTTCTAGCTTTTTTCAGTTCCATATTTTAAATTTTATTTTTCTTTCTATTAGACTTTTCCAGAGCTGGGAGAGGGTTACTGAAGGCTCCTGTCACTATTGTGTTACTGTCTGTATCTGCTTGTAGCTCAGATAATGTTTTCTTTATGTATGTGGATGTTAAGGCATTTGGAGACTATGAGGTTTTTTTTTTAATTGATATTGCCCTTTTTATTTTTTGAATGTTTTTGCTTTATCATAGCATGATTGCAATAGCTGTTTTTTTTAATTTGCTTGATGCATAGTAAAATTTTTTCTATCTCCTCATGCATCTTTTTTTATGTGTTTTAAAGTTATGAGTTAGGTTAATGTTTTACTCCATCTGATTAATACTGAGTTTTTTCAAGTTAAAAATTTTTTTGTTCTTCTACTGGATCCTTTCCTCTTGTTTGTTAAACCTTTCCCTTTGGTATTTTGTTTATAAGTTCTCTTTTCTCTCCTACTTCTGTCTGGTTAAATAATTCTTTCTCCTCTTTTCTTCTCAGTCAAGTAGATTACCCTACTTTGCACTGCCTCCCCTGCCACTAGTCCTGTTCATATATTTGTTTGTGTGTATCTCTTTTCTCTCTATTTTTTTATGTAATTAAAGCTTCCAAGGTATCTATTCTAAGTGTTTCCCTCTAGGCCCTTTCTACTCCTGCCTTGTGGGAGTATCCCAGGGATTTCTCTTTTCTATTGTGCCTTCTAGAATGATATTAGTTACTGTTGGTGTTGGAGGTTAGAGTAGGGATTAGGAAAAGACAATGACTGTTCTATATGCCTGAGAAAAAAATGCCCCCAGCTAAATGCCCTCAGAGAATTTATTTGGGAATATATGGATTGCTGGAGGTGGGGGACACCCTTAACAGAAAGGTGAACTTTTGGAGTTTCACATTGCAAATTTGAGACACATCACTAAAAAGGAGGTCCTGATCTGAAGCATTAGATGCTATAAATTAGGACCAGCTATAAGGACAGGAATAGAAGCCTGGGAGTGAAGACTGAAGGTGATAAGGGAAGCCACCTACATAATGAAAGGCAGGCTCTTCAGGGGCTTTTCTGGACTTTTGGAAGAGAGGCTTTGCTTTACTGAAATTTGATTGACTGGGGAAAATTGGAATCAGCTGAGAGGTGAATGAAGCCAGATAGACTTTGCATCTGCTTCTGAAGAACTGCACTTGTTTCCTTTTAGCACCATTTACACCCTGAGGGAAGTGTGTCTTGAGGGTAGTTCTCTGGAAGCTCTGTAGCTTAGGAGAAGATGAAAGAGCAGGGAATAAACATCAGCTATTCTGCAGGGAAATGTAAGGGTATCTTTTGCTAAAAGAACATAACGCATTCTCCATGCCCTGCCAAGGGTGACTATATGCTATTCCTAGGACTAAGCCCAGTGCCTGGGACATAAGTGCTTAGTAAGTTCTAAAAGCTCTTAAGCTTTGCTCTTCCCAATGACTGAACATCTGGCTGTTGTTTTACAAACCCCCATCCCCAACTGCACAGTCTTTGATTCTCATCCATCTTAACCCTACTACCATGATGTCCCACTATATATCTGCTACCTCCTTCCATTGCACCCTTTGGAATTTCTGCTCCAGAGTTAAACTTCTTTTCTTGCTTCTTCCATTTTCCATTCCTCACTGAGACCTGGCTTTCTCTCCATTGTGCCATTTCTATCAACACTCTCTCCATTACAGGCTATGCTCTCACTCATTTCCCCCCCTGTCATTGATCTTAGTGAGGGAGTTGGAGTACTCCTCACTCCCCATTGTCACTTCCACACTCTTCCTCCACCAATCCAAACAATTCAGCAACTTCTCCTTCATTGAGGTTCATGTTATCCAGATTCATCAACCAATACATCGCTTCCTTTCTGAGTCCAATGCCTGGCTCACAGACTGTCCTCCTCAGCACTTTCCCTTATACTAAAGACTGCAACATACATATTGATGACCAACTTCCTGGTGGCTTAATCTATGTGATCCCCCTGAGCTATTCTTCCACTACTACCTCCATCTCCATACATGTTTGTCTTGCTATGAGCCAATCTGTTCCATGTTAGGGGCCAAGCTCTGGACCGCCCTTCAGGA
>CM053770.1:299011459-299032865 GCA_028658325.1 Potorous gilbertii | reverse complement strand
ATACGGTAGGGGCCGGAGACCTCCGAAGACCCGGGATAGGGTAAGTGACCAAGCGAGGGCCGGGGGTAGCCCGGAGCGGATGGGGGAGGGGGGGCGAGAAGGGGGCTATCCCGATCAGGAGCCCGGAGAGATACCGCCTGGCATAGTATCCAGGTGAAGGCCGGGGAATAGCTCCATGCAGTTCCACTTGGATGTTCATGAACCTCCAAGATTCCTTTGGTCATAATCTTTTTGTCATTTTATCTTTTGCATGTAACTCCTCCCCTGTTCTTTCTCACTATGATCTGCATTTTCTCCATCTCCCAGTTCTTTCCCAGGCTATCATCCCTGCCCTGGCTACACCTTCTTGCCTTCCCTTTCTCTGCCTATTGTTGAGCCAGTTCAATTCTACACTATCTTTTATGTTCATATTCTTTACCTCTTCTTTCTACTTTGCCAAACTCTAACTTTTGCTAAACCCCAAACTGAAACTCCCATTATCCTCCTTCTTTGGTATGATTCCTGTGCTGTCTGCTTCTCACCCTGGGTCCATAGAAAGGACCTTAATACCTAAAACAGAAAAAGCGTCCCTCATAAAAACTGATAGAAATATTTTAAATAAAACATTAGCAAGTAAGCTACAAGAACACTATATACTATGATCAGGTTAGGTTTATATTAGGAATGCAAGGTGGATTCAACATAATGAATAAAATAATATTATAGTCATATGATAATATCACTATATACTCAAAAGACTTTTGACAAAATCTAACACCCATTTATATTAAAACAAATTTTAGGAAACATAAGAATAAATCTTTCATTAATAAATCCAAGTATAAACCCAATGCAAGAGAAATATTAGAAGACTTTTCAGTAAGATCATAATAAAGCAAGGATGCCAATCATCACCAGTGATATTTATCCTAGTCCTTGAAGTGATAGCTATATAGCAGTAAGATAAGAAAGAGAAATCTAGGGAGTAAGAATGAGACAAGAGAAAGCCAAATAATCACTTTTTTTTTCAGATGGTATAATTTGCTTAGAAAACCTGGGGAAGTCAACAAAAAGTTAATTTGAACCACAAATAATCAGCATTTCTGTATGTTACTCCCCCAAATTCCAGCAAGAAGAGCTCAAAAGAGAATTTCCATTCAAAATAACACCCAAGAACTATATGAATTCAACTATGAAGCACTTTGCAGAAATAAAGACAGTTTTAAAAAACTGGAAAACAATCACTCATAGCTTAGTTGAACCAGTGACAATATTACCAAAATTTATTTGTTGCTTTACCAAACTAAGTAAAAAATATACATTATAGAGCTTAAAAAAACAATAACAACAAAATATATAGTGAAGGAAGAAAAGGGAAGAATCTCAAATGTAATCATGAAACAAAATGAGAAGGAACAGCTCTGTCAGTATCAGTTCTCTGATTATAATACAGAGTAGCTGTCACTAAAATGATTTGGTTAATGAATAGAGTTGATTGGTGGAATAAACTGGGTGTACAACATATGGAAAAAAAATAGTAGCCCAGTGTTTGATAAATCCAAAGATCCAAATTACTTGGTAAAGGACTTTGACAAAAACTGCAAAGAAAACCTGATAATGATCTGGCAAAAAATTAGGATTAAACCAATACCTTCTACCATATCATGATAAACTCCAAATAAAAATGTGACCTACATCTAAAAATTCACATTGTAGGCAGATTGGTTATACTGTTGTCCTTCATTCTCAAAGAGGACCAAAGTCACATCACTATGCTGAAGTCAAGTTTCATTGTGTCCAACTGTAGCTGATCGGTCTAATACAAGACTGGAATTCTCTACTGCAGGTCAGGCACAAATAGTCCCTGTGAACATTTGGGGTGGATACTCTAAATCTGCACATCCTGCATTTTCTTTGAGCTGTTTCAATTCTGCTTTGCTCATGGAACAAAGTACCTTCTCTGATATGGACACACCATGCTGAGCAGTCCTGTGGTAGTATCTCCCATGTCACGCTATCAGTTCCAAAGTTCTTGAGAAAGATCTTGAGAGTGTCCTTGTATCACTTCTTCTGACCACCATGTGATCATCTGCCCCATGTGAGTTCTCTGTAAAATAGTCTTTTTGGCAAACATACATTTTACATTGGAACAACGTGGCCAGTACATCAGAATTGTGCTCTCTGAAGCCGAGTTTGAATGCTAGGCAGTTTAGTTTGAGTAAGCATCTCAGGAAGGTTTTGAAGATCACCTGGTAGGATAAGGTACCAGACACTTAAGACAATTCAAATGGAAATTATTTGGTTTCCTGACGTGGTCCTGGTATACTGTCCAGGTTTCATAGGCTACAGCAATGAGATAAGCATAACGGCTCTGTAGACCTTCGGTTTGGTAGTCAGTTTAATACCTCTTCACTCCCATACTTTCCTTTGGAGCCTCCCAAACGCTGAGCTAACCATATCAATGCATGAGTCAACCTCATTATTACGTGTACATCCCTGAAAAGCATACTACCAAGGTAAGTAAACTTATCCACAGCATTCAAAACTTCTCCATTTGCTGTAAACAGTGGTGTCACATATGAATGGTGTAGTGGTAGTTGATGGAGCACCTGTATTTTCTTGGTGTTAATTATTAGGCCAAATTAGTGCAGGCAGCAGAGAACCGATCCATACTTTGTTGCACCTCAGTATCAGAGGCTGCATCGAGTGCATGATCATCTGCGAACAGAAAATCATGCCCCAACACTCCCTCCACTTTACTCTTGGATTGTAGCCTTTTCAAATTGAAGAACTTACCATCAGTGTAGTAACTGACCTTGATGCTGTGTTCATCCTCATTGAAAGCATTTGACAACATGGCTGAAAACATCATGCTAAAAAACATGGGAGCAAGCACACAGTCTTATTTCACTCCACTGGTGACTGGGAAGGCATGAGAGCAATATCCATTATCTGGAGCCCAGGCAAGCATTCTGTCATGAAATTGATGTACAATACTGATGAACTTCTCTGGGCAACCAAATTTTTATGTAATTTTCCATAAAGCCTCATGACTAACAGTGTCAAAGGCCTTGGTCAGATCTATAGATGTTGTATATAGACCTGTTCTGCTCCTGACATTTCTCCTGGAGGTGTCAGGCAGCAAGTATCATATTGATTGTCCTCAACCCTTTCTGAAACCATTTCAGGTATGGACCATCTTCCAGGTGAAAGATCAGCCTATTAAGGAGGATTTTAGCAAGAATTTTGCCAGCAATGACTAAGAGAGAGACCCCCCCCGCCCCATGATTGTCACAGAACAATCTATTTCCTTTACCTTTATTGAGATGGACAATGGAGGCAGCCTTAAATTCCTGGGGGATAACCTCCTCTTGCCATATAACCTGGAAAATTTCAGTCAGCTTTTGTATAAGCAATGGTCCCCCTACCTTGTAAATCTCAGCTGGAATAGAATCAGCATCAGGTGCTTTGCCACATGAAAAGGAACCTAATGGCCCTCAAAATCTCTTCTTTAGTTGGAAGTTCAGCTAAGGAGGGATTGACTTTAACCTGAGGTAAACAGTCAGTGGTCTCAGCATTGATTGATGATGGTCTGTTGAGAACATTATGGAAGTGGTCAGCCCATCTCTCTAGGGCCACATCCTTATCACTAATCAACATGGCTCCATCAGCACTGGGTAGTTGTGATACATCATAGATTTTTGGTCCATAAATAGCCTTCAGGAATTCATAAAAGCACTTTGGATTGTTACTATCAGCATAAAACTGAACTTCATCTGCCTTCTTACTGAACCAGGAATTTTGCATCTTTCTAAGCTTTCCTTGTACTTCACTTTTGATGGAATTAAATGCTGTCTTCTTAGAGGTGGATGAACTGTCCTGCTGGTAAATTCTGTGGAATTCTCATTTTTCATTTAGCAGCTTCTGAATTTCCCCATCATTTTCATCAAACCAGTCTTGGTGTTTGTGAGTGTTCTGACCCCGATGAACAAATCTCTGAAAGCTGCCCACTCTTTTTCTGCTTCCCTGTTGCCAATTGTGTGTTGGCTCAACTTTCCCTCCATGTTAGCAACAAACTGTTCATGCTCAGAGAAGGACTCTAATTTGTTGATATCAATTCTTCTGGTAGTCATTTTGCCTTGGGGATGGCACTTTTGATGAATGCAAATATTTAACTAGGAAAGGATAAGTCTATGATAAGTCTAGCCACCACACATTGCCTTTGTCACTCTCACATCTTGTCTATCTCTGCTCCTTACAATTATGAGGTTTTACATTTTTCAAGTAATTGAAAAATTGTCTTTAATTTTTTCAGTTCAACTCAGTTCTAAACCAAATGTAATGAACATCAATGAGTATGTCAAGGGCAGGAATATAAAGACTGCAAAAAACATGAAAAAGATTTTAGTCTCAATCCATACATTAATTGTTATGAGGTAATTGCCATCGGAGAGAAAACCACCAACTGCAGTAATTTGGAGGTGGCTTCCCCATAAAACTGTACAGCTTATTGAACATCAAAGAATTCACACTGGAGAGAAGCCTTGTGAATATAGTGAATGTGGGAAGCCTTTCAACCATGGCTTGTCCCTCATTTCCCATCAAAGGATTCATGCTAAGAAAGTTTATGAATATTTGAAGCACACAGCTTCCTCTGCATCAGAGAGTTCGTAGTGGAGAGAAGGCTTGTGAATGTAATGAGTGTGGAAAGACCTTCTGCCACAGAGGATTGCTTAAACCTTATGAATGTAGTGAATGTGGGAAGACCTTTAACAGAGAGGGCAACTTGGTCTGCATCAGACTATACATATAGAATCATATTAAACATATTTCCATGTTAGTCATGTTGTGAAAGAAGAATCAGAACAAAAGGGAAAAACCATGAGAAAGAGGGAAAAAAAGAGAAAATAGTCTGCTTCCATCTGCATTCAGACTCCATATAGAAATAAGTATATCTATAGTTATTTCTCTGGATACAGATGGCATTTTCTATCCCGGGTCTTTTTGAATTGTCTTAGATCATTGCATTGCTCAGGGGAGTTAAATCTTTCAAAAATGGTCATCACACAATGTGGCTGTTGCTGCGTACAATATTCTCCTGATTCTGTTCCACTCACTCAGCATCAGTTCATGATAAGTCTTTCCAGGTTTTTCCACCTGCTCATCATTTGCTATATATATATATATATATTTGTTATATATATGTTATATATATACACTATATATACATGTATATATTTGTTATATATATGTTATATATATACACTATATATACATGTATATATTTGTTATATATATATATATATATATATATATATATATATATATATATATATATACACAATAGTATTCCATTACATTCATGTACCGCAACTTGTTTGGCCATTTCTCAGTTGATAGATATTGCCTCAATTTCCAGTTCTTTGTCATCACAAAAAGAGTTACTATAAATATTTTTGTACATGTGGGTGCTTTTCCCATTTTTATGATCTCCTTGGGATACGTACCTAGAAGTGCTATTGTTGGATCAAAGAGTATGCACAGTTTTATAGTCTTTGGGCATAGTTCCAAATTGTTCTCCAGAACATTTACATCAGCTCACAACTTCACCAACAATGCATTAGTGTTCCAATTTTCTCAGATCTTCTCAAGCATTTATCATTTTCCTTTTCTATTATATTAGCCAATCTGATAGCTGTGAGGTGGTACCTAGAATTGTTCTAATTTGCATTTATCTCATCAGTGGTGATTTAGAGCATTTTTTCATATGACTAAAGATAATTTTAATTTCTTCATTTGAAAACTGCCTGTTCATATCCTTTGACCATTTATCGATTGAGGAATGACTTGTATTCTTATAAATTTAACTCAGTTCTCTACATATTTTAGAAATGAGGCCTTTATCAGAAACACTGGCTGTAAAAATTGTTTTTCAGTTTTCTGCTTCCTTTCTAATCTTGGTTACATTGTCTTTTTTGTGCAAAAAATGTTAATGTAATCAAAATTATCCATTTTGCATTTCATAATATCTCTATCTCTTGTTTGGTCATGAATTTGAAGCAAGGTTTAAATAATTATCCAACACCTGGAAATAGTAAGGGTTCCTTCTTCCTCAGCTCCCCCAGAGACCAGGCCTGCTGGATCTCTAATCAGGTCCTAAGGTCAGTTTAAAAAAGAAGCTACATAACATAGTTAATGTAGGTCACTGGCAGGAAAAAAAGGCTTCAAATATCTAGACATAGAGTGATTGATTCTTGAAGCAGCTGGACAAAGGCCTTCCAAAACAAAGGAACTGACCCTTTCACAGCCTAAGAAACCATGGAAAAGAATGGAAGAGCAGGTTCTGGAGTATAAAATATAGAGTCCTGACAAGATGGAGGTTGGAAAGGCAAGCTTGAGCCTGGCGAAGCAAAGAGAGATGATCTACAAACAAGAGTCCTTAGGGAATTCCTGCCCTAACAGCAGCAGTAAACCCCATATCAGATGCAAACTACAGAAACATAACTAGTTGGGGCTATAGTGCACAGAGTGCTGGGCCTAAAATCAAGAAGACCTGAATTTAAATCCAGTCTCAGATACTTACTAGCTGTGAGTCCCTGGACAAGTCATTTCAATCTCTGTTTGCCTCTGTTTTTTCATCTGTAAAAAGAGCTGGAGAAGCAAATGGCAAACCACCGCAGTATCTCTGCCAAGAAATCCTCCAATAGGGGCAAGGAGTTGGACACAATTGAAACATTAAATACCAACATGAAGCCATCCAAATCTAAGCCATGAGCCCCTGGGTGTTGGGCAGAGGCTGTCATGGGTCACTCAATGAAAGAGTGATTTGATTTTACAAGGTCATCCAGTAGCTCCCTTTGAAACACAATGGACTTTTAAAAAACCTGTTCTTTCAGAGCTATATTTCAAGAAATCACATATGAAATTAATTTTGTGAAATCCACAGGATACAAAGTAAATTGCCCAGCTTTTTGGGAAAAAAATAATAAAAATTAAAATGTTTTTAAAAATCTAGCCCCCAAACCCCAAAATATCTGTAAGTGACCAAAATTATATCCCTATGGACAGAATATGCACATGTAGAAATATAGTAAAGAGAGGGACCATGTGTGGCAAGAAAAGAGGAGAAGAAGAAGAAGAAAGAGAATGATAATGGGGAAGCAGCATCTTCACTAAATACTGCCATAGTAGGAAACACATGACATAGTCTGGCATCATCATCCTTATCATCCTCATAGCATCTTAAGGTTTGCAAAACACTTTATAAATATTCTCTCATTTGAGCCCTGAGAGATAGTATTAAAAGAAAATTTAAGCAAACAGAGGATAAATATCTTACCTATGACCACACAAACCAGTAAGCTTCTGGAGAGAGACTTGGATTTAGGTCTGGAACCCTACCCATTGCACCACCTACTCACCATTCTCATCAATTGGCATCAATTATAGCCTCATTTATGAATCTTGTGTAAAATCGGACTCTTGTGAATAAATATCATCTCACATTCCCTCGAGCATCCTATGGGATCATGTCTGAACAATAAGGCTCTGAGTCTGTGGCATAAGGCCACCTCCCCTTAGCATGAAATGTACTCAGTTATACTGTGTACTGCCCACAGCCTCTTGATGTGAATACAAAGGTGTCGTGTCAATATTAAGGGTTGCCTTTTCATTACCTTGTGAGTCCGCTTCTGAGCTTGAGGGCATCCTAAAATCTCTTCTTCTTACCTTGGAATACCATAAAACTTCCCCCTTATTCTGGACCACAAAATTTCTTGTCTCCTCATCCCGGGTCATAAAATTTCCTCTATCTCCCTTATCCTGCCCTTATGAAAACAAATCCTTGTCCCTGTGTAAATTGCTAGTCCTTCTTCCAGGGCTAGCCTGCTGCTTTTGTATCAGTAAAGCTCTCTTTGATTAGGAGAAAATCATCTAAGTGGATTCTTTCACATCTGAACCTGCTCTCCCAACTCTGACCTCAACACTCTGATGGGCTTTTATAAAAGGCTGCCTCTGCAAATGAGGAATAATTACTTGAAAGAAAATGCTCTAAATCACTAATAATAAGAGAATATGAATTTAATAATAATAACTTTAATGTCTATATACTACTTTCTCTGTGCCAAGCACTTTATAATAATCTCATTTGTTTCTCACAAAAACTCTGAGAGGTAGGCGCTGTTATCACGCTCATTATAGAGATGAGGAAGCTGAGACAGAAGTTAAGTGACTTGCCCACAGTCACACCACTAGTAAATGTCTGAGGCCAGATTTGAATTCCGGTCTTTCAGACTTCAGGGCTGGTGTCTATTCACTGAAACCTCAATCAGAGGTTTCAATGTAGGCATCTCAAAGTGGCAACAACCAAAGTGTTGGAGAAGCCAGATGCGTTGATACGTTGTTAATGTATGTGAGCAAATCAGATGATATGTATCTGAGATGCTTTGCAAACTTTAAAGTATGTAACAGCGATTATGGTTGTGGTTAGGAAGAGAAAAGATTTCAGCCTTTCAGAGAAAATAATTTTGAAGTGTGTGAGAGAAGTCACTGATATTGTGTTGTATGAAAGAAGGAAAACGGTTTCTTTTTCTTAGACTTGCAGAAGCCAGGGCAGAGGGCAGTAGGACAGAGGGTCCATGTGCATTCAGGGTGAGTCCTGGAGGTCTGGATCAGGGGCAGTGGGGGCCAATTCTGTTTAACCTTTCCCCTCCTGTGTTACCAGGTGGAAGTAAATGAGGCAGGAGTTGGGATACAGTATACTGGAAGCAACAATGTCCAACAAAACTGAAGGCATTGAAAGAGACGTTAGAAGACCTGAAGAGATGGGATGAATTCTCTGCCAAGATCACTGATGTTAGAGTTTTTACATTGTAAGCTCTAAATAAATGTTAGCTATTATGTAAAATTACCAAGGAAATAATCATTAATGAAATAAATTGCTCCATTCTTGGGAATTATTTTAAAAAGGAGAGTAACCTGTAGGATAAAAAATACTCCCACCTTTATCCCAGGACAAAGAAGGGTCACCTAGAGATAAAAGATACACACAAGGAAATAAGGGCACGGGAAAGGAAAGGAGCCCAGCTGAAGCAAACTCTCAATTTCCCCTTATTTCTGGGCTACTTGGTATCCTAGGTGGGGAGCTTCCTATAGAGGGAGGCCAGAGTGGAGCAGGTGATTTATAATTACCAAGTTGAAGGGTGAATAGAGATGGTGACTCCTTTATCATCACCTAATGAGGAGGTACAGGAGAAGGGGAAAGGGGCCAGCAGGGGGAATGAACTTTGGGAGGGGGTCTCAAGTCAAAGGGGAGAGAACACTTGGGAAGAGAAGCCTTCCTTTTCATCTCCAGAGCTTACAATTTCATCAGTCCATCATTGAATGGAATGGAATAAATATTCATTAAGTGCCTATCATGACCAAACGCTATGCTAAGTACTAGGGATACAAAAAGGCAAAAGACAGTCCTTGCCTCAGGGAGGTCCCAATCTAATGGGGAGGCTAACATGCAAACAAATCTGTAGCAACAAGCTATATACAGGATAAACAGGGAATAACAAACAGAGGGAAGGCATTGGAATTAAGAAAGGTGGGGGAAGGCTTCCTGTAGATGTGGGGATTTTAGCTGGGACTTGAAGGAAGCCAGGGAGGTCAGGAGTCAGAACAAAGAAGGCATTGAGAATGCTAGAGGAAGTACCCAGAGCTGAGATAAGGACATAGAACAACCAGGATGTATCCCACATGATGGGGGGGCAGGTCAAGAAGGGCTTTGAAGGCCAATCACAGCACTTTATATTTGCTTCTAGAAGCAATAGGGAGCCACTGGAATTTACTGAGTATGGGAATGACATGATCAGACCTGCGTTTTAGGAAAATCACTTTGCTGGCTGAATGGAGGATGGAATGGAGCAGGGAGAGATTGAGGCAGACAAACCATGCCCTCCCCACCCCCAGGAGCTATTGCCATAGTCCAGGTTTTAGGTGATATGAGCCTGCACCAGGGTAGGGGCAATGTCAGGAGAGAAGAGGGAGTATCTTACAGAGGTGAAATGGAAAAGAGAAGCTGAGGAGGTGAAATGGACAGGCCTTGGATCTGGAGGGGGATGAGGTTAAGGATGACTCCTAAGTTGTGAGCCTCAGAGACCTCTTCAGTAGTAGTAAGGAGAGTGGGGGGCGGGGGGAGGTTAGGAGGAAAGATCATATGTTCCATTTGGGACACAGAGTGTAAAATATCTACTGGATGTCCATTCTGAGATGTCTGGAAGGCAACTGGAAGTAAGAGACAGAAGATCAGCAAAGAGCTTGGGGCCAGAAAGGTGAATTTGAGGGTCTTCAGCGAAAAGATGGTAATTAAATCTTATGGGAGCTGATAGGATTCCCAAGTGAAGTAATACAGAAGGAGAGGAGGGCCAGGACAGAACCTTAGGGAAACCTATGGAGGAAGATGCAGAAAGGAGACTGTGAAGGAGCTGTCAGAGAGGGAAGGGGAGAAGCTGGAGAGAGAGGGAGCATCCCCAAAACCTAGAGAGAAGATAGTGTGCAGGAGGAGAGAGAGCCCCCCCAGTGTCTATGACTGCAGAGACACCACAGAGAATGAGGACTGAGAGCAGGCCCCTGGACTCTGCTACTATGGGATAATGGGTCACTGTAGAGAGGGCAGTGTGGGTGAGTGATGGGGTCTGAGGCCAAGTTGTAAGGAGTGTGGGATGAGCTGTCTGAAGCTGATAGAAATTCCTAGGCCCGTGAAATTTCCTGAGGTCAGCCTCAGCCCCAGCCTCCAATTATTTTGCAAATCCTTACCTCTCCCCTCCCGAGATTCCAAAGTGAAGCCTGGAAATATCCCTACCCCCTCACCCTGCAGCCCCCTCCCTCGGCCCTAATGCTTTCCAAGGAGCCCATGCCCAACTTCAGGAGCGAGGAGAAGGGCAGAAGTGAGTGATGGGAGATGAGTAAGAGGCAGTGCATGCTGAATAGCCTTCATTTTTTTCCCCATCAAATAGTAGTTTTTAGGGTTTTCACCTGAAAGAGTGGGGGAAGAGGGAAATATGAGGTGTTGAGGAGGGATGGAAAGGTTCGGAAGAACCTCTGAAGACATTGGTATGAGTTGATAAGATAGGTTTGGTAGGATTGTCTAGCCTGCATTTGCAGAATAACTGACTGACTATTTTTGTTACAAAGCGGAGCAGATAGCTATGAAGCCAGAGCTGGGGTGGGGTGGGGAGCAGGCCTACGAATTTGGGGGGAAAGGAAGAGAGTAATGTCAAAGCCAAGTGGGCTCCTCTCTCTTCTGTCTCTGTCTGTCTGTCTGTCCCTCTCCCTCCTCTTGATCTCCCTGGTCTGAATTCTTCCTGGTGCCCAAGTCCCAGTGAAACCACAAAAAATTCCCTGACCAGGTGACCTGGAAAGAATGAGCCACTTGTGGCAGGGAGAGGGGAACTGAGGGTTCCACTCTTTTCAGTGTAATCTGCATGAACATTTTCTCCATCTCATTCTTTTATGTAGACAATGAATAAAACCACAAATCTGGCCCCACAGGCAATTTGTGCATTTCTGAAGTGTGGGCTTGCATTGAAAATGTCCCAGTTGGAGGCATGCAGCCCTGAATGAGGCTTCTGTCGTTGGAGGCTACAAGCTGAGTCAAAGCTGAGAAAAGGTGGGGGAGTCCCCAAATCTGAGCATATGGGAGGCCAGGCCTCCATGGATTTTGCAACCTCCCTCCCTGGATGCCTTGAGGAGTGAGCCCACTGGTCACCAAGGCAGCCACTATGGTGCCTTTGGACAGGATCTAGGTAGGACCAAGGCCATGGAGAATCTGAGCTATGTGAGGTCTCCAGGTATCAGGGGGAAATGTTCTCGCTTCTGTCCTGGCTGTCAAAGCACCTGCTCTTTGTAAAAGTGACTTCATTCTAATTGAGTAAAGTAATGCACTAGCCACAGAGGGAAGACCACCCTGGAGTTTGGGCTTGAGCAGAGAACATTAAACATACCCCTAGGACCTAAGGGGAGAGATGTACCTGACAACACCCTGGGAGAAGGAAGTAACAGAATACTCATGACACATTGTTCAGTCTCATCTGACTCTTGTGTCTCCATTTGGGGTTTTCTTGGCAAAGATATGGAGCGATTTGCCATTTCCTTCTCCAGCTCATTTTATAAAAAAGAAATGACTTGTCTAAGGTGACACAGGTAGTATGCTGGATTTGAACTCAGGTCTTCCTAACTCCAGGCCTGGTGCACATCCACTGTCCTGTGGTAAACAGTGAGGAGGGAAGGCGGCTACCTGGATTGGTAAAGGGATTTGCCCTATTGAGAGTTCCTCCCACCAATGAAATGGTAGATCTAATTTTCTCTCTGCTCCCTTTGGACATTTGTGTTCGTCTTCTTTGGGCTGTGAACAGTGGGATTTCAAGCAGCTGAATCCCAAGAAGGCATCCATTCCCTGGGCTGAGTGCTGGGAGACAGAAGAAAATGGGGCCAGGTCCCAAAGGAATTGACTTTCTTGTCAGAGTCTGGCCTCTCTCCATCCATGATGCCTATGAAAGAAGTCTTCTCTATGCCAGGTCCTGGGCTGGTCATAGAGATGAATAAAAGCCAGTACTGAGCCCCTGCCCTCAGGGAGCAGACTGATAGGGGGAAATAGGAGGAGAACATACTAGATGTACAAGATGCATACAGGATAAAATAAAGGTGATCTCAGAAAGTACTGAGTGGGGAGGGATGGCAGATCAGGCAAAACCCGCTGAAAGGGTGGGAAGCAAGAGGTGGAGGGTTCTCCTGGGTAAGGACAATGGGCAGATGTTGCTGCTAGCTTACAGAGGGCATGGAGGGCAGGACAGGAAAGGAGTGAGGTCCTGGAGCCTGCCAGAGTAGATGGTAACATGGGCCTGGAGGAAAGGGGATCTGAGACTAGCTGGCTGTCCAGATTCAGAGAGGGTAAAGACTGGTAACCAAAGCTGGGAAGATGGTCATGAGATGGGGGAAGAGAGGACTCAGGTTGGTTTTGGGGGACAGGAAGTTAGAATCTGGAGGCTCATGGATAAGGCAGCAAAGGAGACTGAGGAGGAGCAGGCAGGACCAGGAGAGACAGTGGCCAGCAGCATCTAAGGTTGCAGAGAGGCCAAGTAGGAAGGGCCTAAGACCAGATCCAGGTAACTTGGGAGAGAGGAGTTTGAGCGGTCAGAAGCTGGACCACAGGAGGGGGAGGCAGGGAAGCCAATCCATATTCAAAGGGAAGACAGCTGCCTGAGGGGATTTTGCCTCCAAAGGGAGGAGAGAGACAGGATGATGGGGGGAATAGAAGGATCCAGAGGAGAGGGGGCAGGTTTGTAGGAAACAAGAAAGCGGTTGTGCATTCATCCCTCCTTCCTTTGGAACAGGATGGACAGTGACATCGAAGAGTGGAGTCTTGACTTTCTCATGATTTATGGGAGGCAGAGCTGCTCATCAGCAGCCTCGCTCTCTCTCTCACTCTCACAGTCCAGTGATAGGATAAAACTCAGGACCACAGGTAAAGGGGATGACCTTGGCAGCTTCCATGTATGACCACGCTCTGAGCACCTGCTTCAGCTACTAACCCTTCATGGCCTGGGAACAAATTGTTCTTAGTTGTCCATTCTTGGGGGGGAGGAGGAAGATGTCTTCACCTCCCCCCCCCAAACGGGCCCACACCTGTCCTGTCCTTACCCTCTGCCTGATTCAGCCCCTCTGCCTGTTCAGATGGTTTACTGGGGTGTGGCCACTGCTCATGCTGGGGCTTCTTGGAGCCAAAGTAAGTTGGGGGAGACAGATGTACACCAAAGGGGTCTGAGCAACTTTGAAAAGGGCCCAGTTGCCCCCCCCCCAAACACCAGAGGTGTGAGTTCTTCCTGAACACGCCATAGATACATCAGGGGGATGTGTTGAAGAAGGAGGGATGGCACTCAGGGTTCCTGGAGAGGGGTTGGTCTTGGCAGGAAGGGTAGAAAGGGGAAGGTGGTGACCAAGGCATTTCAAGGATAGAAGATTCTGCCACCATCTGAGATCAGGCTCAGCTTCCAGGAACTCGGTGCCCCGAGCTAAGCTGGCTTGTGGAGCGAGAGGCAGAAGTTTGGGCTGGAGGCCTGCGGGACAGGGAGAGCTGGGACGGTTGGTCAGCCACTTGGACGAATCAAATTCAGGACATGGAACGAGGCACGAGGAAAGGTGCCCCAGAAGGTGAGTTGGCTTGTGCCAGATCCTATAGACAATGGGAAGCCATGGGGTTTCCTGAGCAGGGGAGTTCCGAGCCTTACCCAGACAGCTGAGGATCGGGGAGGAGAATCGGATCAGAGGGAGCAGCCTCAGAAGCAAAGGCACGAAGGTGGACATGGAAGGGACTCTGGTACCAGCCGAGGCTGGGAGCACAGGGTAGTATGAGACAGGCGCAGGGATGACTCCCAGAGGAGTGAGGGGTTACTTCCCCTCCCCTCCCCGGCCTACAGGACGTGAAGTGGGGGAGGAGGAAGCTCCAGACAACCAGAAACGTTCTAAACTCTGTTTCAGTTCCTGGCTCCGCCTCGGCTTCCTGCGTGGTGGCCCCAGATAAGCCCCTGGTCGGAGGGGCCTCAGTTTCCCTCTCGGTAAGAAGAAGAGAGGGATGGACCAAATGAAACCTAAGAAGACTCTCCAGCCCCGCGGTGACAGTCCGACTGTCGGACAGGG
The DNA here is from genome assembly GCA_028658325.1 of Potorous gilbertii. Taxonomy (NCBI): domain Eukaryota; kingdom Metazoa; phylum Chordata; class Mammalia; order Diprotodontia; family Potoroidae; genus Potorous; species Potorous gilbertii. The sequence goes on along the minus strand of CM053770.1, from coordinate 299,018,207 downwards.
TCCGCCTGGTTCTGGTCGGGTCACAGTCCCGGCTCCCTCCGCCTCCAGGGGCGTGGCCGCTCTGGGAGGAGGGAAGAGGAGAGACAGGCGGAGGCTCCTCCCCTCACATCTGGGGCTGGCGGGCGGAGCAGCCTGGACGGAGAGGAGGCCAGAGGAACCAAAAGGAGCTGAGCGCGCGGCTGGACCAACTAGACGGCCAGGCCAGATCATGGCAAGCCCCGCGGCAGCAGCGTTGGGGGGACTGGAGCAGCTGCGGATATGCGGGGCGGGGGCAGGCAGAGCTCTGGCCGTGCTCACGAGTGGCGGGGACGCCCAAGGTCAGCGGGGCTCCGGGCCAGGGATGGGAGGGCGGAACGAGGTAGGGGCCGTCGGGGCCTCGGAGCAGGGCGCGGGGCGCAGCTCACCTGGGGAGGGGGCACGAGGCGGGGGATGGACAGAGGCCGCCGGGGGGTGGAACAGGGCAGGGGTCGCGGGGTTCGGAAACACGGAGACAGGAGAACCGAGGCGAGGATGGACCGAGACTGGGGCTGCTTGGAGGGGCGGGGGAGCGGGGCGCAGCCCACTGAGGCAGGAGGCGCAGGGCGTGGAACAGGACCTCGGAGCTGGGCGCACCGCCGTAGCGGGGGAAGAAGAGGAAGAGAAGGGCGCCGGAGACAAGGGGCGCCTGGGATCCCTGCAAGCCTGAGCCACGCAAGAGGGCAGAGGCCGCCTTCCTCTTTCAGCCCAAGGCCTCGCATTGCGCATGTGCCTGGTCTCAAGTGGGCGGGGATCGCGAGAGGGGGAGGGGCGGACTGCGGACGTGCCCGTCTACACGCCTCCGGCTAGTTCTGAAACAATCCTCGGTGGATTCCTGGGTGGGGAGGGGCGCTGGGGCAGGTCTGTAGGGTTGGCCGGAAAATTGACCTTTGCGGACTCTGGGGGTGTCAGGTCTAGAGCTGGGCTGCTGACCTAACCACTATGTAGTCTAACAGAGCCCCTCAATTTTACAGATGGGGAAGCTGAGGCGGATTGGGGCTGGAAGGAGCTTGACATGAGGATTATCCACTGTGCCTGGCTCAAACAACCCTCACCCTAATGCTGAGGGGGTGAGACTGGGGGCTTGCTACATCTAGAACTGGGCTGACCTCAGCATTTTACAAATGGGGAAATCGAGGCAGACAGGAACTAGAAAGGAGTTTGGCATCCCCTGTGAGTCTCACCAGCTCCCTGACTTAAGTAAAATAAGGTCTTTTACCCCATTTAACAGGCAAGGAAACAGAGGTAAAAAGGACTTGGCTTGCTACCCAGGGTCACACAGCTAAATGTCAGAGGCAGAAAGGGCGTCCAGATGTTCATGGCTCTGCCGCCTGCTGGAGCACAGGAGAGAGCCTAGTTCTGCAGACTCGCTTAGCCTCAGTTTCCTCATCTGTAAAACAAGAATGAGGATGCCTCTGTTAGCTGGATTTGAGAAAAAGCAGCCTAGAAAAAGGAGGGAGGCGATTAGGAGATGAGTGATCTTACATGGGGGGTGTTCTGGCAAGGGACGAGCACTGAGTGAGCGAGGGCCTCCTATGTGGCAGGCACTTTACATAAATCCTGTCTTATTGGATCCCCACAATGGCTGGCAAGGTAGATTTATTATCCCCATTTTAAGGTTAAAGAAACTGAGGCTGATGTCAGCTAAGTGACAGGGTCCCCCTGCGGTAGGTATCTGAAGCAGGATTTGAACTCAGGTCTCCCAGACTCCAGGCTCAGTGCTTTGTGCCCTGTAGTGCCACCAACTTCTTGGTCTCTGAACTTGGTTGCCTGCTCTGTAAAATGGATACCACTATTTCTGTCCCATGTGGCCCCACAGGCCTTTGGCCTTGTGGAAGGATGAAAGTGACCTATGGATAAGGAACTGAGATTTCTCCATTGACCCCCAGAGGGGCCCTTAGTAGACCTTCCTCCTCCTTCCCCTCCCCCTTTCTCCTTCTCTTCTTGCCTTCTCCTCCTCCTCCTTCCCCTCCCCCCTTCTCTTCTCTCCTCCTTCCTCAGGGGTCAGGCAAATGCATGTGTTGCCACATGGTGGGGGATTTAGGTAGCAGATGAGGGTCCAGTGAGGAGCCTCTGCCCCTCAGGTCAGCCTAAACTTGTGTCCTTGAGATTCTTAGCCCCTTGAAGTTCTCCCTCCCTTCACCAGGTCCTTTGTCAACTCAAATCACATCTCATCTTGGCAGAGAGGGAAACCGAGGAAGGAGGCATTGGCAGTCAGGGCCAGAACACAGTGAGTCTCCTAGGTCTGGCTGCTTTCAGTTGTGGTCAGGGACCCACTTGGGATAGTAGGAGTCCTGCTCCAGGGTTGGGAGGCCTGTGGTTCACAGTCCCTGAGAGTGTAGGTAAGCCTGGCCTAGAGGATGAATTCTCCCTCTTCCTGCCAGTCCTCTCCCTTCTCCCTCTTGCAGAGCCCTGTCTGCCCTCTAGGCCACTTCCTACTGACTGCTGTTGATCAGAAGCCAGGAAATCAGGACAAAGGCAACAGTTACAGCTTCTGAACTCAGGCCAGCCCTCACCTCCCCAGGAGGGTTAGGGCAGGATCTTTGTACCCATTTTGCACCACTGTACTGATGGGCACCTTTCTAAACCCAATCCCCTTCATCTCCACTGCTGCTGCATCCTTTCTCCCTTGGCCTCTCCCCACTCATTTTCCTCATTTGGATTCTGCTGGTTAGGGTTGGGGTTAGCCTATTGTCTGATAACAGAACTTACGAGATGTCAAGTCAGAGCTGGAGACCAGTTCTGCAGATATGGGGAAACTGAGGACAAGAGAGGGATAGGACTCACCCAAGGTCAGAGAGTGAGTGCTCCCTGATGACATTTGTGGGTGTGGGGAAGGCTGTGTCCTAGGCCCAATGCCATGCCCCTGATACCCCAGCAGAGCCAACACAGGTGTGCCCACCCCAGGACCAACGTTGGGATAGCCCTTATGTCTGTAGTGGGTGTGGATCCAGGGGCTGGCAGGGCCTAGAGGGAGGCCAGCTACGTGACCCACATGGACCAAGGCTGCGGGGAGGAGGGGACAGACCCACCCCAAGCAGCAGGAGGATCTCAGAGGGGACATTATGGTGGGCAGATAGTCAGTGAGATGCAAGCCACCCATTCCCGAGGTGAGGAAGTTGAAGTTGGCTGGCCCCAACATCCACCTTTTGTTTGGACTGTGGCATTGAACATCTTGAACCCAGTGGATCTGGGTGACCAAAAGGTCAGGGCCGTGAGTGGAGGGAGGAAGGATTGTCTGCTGTGGCAACTCGACCTTCTTGATGCGTGTTTGTTTGATCCCAGGTAGGCTCAAGGCTCCCGATTTATGCCTGGCCCCTGAACCAGGTCTCTGGGCTCTTGGTGTGGCCATCTATGAGGGCTGGGCCTGGTGGGGCCCTGCTGCTCCATAAAAACCTCCTGACTTCCCTGGCTCAGAGCACGTGGCCAAGCAAGTTTTTCTGCCTGGAGTTAACCCTTGACCCTCTTCCCGAGTGGCCTAGGGATCTTGCCCCTCTTATTGGGGGACACAGTCATAGAGGCACTGCCAGTGTGAACTTCCATGCCCCAGCTGACTGATGTGTTTTCTTGTAGGCATGAATGCAGCGGTCCGGGCTGTGACCCGCATGGGCATCTATGTTGGGGCCAAAGTCTTCCTTATCTATGAGGTAAGTAGAGCCTTGCTGGTGCATTATAGAATAGACTTTCCCCCATCAGTCTGGCAGGCAGGGGTGTGAAAGTGGGAGACCATGACTGCTGCCCTGAGGCCTTCCCTCTTCCTTTCTATCCTCAAGAGGGAAGGCCTGGGGGCCTAGGGCTGAGCTTGGACACCACCCACCCACCAGCCATCACCTTCTCCCAGCTTCCAGCCTTGGGTATCTCTTCTGGGAAGATGGGGTGCAGGGAGGGAGGGATGTGCCTGAGGTCGCTTCTCTCCCTCGACTGCCTGATGAGACTTAGCCAGCCAAACCCTCTGTGAAGAACTTGGTGGAGGTCACTCAGGAACCAGGGAGATCCCCCCTCTCCAGAGTAGGCAACCCTGTTATTCTCTCAGGGGATTTGGGGAAGTAACTTGAAAAGGAGAGACGCTGTCTTCAGGAAGGTCTATTTGTCACCTGCTAAGAACCCAGTCCATCACCCCAGAGTCCCAGGACATCTGCATACAGCTAGAAGGGACTTTGCTTACCAGAGCTGGGCCCCTTGGGGAAGGGAGGGGACTGTCTCCTGGGCCAGAAGCTGCTACACTGGGCACTCGTGGTGCCTGCCCCAGGACTGACATCTGGGGTGACCTTCATGTCTGTGGGTGTATGGCCAGGGTGAGGGAAGCAGGTGGGCTGCCCAGAGACCTTGAACCAGGAGGAGTCTGCAGGGAGATTAGCGGTCTGTCTTGTGCAGACAGGGTCATCCAGGCTGAGGGCCAGGTGGGTCAGGCTGGGAAGGGAAGAGGCCTGTTGTGTCAGAGAGTGGCCCCAGGACTCTAGAGCCCCACTTGTTGGGTGGCCTTGGGGAGGCCTGCCCCTCTGTGCACCTCAGTGCCCCCCTGTAAAAAGAGCTCTTTGGATGAGGTGATTGCTGAGATCTTCCTAGCTGGGATTTGCCATGTATAAGAACATATATGCCAACATACAAACACACATATGGGTTGTCACAGGACTCCTGGGTTAAGCATGAAGCCTCTGAGACTCTGTGGGCCTGGGTCTGCCCCTGACACCCTGTGCCCATGTGGCCTACCTATAATCACAGAGCACATGTGGGTGTGTCTGAGTGTGGCTAGGAGGGGAAGGGCCCTCACTCCCTGCTTCTCTTTCTCCCTCATCCCTGCCAGCTGGATCCATCAAGAAGGAGTGGGCAGGTCCCTTTGGCCTGCCCAGGCCCTGTGCTTGAGGCTGGGGATACATAGAAAAGGAACCAGTCGCTGCCCTCAAAGGGCTTCCATTGGGGATGGGGCAGACCTGACAGGCTCAGCTCTTAGGCCAAGCCTCCAGGTGGAGGTGGTCTGTAAGGTCAGACCAATGCAGCGTCCTTCGCACCCATCATCCAGAGATCAAATTAAATTAAGGGGTATCACAAGGTGAATTGTGCAGCTCCTCCTCCGCAGGTGCACTCACACCTGCAGGCATTGAACATCTTGAACCCAGTGGATCTGGGTGACCAAAAAGGTCAGGGCTGTGAGTGGAGGGAGGAAGGATTGTCTGCTCTGGCGACTCGAACTCCCTGATGCATGTTTGTTTGATCCCGGGTGGGCTCAAGGCTCCTGATTTATGCCTGGCCCTTGAACCAGGCATCTGGGCTCTTGGTGTGGCCATCTGTGAGGGTTAGGGCCTGGTGGGGACCTGCTGCTCCATAAAAACCTCCTGACTTCCCTGGCCTAGAGTGCGTGGTCAACTTCCTGAGGGTGCCAGGCCTCCAGAAGGCTGTTTGTGGGTTTGTTGAGCTGGACCTTCCTGGGCTGCCCTCAGCTCCCTTCCCCCTGGCTCCTCTCCTGTCCCCTCACCTCTGCCTGCTTCTTTCCCCTCCTGATCATAGGGCTATGAAGGCTTGGTGGAAGGAGGCGAGAACATCCGGCAGGCCACCTGGCTGAGTGTCTCCAACATCATCCAGATGGTAAGGGAGGCCAAGAGGGGGGTGGGGGGAGGGTCATGCATGGCTCTTCTCTCCAAGGATCCTCAGGTTGGCTGGGAGCAGACTCACCACTGTGATTCGACCTGTGGCTGGCTCTGTGGCCATGCCTGGCATGGGCCTAGCACCCACCATTTGCTTCCCCCCAGGGTCCCTGTGCTGGCCAGATTAGGAAGGCAGAGGTAGGTTTCTGGCCTTAGTGATGATAGGCCAGGATCCTTCCCCCACATCTCCCACTCTGACTGTGAGGTCCCTAACCCAGTCTGGGGGCTACAGGCAATTCCAAGAAGGTACCATCTAGCCCCTGACTTTTTTGTGGGGAGCTGCCTGGAGCATCTCACCCCAATAAAGGAAGGCCTGATGAGATGACATAGCTGCCCAGCTGCTAGGTGGCTAGAGGGAGCTGAGATCTGCTAAACGTGGGAGTCCACAGGGCTTGTTCCATCTCCCTCCAGCCTTGAGTGCTGCTCCCACCCCTCAGCCTTTCCCAGTCCAGGGAGACCTCCTGGATGAGGTGGCATGCACTCAGTGGCCTTACTTCAAGTGTTAGCCTGGTTTGGCTTCACCCCTGGCTCCTCAGCAGTCAGGCAGGCTCCTGGCCATCATCCCCTCCAGGAGTGTGGTGTAGGCGGCCCTTCTCTGTCTTCTCATCCATGTCTGTCCATGCAGGGGAGCTGCCTGAGCCAGTTGTTTCCCACTGGTCTCTGCTTCCTCCTGGCCTTTCCTCTTCTCAGTAGAGGGCCCTGCTGGGTTTTGAGTCCTAGGCATGCACTTTTCCTGGACAGTCTCCTCCTCCACTGGCCAGGTGGACAGCTTTCTGAGTGTAGGGCAGTGCAGGACTATGGGAGGTAGCCAAGCTCGCAGCTCCTGATGTCCTCCTTCTAGGAGGTACCAAGGGCCGACCTCAGGGAATGGACTGGGCCAGGACGGAGGGTGGACAGTGGCGGGGGAGGGCAGAACCCTGGGTCAAGTATGTCTGCACTGGCCAGGAGAGGGAGAAACTGGGGTCTGAGGGCTCAATGTAGATGGGAGATGGTAGGAGCAAGTGTTGGTAGGCCAGTTACGAGTCAGGCCAAAGGTGGGAGCTGCCAGTGGGCAGCTTGGTGGGCCAAGCCCCTTGCTTGATCCTAGCCTC
>CM053770.1:298971520-299010959 GCA_028658325.1 Potorous gilbertii | reverse complement strand
TGGCTGTTTTGTCCCTCAGGGGGGCACCATCATCGGCAGCGCCCGCTGCAAAGCATTTACCACTAGGGAGGGCCGCCTAGCCGCTGCCTACAACCTGGTCCAGCATGGCATCACCAATCTGTGTGTCATCGGTGGGGACGGGAGCCTGACTGGGGCCAACATCTTCCGGACAGAGTGGGGAGGTCTCCTGCAGCAGCTGGTGCAGGAAGGTCAGAGGGGCTGGACCCTGAGGCCTGGGGTTTGGGGGGTCAGGATTAGGGCAGGCAGGTCCCTATTGGTCAGAGTGTGTGCCCAGCTGGCTTGTCTAAAGTCTAGCCCAAAGCTCTCAGGGCTCATCTGTCTCCCCCTCAATTTCCCCTTGCTTGTTGTCTTAACCAACTGCCTGGGACCTCGAGAAAGGAGGGGCTCGTCCAGGATTGATGGTAGAAGCCAGAACTTCCTGACTCCAAGCCCAGGGACCAGGCAGGCCCTTCCCCGAGGGTGCTTATGGGGCTGCTTTAGGTCATCTCACCCCTTATCAGGCTGAAGAGATCCGCCATTCACTTACCTTGTGAGAGCTTTAGCCAGCAGCCCTGTGAGGGGCACAGAGACAATGATCAGACCCATTTTTGAGTGCAACTGAGGCTCAGAGATGAAGAGTGACTGATGCTGGTGGTTTGGGAGGATCTGAGGGAAATGGTGGTCCTTGGGGACTGGGGGTGGGGTAAGGAGGGGGTGCAGGTGGCCTCTGGACAGAAGGAGCCCAGGCTGTTGAATGCAGGGGACCTAAATTTGAACCCCAACTTTGCTGGGACTTGCTGTGTGACCTTGTGAACAATGCCTGCTGGGGTCCAACCTCCAGGATCCAAGGTCACATGGCCCATGTTGGTCTGAATCAGGATGGACCCCAGGTCTGCCTGGCCAGCATAATAGGGTTTGAATTTAGATTCATCTGATTCAGTCAACAAGCATTTCTCAGGTGTCTTCTGTGTACAGGACTCTCTCTGTTGCTGGGGATACAAGAGAAGACACAATTTAAAGAGGAAACTCTTTAGCGGGAGAAGACCCTGCCAGCCCAGCTCAGCCCAGTTCAGTCTTGGGGGTTTTAACTCATCCTTGTCTACACTGACCCTCCATGGTCTTCTCTGGGAGGAGAGCTGATTGGCTGGGTTGGGATCTGAGCAGAGTTAACTGGAGGGGAAGTCTTTGGTCTGGGGAGGCTGGGCACTGGAGGATGATCAGTTGTGGATGCTTGTCCTGCCTGACTGAAGAGTGCAACCCACTGTGTGTCCTCTCAAGCTTATCTGACATTTTTCTTTTCTGCTTCAGGCAAGATCTCTGAAGATGTGGCCCAGACTTACTCACACCTCAACATTGTTGGGTTGGTGGGCTCTATCGACAATGACTTCTGTGGGACAGACATGACCATCGGCACCGACTCGGCCCTGCATCGCATCATGGAGGTGATCGACGCCATCACCACCACGGCCCAGAGGTGAGGTAGCTGCTGCCCCACCCCCAAAGAGCTCTGGCCTGCCTTGCACCCACCTCTTTCCTCAGTGCCTGGCTTGGTTGACCAGTGTGGGCACTGAGCCAGTGTGGGCGCTGAGCCAGTGTGGATGCTGAGCCAATGTGGGCCCTGAGCCATCATGGGAGATGGTTTTCAGGTCATCATGATGCCCTGGGAGGGGCATCCTTACTGCCCCCTGGGACTTGCCTAGGGTGTTACTGGGAGGTGCAAATGAATCAGGCCCTGGGCTATGAAGTGACTTGTTCAGCCATATGACACAGAACAACTGAGCTGGAATTTGAACCTGGGTCCTGTGATCTTTCCTCTGTGTGTTTTTGTCTCTGAGGCTCCATGAGGGCTGGATCAGCACCTTGGCCAGCACCTTGCTTGGCTCAGCCCTTTGTTTTCCTTTCCATTCTGGGCACTCTGGTCTGCTGGTGCCAGCCCTTCAGGGCAGGCTTCTTGGCCGCAATCCCTTTTGTCATTGCGTGCCACGCCCCATGTTCTTTCCAGGCCCCTTGCCAGGTGGGCACGCCTCATCAATAGGGAAGAGACACTGTAGGTGTCACCATGCCCCAGGTGACATCGTGATGAGCCTCTCTCAACGGTCCAGAGTCTGGGTCAACTCTGATACCCACATGGCAGGTAGAGGAGGGGTCACAGAGGGTCCAGAAGCCATTCCAGGGGCCTTTGGCAGAGTCGTTTAGACCATGCCAAAGAAAACAGTATCTAACCACATTGATTAAGTTCTTACTGTGGCCTTAGACAAGGGGAAGAGGAGTGGGTGAGTTCCTTGGCTGGTCAGAGGTCTGTGAGTTTTCTTTTGTAATGAGAGAAAAAGTGCCAGGAAGAGAACAGACACAGAATCAGCCCATCAGGAGCAAGATGACCTCAAATGGTTCTCCCCAGGATCCCCTCTCAATACTTGGAACTACCTTTGATTGGTTATGAGACTTTGGGGGCTGTCACTGAATACCCACTTCCCTCATCTGCCCATCTGGCACCAGCCTCAGCCAAGAGGAGACATCCAAGCCTGGAGTGGGGTGGTGCGGGCCAGCTCAGATGGGATGGGGGGTGGGGTGGGCAGTGACATCTCATCTTTCTTCTCCTTGTCTTGTAGTCACCAGAGGACATTTGTGCTGGAGGTGATGGGCAGGCATTGTGGGTAAGGAGGAGCTTATCCTTGTCGTGGGTGGGATGGAAAGAGGAAGGGAGATCCAAGGACCAGCCTGGGGGAGCTGTGCCCAGGCTCCTTCCCATGAGGATCATATCGTGCAGCTGAAGCTAGACACACCTAAAAGCTGCTTGATGTCCATGAGATGGGAATGTGCGTGTGTGTGTGTGCATGCATGTGTGTATGTGTGTGTGTGCTCACATGTACATGAGCACATGCACACTGAAAGTGCTGAGAAGGATGTGGGGGGGATACAGGGAATCAGGAAATTGATTTTCTCAGAGTTGACTCTAAGCTTGATAGGAGGGAAGGTTGAGCCTTAGGTTCTTAGGTTCTGGCAATCCCAGAACTAGAGGTGGAGGTTAGAGGGTCCAGGTCAACCTCCTCATTGTAAAGAGGAAGAAAATGAGAAAGAGGAGTGTTAAAGATTTGGACCCAGGCTCTCTACCTCCATAGCCAACCCACTTCCCACTTACACCCTAGAGCGAGGAGGGAAGGCAGCGGAACCTTACCAGATCTGGTAAAACTAGAGCTTTGGGGTAGGGACCCAAAGGGCCAGAGACTCCCAGCAGCAGGCTCTTGGGGCCATGGGGCTAGCAAGGGTGGTGGTGTCAGATGAGAGTTCACAGGGGTGGGTGGCAGCCTTATCCCCTGCTGCCTCCTATTCCCTGGGAATAGCCCCTGCCAGCCCTCACCTTCTACCCTGACTTCCCAGGTATTTGGCCTTGGTGTCGGCCTTAGCGTCAGGTGCTGACTGGCTTTTTATCCCCGAATCTCCTCCTGAGGATGGATGGGAGAACTTCATGTGTGAGAGACTCGGGGAGGTGAGTGCCACCCTCTGCCTCCCCCTCTGGGGACCAACTGGCATCCCCTTCATTGCCCAGCTGCTTCGGGACAGAGGCAGAGATGGACACATGTCCCTCACACCTTTGCAGGCCCTGCTACCAATAGCAGGCCTTGAGTGACATTCAGTGGGCATTTTCCTAGTGGGCAGAGTGGTGGGCGTGGAGCCAAGCAGGCCTGGATTCAAATCCCACCACATAGAGTTTTATGATGAACCCCTGAACCGTAGCCAGCCCCCTCAGACTAAGGTAGTAAATACTGGGAGTTGTTGGCCTGAAACCCATAGAGGGGTAGTTTGCATTGGACCAAACACCCCTCCTAATCCAGTGCTTGGCTCCACAACCCATGTGCTTAGGGGCAGGGCAGGCAGGTGCTCCATCCTGGGCCCAGAGGGGCTCCTCAGTGGCTTCCCTTCTTACCTCTCTGGGCTGCTATGCTGTGTGATGTGTGTGCCCCTGGTGTTCTTTCATCCCTGTTTTCCTGACTTGTCTTTTCTGGGGATCCAGTATCCAGAGAGCAGCCTCTGATAGTGAGCCTGCCTGACAGGGAGTGAGCCTGCCTGACAGACTCCCAGCTTCCCCTGGCCTCTTCCATTGGAAGGGGCATGATGAGTGCTCTGGCCTCTGCCAAGGTCAGGTCCAGGCCTGACCATTGACATCCTGTGGTTCTCAGCTAGGCCTGGACTCAGGACATTGTTGGGCCATCCAGTCCTATACCTACAGAAGAACAGAATCTCCCTCTATTGTCTGGGCTGGGAACCTCAAAAGGCATCCTATCTGACCTACTCATGTCACAAAGGAGGGGGGACAGGTTTGTAGTCTCAGGGAAGAGACCTGCCCAGTCACATGGCCAAAGAGTCACAGGCCTGGGTCTCTGTGACCTTGGAAAAGTCCCTTTCCCTCTGAGTCTCAACTTCTGCATCTGTAAAAGGGGCACATCTGCCAGGGCCTTCAAAGAGAGCATGGGCACAAGTGAGTGAGGGTCCTCATTACCTTCCAGACTCGGAGCAGAGGATCTAGACTGAACATTATCATCCTTGCAGAAGGTGCCATTGACCGCCATGGGAAGCCCATCACCTCCACTTATGTGAAGGATGTGAGTATCTCCTCTGAGGCCTGTGTCATAAAGTCTGTGTGTTTTTCAACCCAAAAGGGTTTAACTCCAGCCTAAAAACAGCAGGGATGAGAGCACAGCTGCCCACTTGGTGGAAACTCATCTGTTTTGGGGCTCCTGGTGTTCAGAGATATTTACCCTCTGACCAGGACACCCCTAGTCCCACTTAGCACCATGACTGCCTGTTCTTTCTTGTGCCTCCCACCCCTAGCCTTCTGCTGCCAGGAGGCACAGACCTGGGCACCAAGGCTTCCTCCAGGTCTCCCTTGAGACTCAGGTGGGACCTCAGAGTGACAGGTAAGAGCCTGATGTGGAGTCTCTTCTTCTCACTAGCTGGTGGTTCAGCGTCTGGGGTTTGATACTCGAGTGACTGTTCTGGGCCATGTGCAGCGGGGAGGGACGCCTTCGGCATTTGACCGTGTCTTGGTAAGTTTTCCTGCCCACAAGTGTGTGTGTGTGTATGTGTGTGTGTGTGTGTGTATGAGATGGAGACAGAGAGTGTGTGAGAGCCCATGTCCCATCAAGCACACTTGCTTGTCCATGTGTATGCCTCTGCTCCATGGGCGCAGCATTACAGTATTTGCTCCGTGGTGTGTATGGCCATCCTGACTGGAAACACGAGAAGCTGCTTCCTCCCCACTGCTGGGGGTTGGCAGTGTTTGTCCTTGCCCCCATTCTGGTCCTGTGGGAGGCACATGCTGGGCCTCAGAATGGAGAGAATAACTTTTCACCTTTACCAGGCAGTTTCTGGCCACAGGGTGAAGTGTACCACAGGCACAGGAGGAGCTCAAGGTCTGGCAGTGGAAGTTTGAAGCCTCAGGAAGGAAAGGAATGGGCAGTTGCCCAGCTGGTTTCCTAGGCATTCTCCCTGCTGTGTGTCTTTGTTTCTCTGGCCTTTATAGTTACATGCTAGGTGGCTGTGTTTCTAGGAAGGGGCTGAGTGGTCAAGGGGTCCCCTCCTTGAGAGAGATTTTCACCCATCTTCTGCAGGGTAGAAGGAGAGAGCATTGGTTATGACTTGGAGGGTTGGGGGTATAAGGAGGTATCCCGAGCAGCGTACGCATTAGTGGTGGTAAAAGTCCTTTAAGAATGAACGGAGCAGATGAAGTCAAGTCTGGCAGAGAGTCTGTGTTCTGTGGGTAATTGTGGAGTCTGAGACCACTTCACCAATCGAACAGTATAGGAGGGAGCCAGAGGCTTACAAGGAGTAGAGAGAAAGCAGGCAGTGTGGGCAGATGAGGGAGCAGAAGCACCAGGCATTTGGCCACAGAAGCTGGGAAGCTGGCAGAGAATTCACTGTGGGAACCTAAGGCCTGGAGGTCCAGTGGTCAGCGCTGTCTCTGAATTTGTGTCTGCACCAATCCCTCTGGCCCTGTTTGGGCTCTTCACGGTAGCATTAGTGGCCCTAGGCTTATTTGGCCTTGGCTTAGGGAAACCAGTCCCACCTCCCGCTGATAGACGTGATGGTCTTCCCACTTGGCCTGGCATCCAGATAGATCTCTAACAGAGAGGGCCTCCAGATGCACCAGTGCTTGGGAGAGGCTGGACCCTTGTGGGAGGGAAGGAGCAGACTTTCTCTGAATTTGCTGTCCAGTGTCTGATGTGGCACATTCCAAGAAGCGTGTCCATGCTTAGCACGTTTACATGTTATTTATATGTGTGTGGGGGGAGGACAGAAATTGTGCTGGGGGAGGGGAAGGCATTTTGGCATCAGTGTTACTCTGGCTACTTTGTCCTCAACAGAGCAGCAAGATGGGCATGGAGGCTGTGATGGCCTTGCTGGAGGCCACACCGGATACCCCAGCCTGTGTGGTGAGCCTCTCCGGGAACCAGTCTGTGCGACTGCCACTGATGGAGTGTGTCCAAGTGGTGAGTGTCTATGACCCAGGGTGCTGGAGATGGTGAGGCAGGGCCCTCCACAAAGTCGATAACTAACCTGGCAGCCTTACGAGAAACTGATGAGCTGAGGTGCCGCATAGGTCTTGTTCCAGTGCAGGGTGGGGAGTGATGCTTTGGTTCCCTCACTTGAGTTCCATTTCTTTCCTCAAGAAAGAGCTTGTGTGTGATTCTTGGGCTTTTCCCCTCCCCCACTTCCCCTAGAGATGGGAGACAGGTAAAGGGGGCAGGGGTGTGATTGGGAGGGCCATGGGTGTCCCATCCCCCTCCTGTGCTCTCTCTTTAAAGACAAAGGATGTACAGAAGGCCATGGACGAGCAAAGGTTTGATGAAGCCATCCAGCTGCGGGGGAGGTGAGAAGCAGGATGAGCTCGTGGGCATGGACCTGGATGGTATAGGCCTAAGTGATGTGGGTCCAGGTGGTGTGGGCTGAAGGAGTCTGGGCAGGGCTGCAGTCCGAGTGTTAGCTAACCTCATCTGCCACAAGTTGCTCCAGAGGCACCACATTTAAGCCCTACATTTTACATAGTGGGAAAGGGAGGGGAGGTGACTAGTCCCAGGTCATACCAGTAGTAAGTCCTGACTCCAGGGCTGAGGCCTCACCACTGGACAACACTGCTCTGAGCTTTGGGCATTTCGTTAGCTACTTTGAAGTCCAGTTTTCTGTGGAACTGAGATGCTCTATTGGAAGATGATCACACATGTCAGCCGTCCTTCTTCCCTGGGTCTCCTCGGCCCTTCCCCCCCACCCTGCCCAAGACTCCGTGGCCCAGATAGAGTCTAGAGTGGGGAGGCAGCTCAGAGTCTGAGCGGGTTCTGACTGCAGACAGCCTGTGACTGAAAGTTACATCCTGTTTCTCATCCCCTCTCTGTGCCCAAGGTGTCCTTCCCATCTGTGAAATGGGTGTAGTAAGTGCTGGCCCCAGCCTGAGTAAGGTGGTGAGAGTATCCCCAACCTACTTTATGGATAGGAAAACTGAAACTGGAGCAGGACAGTGACTTGCCCAGAGTTTCACAGCTCTCCTTCCTGTCTCTCTCTGTCTCTGTCTCTCTCTCTGTCTCTCGCTCTCTCTCTGTCTCTCCCTCTCCTCTGCATCTCTGTCCCCCCGCCCCACTATTGTCTATCTCTCCTGTCTCTTAACACCTCCTCAATCTCTTTCTTGCTTCCTCTCTCCCCCATCCCCAACCCAGTGTTGGGGGTCTCTTTCTCACCAGGAGAGGGGCTAAGACTCCAGGCCAAGTCCACAGTTGCTCCCCCACCATCTTCTGTTCTCCCTGTGCCATCCCCCAGGAGCCAGTGCCTTTGTTTACATACGGGGGGTCTGGTTGGTGACCTGAGGCCAGACCTGGGCATCTAACCCTGAGTTTCTTGTCCGGCTTTTTCCTTTGTAGGAGTTTTGAAAACAACTGGAATATTTACAAGCTTCTGGCCCACCAGAAGCAATCTGAGGAGAAGGTAAGGCTCTTATGAAGTCTCTGGGCTGGGAAGGGGCCTTGCTTTATGGACAAGGAAGCCAAAGTTTTAGCATATGGGGACAAAGGGACTTGGCTGAGGCCCCATACCCGAGAGGAGTCTCTGTGACCAGTGTGATCTGGGGAGTGGGGCCAGCAACACCTTGGTGCCAGGCAGGTGCCTACCTTGGTCCTCAGGGCTCCCTCAAGTTGCCACTGAGGCACCTTCCTTGGCACTCATGGACATGGGCTCCACCCCAGCTGTCACCCAGCTGTGACTGCGTCTTAACTCATAGACACACTACAGAGTGCTGGGACGAGCAGGGGGAGGGGCAGTGGGTTTTAGCGAAGGATTCCCCAGCCCACCCCCTTCTTGTGGATTAGACTGGACCAGAATATACTTAGATGAATTTAGTCTGGTTGGATGGGGCAGCTTAGGAGGCAGTGACCTGCTTGACTAAAGGCATGTTGGCTGGACTAAGGCTGACAAGGAGGCTGCCATCTCAGAGAATAAATATGGCCACAAAAACACAGCTTCCCCAGCATGGGAAGGGAAGGCCACCTGAGTCATCTTCTGCTGTGCAAACCCTCCTCTGGAGGCCGTGGCTTTGTGCTGGGTGCCACAGAGGCAGACAGCTGGCATGATTGACACAGCTAGCATGGGCAGGCCCTAGGAGGTTAGGGTGTGATGCCTGGGGGCAGAGCTTCAGGGAATAAGTCAGGCCCTAAGAGCCCTGGGGGTGAGGCTGACTGTCCATGTGTCCCAAGGACTGCCTTATGGGGAAGGAACAAGACTTGTTTGTTTGGTCCCAGGAGCCATGGGGGGAGGATGGAGTCCATTTAGGGTTGAGGGAGTCATCTCTTGTGGAAGGGGCTGCCTCTGGGGTTGGAGGTAGCTTAGCTCCTCCCTTGAGGCCTCTGAGCAGAAGCGATTCTATTGTCCTCCGGGTTGGACTCGGTGGCCCCTGAGGGGCCTTCCAGGGGATCTTTGGGTCTGACTCCACAAGGCTGTCTTTCCACCCATAGGGGCCCTGATCCAAAGCCATTTGAGAATGTTCCTGTTTAGGTGGAAATTAAGTCAAGGATGAGGGAGACAGGGCATCAGGGTTGGGCTCAGGTTTTTTATGTCACTAATTTAGGGAACTGTGGGTGTACAGAGTCCTTCCACCCATGCTGATGACACCTGATCTAATTTAACATCTTAGCATTTGCCAGAGGTTCTTGCCCAGGTAAATCCCAACTCCCTGGTCAACCCTACATGCCCCAGACCACACAGGTCCCCTGGTAGCCTCACCAAGTGTAACCTCCCTCGGGCAGCAGCAGACTTGGAGCAGCCTTGGCTCAGAGGTGTAGGGGTGGGGGGGGGCATTGGGCTTGGCTTTCAGGCTTCTGCTCCTCTTCCCCTCTCTCAGAGTAACTTCTCTGTCGCCATTTTGAATGTGGGGGCTCCAGCTGCTGGCATGAACGCTGCTGTGAGGTCCGCAGTACGAACCGGCATATCTCAGGGGCACAAGGTCTATGTCATTCATGACGGCTTTGAAGGCTTGGCCAAGGGGCAGGTATGTCTGTGTGGAGGAGGCCAGCTGGGAGGGAAGGACAGGGCTAGGCTGTGGTCACCTGTGGCAGCCTCCTTCCCCCAGAGACAGCCCCAGGTGTTCCTGGCCCAGCCTAACCTCTGCCCCTTGGAGTTGTCTCCCCACATTTGGTGACTCTCTCCCCTCTTCCTATAGGTGCGTGAGGTGGGCTGGCATGACGTTGCTGGCTGGTTGGGGCGAGGAGGATCCATGCTTGGGACTAAGAGGTCAGTACTTGGGTAGTCTGTGTCCCAGCACCCAGGAGGGGCCTTAGAGGCTAACAAATGGTCATCCAGCTTATACGTGGCACCTCTGCTGGCAGGGAGCTCACCATCCCACAGTCAACTCAAGCCCCTTAAGGTCCACTCTGAGTGTCAGGAAGATTTCCTTCCGTATTAAGTGGAAATTCCACCTATTGGCTCTGTGGGAGATGAGACCTAGACCAGGGGTCTAAGCTTGGCTCTCCTCCGTGGTCAGGGCAGTGTCAGTAAACTGCTACATAGTGAGGGGAAAGAGTAGTGGTGCCAGTGAGCTTTCTGACCTTGGGGACAGTGCTTTATAGGGAGATGTCAAGACTGGAGGGCAACCAGGTGCCCAGGCAGTGACAGACCCCATCCAACAGCCTGCGGGCAACTGGTCTCTGGTTATAGAACTCTGCCCAAGACTTGCCTGGAGAAGATTGTGGAAAATGTGCGAACTTACAACATCCAGGCCCTGCTGGTCATTGGTGGCTTTGAGGTGAGATCCCCTGTGGGGCCCCAGGGAGTGGCTGTGCCAGCAGCAGGCCTCTGGAAAAGGATGTCCTCTCTGAATCAGCAGGAGACCTTGGCAGGGCCAGAGAATCAGGGAAAGGCGCATGTGCCGGCATTCTCAGGCCCCAGTGAACAAATGCTGAGGGCCATCCTGATCACTCCCCAAGGGCATGGGGAGCAGAGGCCTTCACAGGATCTGCCCTGGGCCTGAGGGAAACCTTTAGGCTTGGCACTAGCCTCTGGACTGGGTTCCACTTCCCCTGGTCACCCTTTCTCCCCCAGGCACTGAAAGGCCAGAAGAGGCCAATATAAATACAGGATACCATGGTGGGGAGGCAACATTTATTTTGGGGGGGTTATGGGTTTTTTGAGCATTTCTCCCCCTCCCACATTCTCTTACTGGAAAACCTCAGACCCTCACCCCACACCCGCACAGCCAAAGACCAGCTCTGTGCCCATTGACCACCCCTGGGCATGGGGGGAGCGTCACATGCCTTGCCTTATGCTATGCCCTTGGGCCTCCACAGGGAGGACCTCTTCACTGAGAGAGTTACCCCAGTCTTTCAGACTTAGTTGTTTTTCTGAACCATGTGGTTGTTGTCTAACTATCCTTGGCCCCTGCTGGCCCAGGTGTGGACAAGCCAGGTCCCTGAAACAGGACTGTGTGAGTGAGTGAATGAATGAGCAGAACTCTGATTACGTACTTGCTCTACTTAGCACTGGGCCCAGCTCTGGGGATACATGCAGAAAAGCTGGGCAGTCCCTGCTCTCAGAGATCTGGGGTAGGCAGAGCAGGGCCCCAAAAGTGGGCAGCACCCAAGGCAGGGCATGGCCCTTCTTGCCCTTACAGAGGAGAAGTCAGAGAAAGGGAGACCTTGGGACCTCCCAGGATGGAGGGCAAGGCCCTAGAAACCACAGAGGCCCCAGGTTGGGGGAGTCACTGGTCCATGCCCAGGTGATCTTCCTTTTCTCTGCCAGGCCTATGAGGGCGTGCTGCAGCTAGTGGAGGCCCGAGGTCAGTATGAGGAGCTTTGCTTCGTCATGTGTGTCATACCTGCCACCATCAGCAACAACGTCCCTGGCACCGACTTCAGCTTGGGCTCAGACACAGCTGTCAATGCTGCCATGGAGGTAAGGGCAGGGCTGGGAGGAGGGTGCCTGCTGGGGGTCCTACCTCTTCTCTCCTTGTCCCAGGCACCCAGCCCCCTCCTCTCTTTCTGTCTCTGCTCCTCTGGACCTCCAGCCTTCCTGCTGGCATAGCCAGGTGGTGCCTGGCTCATGCCCTGTCCTGAAGTGGCGTGACCTATGAAAGTGGACCTAGTTTTCTAGTCCCCATGATAACAACTGTTAAACTCCTGATGCTGAGGTGATCCTAGTCAGGGGGTCCCTCGGAGGCCCAGGAATCAAATAAGTGGCTCTTTTACTAAAGACATTTTAATATCCCTGGGGGAGGCCAACCCCAACATGGTTAAAAGCAGTTTGAGAGGAGAACAGCCCAGGCCAAGGAGGGGAAAGGCACCTTCAGCATGAGGGTCCCTGACAGGCCATCAGACACTCCCCCGATATCCTAGAAAAGCAGAATCCACAGTGAGTCCCCATGTCTACCTGCCTACCTAGGTCTCCACAACAGTCCTGGGCATTATTCCAATTCTTTGCTCCCTCAAAAAGAGCTGCTCTCAATATTTTGATATATGTAAATCCTTTTCCTCTCCTTGATCTCTTTGGGGTACAGACCTTGTAGCAGTATCACTTGGTCAAAGGATATGCAATTTTATCACCCTCATGTGGGCAGAGTTCCACACGTTATTCTCCAGAATGGTTGGACTCAACTCCGTGTATCAGTGTTTCTATTTATTTTACCCACATCTCTTTTCTAACATTTGTCATTTTCCTTTTCTGTCATGTCAGCCAATCTGAGGAGTGTGAGGGAGTGCCTCAGGCTAACCCAATCTCACATATGGGGCAGATAGGGCCCTGGTGGTGGGGCAAAGTGACGTTACCTCTCTGACTTGGGGCCTTTGGCTTCCTCCTGCCCTTGGGTGCGTTTTCAGCTTCTTTTTTCTGCAGATAGGTGGGTTTGTGTAGGTATAGGCAGCCTCTCCTGTGCGGGTTGGAAACCTCACTGCCCCTGAGAGCGGGGGGAGAGAGCGAGGGAGTCCCATCCACTTCCTATCACCTCCACAGAGCTGTGACCGCATCAAACAGTCAGCTTCTGGCACCAAGCGGCGGGTGTTCATTGTGGAGACAATGGGGGGCTACTGTGGGTACCTGGCCACGGTGACAGGCATCGCAGTTGGAGCTGATGCTGCCTACGTGTTTGAGGACCCCTTCACCATCCACGACTTGAAGGTGGGGTGTCAGTTGTTGGCGGAAAGCACACCAGGGAGGATAAGAAAGGGGAGTCGCATGGTCCCAGAAGGAGGGAACTAGGGCCCTCCTGGAGCTCCCTCTTTCTGTGGCCTGGGGAGAAATCCCAGAGAGGGAGTAGGGCTGCCAAGCATCACATAGCATTTGAACTCAGGTCCTCCACCTTGATTCTGGCCTCCTCTTGGGGCACTTGATGAGGCCACGGTCAAACTGACGAACCAGCCAATGGCCAGGAAGGTCCACAGAGCAGAGCTTTGGGGCCTGTTGACCTCATTTCCTGGGCACTGATCTTGTGGCCCCTTAGAATGGAGGCTCTTGGAGGGCAGGGCTGTGGCCCTGCCAGGAGCTCCCTGAACATGTCATGCAGGATTGGCAGTGAAGGAGCCCCAGGGCAGGCTCTGTGGCCTGGGGAGAGTGGGTAGTCCGGAGGGGAGGCCCAACTGGACAGCCCTGTATCTCCTAAAGTCCCTAGTGCCCACACCAGCTGTGAGCTGCCATCCCCCAGCCTGGTGAAGGAGTAAAGAGAGAAAAAACAACTGTTTATAGATGTGGAAACTGAGACCCAGAGGAGCAGAGGAATAGGCCTGCAACTCCCAAGGAAGGGGTAGGGTGTCTGGTGATGACAGGCCCCAGATAGGCTCAGGTTGTCTTCCAGGAGGGTTACCTCCCAGGGCACAGCTTCCTCCTGTTTCCTTCAGGCCAATGTTGAACATCTGACAGACAAGATGAAGACAGACATCCAGCGGGGTCTGGTGCTTCGGTAAGTCCCTCCTCTCTCTTAGGAATCTGCCTAATCAGTGGCTTCAAGATCATCCAGAAGGGGGCCCTGGGGGAGCCAGGCACAGTCAGGACATTAGCAGATAGTGTAGTAGCCACCACCAGGGGGAGACCCCAATCCACTCATGAAGAAGAGCATTCTAGGCACAGGGAACAGCCAGGGCAAAGGCATGGAGGTGGGAGATGGCATGTCAGGCCAGTTTAGCAGGGAAGGGGTCAGATTGGGGAGGAGAGGGCATCTGAAGGAAGTAGTGAGCCCCTGAGTGTTCCTGAGGAAGAGAAGGTCAGTCAGTGAATTGTTCACATTTTTTCCCAGGAACGAGAAGTCCCATGAGCACTACACCACAGAATTTCTGTATAACTTGTATTCCTCAGAGGGCAAGGGCATCTTTGACTGCAGGACCAACGTCCTGGGACACCTGCAGCAGGTGAGCAGGTGGCCATCCTTCACGGGACTCAGGGACTGGATGTGGGGAGCCCGAGGTCCATGGTTTTCCTGAGGCCATCTTCTTTTCTCTCTGGGCCTCAGTTTCCTTCTTTGTAAAGACTGCAGGATGGACCTGTGGCCTCTGAGGGAAGGATGGAGCCAGCTTGGAAGGAGGATTCTTTGGGGGTGGGTGGGCCAGAGGGAGGGACAGTGGGGCCCGAACCCGAGCCACCATCATGGATTCTGGGGGATTAGCCAGAACTTTGATGTGGATGAGTGAATTGAAGATAGCTGAGGTTCCGAGGTTAAGTGATTTACCTAAGGTCACACAGTCAACATCACAGCATGCCAGATGGAAAGGGGCCTTGGAAGTCATCTGGGATTAGAACCCAGGCCTTTGGGGTCCTTTGATTCCATGGCCCAAGCCCCTTGCCTGCTGGATAGTCCAGCCTCTGGGTGGGTGCCTGAGGCTCTGCCCTGCTCTGCTTTCTTAACCATACCTTGGCTGACTCTGCCTGCAGGGAGGAGCCCCTACCCCCTTTGACCGAAACTATGGCACCAAGCTTGGGGTGAAGGCCATGCTCTGGATGTCGGACAAATTGCGAGAAGCCTATCGGAAGGGTGCGTACCAGGACCCCCACCCCAGCCTCCTGAAAGCCTTGGAGAGGAGGGGGCTATAAATATGGGCAGTCCCCCCTTAGGGGAACAGGAGGCCCTTGTCCCCAGACAGCCAGGACATGACTAACGAATTTGCCCTTTCTCTCCCTCCTCCCTCTGCTCTCTCTTCTGTCCCCCCTTTCTCACTCTCCCTCTTTCCTTGTCTGTCCACCCACTCTTCCCCCTTTTCCCTGCTTTCCCCTCCTGCCTCTCATTCTGTTCTTCTCCTTCCAGGGCGGGTTTTTGCCAACTCTGCAGACTCGGCCTGTGTGATTGGCTTGAGGAAGAAGGTGGTGGCTTTCAGCCCAGTCACAGAACTCAAGAAGGTCACGGATTTTGAGTGAGTCTAGCTCGATGATTAGCTCAGAGTGTTAGCAAATCTGTGCTTTGTGCCTGTCCCAGGAGAAAACCCTTCTGGTCCCAAAGGCCAGGCAGCTTGGCTCCAGCCCCAATGCCAGTCCTGGCCCCAGGGTGGCCCATGGGACTTGCGGTGGTCGGTCAATAAGGGCCCTGTCCCAGTACCACCCACCCCTCACAGCTGTGTTCACAACCCCGGCCCCTGGCACTGCCACACTGGCCTCCTCAGCCTGAGTACCCTCCAGGCAGAATTCATCAGCCACATAAATGTGCCCTTTTATCATAATGAGAGCAGGGGATTCTTATCTCACCCTCACTGCCTTCAATGGGGGCTGGCAGCAGGAGGGGGGTCAGTGAGAAGTGAAGAAGCTGATGGGCGGCGGCTGATGGGGAGCAGCTGCTGACGGCTTCCCATCTGCGGAGCTCCAAGGCCCCCAAAGGGCCTCTAGCAGGGGGAGAGAAGGGGAGAGTGGGAAATGGGTGAGAGGGGGCAGGGAGAGGAGAGAAAGAAAGGAGAAAGGGGTCCAGGGACTGTCAGGGCACTGAGGCTGTCGCCTCTCTTCTCTGCCTGCCACAGGCACCGCATGCCCCAAGACCAGTGGTGGTTGGACCTGAGGCTCATGCTCAAGATGCTGGCCAACTACCAGATCAGCCTGACTGAATACGTCTCTGGAAAGATGGAGCATGTCACCCGGCGCACCCTGAGCATCGAGAAGGGCTTCTGAGCCATGGTGCCAGCCCCTCCCCGTGGCCTTCCTCACTAGCTCCACTGTGGATATACTGCCTGGAGGCAGTCTAGTGTGTAGATACCAACCCCTTGGGGATGTCACTTCCTTGCTACATGAAAGGGAGAGGGCTCTCACCGTCCACTGTCCCCAGCCAATGGCATCTAGTATTGGAAGAAAATGTACCAGACCAAAACCAGGCACTTGGTGCTGTTTGGGTAGCATAGACTCAGAAGGAACCTTCTAGATAAATGCCTCATCATGTAGTTGGGAAAACTGAGTCTTGGAGTGGGGAAATAACCTTTCATTGAAACTGGTAGGGACCTTAGAAACCCTGAAGGCTGAGCACCTTGTTTGACAGATAGGGAAACTGAGGGATGTGATGGAATCATTTAATTTCCTGGTGTTAGTTACCCAGACCTGCTAGGATGGAGAAGAAAGTGACTTTCCCCTGGTCACTCAGTCAAGGAAAGGCCCAGCCTTTACCCACACTGATTCTTCCCAGGCCTGTTGTTCATGCCAGAGTGAGGTAGGACTACCCTACCCTCTCCCAGGCCCTCAGACACACTGGCACCTCCTGGAGTTGAGGCAGGCATGGGGCTCTGCCACCTCAGCAGCAAGCCGGCCACCCAGGCCAGGACCTCAAGCTGTGCAAACATTCCTACTGTGATCTTGCTATTTCTGTGTTAGATTAAAAACCTATTGAATGAACAAGCTATGGTGTGACTGAGGCTGTTGGGCCAAATCAAACCAGAGGAGGGGATGCTATTCTGGCTGAGCCAGGGGGTTGGAGGTCAGGAGAGACCACAGGGGCGACACCACTGAGCTGGAAGGACAGCCCTGCCTGCTACGCCCCCTCCAGAGGCTGAGGGTCCTTGGGCAGCAGCTGGGCAGGCATCTCAATCCATCCTGAGGCCATACAGATCTCAGACAGCTGGCTGGGTGGCATGGTGACTGCCAGTGGGTTCTAGAGTGAATTATGCTATCAGTCATCAAACCTGCCTTCCCCATCCTGTATCCCTTTTCCTTTGGAGCCTAGGTTCAAAACCCCAGGGTTGTCCAGTTGCCTTCCTCCCATCAATCCATCTGTCCTGGCAAATCTACCTCTGCCAGGCCCCTGCTCTGAGTTAACATCCCTTGTTCACACTTATCCACTGCACTCCTGTCTAGTCTTCTCTGGGAGGGGGGAAGGGGAAGCAGGATTGGGGCCCAAGGGGGATGATCACACAGAGAAGGGATGATGGATGGAGCAGATGACAACCTGCCCCTCTGCGGGGGGGCGAGGAGATCATTGGAGGAGAGGCCACTTGGGGAGGGAGCTGTGGGGGTCCCAGAAACTCACTGCTAACTGAACAGAAAGCCTATTTATCTGGCCTCTGCTTGAATACTTCTGGTAATGGGGAACCCACTTCCACTTGTGGGTAACCCTTGTTTGCTTGGATCCAGCCCAAGTAGACCCCTTGACACCACTCCCTCCATTCTGCCCTCTGGCATGCCACATACCATGTCTGCATCAAGTTCATCAGTTCTCCAGTCCATAAACATGAAATACCTACTCTGCATTTGGCACTGTGCTAAGTGCATGGGATACAAAAAGAAGCAAAATGCTCTTTCCCTTAGAGCTCACACTGATAGAGGGGGCAACATGTAAATATGTACAAAGCAAGCTCTGTACAGGAAATTGGGGAAGGCTTCCTATAGGAGGTGGGATTTCAGTTGGGACTTAAAGGAAGCTGGGGAGGTCAGTAGTTAGAATGAAAGAGGGAGAGCTATCCAGACCTGAGGAATGCCAGAGAAAATGCCCAGAGCCAAGAGATGGACAAAGTCAGGAGGCCAGAAGCACTGGACTGATGAGTACATGTCAGGAAGTAAGATGTAAGAAGACTGGAAAGGGAGGAGGGGGCTAGGTTATGAAGGGCTTTGAATACAAAACAGCATTTTCTGTTTGATGTTGGAAGCAGTAGGGAGCCCCTGGAGTTTCTTGAGTAAGGAGGTGACATGATTGGACTTGGGCTTTAGAAAAATCACATGGATGAATGAATGGAGGACTGTTGGAGTGGAGACTTGAGGCAAGCAACCTCCCTGCCCCAGCAGTTACTGCAATATTCCAGGGGTGAAGTGATGAGGGTCTGCACCAGGTGGGGGCAGTGACAGAGGAGAGAAGGGGATACAGTAGAGAAATGCTGCAGGGGTGAAATCAAGATGTTCAAAGACGGAATTGACAAAAGATGTTCAAAGGTGAAATCAATAAGACTTTGAAATCAACAAGAGATATTAAAGGAAGAGATGTTCAAAAGTAAAACTGTCCAGAGATGGTGCAGACGTGAAATCCACAGGCCTTGGCACCATATTGAATATGAGGATTGAGAGAGAGGCATTCAGGATGACTCCTAGGTCGTGCGTCTGGGGATCTGGGAGGAGGGGGTGCCCCTATAGTGACAGGAAAGGTGGGACATGCAAGGGGATGGGTTTAGGGAGAGATGAGTTCTCTTTTGGACATGCTGAGCTAAAGATGTCTGCTGGACATCCAGTTCAAGATGTCTGAAAGGCAATTGGAGAGGTGAGTCAGGAAAGGTAGATTTGGGAACCATCTGAATAGAGACGTCATTAGATCCATGAGAGTTGATGAGATCCTCAAAGGAAGCAGTCTGGAGGGAGAAGAAAAACAAGCTCAAAAGGTAACTGAGGGCCAGCTGTGGTTAGGGGGTGTGACCTAGAGGAGGATCCAGCAAAGGAGGCAGAGAAGAAGCAGTCAGAGAGGGAGGAGGAGAACCAGGAGAGTGGAGTGTCCCCCAAACCTAGAGGGAAGTGAGTGCCCCCAATATCCAAAGCTGCAGAGATGCCAAAGAGAAAGAGGATGAGAAGAGGTCACTAAGATATCACTACTCACTTTTGGTGGAATGCTGAGGTCAGAGGCTAGAATGTAAGGATTTAGGAAGAGCGTGAGAGAGAGGAAGTGCAAACTCCCATTAAGTAGCCTCAAATTGAGATATCACTAAAAAGCCTCTTGGGGTTTGGCTACATGGGGCAGAGGAGGTAGATATAGGAGGAGCATTATAAGAGAGGGAAGGCTTAAGTGAGAGGTCTTTGAGGATGAGGGAGAGGTAGGAGGGTAGGGAGCTGCCAAGAAGATGGTAAGAAAGTCACACGTTGGTACGGGCCTAAGAGGAATGTCCTGGGGGCAGGGCAAGTGGACAATGGTGGAGCAAGGGGGAGGCTCCTGGGCTGGCAGAATGTCTGAGATGTAGCCTGGAGTAGGTGATAAGGCCATACAGGGACACCATGATGGCCAAGGGCAGGCTGGTGGGCATCCCCTCCCTTTGTCTGCCTCTGATGTATGGACCAGAGACCTTTGAGCAGGAGGGAGGCCTCTGAGGGGGCCTTGTTCTCAGGTCATATGGGTTGGGGTCAGAGAGTCTCACCGGGTGAGGGCTTGGCTGGATTCTGAAAGTCACTATTCCAGGTCATTTCAGCTCAGTCATCCAGCAATGAAAAGGCTTTGGTTTCCCCAAAGTAAAATGCTCTGTGTAGAAAATCATTCCAGTGAGGGATCCCAACCCTCCCCACACAAAGGAAGAGCCAGGCTCAGCAAAACCCTGGAGGGGTGTAGGCTATTGACTGCTGACTCGGGCTGTTGTAAATCCCCTATTGAAAGGGTGCTGACCTAGAGAGTTGGGGGTGGGGTAGTACTATAAAGAGGGGTGGCCGGGGCAGTTGGGGCCACCTGCTTTTGACCCAACCACTCCTGCAATATGGGCAAGGTAACTAATGCAGCCTGGGCAGATGGGAGAGGGGAGGGGATCCAGCTGCCTAGGGCAAGGTAACCCATGTGGCCCAGGCAGAGAGCAGAGGGGAAGCCTGGGGGGACATAGCTGTCTAGGACAAGGTAACCAGTGTCATCCCAGGTAGCTGTGATGAAGGAGAGGAGGGAGAGGTTGAGCTCTGCTCCACCTCCCAGTTGAGGTTCAGGAGCTATTTGAGTAGCCCTAGTCTAGTGGGATGATCAGGAAAACAGCCCATGCCTCTCCTTCCATGGTCCAGACCAAGCCTCAGATGCCAAGCAATAGATCATGTTTAGGCTGCAGAGACTCATAGAGAAAATAGGAGGAATGTCCTGGCTGTCACTTAGTCTCTCAGGGGCTCAGTTTCCCTTGGTATAAAATGAAGGCCTTGGACCAGGAGAGTTGAGAGGCTCCTTCCAGTTGGTCTGGCCCTGGCCTGTGACTCTGGGGTCTCGGGTTGGGGGGCCAGGTTGAGGAATGGAGGCAGCGCCTAGCATGGGCCCTGACCTTGCTCTCTTTCCCTAGATTACCTTTTATGAGGACCGCCATTTCCAGGGTCGCTGCTATGAATGTAGCGGTGATTGTGCCGACCTGCAGGCCTACTTTAGCCGCTGTAACTCAGTGCGTGTAGAGAGTGGCTCCTGGGTCCTATATGAGCAGCCCAGCTATAAAGGCTGCCAGTACTTCCTGAGGCGTGGAGAGTACTCGGACTACCGCCAGTGGATGGGCACAAGCGACTCCATCCGCTCCTGCCGTCTGGTGCCCAGGGTGAGTTCCCCAGGGTCCCTCAGCTCTCTTGGGACAGAGTCTGGGGAGGAAGGGGGATGGCAGCCATCTCCAGAAAGGCACTCTATCAGCAACTGCCCAGCCTGGTCCAGGTCTGTGGGCATCCTACACATTCTGGGTGGTCCTTACAGAAGGAAGGGACTTGATCCCAGGCCTTCACTGTGGCCCCTAGCTCAGGGCTCCCACTTTCTTCCCTTGTAGCATGAAGGCTCTTACCGCATGCGGATCTATGAGAGGGAGAACTGTGCGGGGCAGATGATGGAGTTTACCGAGGACTGTCCCTCTGTCCGTGACCACTTCCACCAGAGGGATGTCCTGTCTTGTAATGTCTTGGATGGGTATTGGGTCCTCTATGAGCAGCCCAACTACCAGGGCCGGCAGTACTTCCTGCGGCCTGGCGAGTATCGGCGGCACAGTGAATGGGGCGCTGGCACTGCAGTCCTGGGCTCCTTCCGGCGGGCAGTGGACAACCCTTAGGGGCCGGCCTGAGGCCTGCTCAGCTTGACTCTTTCCAAACTCAATAAAAGTATTTATGGCTGACCTGTGGCTCTCATTCTAGAATCAATTAACTAGTCCCTTGCATAGCATTTAATAAGGGGTGAATGAGCCAAGCCTACACACCATTTCTGTGCAGCAGATGTTGGACACTGTTTTGCTCATCCTAATTCAGGAGTAGTTTTCCTGAAATTACAGAAGGATAAACTAAGGCATCAAGAGGGGAAATGACTTTCCTCTGTCCCACCAGAAGTTAGCAGCAGAGCCTGGGAGTGGGGGTTGGAAGTGAGTCAGTGTGACCCGCCTGAGAGGTTGCCCCACAATAGCCCTGTGACTCTGGGCAAAACCTTTCCAAGTATTAGGCCTCAGTCTCCTCATTTGTAAAAAGGTTGTCTCCAACTGTAATCCAGATTTGCCAGGCTTCACTATACTTGTTCTTCCATGTGACCTGATCTGTTAGAGGTCTCCTACTTGGCTTCTCTCCCTGTGTATAGTCTAAATAGTCTTCCTGAGGTAGAGAAAGGTTTGACTGAGTCTGTCCCACTGTGGCACCATTTGGCTTCCATTCCCTTGTCAGTCTTATTCCCCTTTCTCCCTGTTACACTCACTGGACATTCCCCCCAGGCCTTCTCATCCCCCAAGGACCTCCGATGGGCTCTTCTGGCATGCCTGGGAGGGTGTTAGGACCTGCCTCCCCTTGCTATCTCCCAGGAGGCCCAGGCCTGGCATGTGCCATGGAAATGGTTTGTTGGGTTGAACATAGGCCTCTGTTGGCAGTGTTCTCTGGCTGGCACCAGGCTGTGCCACCCAAGACAATTTCCCTGCCCTCAGAGCTTATGTTCTGCAAGGGGAAGCTCTCTGCAAATATTATCAGGTAGTTTAGGGTTAGGATTAGGTTGAGGGGAAGAATGCCCACATCATGGAGGTCCAGGGGCAGCAGCAGCAGACAGAGCAGAAAGGGAGCCAGGGGTCAGGAGGAAGAGGGAGGCCATTGCAGTCAATGTGGGAGAACAGCCTGCTGGTCAGTTTGCCTAGAATGTGGAGGGGGTGGGAAACAACCCTGGAAAGAGGAGAGAGCCTGAAGAGAAAGGCCGTAAATGTCAGGTGACTCAGTGGTTAGAGCACTAGGCCTGGAGTCAGGAAGACTCATCTTCATGAGTTCAAATCCAGACTCAGTCAACTAGGTGACTGGGCACGTCACTTCACCCTGTTTGCCTCAGTTTTCTCATCTGTAAAATGAGCTGGAGAAGGCAATGGCAAACTACTCCAGTATCTCTGCCAAGAAAACCCCAAATGGGGTCACAAAGAGTCAGATACAACTGAAAAAATGACTAAACAACACAAAACGTCAGGCAAAGACTTTGTCTTTTATCTTAGAGGCAACAGATGCAGGCCCTGGTCCTGGAGTCTCCAAAATGATGCAATGTTCAGTTTCTTTGGCTACTTGATGATGTCATACACAGCATTATTGTGTGTGGTCCCCCCACACATGCTCTTAACATTGGAAAATATTGCCAAGATCCACTATTGGCTGTTTGACTCCATCTCTCAAGCCTCAGTTTCCTTCTCTGAGCTGGAGGTCCCTGAAGGTCCCCTCCTACCGCAGGGCAGAGACCGGCAGAGAGAGGGGGAAGCATGCCTGAAAGACCTGGGCTCCTGCCTGACTTCCGACCCAGCCCATTTGTGAGACCCCAGGCAGCCCGTTCCTTTCTCAGAGCCCCGAGAATTCCCACCCTAGGAGGGTGCAGGAGGTGGGGGTGGGGTGGGGTGCCCTTTCAGGAATCGCCTTCTCCAAAGAGACAGCCCTCTTCCTACATCTCTGTTCTTCTAGAATAGATTTCTGGGCCAGGGGGCCAATTGACCAGAGAATTCTCCAGACTTGCCTCCTGCTGTTTTGCATATCAGAGCTCAACATCCAGGTTAGGTTGAAGTGGATCCCTTTCCCAGCTGGCAGGCTGAGGTGATGGCTCTACCCAGAGGAACCCTGCTCAGGGTGGGGCAGAAGTAGAGAAATGTAGTCACCAGTTGGACACCAATGCCCCTGGGGACCCTAACTTCAGGTCGAAGGTCATTTTCCCCTTGATCACTACTTCAGAGAACTTGTCTTCTCCCCAAGGACTTGGCTTTCTGCTCCTACACGCAAGATGGTCACTTGTAGGGAAATGTCCATATTTCTAGTGAAGACCCAACTAGAGTGGGTGGCTTCCCCAGAATGCCTCGAGATTACCTAGGAGTTCTAAGCTCGTCTCAGGGACCTCACAACCTTCCCCAAGAGTCCCCACTGGACTGGGGGTCTTCGGAGCTCTGCTTAGAGATTTGTATGGAGACAAACCTCCCTCTGGAGGAGACCCATGAGGGCCAGTCCCATGTCTGCCCTCTGGGGCCAACCACAAAACTGTACTGGACAGTCCCTCACACACTCGGATTTAGGCATCCTGTGGCCCGATTCAATTCAATTCTGTTTAGCTCTCATTTATTGAGTACCTTCCATGCGCCAGGCACGGTTAAGCTCTAGGGATACACCCCGGAAAAAACAAACAGTTTCTACCCTCAAGGAGTTCCCACTCCAATGGGGTGGCCAAAAGGGGAGAGGTACTGGCCATAAGCCACCAGGAATCTCAAGGCCTTTCAATCAAGCAGTCAAGATCATTGAGTATCCTGCAGTGGTGCTACAGTACTGAGACTGGAGACGGGCTCTCAGGCTTCTTCTGGGGGCAAGAGACGGACTGCGGGAGGTGGGAGGAGACGTGGGCTGCCTTCAACACTTACAACCGAGCGACCACAAGCAAAGAGCTGCCTCTTAGGGTCTGATTCCTCATCTGTGATGGAGAGGGGCACACATATACTTTCTTTCTCCCTCTCTCTCACACACACAAGAAGACAGAGAGAGAGGGAGGTAGACAAAGAAAGAAGAGAATTGAGATGGAAGACAGAGACAACAAGACAGAGAGGTAGGAAAAGAGACAGAGAGGACAGAAAAGATAGAGACACAGAGACAGAAAGATGCAGAGACAGAGGGAGACACAGATATAAAGACAGAGAGACAGAAGGAGGGGAGGAGCAGAGAGAGGAGAAAGATGAGAGATGGGAGACACACAGAGAAAGAGACGGACACAGATAAAGAGAGATGGGAGAGAGACAGAGAGGAGAGAGATGGGAGAGAGACAGATGCAGATAGAGGCAGAGAGGATGAGGGAGAGATAGAAAGAGGAAAAAAGAGAGATGAGAGACAGAGAGGGGGAGAAATAGAGGAAAGAGAAGGGGGAAGAGAGTGAGACACAGAGAAAGATAGAGACAGAAAGACAGAGACAGATACAAAGACAGAGAGGGGAGAGTCAGAGAGATAGGGAGCAGAAAAAAGAGGGGACAAGAGAGAGGGAGGGAGAAAAGGAGGAAGGGAAGGAGGGAAAGAAATAGTACTTTAACTCTTTCCTGCCTCCCAGAGCTGTCAGAACATTTAGCAGATCCTGAAATATTCTATGAATATGAAGTTTTTATTTTTGTCTCTGTCCTTCCTAAACCCTGGAGGGAGGGCAGAACGGAGCACCATGCACGAGACGGGGTCTGCGCAGAGGACAGCTCCCAGTCATCTGCCTCTCTTAGTGAAGCCTAAAATCCCACTGGCCATTTCTCTGGTCACTGTTATCACACTCTGTAGACTCCTAGTGACAACTACCAAGGCCTGCTCTGTGCATGTGAAACTGATTTTCTGACTCAAGTGAATTATTTCTACGGCATTTTGTTGCCTCTTATTTATTCCAGGCCCTACAAATGTCTAGCTTACATTTGTCATCCACAATGTTTTCAGGCAGTGACCTCTAAGTGGGACCCCGGGACCTCTGGGAGAACCTTCTCAGAGGATCCTTGAGGTCAAAACTATTTTCATAAGATTAAGACCTCATTTTCCCTTTTTGTCCCCATTCTCTCAGGGGCTACGTGACCTGGGAATGAAAGACTGGGCTGCAAACATGAAGATTGGGCATCTCATTTACAGAATGGTGCTTTGTCCTTACAGACGGATGCATCTCCAGACTTGCCCAACAAACAGAAATAAAGTCGAAATATCCAGAGTGCTGAAAGACATGCACGAGTCTCCTGAGTTACCTTGGAGCCACTAGGCTGATATCAACCATGATGGTGAATAAAGCTGTCAGAACTGCCTTTCTGCCAGTCTAGTTCTCTCCCAAGAAAATCCCAAATTCCAGTATTACCAAAGAATGTCCTTGACTAGGCAGTGGAAGTGATGAATCCTACTAAGTGTATCTTTTTACTGTTTCTGGGATGAAATGGGAAATGTGGGTAAAACTCTGCTGCTGCCTAACAAAGGAAAAGCCCTTCTTTGGTTAGTTAGGCTGGTTGCCTTTTTCATGAAACACCATTCGGACTTGGAAGAGTGACCAACTGTTTTTTCAGTCTTTGGTGTTTGCAGGTATCTTCTAAAAAAATGAAACAGTCGAGTGTGTTACTTCAGGGAAAACAACTGACTGTATTTGTTACCAGTAATAAAATTCAAGCTTCCAAATGAAAATTAGAATTTTGGAAAACCTGTTATCTTCCACTGTGAACATGATAGTCCCAATCATGAAAGGTTTTTCTGATTCTATGTTGATAGGAACAGACGTGACCTTTTTCTTTCTTTGCTTACCATTGCATAATATGTCAACATTTGGAAGATCTATGCAACTTAGTGGGGCCACATTTTCCAAATGAATGAGTCATGAAATTCCCAAATTATCATGCATGAATAAAGCATCCTTTCAAATCCCAATGAATTCTAACACAACATGGGATGATGCCAGGCACAGTGACTCAACCCAGGAGGCCACAGTCTGACAGATCTACTTCTCTCTTTCGAACCACATATCTGGGTGAGGATGGCTTCTCTTCATATCATTCAGCCAAAATAAGATCTTGAGCAGATTGAATGCATTAAAAAATGAGAATCTCTTTGATAAAGTCAGACATTCGCAAGATTTATAAATATGTGAAACAATATCTCATTATTTTTGGGGGGGAATAGTTTTAAATTAACATGTAACAGATTTATTTATATTTTAACATGAATATTTAAAAAATTTACTGATGTTAATTCCTAACATGATAAATATCAATAGAAAAAGCCCCGACAAAGAAAAGCTCTTTGGGATCTTGAATAACTTTAAAAAGTGTAACGGAACCTAAGACTACAAAGTTTGAGAACCTTCACTATAAAAACATCTAGCTCAATGCCTTTATTGAAATTGCTGATAAAAACAAGGAACTGGGAGGGTCAAAAGTAGAGCCAGGGGCCATTCTACTGGAGATTCTGGGCTGACTTCTGCATTTAGGGAAACAGTTTGGGATCTGAGAAATCCCCATAGGTCGGTTCCTTTTCTAGCTCTATCCAGGCTATTGGAAGAGCTCTACATGTTGTCCTGGCCAATGACCAGCATGATCATTTATTGCGTTCGCTACTGTGGGTCCAACAAAGGTGCATTTCCAGGTCATTGGCGCACTGTGGTCAACTGGTCACCCTTCCCAAGGATGGCCCTTGTCTTCTGGTGCGGTACCAAGAAAGTGGCAAGGTCAGTTGTTTCATCCACACCTCCTGCTGCTGATTTTCTGAGAGTTTTCTTCCTTTAGTTCTCAGACTTAATCCCAGGGTCACATGAATGTCCCTGGGCTGAGGGATAAATGAGGAGCAGGTGGATGGCTTGTGTGGGGAGGGACTGGAATGAGTTCAGGGAAGTCTAGTAGGAAGTTTCCTTAGCAAAAAAAAAGTCAGATGATAACTACCCATCTGTTATTTTGAAAAATGGTTTATTTGACTAAGATCCAGATCACGGTGAGAGGAAGCCTAATGAAAGGACAAGCAGTAAGGCCCTCCCCCCCACCACTACCCCCCCCAAGGTGGCCCTTTCCCAGACAGTCCTAAGGCTGATCATCCCCACAGATGGC
The DNA here is from genome assembly GCA_028658325.1 of Potorous gilbertii. Lineage (NCBI taxonomy): Eukaryota > Metazoa > Chordata > Mammalia > Diprotodontia > Potoroidae > Potorous > Potorous gilbertii. The sequence goes on along the minus strand of CM053770.1, from coordinate 298,984,356 downwards.
CACGTGCCACCAGTTCTGTTGTGGCTCTTCTGTGGCCCACTGTGAAAGACAATACCCATTAAATTCAGGGTCACGACTAAGTAATCTGAAAGGACTGCCCTTAATAGGGCTCAGCCACAAGGACCCCATATGCCATTCAATCCAAGGTCCCCAGTAATTGGGCAGCAAGCCCTGTCAGACTCTCACGCTGGGGGACCTTCATCTGGAGGACAGATTTTGCATCAATATGGACAGCAGTCCTCTGAGAGCTTCACACCTTCTGGCAAAGGGACATGTCTTTGGTGCTGAGCACCCAGGCCCCTCTTCCCTTCTTGTGACCTGTAGGTCTATAGGCCATGTAGGCAAGAGATCCTGGAAGCCCATGGCTGAGGGTGCTGCTATTTTTCAGGTCAGGCCAACTGGATGAGTTGGTGCACATGATTGAAGAGGAGGAAACCACTGAACTCTTCCTCAAGTGCCTGGACAAAGGCTCAGCTGAAACCCCGTGACCAGAATTCTCCCTGGAAGGCTAGCTCAGAAGGGGCCTTGCTGTGGGCCTCTCTAGGCTAATAGGATGGGTAAGGCCATATTGAATGTAAGGACACTCTTGAAACAATTTCTGTCACCTAAAAAATATCTATTTGGAAGACTGGACTTTGGAAAAACGCTTGATAAGGTCAAATGGCCTTTGAGGCTGCCATCACCAGATGCTATCCAATAGGAAAGCAAGGATGTAAAAGTGAGAGCTTTTCACAAAGCCTGGTCAATACATTGATGCAGATCCCAAATATTCACATACTAGAGTGAGCCTGGAAACATAACCTTGGATAGATTCAAGCTTCTTCTCTCCGTCTGCTGTCACCTGTCCCTTTGGGGCGCTGCCTACCTGAGTGGGGAGAAGTCACATGACAGATTACATGGACTGACTAAAGGCCAAAGGCTTCCCAGCACAGATCTGTCCAAAAGCATTGCCCTGGCTTGGGGGGGTCTGTAGTGAGCGACCTTCAGGTGGACACTGTGGGTCAGGGCCCTAGCGTTCCTCAGGTACCTCTGGTTTCCGAAGGGCCTGAAGTCGACGGCCAACTGTCTGCTGGACAATGTCCAGTCCTTTAGCATCCAGTTCCTTCAGAAGCAGCAAGACAGCATTCAAGATGTTGTTCTGTGGAAACAGGAAGAGGAACCTAAAACATCATTCCCTCCTCTCTGAGCCCAGGCCCCTCACAACCCACTGTCCTGTAGGAAGAAGACGCTCACAGGATGCGGGGATGGGTTGCCTTCCTCCCTCTCCCTTCTTGCCACCACAGACAAGAACACTGCCGACAACTATTCCTGACCTGCTCTTTATTGATCCTGAAGTTACATGTCCTGACGTTACCCACAAGCTAGACAAACAAGGGGTGAACTGGTGGTCAGCATGGGGAGGGCTCAGAGCGCCCAGCCTGCCTCATCCCAGCTCAGGACACCTGTGTTACGGGACTTCCTGTAACAAAAGGCAACAGGCACACCAAAGCCCTACAGGGACAACTCGCCACCAGCCCAGAAAGGCTGGTGATCTGCATCCATGGAGGCACCCCCAGATTTGCAGTTGGTAGTGGGTAAAAAGACTTGGCCAGAGAACTCGGGTGACTGGGGCTGGGGGGGCTGGAAAAGGTAACTGACCCCGGCCAGCATGATAATAAACCTCTTATTACCCTCTGTGGAGCTCCAGATGGCCCTCGTCCAGCCTCTCAGAAGGTAGCTCTGAGCATGGTGGGAGTCTCGGCTGACCAGCAGTCAGAGGGCTGGGCCCCGAGACAGATACTCTCCAAGACAACTCAAGAAGACCCTTAGAACCTCCAAGATTGGCAGCACACGGTAAGAGGTCATGAGACACACCTTGTTTACCCATCTTCAGCTGCTCTGTCTCTTGTTATCAGGACAACTGTCACACATTAACCCCTTTGAGAAGCAACCCTTTGGAGATCTCTCTATAATGCCCCTTCCCCTGTCTGACCCCTGACCTTGGCTCCCCTCTCCCTCACTGCACACTGCCTGCCACCCTCTTTCAGGAAGAGTGGGGGCAGAGCATGGCCCCACCCTAGACTGGGTCTTTCACTAATGCCTGTCAGACCTGATGACCTTGGCAAACCAGATGCTTTCTCACTCACTTCCGAGGGTGCTGCCAGAAGTCCAGCCTCTGGATAAGTGGGGAGCCCCGGGGCTCCCATAGGCCGGTCCTCACACTGGATACATGGAAGAGCGCTCCCAGGCACACTTGTTCTCTTCTTTCGGCCACTTGATGCTCTTGGGGAGGAGGAAAACCGGTCCCTGGGCAGGGGCCTCATGCCAAGCTGCTCTCGGATTTTGCTGGTCAAAGAGAGAAAAAAGTGGGCTCCACCCTTGCAGCCTTTCCCTCTTGCCTCCAGGCCTCTGCTCTGGCTATGGCCCCTGCTGGTTTGCCCTCTCTGCTCCCTGGGCCCTGTTCTTCCCCATCCCTTCCTCCCTACTCTCAAGACCCTGGCTGGCATTTCTGCCCTTGCAGCTGAGTGTGTCTGGAGAAAGGGACACCAAGGGGAGGGGAGGCCAGAAGGCCTGGCTCTGTGTAAGGCCGGCCAAGTCTCTGATGTTTTTGGGGCTCAAGCATGTGGATCAGGAGTTGACATATCCAGGTGGTGGGAGTTTCCTTGCCTAGGAAAGTCCCATGGAGAGTCTCATGCCAGTGGCATCACAGGCTCCTCTGCCCCCCACCTTGAACACTGTGCCTGGCACACAAGAGTCCAGTCCCTTCGGGTGGACGATCCAGAGTCCTGTAGTGCCTAGGGGCCCCAGATGCTCTCCACGCGCACACCCACACACCCACCCACACACACACACACACTTTCTTTCTCTCTCTCTCTCTCCCCATGGGAGCCTAGGCCAGCCCTCTTCTGGAGTCCCCCCACCTCCCAAAGGGGAGGCTCACTTTGTCTCCTCTATGCCATCACTGAGCAGGTCGCCCTCCATGTCCACAGCTGAGTCAACGGTGCTCAGCTCAGAGGAGAGCTCAGGATGCCCATTCTCAGAGGCCTGCCTGGCTGGAGCAGCCGTGATCTCCTCACCTTCAATCAAGGCCTGAGATAGCTCTTCTTCTGTGATGGCTGTGGGGAGAGCAGAGAAGTGATATCACCAGAGTTGTCCTCTCTCAGGCACAGACACCATTTAAATTAAAGCCATACTCAGGTATACCCTACCCTGCTTGCCTTGGTAACTAAGGAGGGATCAGGGCCCAGCCTGGTCATCCCAATATTCTTTGTATGGGTCCTGTCATGTCCCTGAGGGTCCTGAGCTGGCCCTGGGTACATTGGGTTTAGTCTAATATTGTCTCGGGGTCCATATGTGGCTGATGGTGACTCAAAGGCAAGATGACCAGGTGATAGAGGCATGGCTGCAGCCTTGGGAAGGGCCCCCAGCCCCAATCCTTCTTCTCTGATACTGTTGGAGCAGTGGTACAGACTTGTGTACCCTGTACCTGTATCCTGGTGTACTCTCAGCTCTTCAAGTCCCTAAGAGCCTGAGAGGTCCCTAAGCACACAAATCGAAGGGAGCCCCGGCCCCATCCCCCAGACCACAGGAGGCTTCAAGATTCATTTTCTCCCTTCCAGGTATAACCAGGGTTTGTGCAAACCCTCTGATTCTCACAAGGACCTTGATGAGGTTCATGACCCAGATGGATGGTAGAGAGTTGGCAGTGGGAGGTGCTAATCCTAGAGTCTTAAACCAGAGTTGGAAGGGACCCCAAAGGCCACCCAGGGCCCCTACCCCCATTTTCCAGACGAGGAAACTGAGGGGCAGCAATGTGGCCCCGGTCACAGCAGGGCTGTCATCTGCCAGGGGAAGGTCTCCAGGGTGGAAGGCACAGTTCCTGCTGCCAGATAACTCACCTTGAGACTGGGTACAGACAAAGTGCAGGGTAACCCTTCCCTTCTCAGGGCAGCTAGGTGGATGGTGTCTGGCCTGGAGTGAGGAAGACCTGAGTTCAAGTTCAACCTCAGATATTTCCTAGCTGTATGACCCTGGGAAAGTCACCCCATAGGCCTCAGTTTCCTTGTCTGGAAAATGGGCCAGAGAAGAAAATGACCAACTGTTCCCACATCTTTGCCAAGAAAACTTCAAATGGGGTCATGGAGCGTAAGAAATGGTGGGGGGAGGGGGGTCCCTCCCCTGTAGCCCAAGCACACTCTGAGCCCAGGTCTGAGTGGAGGGCAACTTCCACGTACTCTGGTTGTCCAGCTTCTGTAGGCCAGGCAGGTTGCGGAGCACAGTCATTCGGTAATGCCTCGGGTCAGGGCTGCAGCAGGGGTTTTCTGCCAGCCACAGGACTTTCAGGCGAGGAAGGTCCTTCAGGTAGAAGAGCTGGCCCAGGCTGGAGATGTTGTTCTTGCGCAGGTAGAGCTCGCTCAGGTGCAGGCATCGGCTCACAGGCTCCAGGCTAGAGATGTTGTTGACACTATGCCAAGGAAGGGGGTCAGTGGGAAGACCTCGAAGGCTTAGCCCAGAAGGACCCAGCCTAGCGCCTTCCTCCAGGACCACCAGGGCTGCTTACTTCTTCCTACTCCTCAGGAATCCCTTTTCCTCCCTTTCCCTCAGGTCACTCAGGCCAGAAGCTGGATGGCACCCTGGCCTCACTGAGCTACACCAGCCAGGGCCTAGTCAGTGTAGACAGACCCCTATGGAGCCTGAGGTCACATAGGTAACACCTATAGGCCTAAGGACTAACACCAGGGTGGGTTATTTCATTTAAAGCTTGGTTTAGGAAGAAACACCAATCTCTGCTTCCGCCTGCCCCCACCCCCCAAGCCCACGTTAAAAAAAAGGATGGACCCTCCAGGAGGACCTTCTGTACCTCTGGGCTGAGTGGGGAGAGAGGCTCAGGGACCCTCCTGTGTGAGCCCAGACCCCTCCCCACCTAAGCCAAATTCCAAGAGGCCCTGGCCCTCCCTTGGGCTCAATCAAACAATAGGAAAAGGATGACCTTTGATTCTGCAGGCACCAATAAGGCAAGGTACAAGATGCCTTAGAGAGGGGAGGAGGGAGAGGGTGGGGCTCAGGTGAGAGGCCTATAAGGCCTGGGCCTGGGGGGAGGAGGTTGGGGCTGGGACAGTAACAAGGAAGATGGTGAGGAGGAGTATCTCAGTCCTTATGCATGTGCGTGGTCCTGGTGAGCAGGGCCTCCTATAGCTGCCAGGTCACTGGGGTTGGGTGACCTGGATCCTCAAACCTGATGCCAAAGGGATCTGGGAGCCCAGGCCCAGTGGATGCTCCCAAGAGAGGGTTTCCAGGCTTGGATCCTAGCAGGGAATGCTCCAGCACCTACCTGAGTGTGATCACTTCGATGCTGGGCAAGCTTCGACAGATGGAAATCTGGGAGCACCAATAATACCGTAAATGAAGAGGAGCCCCCCACTAAGGGAGTGCTTCCCTTTTTTCCTGACTCAAAGGGAGGGGACCAGCCAGACATGACTCTCAGCTGAGTGGGGCCTCACAGTCACTCTGTCTTGTCCTCTCTACCTGAGCTTGACTGGCAAGGAGGGAGACCCCCTGGGGAAGCTAGGGTAGCCAGCTGGACTCTAGGACCCCACTGCAGGCAAAAAGCTCACTAGTGTAAACAAAGGGGACTCCAGAGCATTAAGGCTGGAAGCAGAGGGGGAGCGTGCAGGCAGGGCCCTTCCTCAGCTGGACTATGATGTCACTGGCTCCTTGAGATTTGGGGGGGCCTCCTGCGAAAGGAGGCAAAGATGAAAGATGTACCCACCCACCCAGGAGAAAAAGCTCCTTTCCCTTCCTAGGAAAGGGCCCCACTTACATCGGTAAGGCGGCAGCTCCTGAAAACAGAAAGACAAACACTGAGTTTTTCAAAATCAGGCAAAAAAATCCCACTTTAAATTGCCCCAAAACATGATCAAGAAATGTGGCCCAAGACAGGCTGACCCAATAGTCTCGGAGGGAGCCTCCAAGGTATGAGGAGCCTTTCTAAGAGAGGAGGAAGCCAGGGGGGTGATGGGGAAGGAAGATTGGCAGCTGAAGGGTGATGTGGGAGGTTTGGGGGGCATCCAGAAAACAAAGAAGGTGGGGTGCTCCAAGTCCTCCTCCTCCCTGGGCTCCCCCAAATGCCTCATGGGCATTTCTGCCCCTCTGGATGACGTAAGTGATCCCGATGGGTCTGAGGGCCTGAATGCTCCCATCCCAGTGTGATGAGGCAGCTCAGAAGGCTGGTGGCTGTTGGGAGTTCAGGACCAGGCTCTGTCCTGGTCAGTGCCAGGATCAGCCCCCAATGGACACTGGTGCGGTCAGTGCCAGGCTTGGCCCCTACTGGGCAGAATTTGGAACCACGAGTGGACTCCACAAACCAAAACGATGAGAGTCGCACCAGTCCCTGTGCTAAGCACTCTCCAAGGACCAGGTAGGTACAGGCACCGTCATCATTATCCCCAATTTACAGATGAGAAAACTGAGGCAGCCCGGTGCCGGTGACTTGCCCAGGGTCCCACTGCTGGGACATGTCTAAGGCGGCATTTGAACTCGGGTCCTTGATGCTGGGGGCTGGGGCAGGTGGGGCTGGTGGAAATCAAAGCATCTCTGAGACCCAGGTTGGGCAGGGGGCGGGGGTATTCCTACTCCAGCGGACCCCACCCAGACGCCCGCCCACTCCTCTCCCCTCCCCCCCTCATGTCAGAGCGCACACGCAGTTGGCCCCCCATGGAACAGCACATGCGCAGTTCTGCCCACTCCCCAGAGAGAGGCGGGGGGGGGGGGTAGGGCGGAGGGAAAGACTGATGCTTTGTACTGTCGTTCCGGCCCGCCCCTCACCAGCAGTTTAGTTTCCTCACGCTCTCCAGCTCCGAGGCCTTGGCCCGGGACAGCACCATTTTCCGGGTCAGCTTCATGGCCGGTCCGCGGCCAGCCCAGCGAGAGAGCTAGCGAACAAGCTACAGAGCTGCGGGTGCACCCGCGGAGCCGGACTACGCCATCCTTGGGCGGAGGCACGTTTCCAAGGGGCGGGGCTTAGAGGCTGGCCTGGATTGGCGCACTGTGGGTCACGTGTCAGCCACGAGCTCCTCCCACCAGTCCGCTCTGTTCTCTGCCTCTCGTCTCCTCCCAGGGAACCGTTCAGCACATGCGCAGAACATCCCAGGTCTCTTCCCCCGGCCGCCACGAGCACACTGTGCTTGCCTCCCAGGCTGTGTGGTCTCGTGTTCCAATGTCTCTACCCCAGCGGCCCAGGAAGGTGGTCCGGTGGTAGCCCTGGTTCTGAGTAATGGGCCCCGAAACCCCTTGTCCAAAATCAAAGTCAAGTTCTTGGGGCCCCACAGCCCTGCCCTCCCTAATTTCAAACCTCCCCACTCAGTTGGGAGGACCTGAAAGAGGGGAGGTGGGGAGAAGTGAGCAGAAGGAAGTATCCTCGAGGGTGGTTAGGTCCTACATGATAGATCCTAGCCCTGCGGGCTCACGAACCATGAGCGTTAGATCAAGCCCCTTTACTGAGGGAGAAACTGAGGCTCAGGGTGGTCAAGTGGCAAATGCTAGGTAGCACAGATGGGGAGTAAGGTCAAAAGCCAGGCTGCCAACCCCTCCATCAGTGTTGATACGTGTTAATATTGATCTGTCTGCCCTTACTGTGGATATTGCGCTAGGCTAAGCCCCAGGACCGGAACCTCGGAGATCCTCCAGTCCAACTCCTTTTAACAGATAAGGAAACTGAGACTGAGGGAGCCCAAGCAGTCAGATCCTAAGACTTCTGTCTGAAAACAGCCCTGCCCCTCAGGGAGCTTCCCCTGGATTGGTGGAAACAACTCAGGTAGGAATGGATAGATGCCAGGCAGTTATAGACCTCATGTTGGGTGCCCCCTTCCCTAACAGCTGTCCCCTAAGGGAAGGAATGGTTAACTTTTCTTGATATCCATAGTGCCTAGCCCAGAGCCTGGCACACAGTAACCATATAATAAGTGCATGTAGATGGACTAACCAAACACTTTTCTACTTTGCATTGCTTTGGGCATATTTTTTACAACTCCTTGTCTTTGGGTGAGCCCTGGACCTGGTGTCAAGAAGACCTAGGTTTGAATTCTGCACTTCTAACTTTCTGTGCCTCAGTTTCCTCATCTGTAACACAGGGATAATTATACTCCCCAGGGCTGTGGCCAAAATCAAATAGAGTTTACTTTGCAAACTTTAGAACTCTATCTAAATGCTAGCCATTAGGAACTATTACCCTTTAAGGTGTAGTGTTCACAGACCCTTGAACCCCCAGGCTAGTGAAAGTTACACTGGGAAATTAACCAAGGCACAATTTTTGTTGTTGAGTTCAGGTCAGACTTTCTGTGATCCCATTTGGGTTTTCTTGGCAGATCCTGGAGTGGTTTGCCTTTTCCTTCTCCAGCTCCTTTTACAGATGAGGAAACTGAGGCAAACGCTGATGTGACTTGCTCAGGGTCACCCAGCTAGTAAGTATCTGAGGCTGGATTTGAACTCAGGTCTTCCTGACTCCAGCCTGGTGCTCTGTCCTGCATGTACCACCTAGCTGCCCTAATGTGTGATAACATTCAGGAAACACCAGCCACAATCAGGATCCAAGTAAGATAGTCTCTTTTCTCTTCAGAAGCAGCTTAGATAGGTCACTGTGAGGACCAAATGAGGTGATTCTTGTAAAGTGCCAGGCACATGGTAGGCTCCCTGTAAGTGTGTGTACTACTTCCTTCCCTCTCCCAACTCTCAAGGATGGGGAGGCTCCTGGCACCCTGTGCCCCTAACTATTGGGATACTCTGGCTGGATCACAGGGTCAGTCAGTCAGTGCACACTCATTATGTGCCCAGTGTTACAGGCCAAGCACTGATGATGTAAAGACAGAAATGAACAGCTCCCTACCTGACAGAAGAGATGCCATGAATTTCTATGCAGAACAAATGGGAAATAAATCCAAGTAGTTTGGGAGAGAGGGGTCTGGAAAAGTTCCCTGAGTCCTGAAGAAAGTTGGGCCTTTCTGAGTCGGAGTGGAGGGAGACCATTCCAGGAAACTGGGCATAGGGGGCCAAAGCAAAAACCTCGGCTCTTCTTCCCTGGCTGCCCTTCTCCCACTCCCACAGTCCCAGGAGGGATGATCATTAGGACTTGCCAGGAATCTCCTTCCCCAAGCCAAACCTACTAACTGTGGCACCTTTCCAAATGCCTCTGACTGATGGATTGATTCACTGGAGATATTCCCACTTGATAAAAGCATCATGACTAGGGGATTAACCCTGAATTTGAATTCTGAGTGTGTATGGGGGCGGTAACTGATGGACTTAATTCAGTACTACCCTAAATGTGTATTCTGACCCGAGCTTTAGAAATCTCACTTTGGCAGACAAGGAGAATGGATTAGGGCAGATGCAGATGTAATTGTAATTGTAAAATGTTTATTAAAATATATAAAAATAGATACACCATAGATAATGTGAATTTGTAGTTGTCTGTTGGAATGCTCTAGATGAGAAGTGATGAGGGCCTAGATAGTGAGAGGGTGGATGGTAGAAGCAACAGACTTGGTACGTGGGAGGTGAGGGTGACTTCAAGAGGCTGTGAGCCTGGATGGTGGGGCTTCCAATGGTTGTCATAGTGAGTGAGCAGACTAAACTTTGTTACCCAAAGTGAGACCACCAAGAGGCTTGGCATTGAGAGGGAGTCTCTTTACAAATTTACCAGTCACCAGTTTGGGCCAGGAACCCTGAGGGTCTTCCCCTCCCAGGTCTGTTTTGTTGTTGGTTTTGGTTTTTGTTTTGAAGAGGCCATTCTCTGCCTCATTTCTTGTTAAGTCTGATCACTGAAGTGGCACTTACCTCAGTCAAACTGAGACCTGTTAAATATCCTAGCTTGAAAAGGCCAAGGTCTCCATTGCATCCTGGGCTGTTTCTGGAGCTCCTGATCCATCTCTGGCCACTGGACCCAGAGGGTTCTGGAGAAGAGAGTGAGATTGGTGACTTTGCATAACTTCTTTCATTTAAATCCAATTAAATCCTATGTCATGGCAACACCTCCCTGGTGCCACAGCCAGGAACCAGTTACCAAGTCTACTGAGAATCAGGGAGCTGACAATCTATGGGGAAGATACATCCCTAGGGATATAGAAACTACAAAGAAAATATAGCTTTTGGAGGGAAAGACACTAGTGGCCGGGGGAATCACGAAGGATTTGGGCAAAGGGTGGTCTTTGAGTCAAGTCTTGGAAGAAATTGGATTCTTAGAGAGGGAGGTGAGGAGGAAATGCCACCCTGGCAGGAAAGTAGGTACATGGTGAACTTGGTCTACATCTCACCTGGTCATGCACCAGTGTTGGCTTGTCTTCTCTGTGTGGGATAGAGTGAGGCCAGCTTGTGCTTGTGTAGCTCAGGAACAGTCTCATGGAGAGAGGGATGGTCAGCAGAAACCATTGTATTGGCCAGTCAAATAGAAATTGGAGTTTGGCTTCTGAGGGGGTCCTCTTGTGAAGCTGGATGTGCTGGAGTCAGTTCTAAGGTTGACATGACAGTGGTAGCCCCAATCTGTATGCCACTTCCTGAGATGGGCGCCAGCAGCCTTGCCTCTCTTCTGCTCAATTCTGCACTCCTTGAGGGCAGGTAAAGATGGCCTGGTTCTGTGCCCAGTGCTTTTCCTGGCAACAGCCTCTTGCTCTCTCCTGCTGTTAGGAGGAGGAGGAGCAGCTGGAAGGAGGTGGTTACAAGACTGTCAAGGTCTTGCTCTCTATTTTAGGGCCCCTAGCTCCTTCTTTGACCCAGAGGACACTGGAAAGGCTCCATGCAGCTATGGAGACCTTTCAGGAGCCCACTATTGAGGATTCATAAAAATATATTCCTGGAAATGAGTGTGAAGAAGCAATGATTTCTGAGAAGAGAGTCAATGAGAGAAGAAAGTTTGGCTGCCTGGCTGAGACCTCTTCCCATGCTTTCTGGCCTTGGGCCGACCCCGTTCCTGCTTCTTGCCCTCCTCCTCCCTTCCTGCTTTTCTCTGCAGGACCCTCACAGCCTCTTTGCTCCTGTTTATTATTCATGACCAGAAGGCGCAGGCTCTGCCTTGCTGGTTCTAATCATTTTTCTTGAGCCGACTTCGGCCTGTGCTGACCAAGGTCTTCCTGACCTCAGTGTAATGGCCTCTTTGGTGTTTCTGAAGCTTGTAAAGGAGCCATTCTGGCCTGATTTTCCTTTTTTTGAACTTTTAAGCACCACCTTGGGACAAGCTGAGCAGTCTGTGTTCTGTGGTCCACGTGTACCTTCCACTAATGGAGAGAGACGACATTTGGTTTTGGGCTGTGAGAGCTGAGCACTGGCTGAAGGAACACTCTCTTCTAGATCAGCTTCTGAAATATGTGCCTTCCCTGCAGAATTGAGACATGGACAGTGCCCTTCCCAACTGCCCATCGCCAGCGCCATAGGCCCAGCCTGTGCTGGTGAACTGCCCCCTTCGGGATCCTTGTTTGTGACTATGACGTATGTGTTTGCCTCCCCTGGATTATGACCTCATGGGTACAGATGGTTCCCAGGGCATCCAAAATAGTCCTGGGGAAGGAAGTGGGGAACCTGCTGCGGCTGACTGGCCAGCTAAATGACCTGAGGAAATCTGGGGGAGCTTTAGGGGCAGTTCTGGGTCAAGATCCTGCGCCAGGAAAGGGCCCCCACCTTGTGCATTGGTGAGGAGGGAGAAGTCTGACTGCAGAGGTGCAGTCAGAGGCTTTCTACAGTATTTGATGATGTGGAGGGACCTCCAAAACCCTCTGGTCTAATCTGAACCTGTGTAAGAATCTCCACGAGGACACACCTGACAAGTGGGCATCCTCTGGGCACTAAGAGTTCACCACTGCCTTTTCCACCACTTCAGGAAGCTTTTAAACATCAAGCCTAAAATGACCTCTTCACAACGTCTGCCCATCGCTCTTTGTTCTGACTCCAGAGAATTCTTCTAAAAGATGAAATAGCCAACAATCACTTGCTATACCCTTACTATGGGTCAGTGGCTGTTCTAAGTGATGGGAATGCAAACGGAATCAGAAAGACAGTGCCTGCCTTCAGAAACAGTGCATTCTAATAAAGAAACTAGGGACGGATCATGGGAGAGAAAGTCTCATGGATATGCATGCCACAGTACAGCCAGGAGAGATAAGGCATCTTTGTCCTGAATCTCCTCCTTAAATGGGAGGGTCTTGGAGGAAGTGGCCAAGGGGAAGGGGAGGCCTGGGCAGGTGGGTGGGGGTGGGGCAGGGATCCTTGGGATTTTGAGAATAGTTTTGGGGTGGGATGGGCATCCAGAATCTAGTGGTTTCTATGGCCTAGTAGAGATGTCTTGGGGAGCTGAGTCAACTTGGAAGGAGCTGGACATATCCCTACCTCAAACCCATCTTATGATTCACAGGTTTGAAGAGTGTGGGCCCCTTCCCTCCCCAGGGGGAGGTAAGACTAGTTCTCTCCAGAAAATGTGACCTCATTGTCCCTGATCCTAAGTGATCACTGTGGTCACAGCTTCCCAAGTTATGATGGTCACTTAAGTACCTTAAAGGGGCCACCCATGTAGAGTCCCAGGGAAGTGAATACACCCTGCCAAGCTGAACAGCCAGTTCCTTGTGGAGGAACAGGGAGAGGTGGGCTTGTCTACCCAAGCCAGGTGCTGATATCTCTGTCTGAGAATTAAACCCCTTTCTATTAACTCTGAATAACCTGTGATGCCTTGTTTCATTCCAATATGGACCCCCAACTGGTGGGGGAAGGGACTGAATCTTCTGCTGTAGGCAGCCACTGACAGGCAGAAGCTGGAAGGCTGTTCTTTGGCATCTCCACAGTGCCTAGTATAGGCATGCTGTCAGCAAGGAAGGGCAGAG
>CM053770.1:298859020-298966520 GCA_028658325.1 Potorous gilbertii | reverse complement strand
AGACTACCTGCCTGGGCGTTCAAATGGATCTTGAGGATTGCCTGCTGGAAAACCTGGAGAGTCTTAAGGGTGTTGAAGAAGACATGTTTTCCATCCCAATCCTGCCTGAAGGGCTGTGGGAGAGGCTGGGGCTTTGTGATGGGCAACTCCAAATCCTGGTGTTCATTTTCCATGTGGGCATTTCTGCCTCTTTAACTGAGGAGCTGTCCCTTCCCTTACCTGTTATTGCCTGTCCCCAGCCTTCCCCAGAGCACTAAAGAAAGAAGGCTGGTCCCTTGGGGGCATTCTTGACAATTCCATTGGGATGGTAGTAGGAGAGAGTTCAGGGAGAGACCATAAGACCCAAAGCCCCAAGGAAGGAGAGAGCCAGGACCCGTCCCTTCTGGGGGGAGACACTGAGACCCTCCACAGCTGCTATTGCCAATAGAAGGCCAGCTGGGAAGGGGCCCAGGGAGGGAAGCCTGTTGGCCAGCTCCCCCTTTAAACTAATGAATCTTGGCTAACTTTAAATAGCCAGAAGAGAAAGTAGGCCCATGGAGTAGTAGTGGTCACCCTCTTGGTCTCTTTTTGGACCGGGTCTTTCCCACTTCTTCAGCCACCCTGGGAGTAGAGTCCTGAGTGCTGTCCTCAGCATGGATCTCATCTCTCTACACCTGGTCTGGTCCAGCTGCTCTCCCCTTCCCTCTGTTTCCTTCAGAGCCATTTGTACCTCTTGAAAATTACCTGAGTGGCTGGCATGTTAGAGCCCAGAGAGGGTTGTGTGCTCAATGCCTTTTATGAAGAAGATAACAGGCTATAAAAAACTTGGCATATCTTTCCATTATCCAGCTGTTTGCTATTTTCTAGTTTCATCCTTAAATGCTCTTGGCAGGATTTCACTTAATTGGCATTTTCAGCAAGCTGTTTTTAAGTTGGTTTTTCCTTCCATGGCTTCTCATTGTTTCATGAGGTGATGCTGCTTGTAATGCTCCACTGTCTTTCTCTGTAAGATTTGACAAGTGAATTTATATTCACCACTGGTGCTGCCCATAGCTACCATGTTTCTACCATCCATCCAGGAAAAACCAAGTGGATGAAGAATGTTTTGTTCGGAATAGAATCTGTAGGTGCATGGACAATTTATGGAGCCCATCAATCAATCAGTCAACCAAAAAGTATTAAGTGGGTGTTTTGAGCCAGGCACTCTGCTAGGTGCTGGGGAACCACATACAAAGAATGAAACAATTCCTGTCTATCTTTCTTTGTCCTTCCATCTATCTATCATGTATCTGTGTACCTGTCTCTGCTCATCTTTCTTTCTATCCATCTATCCATCCTTCTATCAATCAATCCATCTTTCTGTTTGTCTATCCATTTATCTTTCTATCTATCTACCCTTCTGTTCATCTCTCTACACATCTTTCTATCTCTTTATCTATCTACCTTTATCTATCAATCATCTTTCTGCCATCTTTCTCTCTATTGATATTTCTGTTTTTCTGTCTACCTGTTGATCCTTCTGTCTATTTATCCATTTATCCTCCTGTCCACCTATCGATTCATCTTTCTGTTTATCATCTTTCTATCTTTCTGTCTCTCCATCCTTCTGTCCGTCTGTCTATCTATCCATCCATCTTTCTGTTTATTTATCCATTTATCTTTCTATCTATTCACCCTTCTGTTGATCTCTCTATACATCTTTCTATTATCTATTTATCCTTTTATCTATCACTTTATCTATTAATCATCTGTCTGCCATCTATCTATCCATTTATCTTTCTATCTATTGATCTTTCTATTTGTTTTTCTATTGATCCTTCTGTCTATCTATCCATTCATTTTTCTATTTACCTATCTTCTGTCTATTCTTTTGTCCATCTATCTATCTTTCCATCTGTCTGTCTCTCAACCACTCAGAATCAGGGTTATCTATGCCAGTGGACCATGAGTCAGACTCAGGACTCAACAGTAGAAGGATAGGGAGCTGCTTGGCCCTTGGCTACTTGCCAAGGTCTTTTAGTAACCCTTTTCGGCTCCACCTCATAACAAACGTACATTGCTATAGTACCTCTCTTCTCCAAACTGTATTGGATGCCTGTGAATTGAGGTTGAGAGTCATCGAAAGGGCACAAGGAAGTTGTAAGCAGGTAGCGTCTCATTACATGTAAAGAATTATGAAAGATGCCATCAAATAAATGTGTGATCAGAGAAGAGGAAGGGCTGGTCATGGTGTCCAAGAGGAAAGGAGAGCCTGTGGACAGACAGCCTGTGTAGTATACTCCCTGGGCATCCTGGGTATGTCAAGAGAAGTTAGAGAAAGCTCTGATACTCTTTGGTGTTCTCATGAGAGGACATGGACAACATCAGATAGGGTGGATAGAACCAAGTGGGCTGCAAGCTGCATCAAGGAAGAGAAGCACATCAAGTCATTGACAGACTGATAGAGTGTGAGAGACCTGTTGCTATTGGGTTTTGTCTGTAGGTGCTCTTTTGCTGTCCTCCACTTTTTGGCAAGGTGCTCTGGGGCAGAGCTCTAGTCTGCCCACCCTTCTTATGCTTGTCTCTGAGCTCATCCTGGTCTCAGCGGGCTCTTCTCCAGGCTGTCCCAGGCTCTCTCTTCAGGCCGCCCTTGTCCTCAAATAATCTTCCCTAGGCCTTCCTCCTGAAGCTATCACCACTGTCTCTTCATTGCTGGTTTTCCAGAAAATCTCTGTCTGGCCTCTGCACTTCCACTTGTCCCCTGCTCACTAACCCTCTGTCTTTCCCTCCTCTTCACTGAGACTCCTCTCTCAGGTCACATACGGTCTGTGAATCACAAATACATCGCCATCCTCCATTCTTCTCCTCTCTGGTGTGCCAACAGTGTCTCCTAGATCGTGTTGTAGCTGTGCTCTCTTGACTCTCCAAATGCTCCTTCTCAGTCTCCTTTGCTGGATCTCCATCCAGGTCCCACCTCTTATGAGTATGGGCAGCCTCCAAGGCTCTGTCTTGAGCCCTGTCTTCTTTCCTCTCTGTAATAGTTGGTGACATCATCATCTTCCATAGATTGAGTCATCATTTCTATTTAGATGATGCCCAGATCTAGGTGGCCAGCCCTACTTCCTCCCCTGAGCTCCAGTCCTGGATAGGATGTTCCCAGCTGCACATCCCAGAGATAACTCACCCTCAGCATGACCAGAGCAGGAACTCATCCTTTTCCCTCCCTGCCAAACCCAGACCTTTTCTTTTAAGGGCTCCACCATCATCCCAGTCACCAGGTTTGGCTAGATGGCACTGGACTTGGAACCAGGAATATCTAAGTTCAAATCCAGCCCCAGGCAAGTATTTTCTTTTAATTTTTAAACTATTTTTATTTGAAGTTGTTTTGAATTCAAAATTCTATCCCTCCCTCCCTCCCATTCCCCCTCCCTGAGATAGTAAACAATCAAATATAGGATATACATGTGTAATTATGTAAAACATTTCCATATTAGTCATTTTGTACAAGAAGACTCAAATAGAAGAAAAAATGAAAGAAAGTGAAAAATAGGATCCTTCAATGTGTGCTCAATCACTATCAGTTCTTTCTCTGGAGGTGGGTAGTATGTTTCATCATTAGTCCTTTGGGATTGTCTTGGATCATTGTGCTGCTGAGAATAGCTAAATCATTCAAAGTTCTTCATTAAACAATATTGCTGTTACTATGTACCACATTCTCCTGGTTCTGCTTACTTCACTATGTATCAATTCACATAAGTCTTCCCAGATTTTTCTAAAATCATCCTGCTTGTAATTTCCTAAAGCATTATAATGGAATATTACAATCATAAACTACAGTTTGTTTTGCCATTCCCAATTGATGGGTAAGCCTTTGATTTCCAATTCTTAGCCACCAGAAAAGAATTGCTATGAATAATTTTGTACAAATAGGTCCTTTCCCATTTTTTGGATGTCTTTGGGATATTGACCTAGCAGTGGTACTACTAGATCAAAGGGTATGAACAGTTTTATAGGCCTGTGAGCATAGTTCCAAATTGCTCTCCAGAATGGTTGAATCAGTTCACAACTCCACCAAGAGTGCATTCGTATCCCAGTTTCCCACATCCCCTTCAACATCCAACATTTCCCTTTTTTGCCATATTGGCCACTCTAACAGGTGTGAGGTGGTACCTCAGGGTTGTTTTAATCTGCATTTCTCTGATCAATAGATAGAGCACCAGTGCAGGAATCAGGAGGACATGAATTCAAATCTCACCTCAGACACTTGACACTCACTAGCTGTGTGACCTTGGACAAGTCACTTAACCCCAATTACCTCATCCTGATGAATATCTGGTCACTGGATTCAGATGGTTCCGGAGGAAAAGTGAGGCTGGTGACCTGCACAGCCCTCCCTCACTCAAAAAAAAAAAAGGCAAGTGCAAGTCATGTCATTATTTCTCTGATGGCATGGTCTTCCTTTGGCAATGAAGGATGAATATACACACACAGTGATTTAGAGCACTTTTTGATATGACTGTAGATAACTTTGCTTTCTTTTTATGAAAACTGCATGTTCACATCCTTTGACCATTTATCATTGGGGAATGACTTTTTTTAATAAATTAAATTTTTAATAAATTTGATTCAGTTCTCTATAGATTTGAGAAATGGGGTCTTTGTCAGATATATTTGTTACCAAAGTTTTCTTCAGTTTTCTGCTTTCTTTATAATTTTGGTTGCATTGGTTTTGTTTATGCAAAACATAAATTTTATATAATCAAGATTGTCTATTTTATATTTTGTAGTGCTCTCTATATCTTCTTTGGTCCTAAACCCTTCTCTTCTCCATAAACCTAACAGATAATCTATTTCACACTCTCTCAATTTGCTTAGGGTATCATCCTTGGCCTTATCTTGGTTCATGGTGTGTGACAGTCTACACCTAGTTTCTAGTTTTCCAGTGTTTCTAGCGGTTTTTGTTCCAAAAGCTTAGGTCTTTGAGTTTATGATAGACTAGGTTATTATGGTCATTTACTATAATGTAATTTGTACTTAATCTATTCTACTGATCCACCACTCTGTTTCTCAGCTAGTACCAAATTGTTTTGCTAATCACCACTTTATAATACAGTTCAGCCTCAGACATTTAGCTGTGAGACTGTAAGTCAATTAACTTCCTCCAGCCTCAGGTTTCTGGGCATCAAAATATCACCAACTCCTCAGGGTGTTAAGGATAAAATGAGATCACGTCTGTACAGCTGCAAACCCTACAATACTATCTAAATGTAGCTCTTATATTAA
This sequence comes from Potorous gilbertii, assembly GCA_028658325.1. Taxonomy (NCBI): domain Eukaryota; kingdom Metazoa; phylum Chordata; class Mammalia; order Diprotodontia; family Potoroidae; genus Potorous; species Potorous gilbertii. The sequence goes on along the minus strand of CM053770.1, from coordinate 298,961,279 downwards.
TAATCGTTACTCTCTTTTCTCTCAACCTCAGCATCTAACCAACTGCCAAGACTTATTGAATCTAGTTCCCCACTGTCTCTTGACCATCACCCTCTCATCCCTCTCTCCTGGACAGCTGTAGGAGCCTCGCTGGTTCTTCTACTTTCTGATCTGTCCTCCACACTGTGGTCAGATCTGACCACATCACTCTTCTGCTCAAACTCCCTCAGTGGGTCCTGATCATCTCTAGGATAAGTTGCTGGGGATATTCAGCTTTGGAAACTTTTCAGTTCATGAACCTTAGAGTGCTGGGCTGGGGCCTCCCAGTGTCAGAGTCTGTCCTGAAAGGTCCCAGAGGAGGGAGGAAGGAGTGCATTGCTCTCCTTGGTTCCTACCTGTCTCTCCTCTCTCACCCCAGGACCTATGGCCCACCAGTGCTGTTACAGTGGCCTCACTCTTTCCCACTGTCTATCCTGGCATCCCAGCCCTCCAAACTCATAGCCCCCAGCCCTCCAACACCCCTTGAGCCTTCTCACCCTCCTCACTTTCCCTCAGATTGTTGTCCTTTGCCCAAGTGTCCTCCTCCTTCCCCTGTGAGATATACCCCAGATGTCCCCTTCTTTTGGAGGCCCTCCTTGAGAGCTCTGTAGACTCCCTCACACAGCCCACTTCTAGGCCCTCATAGCCTGCGATTGTACACTAGGCATGGTTTCTATGTGTCTGCTCTTGTCTAGACAGTGAGCTCCCTGAGGGCAGGATCAGGGTGGTCTTATGAGGACTCTGTGTCTCCCCCTGCTGAGAAGGCTGGCCTGGTCTGCAGGAATGAAATGGGCAAGGACTGGAAAGCCCCCAGTGGGATCTTCTGCCTCCATCTCTTCCATTTGTAAAAGAGAGAAAATGATTCCATTTACCACTTAGTGTTTGTGGTTTGGCGGTTAAAAACCTCTGTGAGCCCAGGCGGCAGGCGGGCAGCAGGTGGATGGTGAGCAGGTGGAGCAGAAGCCTATCAGCCTCTGCTTTCTGTGCCGGGGGGAAGAGGGAGGGGGTTGATCCTTGCTCAACATCGACAGAGAAAAGAAGTCATGTAGATTAAACTGCTAGCTTAGTCTCTACACCACATGTGGTCATGGTGGTGGCTTGTGCCTATGCACCTAGAATCCTGCCTCCATTGCCTCTTCCTCCAAAAAGGAGTCCTGGGATAGATTATGAGCAACACCTTACCTCAGCAGAACAGTTATGAAGCACATACTATGGGAAGGCAGGGAACAACATTTGCCTAGTCTGAGTAAATACAGTCCATATGACATCAGGGAGGAGAGAACATGAACAGTTCAGGGTGGGGTCAGGAGTTAGGGGTCCCATGGGAGATAGCCTCTTTGCTGACCATGTGAGGTGGGAGTGAGCAGGGAGGGCATCCCAGGCATGAGAAAGGAAGTCCAGAGGAGCCACATGCTGGGTCCTGACAGAATGGGCAGATGTGATTGCTGAGCCCCCATCAGCATTGTCTGATACCTCAGGACTGGATGAGGCAAAATACTGTCATGGTCTTCAAAGAGGGAAAGAGAACTATGGACAAATGAGCCTGATTTTGATTCTTAGGAAAACGTCAGAGTTGATTGTAACAGAGACAGCTGGCGAGCAGCAGGTTGGTAAGTGATGATCAACAAGCGCCAGTCCAGCTCCCAAATCAGCAATTCTTTGGAAGGGATTTATAAACTAGTCAGTCCGAGGAATGCTAGGGGCACTTAGTCTACAAAGATTTTTTTTGGTGAAGTTTGTCCCAGTAAAAAAGGTGGGACTACACATTAACACAATTAGATTTACTTATAGCAGCTTAGACTCGAAGAGCAGCCACGAATGGTTTGAAGGCCTCCAATAGAATGGTGCAGGCCCCAGGGATTCAGCTATCCTGGGCCTAGTACTGTCTGAATATTCATCAATGACTTGGATAAAGGCATAAGAGGTGGAGATGAGTATGATAGATGAGAGTCAAAGCCAAAAAGTTCTTGACAGCCTAGAACATTGGGTTGAGTTCAATCAGTTGGAGTCCAATGGGGAAAAGTTTTTTTGGATATTTTTATTTAAAGTTTTGAGTTCCAAATTCTATGTCTCCTCCCTCTCTGAGATGGTAAGTAATCAGATATAGGATATACATGTGTAATTAAGTAAAACATTTCCATATTAGTCATTTTGTAGAAGAAGACTCAAATAAAAGAAGAAAAAAGAAAGTGAAAAATAACCTGCTTCTGACCATATTCAGTCAATATCAGTTCTTCTGGAGATGGATAGTCTGCATCATCATTGTTCTTTGGGATTGTCTTGGATCATTGTATTGCTGAGGATAGCTAAGCCATTCACAATTCTTCTTCATCAAACAATGTTGCTGTTACTGTGTGCAATATTCTCCAGGTTCTGCTCACTTCACTCTGCATCAGTTCATATAAGTCTTTCCAGGTTTTCTGAAATCATCCTGCTTGTCATTTTTATAGCATAATAATATTCCATTACAATCATATATCACAGCTTGCTTAGCCATTCCCCAACTGATGGGCAGTCATCAGGCTTTGCTGGAAGAATTTGAGCTCAGGGCTTCCTGACTTGGACAGGATTCTGAGCTAGATGCCTCCTGCTCACTGATACTTTATTCTTGCCTGGCCACTCTGATCTATGTCATTGTTCCCCAAACAGTGTTCCCAAGATTCCCAGCAGCGTGAGTGGGGGAGATGCTTGCTCTCAGAAGGGGAGCAGATCCAGCGCCAAGCCCGAGGAGCCAGGATGGAGCCCTCCCGACTGAAGAAGACCAATTCTGAGGAGGAGGAGGACGACGAGGAGGAGGAAGGCTACATCATCCCTCCCAAGAAGATCTCGAAACTCGAAATGGTCCCTAACCTCAGGAGAAGCAATAGTGGCCGCTCCAAAAACAAGAGGCCCCAGTATGCTTTTGGTAGTAATGAAAAGGTGCATCCCTTTTCTGTCCTCTTCCCTTCTCCCCTTCCTAAATTATCCCCTGAACTTTCGGGCCATCTCTTTATCTCTCTCCCATCAATTCTGACCTCAGTCAACCTTCTGCTCATCTCGTTCATCTCTTCATTCATTCACTGATTCTCATAGTTATTGGTGATTTCATTAGACTGCCCTGCCCTTCTGCTCCCCTCCTCTTGCCCTGTCCTGTCCTCCCTATGGGATAGTGACTGGCCAAAGTCCAGAGAAGCACGCATTGCTTCTCCCCTGGTATGAGTGACTCCTGGCTGGGGTCAGCAGTCAAAGGGCATCCCTAGCAGCCAGAGTTGTACAGGGAGGACAGTGCTTGAGGGGTAGCATGGTGAGGGGGCTGGAGTATGGGACCTGGAGGCAGAAGTCTTGGGTTTGAATCCTCCATCAAACATTGACAACTGTGGGACCTGAGGCAAATCACTTGTCCCTAAGTCTCAGTTGTCACATCTGTAAAATGGGGGTAATGATGCTTTCATGCCCTGTCTCCCAGGAGTTACTTTATTGGTCTTAGGGGCAGTAGAAATGGGAGATTCCCTTGGCCTGGCCCAGAGAGACTTTTTCTTTTGGGGCTTCCTCTGAAGGCTTGTGGAGAGAATGGACTCAGCTGGTCTCAGGGCTCTGGAAGCCCATGGATATGAGGCTCAAGGCTCTGGGCCTTTTTTGGTTCTTCTGGGATGGTGACCTGGCCAGGAGGGAGGACTGTGCCCACCAACATCCCACACTGTGTGTGATGGAGATATTGAATGCTCTCTCATGCCCCACAGTGACCTCTTTGCTTTTCTTCCTCCCAGGAGAACCTCAGCTCATGGATTCCAGAGAACATTAAGAAGAAGGAGTGTGTGTATTTTGTCGAAAGTTCTAAGACATCAGACTCTGGGTAGGAATGATTCTTTGGGTGGGTCTTATCCCCAAATCTCTTCCTGTCTCCCTTCTCCATTTTGCTGGGAAGCAGTTTGTGAAGAGGCAGCCATCAAAGTCTTGACCATAGTAGAAAAAGATTCAGTAAGTGTAGGTATTGAGGACATCTGAGGTGATGCTCTCCTGGTGGTATTGTCCATTATAGTCCATGGTCAAGCCTTGGAGAGGCTTGGAGCTCCTGGGGAAGCTTTGTGCTGCAGTGGTGAAGAAGCAATGTCCACAGCCTGAGCCAACCCAGTCTCAAGGACCTTTGTGAGGGCAGGGCTTAGACTATTGCTTCTACCACAATCCATCAAGAGCATCATGTTGAGCTCTGGACACCACATATTCAGGCACACACTGGTAAGCTGGGGCTGGCAGAGAAGGCAGTGAGGACAGTGATGACTCTCCCAAGAGGATCAGGTCGGGGTATCCAGCCTGAGGAAGACTCAGGAAAGGCAAGGCTTGGAAGCTGTCTATAACTGTCAGTTGTCAGTGAGGCAGACTTGTCAGTGACCTAGTACCAAGGAATGCAAGGTTCAGGAGAGTCGATTCTGGCCCAATACAAGGAAGAACTTAAAAATTTTTTCCCCCACTTAATAGTATTTTATTTTTTTCAATTACATATAAACATAGCTTTCAACTTTCACTTTTATAAGATTTTGAGTTCTAATTTTTTCTCCTACTCTCTCTTCCCTCCCTTCTCCCCAAGATGGAAAGCAATCTGATATAAGCCATGTATATACAATCATGTTAAACATATTTCCACATTAGTCATGTTGTGAAAGAAGAATCAGAACAAAAGGGGAAAACCATGAGAAAGAAAAGAAAAAGAGAAAACAGTTTTATTTGATCTGCATTCAGACTCCATAGTGCTTTCTCTGGATATGGTTAGCATTTTCCATCATGAGTCTATTGGAATTGTCCTGAATTGTTGTGTTGCTGAGAAGTTAAGTCTAGTAAAGTTGGTCCTCACACACTGTGGCTGTTACTGTATACAATGTTCTCCTGGTTCTGCTCATTTCACACAGCTTCAGTTCATATAAGTCTTTCCAGGTTTTTCTGAAATCTGCTTGCTCATTTCTTATAGCATAATCATATTTTATTACATTCATATACCACAACTTGTTCAACCATTCTCCAATGGATGGGCAGCCCCTCAATTTCCAATTTTTTGCCATGACAAAAAGAGCTGCTATAAATATTTTTGTATATGTATGTCTTTTTCCCTTTCATATGATCTCTTTGAGACACAGACCCAGTAGTGGTATTGCTGAGTCAAAGGGTATACAGTTTTAAAGCCCCTTGAGTATAGTTCCAAGTTGCTCTCCAGAATGGTTGGATCACTGTACAACTCCACCAACGATGCATTAGTGTTTCAATTTTCCCATATTTTCTCCAACATTTATCATTTAAAGAAAAACTTTCTAAATCCATTTGTCTAGTAAAGAAATTGGTTGCCTTTGAAGGTGGTGGTTTCCCCACCACTGGAAGTATTCAAGTAGAGGCTGAATTGTTGAGGATAATGGAACAGCAGGCTTACCTGTGCTTCTGGTAAGGCATGGATTAAACTTTGCAGTGGGATTCTTCGCCTGCTCTGGGGCTTAGCCCTGGGGCCTCTTCCTCTACACCATTCCTGCTGAAAGAATCATGATTATTTGTGAGCATCCTCATCCTGTATCCCTCCTGCTCCCCCTCTATGGATCATTGGGAGCAGAGACTCTCTGGGCCCCTCACTCTGTGTATCTCTTGCACTTGGCATATAGTTGGTACTTCATAGATGCTCATGAGTGGGCTGTGACTAATAAGGGATGTGACCTTTCAGGAAGGTGGTGTGTGAGTGTGGCTACACAAGGGAGCAGCACCTAGAGGAGGCCACCAAACCCCAAGTGTTCCAGGGCAAAGAATGGGACCGGAAGAGACACGTCCAGGAGATGCCCACAGACGCCTTTGGGGACATTGTCTTCACAGGCTTGGGACAGAAGGTGGGAAAGGTTGGTTCTCCGAGACTTTGTTGTTCTTGGGGGACTCCTGGTTCACGGATTCTATCATGGTGATGTCTGGATGCTGTTGGGTAAGCCAGGCCATTGAAGCCCAAAGGGAAGGGGGAGGGAATGTGCATTTATTAGGCACTTACTACATTTCAGGCGCTGTGCTGAGTGTTTTACTATTATTATTTCATTTGATCCTTACTGCAATCCTGGGAGGGAGATGCTATTGCTATCCCCATTTTACAGAGGAGGAAATAGAGGTAGACAGAGGTCAAAGTAACTTGTCTAGGGTAACAAAGCTAGTAGGCAGAATTCAAATTCAGGTCTTCCTGACTCCAGATCCAGCTGTGTCTCCATGCCAGGGCATTGAAGAAAATGGGAAGAGACTTTGGATTTCCCTTCATGGCAGCTAAACATCACTTCCTCCTGGTGTAGTCAGCTCAGGTTAGCCCAGGCTGCCTGAAGACATATCATATATCTGTATCTAGACTCTGTGCTGGTAAAGGACCCAGTGATGGACAAAGACCATTATGTTTGTATCCTAGGGCCTTGCACACAGTAGGTGATTAATAAATATTGACTGAATCGAACTGAAAAGACTTGGTTTCTGCCCTTAAAGCTCTTATAATCTTGTTGAGGTGGGTTGGCATCTTTTAGCTGTGGGAGAAGGGGTAGCCCATACTCTGGCCCAGAGCCCAGTTCTCAGAGATCCTTCTAGGAGAGGGAAGTGGGCTCTCTAAGGGGGCCTCTTACCCTTCTTTGGGACCCCTTTGGGATTCCAGGAAGTTGTTCTTCCCCATGAACTGAAGGAAGGAAGGAATATTAAAGGGAGGTTAAATTGGTCTAGCTCCCTTACAGGTGCAGAGGATAGTAATTAATCAAAGAAAAGGCATTTAGTAAGCCCCTGCCATGAGCTAGGTACAGTCCTGAGTGCCAGAGATGCACAGACAAAAGGGAAATCCCCTGAGGAAATTATCCTACGCTCAAAGAATTTTCAGTCTGGCTGTGGGGAAAGTAAGATTGGTGCATGCAAAAATGGGGCCAGACAAATTATTAGAAAGGTGGGAAAAGGTCACTAGCAGCTACAGGGGCCAGGAAAATCTCTGTAGAGAAGGTGATACTTGAACAAATCTCAAGATTCTGAGAAGTAGCAGTAAGAAGGAAAGGCATTCCAGGTAGGTAGGACAGCCAATACAAAGGCGCAGAGACAGGAGATGGAGGTTGTGGGTGAGAAATGGCAAATAAGCCAATTAGGAGGAATATAAAGTGCTTGGAGAGGAGGAAGGTGGAAATAAAGATGGGAGTCAGGTTGGGAAGGGCTTTGAAAGCCAAACAATGGAGTTTGTATTTGATCTGGAGGTAATAGGGAACCGGAGTCTGAAAAGCCAGCTCACCTGGTGTCCCCTTCCCTTGTTTCTTTACCATCCCTTGTGACAAATCCTGTTGACCTTTTCTGACAGAAACAGATCACTGTAGGGTCTGCAGAACCTTTATTTTCTTCTCGGTTCTGTGTGTTTTGATCCTTTTGCAGTATGTACGTGTGTCTCAGGACACTCCACCTGGTGTGATCTACCACCTCATGACACAGCACTGGGGCCTTGATGTTCCCAACCTTCTGATCTCTGTCACTGGAGGAGCAAAAAACTTCAACATGAAAGTCAGACTGAAGAGCATCTTCAGAAGGGGCTTGGTCAAAGTGGCACAGACAACAGGTACGTGGGCTGGTAGGCAGCGGGAAGATCAGGCATTCCACCACCCACTATTTCTCTGTTACCCTCATGCATTTGTCTACCCAATTGTCCATCCATCCACCCATTTACCTATTCATGTACCCACACATTCATTCATGTACCCATATATCCATCCACCCCTCCATTCATGTACCTATTTATCCACCCAAGCAGAGTTTAAGTCATCACCTCTGTCTCATATGGGCAGCCTGTTTCATCATGAGTCTTCTGGAATTGGAGTTGGTCATTATGTTGATCTAATTCTTTGGAGACCTTTTATCAGTTGTGAGGTGAACCTTCTTGGTACTGAGCAAGTCTGACTGAGCAGGGATGTTCTACCGGTGTTGTAAGTGTGCATTTTCTTGGGATAGTATATGGCTATGGCCAGATTCCAGGTAGGGGGCACCACAGGTACAGAGTTCTGGACTTGGGAGTCAGAGAGACCTGAGTTTGAATACTTACTCAGACATTTATTGGCTGTGTAACCCTGGGCAAATCACTTGACTTCTCTGGGCTTCAATTTCCTCCTCTTTAAAATGAGAGGCTTGGATTTGATGCTCTCGAAGGTCCCTCCTGGTGCCAAATATATGGTCTCATGAGAGGCCAGGAAGATGGCTCCAGATCAGAAGGACTATGGGGTACACTGTCTGGTTGTCCTGGAAAGTTGACACTGGCAGTCAACAAAAAGACCTGGCAGGGTTAAAAATGAAGGGAATTGAGAAACACATTTTGGGATGATGATGATTATTTTTTCCTTAAAATTAAGAGGAGTTGGGGAAGTCTTCCTGTAGGAGGTGGAATTTTAGCTGGGACATAAAGGAAGCCATGGAAATCAGTGATCAGGGCTGAGGAGGGAGAGCATTCCAGATATGGGGGATGATAGAGCAAATGCCCAGCGTAGAGAGATAGGTCTTGTTAGTGGTACACCCAGGAGGTTGTAGTCACAGGATTGAAGAGTTTGTATTAGGGATGAAAGTGTAAGAAAACTGGAAAGAGAGAAGGGTGCTGGGTTTGAACATCAAACAGATAATTTTGTGTTTGCTTCTGGGGGCAATTAGAAGGTACTGGAGCTTACTGAGTAGGGAATGACATGACTGAATCTACACTTTGGGAAAATCACCTTAGTGACTGAGTGAGGAAGGACTAGAATGGAGAAGGCCTTAAAGCAGGCAGCCCTTGAAGCAGCTATTGTCATAGTCCAAGCCTGAAAATATGAGGGCCTGCATCATGGTGGGGGCAGAATCAGAGGGGAGAAGGGAGAGTGTTGGAGAGATGTTGTAGAGGTGACTTTACAAGAGATGCTGTAGAGGTGAAATCAACAAGAGATGATGCAGAAATGAAATTATCAAAAGATGCTACAGAGGTGAAATATACAAGAAATGCTGTAGAGGTGAAATTGACAGGCCTTGGTACCATATTGGATCTGGGTAATGAGAGATAGTGAGGAATCTAGGATGACTCTAAGGTTGGGAACCTGAGAAACTGGGAGGAGGGTATGGTCTTCTACAGTAATTGGGAATGTATGTGGTTGAGGGGCTGAGGAGCAGTTTAAAGGAAAAGATAAGTTCTGTTTTGGACATGATGAGTTTGAGATGTCTTCCCAGTCTTCCAAGACCTGAAAAGTAGCAGGATATGGGACTGAGGGTTGACATCAGGAGGAGCCTGTGCTTCCATTTGGAATGAGGCCTGAAATTTCCAAGGAGACATGTGGTGACACTATAGCGGCCCCATGTTCTTCTCTGGAAGGCAAGGTAGGGCTCTGTGGGTGCTTTGAAATCCTTGCCCATCTGTACCCTTTCTTCCCAGGGGCCTGGATCATAACTGGTGGCTCACATACAGGGGTGATGAAGCAGGTGGGGGAGGCTGTGCGAGACTTTAGTCTGAGCAGCAGCTACAAGGAAGGGGAAGTCATCACCATTGGAATCGCCACCTGGGGTACGGTTCACAACCGTGAAAGTCTAATCTATCCCACGGTGAGTTGGACATTTGGACCCATGGCTGTAGAGGACCAGAGCAGACAAGTCTGTATTCCTGTGGGAGGGAGGGGAAGAGGCAGAGAGAGAAGAGGGAGGTGAGGGGAGAGAGAAAGGGAGAAGAGAAGGGAGGGAGAGAGGGGGAGAGAAGGAGACTTGCAAGGTTTCATGGGATATATTCCAAGCATGCACTTTAGTGAGGGTTAAGGCTTGACTTCAGTCAATCTATCAATCAGTGAACAAGCATGTATTAAATGCTTATGCTTGCTTGTCTGTTAGTCACTGTTCGGTCATTGAAAGTGTCTTATTTTCATGAACTTCAAATGGGGATGAGTGCAGCTAGGTAGGCAACTAGACAGCACCACTATGAGCTTGGAACACTGGGCCTGGAGTTAGAAAGACCAGAGTTTAAATGTGGCCCCAGAACTTCCTAGCTGTGTGATCCTGGGCAAGTCACTTCTGTAGACCTCAGTTTCCTCACATGTAAAGTGGGCATAACAACATCATCTTTGTCAAGAATGAAATGAGGCAATAATTGTAAAGCACTTAGCACAGTGCCTGGCACACAGTAGGTACTGTATAAATTGTTTTTATTGTCTTTATCATCATCGTTATTATAAGCCAATGGTCAGTCAATCAACAAGCATTTAGTGAGCACCTTCTGTGTACCAGGCACTGTGCTAGGTACCAGGGATACAAAGGCAAAAATGAACAAGACCCTGCCCTCAGGGAGCTTCTATTCTATCCAGGGAATAACATATACATCTAAGGAAAGGCAGAAACTAAGTCCAATTGGATGGCATTTGGCTTGGGACTGGAAGCAGAGGCCAGGAAAGGCCTCATGAGTGGTAGCCACCCTGGCTTTCTGACTTACCCAGGCCAGCCCTCCAATGGTGACATGGCATTGGACTTCATGTTTGGTTCTCTAGCTTTCAAATTTGGCAAAATAGTCTTCCTCTCTGGGCCACATTTAGACAACATGGCCTCTGAGGTCTCTTCTAGCCCTAGGTCAATGATCCTAGGACCCCAGGACCCCGAGTGTTCTCTTGGATGTCCCCAGGGAGGCTTCCCAGCTGAGTATATCTTGGATGAGGAGAGCCAAGGAAATCTTTCCTGCCTGGACAACAACCACTCCCACTTCATCCTCGTGGATGATGGGACTCATGGCAGATATGGTGTGGAGATTCTCCTGAGGACCAAGCTGGAGAAATTCATCTCAGAGCAGACAAAAGAGAAAGGAGGTAATAGGTGCAGGGAGTAAAGGGGAGGTATCTGGAAGGAGAGAGCGAGTTGTGTGGGTGTATATTTGTATATCTTTCCAGTCTGTGAGAAGAGCCCCCACTATTGTGTTACCATCTAAAAAGGAAACTTTTGAAATACTAGATATGGATGGACAGGGTGACCTCCCCTCACTACCTCTTCTTGTCCATCTTTTTGAGCTGGCCATGCTGCCTGTAACAGGCCCCAAACTGGAGGTGACATCATGATTAGAAAGAAATATATTTGTTTCTCAATGGGGCTTTCCCTAGGTCTGAGCTTTCATCTGACCTAACCTGAGTTTGTCCACAGGGGTGGCCATCAAAATTCCAATTGTCTGTGTGGTCCTGGAGGGAGGGCCTGGCACGCTGGATGTAAGTATAGACCAGGGACCACAGGGGCAGGGGAGGGTTTCCTAAGGAAGGAAGAGAAAGAAGCATGAAGGGAGAAGAAAATCACCCTTGAGTCAGATAGCTGGGAAAGTGCTATCAGGAAGCAGAGTGGTAATGTGGGGAGAGAGCTGGCCATGGTGCCAGGAATATCTGGTTCAACTCTGTGGGACTCTGGACAAGTCACCTAACTTTGAGGAGTTCCTGACAACTCACTAAGAGTTGGAAAGTTGCAGAGAAGGGTGTCAGTCTCACCAGTAGAGGAGTTTCCTCACCTGGGAGTCCTTGAAACTGATGAGATCAATGGTCCAGGCACTGTCCCTATTAGTTTCTTGTAGGGGATTCAAGACTTGCAAAGTTTCCACCAGGGAACCCTTCTGGGCTGCTGGTCACCCACCCCATCCCAGGCTTCCCCAAACCCCTCAGGCCACTTCAGAGACAAATAGCCCTCTCATCTGTGCTCCAGACCATCTTCAATGCCATGACCAATGGCACACCCTGTGTGATCGTGGAGGGCTCGGGCCGCGTGGCTGATGTCATTGCTCAAGTGGCGAATCTGCCCATCTCAGAAATTACCATCTCCTTGATCCAGAAGAAACTGAGCTTGCTTTTCCACGAGACTTTTGAGACGTTTACCGAGAGCAAGATTGTGGAGTGGACTAAGAAGGTGAGACTGGTGTGGGAGTGAGAGAAGGGCAGCATGAAGTCAGACCATGCCCAGGCCATGCTGAGGCACTGTGCCAGGGGGCATGCTTGTCAGGAGATGCCAGGTGGGCACAAAACAGACCTGGAAGGCAGGGTCAGGAGGGCCTCCAGAGGGGCACCAGGCCCATGTCAGTTTATACCCTAGCACTGTGATGCTGCTTAAGCATCCAACAAGCAAGACTTCATGAGGCACCTACTATGTGCCAGGCCACACTCAGTGCTGGGTGTACATAGACAGCAGAAAGACAGTACCTGCTCTTGAGGAGATTATACCCTCTGAGCCTCTCCCAGGTCCCAGCTGGGTTGGATTGACACAGCAAGAGAGAAACTGGGAAGCTGACTCATCAGCACAGTCCAGGACAGAAGATATCCCAGACAGTCATGTATGCCCTACTCATTCTGACCATGTAGACACTGGGACATGGAGGGTTCCTCTTTTCCTCTTCTAGGTGATGGTCACTGAACGTGGCTTTAGTCATTCAGCTGGCTGACCCAACCTTCCATTAAGTGACATCCTTGACCAGTAGTCTTCCAAGTGAACACGTCCAGTGACAGGGAGCTCACTACCTCACAGGGCAACCCATTCTGTTTATTACATTGAGAAGCAGTAGGCTTCTCTTTGACTTGAGGTTATGAGGCTCGGGAGGACGAAGATTTTAGGAAGAGGCCTTGATAGCTAGGAGACCAGGTGGACACGGGATGCCAACCAAGGAAGGTTGCAAGGTGCCCTTGGAGGGAAGGGGACAGATGTGTCCTGGGGGAGCCCTGCATCAACATGATTGTCTTAAGCATCATGGGAGCAAATTAATAGGAAAATGAAAATTCACTTTTCTCAAGTAGATGCCAGCTGATGGAGGTAGTCACAGGGGAGCACATGTGTATGTGTGGACTGCATGCTGTATGTGTGGTATGTGCATACTGGTGAAGTGTGTCTATATATCTGATGTGTGCACATGAGTGTATCATGTGTGTGCCCATGCATGCTTGTATGAACAGAGTGTGTGTACAGATATGTGTTGGGGGAAGGAGAGAAGGCAGATCTTCATTTGAAAATAAAATTTAAAGCTAAAAAGAAAAAAGGAAAATACTGCTGGGATGTTCAGTGGGCTGTCATAGAGGACCATTTTAGAGACATGAATGATTTGGGGCCACGGAACCTCCTGGAATCTTCTGTCCAGTCAGGGAGGGGCTGTGATCTGTAGTCGTGGCCACCACCTGTTCTTGAGGGTCCCACTGTCCCAAAGTTGGACTTGTTCTTGACCAGCCTGGGAGCTGGGGGTCCATACTTGCGGGACTGGCTGTTTATTCCAATATAGCAGGAGTGAGGCCCGGGGCTCGAGGTGACTTTGTGGCAAACAGACTCAGGGCCTGGCAGTGTGTGTGGGAGGTCCCCTCAAGCCCACATGCTGGTGGGGGCGGGCAGGGAATCAGCCACAGACCTTCCCCTGAGTGCAGGAAGTGACACCTGATTAGATAAGTATGAGGTCTAGTCTTGCTGGTATGGTTCCTCCATTCCTGGGTAATTTGTTGTAGATCCAAGACATCGTGCGGAAGAGACAGCTGCTGACCATCTACCGTGAAGGCAAAAACGGCCAGCAGGATGTGGACGTGGCCATCCTCCAGGCATTGCTAAAAGGTGAGCATCTGGTCAGGGAGGTTCCCATGGAGGGTGAGCAAAGCCTGAGTGGGTGACTGGGGAATGCTGGCTGCTGGTGCCTGCTTTGTTCCTGGCTCATATGAATGGAGAGATGGATAGATGAATGGATGGATGGATGGATGGATGGATGAATGGGTGGGGGAATGGATGAATGGGTGGAGGGGTATATGGGTAGATGGATAGGAGGATAGAGGGATGGATGGATGGAAGGATGGATAGATGGATGAGGGATGGATGGATGGATGAATGGATGGATAGATGAATAAGGGAACAGAAAAGTGTTGAATGCTCACTATGTACCAGGTACTACATTAGGTACTAAAGATACAAAGACAAAAAGCAGGACCATCCCTTCCCACAAGGAGCTTACATCCTAATGGGAGAGAGGGGCTGCTGCTCAGACTTACCATTTCCATCTGCATGAACTTGCCCTCTCTGCTTAAGAGCAAAAACAAAAGAGGGAGGGAGAGGCAAATAAACCATATTCACCAGAGCCAGAGATGAGATTGACTTCAGGGACAGAGGCTGGACCCTTGGGTTCTGCTAGGGCAGGTGAGGAGGTCAGGGATGCTCTGAGCCCTGTGAAGCCTTCTCTTCTCTGCTCCCTTTCACCTTCAGCCTCAAGGAACCATGACCATGTGGGCCACGAGAACTGGGACCACCAACTGAAGTTGGCCGTAGCTTGGAACCGGGTGGACATTGCTCGAAGTGAAATTTTCACAGATGAGCGCCAGTGGAAGGTGGGTCCCTCAAGGCATGGTGGCAATGCTGTAGGGTCCACAATGTGCTGATTATATTAAGTTGCCTGGTCCTTTCACTGGCAATCAAGCCCTTGGCTTTTACAGGACTCTGATGGTAAACACTGCTGGGTGCTTTGTACACAGTCCTAGACAGTCAGAACCCCAGAAAAAGCCTGTGGCTTGTGAACCCTGTAAGACCTCAGAATTATGGCAGGAATCCATGGGTATGTCAAGCCTTTACTCATGGGCAGCTGCTCCAGCCTGACTCAGTAATAGATGTTTAGCAAACATGTGGAGAGGTAATGTGCTAAATGAAAAGCCACCACTCCAAAGCAACCTAGGGTCTATTGTCACACATGTTGTCCATCAGGCATACAGATGGCCTGTTGTCAGTAAAAGAGGGGTCATGGCATTTTCTGGCATTAAAGAGGGTCCTACTCCTATATTAGAGTTGGGGTCAGGGTGCTTTTAAGGTATTCCCTTCAAACACTGAATCTGGGCACAGACATGTCTATGGAATATGTTAACTGTGCTCTCTGAAGTAGATATCAGCTCATGCTTATTACAGCCATAGAGGAGAAATAGAAATCTTTGGGAAACCCACAGGGAACCCCTAGAAACTGCCAAAAGTTCATCTAGTTGAATTGTTCATTGGGATGACTCCAAATGGGTGAACAGGAAATGACCTTAGTTTTGCTCTGGTCAAACCTCTATGCTCTGGTTGTTTCTGTACCTGACCTTGGTTTGCTCTTGCCCCAGCCCTCAGATCTGCACCCGATGATGGCTGCTGCCCTCATCACCAACAAGCCAGAGTTTGTGAAACTCTTCCTGGAGAACGGGGTCCGCCTGAAGGAATTTGTTACCTGGGACACGCTGATTTACCTCTATGAGAACTTGGCACCCTCCAGCCTGTTCCACAGCAAGCTGCAGAAGGTGCTTATGGAGGAGATGGAACGCTCTGCCTACTCATCCCTGCCCAAGATCCAGATGCACCACGTGTCCCAGGTGCTCAGGGAGCTGCTTGGAGACTTCACACAACCGCTGTATCCCAAGCCCAAGCACAGTGAACGGCCCCGACTGTCTCTGGCTGTGCCACACATCAAACTCAATGTATGGTGCTGCCTTTTCTCACCTTTCACTTTCCCTTGACCTCTGTGTTCATTCCCCATATGGGTAGTTCCCTAGCTCTGTCCAAGGTACCAGATTGTCCTTCCTCACCTTATTCCTACCTGACCTCCATGTTCATTTCCCATATGGGTGGTTCCCTAGGTCTGCCCAAGTTACCACACTGCCCTTGCTTATCTTTTCATTCCTGTGCTGTGTAGCATTTTTCTCAATGCCTTGGATAAGGCATGACTCCAAAATAGTGAGGGATAGCTAATATATTGCATGAGTCAGGATCAAAAAGGAATTTGACAAGCTGGAGCAATGGGCTGAATTTAATGAGATCTCATTCAGTAGGAATAAATTCAGTCTGCCCTTGGGCACAAAAACATTAGTGTAACAAGGAGAAGATGGCATAACTTGGCTACACCACAGTGGTTCTGAAAAGGATCTCGAGATTTGAGTGAATGGTAAAGCAAACTCAGTATGGGTCATCAGGAGTTGGAATAGCTACCAAAGGCTTGAGTATAGGAAAGATGAGCTGTCGCCTCAGAAGGTGATGAGCTCCTCTTCTTCGGAGGTCTTCAAACAGTTTGGACAGCCATTTAAGGGGTTTGTTAGAGTGGGGGTAACTTTCAGTCCTTCAGTCAATCAATCAACAAGTATTTGTTAAGTATCTTCTCTCAGCAAGGCCCTGTGCTGGTCCTTGAAATACAAGGAAAATGAACAAACTAATCTCTGCCCAGAAGGAGTTTCCATTCCCAGGTGGATGGCAACAAGGACTTGGATAAATGCTTTGGTGCATGAGTTGGATTGATGGTTCCTGAGGTCCCTTCCCACTTTGACTTTCTGTGGTTCTCGGATCATGTGAGCCAAATGAAGAGACTGGTTTATAGACAATGCAAAGAGAATTCCCCTTGGCCAGTCCACTTCTGCCAGTCTTTGCCTTACATTTTAGGAACTTCAGAGTCCATTTGACTTGGGACATGGCCACTCTTCCAAGAACAAAATATCCTACAGTAGAATCAGAGGAAATCATTCTCCAGAAAAAGACTCATTTATTTAAAATTTTAGAATCCTGAAATTACAGGCTTTCATAATCAGCTGGTGTCTGGATCAATCTATTCCCAAAGGAATCCCCTTGAAAATACCTCCTATGACTAGTCACCCAGATATTGCTTGGTCAGTTGGAGTCCCCAGGCTAGTCCAGTCTAAAATTCCTTCCCTTCCCTTTTCAGTTTCTCTGAGAAGTCTGACCCAAAAGTTGAGAAAGACATAAGTTCACTTCCCTGTATCTCATTATAATGTAGGTGACCTAGGAAACTTTCTAAGGGCAGAAGTTTTATTCATTATTAAGATCTGACTTCAAGTGATTGAAAGTCAATTATAGAAGGATGTGTTTCCCAAGTGGAATTGTCTTCCATATAATAGGGAATGATCTTGGGCAGACCCTTCCCCACCTCCCTTTGACTCCCATCCTCTCAGTGATGCTTTGATCTCTCTATTCCTTCCTCTGCTCAGAGCTGGTCTCCTGTGGTGGAATTCTAATTATCATGTGCTCACTAGGTGCAGGGAGTGAGCCTCCGGTCCCTCTACAAGCGTTCTCCAGGCCGCGTCACTTTCACCATGGACCCTGTCCGAGACCTCCTTATTTGGGCCATTGTCCAGAACCGAAAAGAACTGGCAGAGATAATCTGGGCCCAGGTAACTGGCAGAGAGTGGATTTCTATAAGATACTCCTTGTTTTCAGGGGGACGTCTGCAGGTCCTCAGTATTATCCAAGGTCAATGGCTGCACAGAGGCAGACAGATGAGGTCCTGGGGAGCCCTGGAATGGCAGGGCATGGGACTTCCCTTGTCAGGAGTGCAAGATTATTTGTGGATGGACTGAGAATGTAGATAGGAGTGGGCAGTCTTCAAAGGGATCTTCCTATGTGGTGGGTTGATGAGTAAGAAGGAAGCATAGCGGTGCTGAGAAGGTGGGGACTTTCTGGAGGTGCAGGGATTGGGAGTGGGGACCTTGGTTCTCACATTGGAGGGGGAAGCAAGAATGAAAGGGAAATGAGGCCAGTCTCCTGCTTATCCTTCTAAGCAAGTCTTCACTTCTTCCTCTCAGTAAGTGAATCTACTACCAATGGTCAGGGTTGCAATGGGGTACAACCTGTCTCCCACCTCCCACACACAGAGCAGTTCTGGTGCCCATGCCAGGCAGTTCCAACCCCCCAATGGGGGCTTTTAGGTGCAAAGAGGAGCAGTAGATCAATGGCTGACCATCACATTAGATCTGGCTAGAGTGCTGGGCCCACCTGTCTCTCCACTGTGATCATGTCTTTAGGCCCTTGAAGTTACATGATGCTTATTCACTTGGCAGGGAAGATGGCATCAAGTGATTTGCAAATGCTGAGTAAATACTGACCACACTGTTCCCTAATGAAGGTTAAGTTGGGATAGGTCAGGAGGGGAGCTTGGAGCCCACTTTCCCTTGGCAGGAATATGGACTGGGCTGGTAGGAGACAGCAATGGATCTCAGTCACTTCTGGTCCAGGAGTCATACCTCAACCTCTATGTTAGATCTCTTGTGTCTCTAAGAACAGGGTCTAGCTCTTGGGGGTTGACTTAGCTGGTAGTATCTAGAAGCCCTTCCTCCCTGCAGAGGGTTCCTTCTCCATAGAGTAATCATTTCCCATAGAGATTCTCCCTACAGAGGGCTCATTCCCCCAGAAAGTGTCCCTCCTGCAGAGGGATCTTTCCATAGAGTTGTCATCTCCCAGAAGGGTTCTCCATGTAGCAGCCTCATGGGAAGGCACCATGAGAAACAGCTGGGATATATTCCAAAGTGCTGGGGTCTGCCTGGAGCTGGCTTCATGGTGGGCTTCGTGACCCAGACCTCTCCCCCGATGTCTCTAGAGCCAGGACTGCATTGCGGCAGCCTTGGCCTGCAGTAAGATCCTGAAGGAGCTGTCCAAGGAGGAGGACGATACTGATAGCTCTGAGGAAATGCTCACCTTGGCTGAGGAATACGAGCACAGAGCCATCGGTGAGTTTGCTTCTTGGCTGATGGGAGTTTTTTCAGGGGTTGACCCCTCTCCTGGGTCACTCTTCCTCCAGTCCCAGCATGGCTGTCTATGCCTGCCTGGCAGGTATGTGGCAGAAGGAGATGGAGCTCAGGACAGTAGCTGACATGTGCTTCCCATCCCTGGACCTTTTAGGGGTCTTTACTGAGTGCTATCGGAAGGATGAGGAGAGAGCCCAGAAGCTCCTTATCCGAGTGTCTGAGGCTTGGGGGAAGACAACCTGCCTACAGCTGGCTCTGGAGGCCAAAGACATGAAGTTCGTGTCCCATGGGGGCATCCAGGTTAGCCATCCTGGAGGAAGTATGTGTGCATGCATGTGTATGTGCATGTGTATAGGGGGAGGGTTTTCCTCCAGAGAACTGGAGAGTTCTGTTTCCTGACTGACCATGGATGTTTGTCCACCAGGGCATCAGCCACTTCTCCTTGGACAGGCATGGACATGGGATGAGGGGTGCTCATGCATAGTCCTAACTCACACATGCAGAGGATGATTTTTCTTATGGCAGCTCTTTGGGGTAGGTAGTGCAGGCAGGTTCTTTGTTCTGAGTTCAGAAAGCAATATCCTGCCCAAGACTGTGCAGCAAGTAAGGCAGAGGCTGCCATCCCTTAGCTGTGGGTCTGGGCTGCAGGGTATCACATACCAGCAGTGCACACCACTCCATGAACTCACAGTTTGGGAGGAGACAGCATCAGCAAACCACAGCTTTGTGGGATGTGCCTCAAGACAGGTGTTGAGGGAGCAGGGAGCTAACTTGAAGGAGTGCATGGTTGGAGGCAGGATGGCAGAAGGTCAGTGATCATCTCAGCAGCAGAGGAGGTGGATGGTTCAGAGGGGATAGGGATCTGAGCTGGGCCCTCAGAGGTTAGGGAGGGTTGGCATCTTCTCTTCAATGTCACTTACATTGGACAACGCATGCCCCCATTTTCTGGCAAATGAAAAGGTTGGAGGGGATGAGCTGGGACCCTTTCCCCAAGTCTAAATCCTTCTGACCCTCTGACTCAACAGCATTAAAGTCCTTTCACTACCAAATCCCTAGATGCTTGTCTGCCCCAAGGTCTCTCCAGGGGCTGCTTCTATGATTATACAAGATAGTCATAGAAGGTTCAAGTCCTCTGATCCAACCCAGTACCAGGCTAAATGGGACCTCCAGCAAGGGAGTGATCTAAGACCAAGAGATCCAGGGTCTTTTCCTGAGAGAGGGTGGTCTAAATTTCCTGTCCTCAGAAGCCACGGCTTGGTAGACTTGGCCGTGCCTGACTGAGAGCTTCCTGGCAGCTGAGCTAGGTCCTGTCTCTTTGGGAGGAATTCTGCCTACCCCCCCAATCTCCCCCCTCCCTTGTGCCTGATCTGGTGCTTATGATACTGCCAAGGCTCACAAACATGTCTTTGCTCTATGAAATTTCTCTCTTTCCCAGGGAAGGACGAAGAGACATGGGGAGCTCTGTCAGACTTAAAGCAGCTCTCAGTGTTGACTATCCACCTCTTTGGGGGTTTAGTCATGTGTTGTGCTTTTGCATGTGTAGGTGTGTGTATGCACACCTGGCCCCAGAGAGGCCTCTCCTGTTCTGCCCAATGCTACCCTTCTCTCCTTTTCTCTCACCAGGCCTTTCTGACCAAAGTCTGGTGGGGGCAGCTGTGTGTGGACAACGGCCTCTGGCGAGTGATCTTGTGCATGCTGGCATTCCCTCTTCTCTACACAGGCATCATCTCCTTCAGGTGCCAGCCTAGGCTTTCTGCACTCTGGTGGGTTTGTTCCCTTTTATAAGGAGCCAGGACTTTAAAGAAATCGGATAACAGGCCATCTTGACAGATACCTCAGTGCCTCCCACTTGACTTTTGGTAGCTCTCCCTCCAAAACCTGGTCTGGTTTCACCTAGTTCCACTTGGTTAAAACAGTTGAGCTAAAAGGGGCCTTAGCAGTCATCTGGGCCAGTGATCTCATTCCACAGAAAAGGAGCTGAGGCATAGAGAACAGAGGGACAGAACTGAGACTCGGGTCCCCGGGTGTCCAGTGCTTTTGCTACCCCACCTGCTTGAAACCAGAGCTCACCATATATCCTTCCCCCCACTCTGGTGTCTGCCCCACTGCCTGGCATGGATACCAGCACTGCTGCCCTCCAAGTAGCTGTGGTCTCACTAGGGAGGGCAGTGCCTCTTCCAGCACAGATCAACGAAGCCATCAGTGGTCAGTTGGGATGGGGGTCTCAGAGAGGCAATGTGGCTAGAAACTGGATTTATCCTGTGGCCAGTCAGGTGAAGAGGCTCTTTGCTTGACTGTCCCTCGGACGACATACCTTGCCCACCCATGGGGGCACTTCCAGAACTCATGCGTAGCTGGTAATACCTTTGAGAACTCAAGGTCGGTCCTACACCAAGTGAATGCTTCTGGCAAGAAGTAGAGGACATGAAGATGTGTAAAAGAAACAAAAACCACTGACTCATGGAAATTGGGTTTCCCAGGATTTAAAGGGATCTTAAATGTCATTAAGATCAACACCTCTGTAAGCATCTGTAAAACTGTACTACTGGTGCACAGATGCACAGCAACATCTTGCTTTTTGGTGCCTCGCTTGCTACACATAATCAGAGAGGCATCAAATAGAATCATCTCATGGTTGCCCTTATTGAGTGATCTCCTGCTATCTTTTGTTAGGAGAGGGAGGTTAAGGTATTGTCTTGCTCTTCTGAGCCAGATGCTTTTTACAGCAATTGACAACAAGCACAGGGAGATCTTAGCTTCCCTGTGCTCTTTAGTCAGTTATGTCACTGTAAAAGTGTGGTCATCTCTGTTCCCTTCTCACATTGTCATCTATACAAAGTGCTCACTACAAATGTGCCCCAGCATCACAAAGATGAGGAAGATATGAGGTGATAGTTATCTATATTCTTTTAACTACCTTTTTAAGGTAACAATATCATCTATGGATTTTTTTCCATTCTTTGATACATTTTCCTCTTTGAGATGTTTTGGAGAAGTACTTAGGGTTCCGGTGTCTTCCCATACAGATTTTCTTGGTATGTACTTGGTCTCGTCCAATCATTTTCCCCCTCTTCATTTTCTTTTGTGCCTTTTCTACTCCCTCATTCAGCACATCATAGACCAAAATTTAGGGTTGGAATGAAATGGTTCCTCCACCAATGGAGATTGATATGTCTCATTATAGAAGTGCTGCTTGATCTGCTCCATTTTCCATTCACTTATTGTCCTGTCGTTGTCTGAGAATGTTTCTGAAATGACTTGGCAGAGTTGGGTCTCATATGGAGCTCCCCATACACTTACCTTTGCCTCTATTGTTTTTTTATTGTTTTAGGAGATGATACTGCTCTACATGTCCCACCATCATCTGCTGTTTTACAAATGAGTTTGTATTCTAAATAAATATTGCCCTCAGATGCCATCTCTCTCTGCGCTTGGGAAGTGGGTACATTCTTGCTGATGAGGATAGATTGTTTCTGGGCACCCTGGGCCTCTTTATTGTGGCAGCCTTTTTTACATCTTTTTTTTTATCTTTGTAGGAGGTAATTATAATCAAGGTGTGGTAGAAAAACACACATTGTTGCTCCTCTAATCTCTTCTCATCAACTTGAGGGCTGAGCCTAGGTGGGAAAAGAAAGCAGGTCAGAGTTTCTACCCTCTCAACAGTGGGATCAGGCCATGAATGGCTACTGTGCTTCCATCCTGGGTGAGAGAGGGAGACCTGGTCTGAAAAAAAAATACCATCTGCATCTGGGGGATAAATTACTCTTCTTTAACAGAAATTTTTCTCAATAGTGAGATCAAACTTTCTCCCAAATCACCCTTTCATTTACATGCCCTGGGTCAGAGACAGAAGTAGGATGCTGAAGAAAGCACAGGAATGTAGGCTGCGCCTGTTGAGCTCAGGAGGCACTAGATAAACCCAAGTAATTTGGAGTAGGCATTTGTAGTCACCTGGACAGAGGTAATAGCTTGTTACAAGGTGTGCCAGGGTGCCAATAGTACCAGCTGTGATCTTCATCAAGACCCTTTTCAAAGCTCACTGGCACCACAATCATCACAATACACACAGGGAATGGTTTGAACTTAATTTTCTTAGCCTCCATAGACTCATGCTCATTGTGAAAGCAGCCAAGAAACCAGAGTATTCACCCCTTTTCTGCGGTTAGGAAACTTATGACCACAAAATGTTGGAGTTGGGAGTCTCGTGGGGTTCTCTGGTTCAACTCCCTCCTTTTACATATGTGGAAACTAAAGCCTGGGGAGCCTGACTTGTTGCCATCTCATAGATGACATAGATGACAGAGCCCTGCTTGGAATTCCAGACTTCTAACTCCCAGGTCAGTAGAGCAGAGATCATAGGGATCTTAGAGGCTGGCTGGTCTACCTACAGCATTTTGATTTCCCTTTACATTTCTATTGTTACAATTTAACCACCATGTGTCTTGGAGTTTAGAACAGAGCTCTTTTCCCTTGAGATTTCCATTGGTGTTTTTTTCCATATTCTCAAGTTCTGGGTCGTTTTGTTACATTGTTTCTTGCACTACAGTATTTAGGTGCTTTGACTTCTCATGCTCTAAGAAGACTAGGGCTGTGATGTCATCTCCATACATCTTGTCTTTGTGATCAGTGTATTTTGTGGGCATACAGAGACCTTGTTTTCTTTTAATGTTACGGCTTTTTGCTCCTCCTCTTTCAGATTGCCCTTCACTTCAATATATTTTATTCCTCTTGTCCTCTATTTTGCTTCTTTGGAGGCGCTCGCCGCAGTGGATTCAAGTTTTTCTATTCTCCTAATTATTGATGTTGTGCAGACCATTTGTTCTTACCTAAGGTTCATTTCTTCTCTCAAGGCTAGGGCTATGGTTGATTGATTCAAAAGGCTATTGAGTTGTCTCTTGAACTATTTTGGAACATCCTGTTAAGGTCTAATGGTTTTTTGGGAATCCGTAATGTTCTGTGTTTCATCAATTGAAGAATCAATTTCCTTTCTCACATTATCTATTGAGACATTTGAAATCTTTTAGTTGTCTAAATGTTCATCTTCCCTTCTGATTTTATTATCTTCCATGTTGATTTATCAACATGTGCTCTAGATTTTTGGCTGGGTTTTCTTCCTCTTAAAGTCTTTGGTGGTTTTAGCCTTTTCCTTTTATATTCTTCTCATATTCCCTTTTGAGGGTGAGTCTACCCTTGGAGCTGGACTTCAAAGCTGTGGGACCTCCCCCCATGTTGTGGAACACACTTTTTACCAACCGCAGTCCCTGCCTGCCATAAGTAACTTCTAGGGCAACTAGACTAGCTTCTTTAAGCCTGGTGAAGTCCTACATGCTGGCTCCTTGTCTTAATTCCATTCTTTAGTTCTCTGGCTGGGCTGGGTGAGTGATTGCTACATTTGAAAGGTCCAGGGAGGTTAAGATGGTATCCTATGCATAGTTTCTGTCACTTTGGGATTCACTAACTTAGGGACTACCCCAGGCAGGATATAGTCCTACCCTCCCATATCTCTTCTACCTGTAGCTGGACAGAGTTGAGGTCCACTGTTCGTTTCAACAGAATTATGGAGTAAGGGCAGGGCTAGTGTGTGCCAGCATAAACTGTAGCAGCAGAAAGATTCCTGAGTGGATCCCAGAGCACAAGCTGGTGGGTTGATATGTGTATACTTCTAGATCTAGAGCAATGGCACCAGAGGGAGTGGGATGTTGTTTAGTATGAGTTCCTGAGGTTGTTACCTTACCAACAGCTGTAATTGCTGTATCTCTGAGAACTAATGACTCTTGGGGTTTGGCATTACCTTTTTTTTCTTTTTGAGACTTAATAGGTACTAGAGGAAATATTGAGTCTTTCATCTTGTTGGTCATGTGACATCATGATGTGGAGGCCAGATAGATAATGCAAGTTGCCCAAAGCCACAAAGGCAAGATTCCGACCCAGACCAGCTGAGACCCTTTGTTCCTGTCGTTTAGGAAGACTGAATAACCTCTGAGTTGGCAGGGACCTCTGAGGTCCTCCAATCCTACTTAGATCAGACTAAGAACACCCACTCTAACAAAGGCTCCCTTGCCCCTTTGGCTGGGTAGCCCTGCCCTAGAGGTGGTTGGGATGGTTCACCTCTGCTATCTGAGGCTGGATTGGGCTTTCCAAAGGGAGAGGGTGAGCTCCTGGGAGCAGGATCTTTTGGGTCCACCATAACTTCCTGACAGGCAGTTGCTCCTCAGAGAAGCTGCCTCGTTGCCTCACACTTCCCTTTGCTTTCCTCTTTAGGGAGAAGAGGCTGCAGCCAGTGAGCTGCCTGGCCCGGTTCCGTGCCTTCTTCACTGCTCCCGTGGTCATCTTCCATCTTAACATCCTCTCCTATTTCACCTTCCTCTGGCTCTTTGCCTATGTGCTCATGATTGATTTCCAGCCCACGCCATCTTGGAGAGAGTACGTCATCTACTTCTGGCTTTTCTCACTGGTGTGTGAGGAGACACGGCAGGTATTGAACACAAGCCCCCTACTTTCAATCCCTAAAATTGAGTCCTGGGTCCCAGCCCTCCCCAAAGATGGCCATGGCTTGTATCCTTTGCCCTGATACCCTGAGCCTCATCTGGTTTCTGTAAAGTAGCTGCCCCTGTCTTCCATACAAATCTGTTGGTCAGTTTTTACTTTCTGGAGACATCATCATCCTTCATGGAGCCCTGGATTTCTAGTTCCCTGTTGAATACCTTATCAGACCCAAGAAGAAGTGCTGGGAAGTAGACCAGTATCCCACCGTCATCAGACCATAGATTATTAAAGCCAGAAGCTCCAAGGTCATCTTCCTCTTCTCTCTGCCCCATTACATAAAACTCAGACTCAAAAGGGTGATGGCTTGCCCATGAGCGGTAAGAATTTGGGAGTCCAAATTCTGAGGCAGAATGAAAAGGTACTTTCCCCTGAATTAAAGATTTCAGGGGAACAAAATACATATCAAATAGAATCAAGAAATACAGGAAGATACAGTTTTTGCCGATGCATCAATGGTTAAGCCATGAGCTTGTTGGCTTTGAAAAGCCAAAGAGGATGGAGAAAGATTAGTGTTTAGACAGGAATACCCTCCAAGGAGTAAGTTAGGTTGGACACTAGATGTGTATATTCCTTTAATAAGAACGGGACCCCTGCCCAACAGTCACACAGAAGCCATTCCACATTTAGTTTTGACCTTCTGTTGCCCCTCCTCTGTGTCCCCTACCATGACAGATACTACCTCTGACCAGTCCTGCTGAAGAATCGAGGGCACTCTTGATGGTTCTTATTTAGTGATGATGGCTGGTCATAGGCATCTATGGGTGCCCTGGTGAAGGTCTGCTTCAGCTGAGTCAAAGCTGGTCACCCTAAATTTGCCCTCCGATGGTCGTGCCATATCTACTCCTGGGTCCCACAGGACCTATGCTGAGAGCCCCAGGCATGATTGTGGCCAGAATCGCCTGATGCACAAGAGTGCTCAAGCCCTGGGCACTTGCCTGAGGCTGCCTTCCCTTCTTTCTTCTGGGTGGAAGTGCCCAGGGCCAAGGGTGACTTTTAACTCTTTGCCCATGCTGTGTTTCTCTCCAAGCTTTTCTATGACCCAGATGGCTTTGGACTTCTGAAGATGGCCTCTTTGTACTTCAATGACTTCTGGAACAAACTGGATGTTGGTGCCATACTCATCTTCATAGCTGGGCTCACATGCAGGCAAGTGACCTAGTATTATCACCTCCTCCTCATCATTAATGCCCTCTCCCACCATGCATCCCCTCCTCCACCCAGGAACGAAAAAGCTTAGAGTTCATTTGTTTTTAAATCTTTGTTCTCTACTTAATAAGCATCAAACAAAATGAATGTTGCTGCATTCAAACTAAGTCAGTGATGGATTGCACAGCAAACTGAAGGTCTCTCTCTCTTCTGAATAGCTTGCTTTTCCCTTTTAAGTGTATAATGACTTCAACCTGTAACTTTCAAAGTTGTCCAGGCTGTCTGTGATTTCTTCTGTCTTTCCACCTGTTCTCTTTTTCGTTTCCCTCCCACTTCCCAATCCTCCCTCAAATTAAAACTAAAACTAAAACCTTGTAACAAATATGCACAGTCAAGTTAAACAAATTCTCACATTGGCTGAGTCCAAAAATGTATATTTCATTCTGCCCCCTGAGCCCCCCATCTCTCTTTCAGAAGGTGGATGGTTGGCATGCTTCGCTGTCATCCTCTGAAGTTGTTGCATTTCAGTCTTGTCTGACTCTCTATGATCCCATCTGGGGTTTTCTTGGCAAAGATACTGGTAGAGATTTGCCTTTTCCTTCTTCAGCTCATTTTATGGATGAGAAAACTGAGGCAAACAGAGTTAATTGGCCACATAGCTAGTAAATGTCTGAGGCTGGATTTGAACTTAGGAAGATGAGTTTTCCTCCCTCCAGGCCTGGCACTCTATGAACTATGGCACCACCTACCTGACCTCCTGGAGGGCTGGTTAGATTTTGCATTGGTCTGAGTCCCATGTTATTGGTTTGTTTTTGTCCAAGTGTTGATATGGGTTTTTTTTTAACTTTTATTTTATTTCTTTAATGAACAAACATCTACTTTTCTCCCTATTACCTGGCACCATTTGAAAAACAAAACACCAAAAAAAATTTTTTTTTTAACAATAATGAACAGTCAAACAAAATAAATTCTCCCCATTTCCTATATCCAAAAATGTGTGTCTCCTTCCGTATCTTGAGTCCCCCACTTCACTCTGGGGGCAGGATGGATGCTTTACCATCTGTCCTCTGGAAATGTGGTTGGTCATTGCATTAATCAGAGTTCTTGAGTCTGTACTATTGATGTTATAGAAAATGTTCTATGTGTTTACTTAATACACTTTGCATCAGTTCATACAAATCATCCCAGGTTTCTCTAAAACTATCCCTGTAATGACTTTTATGGCACAACAGTGTTCTATCACATGCACCTTCAGCCATTCTCCAGTAGATACTATCTCTGATCCTTTTGGGGCAGAGTCCAGGGCTATCACAGCTGAGTAACTCTGGGGCTCTAGTCCCAAACTGTTCTCCCCAGTGTAGACCAATTCATAATGCTACCAACAGGGCATGCATATGCCTACTTCCTCATGGCCTCTTCAGTTTTTGTCATTTTTCTTTGAATGTGAGGTAGAAACTTAGAATTGTCTTAATTTGCATTTCTTTAATTATTAATGTTTTGGAGTATTTTAAATTATAGTATCAATTATATTATAATTTGTGTTTCTTCTTTTAAAAACTGCCATGATCTTTATCAATTGGGGAATGACTTTTATTCTTATAAATTTGAATCAATTCCCTATCCATCATGTTTCTATGGTGTGATTTGTCATTTGGTATGTCCCAGACCTAATTTCTGCCAGACTACTTTTGGTTAAATAGTGAGCTCTTGCCCAAGTACCTGTTCATTGCTTCCCCATTAACTATGGACTCTGGGCTGTCCATCCTTTGGTTTCTGTGGCCTCTCAAAAGAAGACCTTTTTCATCTCTTGGATCATTAGCACCTTTGCTGGAGATGAAAGCCCAGAAACGCAGAGTCCAGATTGGCCGACTTCCCTGCTAGCCAGGGTAACAATGAGCTGCGTTAAATTCCTTATTGAGAATAATGACACTTATAGCTGTGGATTTGTCCATGTCCCACCTGTGTGTGGGGGGGATGGGGGTGGGATGGGGTTGGAACTCACAGGAGCTGGGCCATGGGTGCTCGGACCTGAAACCAACACCCAGGGCTATCCCCAAACCCTTGGCCCTGTGGCCTGGGAGTCCAGGAGGCCAGGGAATCTGCTGCACTCCCTTTAAAGAGCAATGTAAAATTTTGATCCCCGTTATCGATCTCTCAGTCACCCTCACACTCATTTCTTCCCCCTCTTTTCCCATTCATCTTCTTTCTCTCCACACCACACACTCTCCCTGGTCTTCTGGAACAGGTTCTGCTTTGTGACCAAATATGGGCTTTGGGGGATGGAGGGTGGGCATCAATCTGGGCTCTTCAGGTGGTCTGGGGTGGCCCAGAATGCTCTGACCTTTGTCTCCATAGCTGCATTTGGCCTCGGGGGACTCCATTGGCGGACAAAAAGCTGCTAAGCTTCTCTCCCTCACAATGTCTTTTTCTGGCCTGTGGGAAGTCCCAGGTCCCCTCATTTCCAACTCTCCCCTGTGCT
The DNA here is from genome assembly GCA_028658325.1 of Potorous gilbertii. NCBI lineage: Eukaryota > Metazoa > Chordata > Mammalia > Diprotodontia > Potoroidae > Potorous > Potorous gilbertii. The sequence goes on along the minus strand of CM053770.1, from coordinate 298,932,638 downwards.
GACCAGGTTGATCCCAGCGACCCTGTACCCAGGACGGATCATATTATCTCTGGACTTCATTATGTTCTGCTTGAGACTGATGCACATTTTCACAGTTAGCAAAACTCTGGGGCCCAAGATCATAATTGTGAAGAGAATGGTGAGTACCTGCATGTGAGCCCAGGGCGGGGCGAGGAGGACCATGGCAGCATATGTGGGGAGTATGGGGCCAGAGGGCCCCCTTGGCTAGGCATCTACCCCCAGATCAGCCTTCGTGGGCTGGCCCATGGCAGGCTAAGGAAGCAGAGGATTGGGAGGTAGCTGTCCTTCATTTCAGAGTGAGATGGGGGGAGACTGCAAAGCCATGGGAGACCTGAAACTCAGTCACAGTGTCCAGTCTGGTCTTCCCTCACTGCAGCTCATGCCTCGATTCAGACAGTGGCCCTGGGGGAGGGGACATTCCTGAAGAATTTGGGCAGAAGTTCTGTCCCCTGAACCCGGCAAACCCTGGGTCTGCCTACATGCTCAGGGAGGGCAACACCACATAGTCTTGGGGTGGCCTGGGCTGTGCTGATGTGGGCTCTAGGCCTGGGGCTCTGGAGGTGATAAGAAGTTGTGGGATGAATCCATGGGTGGGGTGGGGAAGCCCACATCATGTCCATTGGCAGCTCTACCCCTGTTGTTGCAGATGAAGGACGTCTTCTTCTTCCTCTTTCTCCTGGCTGTTTGGGTTGTGTCCTTTGGGGTCGCAAAGCAGGCCATTCTGATCCACAATGAGAGTCGGGTGGACTGGATCTTCCGAGGGGTGGTTTACCATTCCTATCTAACCATCTTTGGGCAGATCCCGACCTACATCGATGGTACCAAATTGAGATGCTCCCCTTGTTTGCAATTTTGTGCCAAATGAAACTAGAGGGTGCCATGGTGTCCAGAGGGCTGAGTCTTTAGGAAAGCCTGAGTTCAAATCCTGCTTCAGACAGTTACTAGCTGTAGGACCCTGGGAGTCACTTACCTAATGTCTGTTTGCCTCAGTTTCCTTGTCTGTAAAATGGGAATAACTACGGAACCTACCTAGGGTGGTTGTGAGAATCGGAGGAGATACTATTTGCAAAGCTCTTAGCACAACTCTCCACATAGTAGGTGCTTAGTAAATGAAGTCCACAGTGTCATCCCCCACTGCAACTTCTCTGCCGTGCCTAGGGAGATGACTTTGGAGGGGGAGATATTGGGGTTTCTTTTGCATCCTAGGTGTTTGTAGATCAGGGAGGCGTTCTTTGCCTTTTCTCAGGTGACTCCTCTCTCTGTCAGCCCCTGAGGGGACCGCCCTGAGAATCTCAGTTTTACACCATAAGATAAAGCACAGAGGGTTACTGAGCAAACAGCAGTTACCAAGAGAGAAAAGAAAACATCCCTTTCAGCCAAGTCCTGGTGAAGAGCTCCTGGCCTGGCCTCTTGTCTCTCTGCCTTTTCTTACCCCTTGCCTCTGGGCCTGTGGGGAGCCCCCAGTGTGGAAGCTCCCTCTCTGAGTGCAGTTCTGCCTCAGCCTTAGGGGACCCAAGTTGGTGAATGGGCCTCCCCATAGCCGGCAGCATTTGAACTCAGAGCTTCCTGGCTCGAGGGCGGGTGAGGACGTTTGGCTTTGGCTCTGACTGCTGACTCCGCCGGGCTCTGTCCGCAGGGGTGAACTTCAATCCGGAACAGTGCAGCCCCAATGGCACGGACCCCTACAAGCCCAAGTGTCCTGAGAGCAGCGAGGTTAGCAACAAGCCGGTGTTTCCCGAGTGGCTGACGGTCATCCTGCTCTGCCTCTATCTACTGTTCACCAATATTCTGCTCCTCAACCTCCTCATCGCCATGTTCAAGTGAGCCCCATCCTCAGGGGCCCGGCCAGCCGCTGTCCGCATCCTGTGGGTTGGGGGTGGTGAACCGGGAGCAGCGAGGATGGGTCTGGGGGCTAGAACAAAGGGTGCTGGGCTGGGAGTCGGGGATCATGGCCGGGTCATGCCTCTCTCGGAGCCTGTTTCAGGAATGGAGAGCTCACTTGGGTGACCCTCGCATCCTGGCCTGATGGGGTCTGAGGCCGTGGAATAAGGAGGCGAGTGGGGATCGTGGGCTGTGGGTCACGGGCTGCCTCCCCTCCCCCGCCCCAGTTACACCTTCCAGCAAGTCCAGGAGCACACAGACCAGATCTGGAAGTTCCAGCGGCATGACCTGATCGAGGAGTACCACGGGCGGCCCCCTGCACCCCCGCCCTTCATCCTATTCAACCATCTGCAGCTGTTCGTCAAGAGAGTCATCCTGGGCAAGCCAGCCAAGAGGCACAAGCAGCTGAGTAAGTGCAGGCGGGCGCTCTCGAGGACGCAGCCAGCGCGAGGCATCAGGCGGGAACACATGTGCCCAGGCAGGAGGGCTTGTCCTCCTATACTCACACCCACACACATACCACAGGGTACCTGGAACGCTGGCCCTCGTCCATGCCCCAGGCTGGGCTGCCCTCTAAGAGGAGGGGACAAAGGCTGTCCCAGAGGGCTCTGCTGCCTTCTCCTCTCTCCTGCACCTGCCTGCCCTGGGCAGTCAGGCAGACAGAAGGGGGAGTAGCCTTGGCCTTGGGCTCAAGAGTCACCTCCTGATGGCCTCTCTGGTCAGGGTCCCCTCCCTGCCTCTTCCCTCTCTTCACCCTCCCAGGCTGGGAGCCTCCTCCAGAATTAAAGTCTTTCTTTCAGAAGCCCTGGCTGCAGAAAGCACACACAAAAGCGATGTCACTCCTGAGGAGGGAGAGGTCAGAGGGAAGTGGGGGAAGTAGCACTGAGCCAAACATCTAAGACAGGCAGGGAGTCTGAGGAGAGGAGCAGGGGATCATCCCAGCCAATGTAATGTGTGTGAGTGATGGCAAGCAGGCTGTGTGTGTGTGTGTGTGTGTGTGTGTGAGAGAGAGAGAGAGAGAGAGAGAGAGAGAGAGAGAGAGAGGATCAAGATCGAGGGCAGATGATATTTGAACCTGGAAGTAATAGAGAGGCACAGAAGTTAATGGAGTGGGAGAGTGATGTGGTCCAACCTAAAAGGAAGGAAATCATGTGGGTACTGACTGGAGGGTGGACTGGGCTGGGGAGATATTGGAGGTCGAGAGTTTTCAGGTTAGTGATGTTCTGTCATGGAATTCTAGAGGAAAGACAGGCCTGTCAATTGGTCAGGCAACAAGGCTTTCTTAGGTCTTATATATGCCCAGCACTGGGGATACAAAGAAAGGGAAAAGCCAGGCCCTGCTTTTCCTCATGGAGCTCCCAATCTTAAAAGAAGGTGAAAAGCAGGGAGGGCCTGGGGAAGGGGCAAGTGGGAGAGAGAAGAGATAGTTGCACTGATCTCCTCCTTAAATAAAGGACCTGGGAGGAGTTCTCCACTGTCCACCCTCTGTCATCTCTTGTCAAAGCTGCCTCCTCCCTTCTCCCTCTCCTGCCCAGAGGTTTGGGTCACCCCTGCAGTGGCCACCTGGAACCCAGGTCCTGCCCCCTGAGAACATGGGGAGTGTGCTAGCTAGTGGGAGAGTGAGGCAAGCTCAGGCTGAGATTTTCTGAAGTCAGGCAACTGCTGTGGGCAGTGAAAGCATCTGGGCTCTGGGGAGCCAGCCCCAGAGGAGGACCCTTGGCTGGACCAGACTGAGCATGTGTGTTTGGCAGTTTGGGTCCTGGGGCTTTTCAGTTTTGGGCCAAGTCCTCCAGGATTCCCTCTTCTACCCCCATGTCTTTGCAAATTATAGTTTTCCAGGCCTCTGAGCTCTCCTGCCTCACCAATGACACCTCTTTATCTACAGGCTGTGTTCTCATCAGTTCCCCTCCCCTTGAGAGCAGGGCCTGGGTCCTTTGCACCCGTGTCCCCAGATTGAGCAAAGTGACAGGCCCACAAGAGGTCTCTTGGGTCTGCATTGAACCAAGCCTGGCTCCCTTGTGGCCTCTCGCCCTGCCCTCTTGTCTGGATCCTGGAGCTGTGGAGGAGACCCAAGGGCAGGCAGCTGGTAGGACTGCTCCAGGGTCCTGGATGCTTCTCAGATAGGAGCTGAGCGTGTCTGATTATCTCTGTGCCTGGTCCCTCATGGTTACTGGATCACATGACCCACCAGCCAGACCCTGGTGGGGCTGCCATGGGGTGTATGGGCATATCCCAGGCTTTTGGAAATGCTTCTTTCTCCTTCTTTGCCCCCTCCCAACAGAGAAGAAACTGGAGAAGAATGAGGAGGCCACTCTGCTCTCCTGGGAGATCTACCTAAAGGAAAACTACCTGCAGAGTCAGCAGTACCAGCTCAAACAAAGGACGGACCAGAAGATTGAGGACATGGGCAACAAGTGAGAGTGGGTTCTGAGTGGGGGTGGGGGGTGGTTGGCAAGTGGCAGGTGGGTGGTCTGGCTGAGGATCACCAGATGCCAGGTCTTGAGCAGGGGTGCCAGGGGGTGGACAACCTGACTGAGAGTCACAGAGTGCTGGGTCCTCAGTAATACCAGGCAGGCAGGTTGGCAGTTTGAGGGTCATTAGGGTACTAAGTCCTGAGCAGGGGTGCCAGGCAGACAGATTAGCAGACTGAAGGTCACAAGAGTGCCAGCCCCTGAGCAGGAACAGCCAGGAAGTGGGCAGAAGGGCTGAGAATCACCAGGATCCAATAGCACAGAAAAGCAGGGCCCTCTGGGGATACTTGAGAACCATGGCAGGTGGCTTAGGGTTGAAATGAGAGAGCAAGGTGGGGCTGGGGCTTAGCTTTGTGTCCAGGAAATGAAGATCCCCTCTCCCAACTCCCTCCCAGAGAGCCATCCCTTAGAATAGAACAAAAACAAAGGGGGAAGAGGTTCATTGAAACTGTGTCACTCACTATATTTGACTCCTGTGGTCCCCCACCTCTGCAAAGAAGGTTGGGGAAGCACCTTCCCGGTTCTCTTATCTGAAGCCAAATGTGATCCCTTCAGACTGGCACTCCCTTCTTCATCCTCATTGGTTTAGCCATTTCCAGGAATGTGTTTTAGGGGAGGGGAGGACAGAGCAGCTTGGGAGGTTCTGGGGTTACTGGAGACTGAAAGACTCAAGAAATGAGATGGGGGACAAGGAGGGCAAGGGAGGCAAGGCCACTGTGGGGGCTCTGGGGAGGGAGGGAGGGCATTGTGAGCCTGGGGAGGGAAGGGAGGTCATGCAGGGCCCTGGGGGGGGGGAAGTGGGTCCCATGGATGTGGGAAGGTCCTGCCTGACCATGTGAAGACTCCAGTGCCTCCTGTGCTACATCCTTGCCTGGCACCTGCCCTCTCTGAGGGAGGGGGTGCTTGCTCTGTGCCAGGATTGACATCATGATGGACCTGCTGGACCTGGATCACCTGAAAAGGCTAGGCTCTGTGGAGCAGCGGCTGGGGTACCTAGAGGAGCAGGTGAGCCAGGACCCTCCAAGGCAGAGGCACCCACCTCAATCTTTTCTGCAACACTGGTTCAGCTGTGAGATCCCGTGAGCACAAAGACAAGGCATTCTGGTTTGGGGTGGAGGCGAGGATCAGAGGTGGGCTTGGAAGGTCCCTGAGAAATAGGACCCAAGGAAGGGACTTGACCCCTCCCCCCATCCCCTCTGGAGTTGCAACCTGCCCACACCCTGGCAGTGAAGTATTGTGCCCCCTGGGTTAGGGAAGTGGATGCTCCCCCTAGGGCTGGAGAGTCCCGCTGATAAACAGCCACCCTGGCCTTCCTCAGGATCTGCTTTGGCACACTCTGCTTTCTTGAGAAGGGGCTAGTACCCACCTGTGATCACTGAGAAGGGAACCTGAGCTCCTCTTTCTTCAGGTGTTATGGCCTTCCTGGGTGGAGGAAAGTCAAGAGACCTGCCCTCTACCTCAGAAGGGGAAGCACAGAGAGAGAGAGAGAGAGAGGGAGAGAGAGAGAGAGAGAGAGAGAGAGAGAGAGAGAGAGAGAGAGAGAGAGAGAGAGAGAGAGAGAGAAAGTGTGTGCATGCGTGTACAAGTGCTCAGTAAATAACTTTTGTATGCCAACCATTAGAGCTAGAGAGACAGAGATCCAAAGGTGAACAGGTTCTTTAGTGGAGGAGGAGGAGGACAGGCAGCTTTATCCATAGCACAGACCTGGAATGTTTGACTCCATAAGCATGCATTAAGCACCTGCTGTGTGCCAAGTGCCTCACTAAGCCATGTGGGCTCCTGGTTTTCTGAGGCTTAGGCTGGATAGGGGTTGGGGCCTTGCCCTCAGGGGGCTCTACTTAGCGAAAGAAGTACACCAGAAATAAGTGGGACCCCTGACCTCTGATGATGGGGCTGGAGGGAGGCAGGATCAGTGGGAGAATTCGGAAGGTGCCAGGTGGGAGGGTTCTCCAGAGGCAGAGGGGATGGCATGGAGGAGGTTGGGTGGGAGACTGTGTACAGGTAAGATCAAGGTCCAGTGGCTGGAGCATAGAAGGAATGAATCATGTGCAGAGTCAGCTTGGAAAATGCCTCCTTCATTTTTGAGACTGGCATGATGGGTACAACTGCCATGCCCTCCCTGGTCCCACTCATTCCCCCACTTTAAGGCACACATAAGCACTGCTGGAGGGACCGTGGGCCACACCCCAAGTATGATTTCTCAGTGACACCATTGGCACCCTTGGTTGGATTTGAAGGTGACCCTCCTGACTTGTTCCTCAGGGCCCTCAAATGTCCTGGAGGCCTGTTCTGTTGGTCTTGTGTTCTTCTCTGGGTTTGGGGGGAGAAGTGGTGCTGAGGGCCACATCCTGGCCACTTCCAGGCCCAGGAAGCTGTCTCCCAAGTCATGTTTCTTGAGGAGCTCCAAAGGTCTGGTGAGGTGCCCATGCTGTGGATCTGTGGAACCTTCATTTGGAGCTCACCTGAGAGGTGGCCCCAGGCCCTCATCCCTGGGCTGCAGGCCTCAGGGATAGTTGAGCTAATGTTGCCTTAATCAACAGCAGGACTGAATTGAGTCAGTGCTTTCCCCAAGGCTCAGACCATCCTAATGGGACTTGCTGGTGCCTGGGAGGAGGTGCAGAGGAGGTAACAGGCTGATTAGCATGTCTTGATCAGATGTTCCAGTCAACCAAGGCCCTGACTTGGATCATCCGGGCACTGAGGGAAAATGGTTTTGGCTCCGAGGAGGACATGCCTGTCTTGGGTAAGTCTTGTGGGCAACATGCCCAAGGGTACATTAGTAGTGGACGCTGGGGACAGAATTTGAACTCTGATCCCTGACTCAGAGTCAGTTATCTCACCTTGCATTACACTGCCTTCCCAGCTCTGGCTCCCAGAGTCTTGACAGGGATGGCTGCTGCTAGTTATTTTTCCTGCTGTTTAAATACAATGTGGGCATCAAGAAAGGAGAACCCACCTAGCGGGTCAAACTAGCCCCCTCCCCCAGTCAGATTCCTAGGGACTGGTTGGTCATGCCCAGCTCCGGCTCCAGGAGAGGACTCAGTCTTCACTGACAGTCTAATGAAAGTCCTCCACACTCAGGTGTGGGGGGAGGGAGGAGATAGGGAGGAGCTGTGGTCCAGCCTCCTGGGAGCCAGCCCAGTTTCACACGGACTAGCTGAAAGATAATGAAGGTGACACCTGACCTCAGTTTTCTGATTTGTAAAATCTCCCTCCCAGGGTGGTCGTGAGATCCAAATGAGATAATATCTGTACAGCATTTTATAGACCTTAAATGCTGGCTAAATGCTCACTGTGATTATGGCCAGGAAAGCCAGGGATGGGATGGAGGTAGAAGATCTGGAAGATGGGGGACAGTTTGTGAGCCCTGGGGGCTCAGAGTTAGGGTGAGGTGATGGGAGACAGAGTGTGTCCCCCTGGAAGGAAGGAAAGCTCCAGGAGTGTGGTGAAGACGTGTTCTGAGATTCGGGGTGTGTGTGTGTGTGTATGTGTGTGTATGTGTGTGTATGCGCATGTGCACGTGCATGTAGGGGGAGTCAGGAATGGTGGGAGTACCTACCCTGAGGGAGTGGAGCCTTTAGAATCCTGGCGGGGCTCCTGAGATGTCTGCCTGGGCCCACCCCCGCAGTGTCCAGGAAGGTGCCAGAAGGGAAGGAATATGACCCAGGGGACAAGCAGGAAGACACAGAGGACTTATACCACGTGAATGCCCGCCATCTCCTGTACCCCAACTCCACCGTCATGCGCTTCCCGGTGCCCAATGAGAAGGTCCCCTGGGAGGTAAGGGTCTCGGGGCAGGGAGGGGAGAGGCCCCTCAGTGCCAGCCATTCAAGGGAGATGCGGGTAGATGACCTGAGTCATCAGCTGCACCCCAGACAAGATGCCAGCCTTTAGACTTGGTGAGAGCATTGGTTGAAAGATGGTTTCTTCACAGCAGGAATTCCATATCTATGATCCTCCCTTTTACACAGCAGAGAGGAAGGAGAAAGCCACATCAGACCCTGTGGGAAAGTGAGTCAGCTGGCGAAGAGCCTCCTGTCCTCTGCAGGATGCCAGGCCTCTGAGTGGGGAGGGAGCACAGAGATGGACATAGAGAGGTGGGGGGGCTGTCAGGGAGGAGGTAGGTCATCTAGAGGGTTGGGCCAACCCTGGGATTCTGGGTCTACTGCCCTGATCTGTTCAGGGTGTCTGGAGTGGGGGGTGGTCACTCCTGGCTCTATCATGCCACCTTGGAGTCCTCCCATGTTATGGGAACTAAAGCCACCTTGGGAAGGGGGGCTTTCTCTCCTGGTCATCCCTGCAGGGAGCCCCACCCCAAGAGCCCCCGGGCCTGCCTCTTCTCTCTTTCAGTTCTCTGGAGTCTCTGTCTAGGATCAATTACAACACCATGGATGGGCTGATCAACAGGCAGAGTTTCCATGGCCCTTACATGGTGCAGGATGGGCTCTCCCTGTGAGTCAGCTTGGATTTCTTGCACTCCGACACCCTGCTCCTGCCCTCTGGGTCAGGGCGGAACCACAGCCCCAACCCCACCCCCTAGTCTCCTCGAGGTCCTCACTATCCAGTGGGTGATGCTACTTTATGGAAAAGTAGCCACTCTGATTTCATTTGAGCAGGGAACTTTCATGTGAGGAAACTCCCTCCATCAAGGCAGATTGGCATGTTTTCTACAGCCAATAGTCTTGAGAAGCTGCCTAGAGCAGTGAGGGGTTAGGGATTTTCCTAAGATGACTTGAACCTGGGTCTTCTGGGTCCTCCAGCCTCTGGCTGTGTTGCCACATCTAAGAGCCTCAGGCAATGTGTGATGTGTCTTTCCCCGCCCCCCTCCCCAACTGAGCTGGTCCAGGGTTTCCCCAAAAGAGGTGTTCACAGAGCAGGTTGGTAGCAGCAGCTTTCATTGTTTCAAGCCAAAACCCCATCACAAGAAGGTAGCTTTCCATTAGCTGTGGGTCCACCTTGGGGACTGTTCTGGAAAAGTCCTATGCTTACCACACTTCCTCCCTATGCCAGGAACCCCATGGGGCGCACAGGATTACGGGGCAGGGGGAGCCTCTGCTGCTTTGGACCGAACCATGCCCTGCATCCTGTTATCACACGGTGAGTGGCCTTATGGTGGCTGGCTTCCTTTCTATGGGGCTGGGAGCCCCATTACTAGTTTCTTTCATTCTGTACCTCAACGGAAGTCTGGGGAGAATGGAGGGGCCCCTTTGGTAAACTTCCTGAATTCTTTCCAAGTTTGGTGATTGGGGGGGTAAATGAAGATATTGGGGTGATCCAGGGCAGGTGTCTCTCCTCTCTTACAGCTGGCGGCGGAATCAAGATGGTGCCATTTGTAGAAAAAGCATAAAGAAGATGCTGGAAATCTTGGTCGTCAAGCATGCCTTGTCAGAACACTGGGCTTTGCCTGGGGTATGTGGCCATTGGCCGATTGGTTGGTGTCAATGAATGCCCCTTCCTGCCTTCAATTTTTCATTCATTTATTCATTCAACGCATATTTGTTAAGCACTCACTGCACAAGGATCTGTGCTAAAAGGCGAGGGATAAAGAGTTCATTAGTGGTGGTGGTAGAACAATTTCTTCAAGGGCCGTTGACTTCATTGGTGCAGAGCATGGCATCTCCACAAGGGCGGAGGACAATGCTTGCATGCCTCAGGTAGGCCACCTTGGTGAGCAGCCATGGCTCGAATATCCGTGCCCTGTGGCCAACCAGGGCATGATTCTTTCTGGTCCTCAACCAGCAGACACTGGGACCAACCTCAAAGCCCTTCCATCATTACAGCTTCCACTGGGTTGTCATTGAAAATCCTGGGTCTTCCCAAGTCATGGTGTGGAGCCAAAATAGAACTTTGATGGGAGGTGGGGAATAAAGCACTTCCCTTTCCTCTGGAACTTTACAAGAGGGGAGAGTGGACGCAGGGCATGTACCCATCGTTCAGAGCAGGTGGGTCTCATCTTATCCCCTCCTCATCTTCATGACTGCCACCTGTCAGCTTCCAGGCCATTTTTCTGGCATTTTTGATGGACACAGGACCTAGCTCACAGGCGTCTTCACCCCTCTTCTTGCCATTGGACTTGGAGATTACAAAATTTATTTTGATGGTCCCTTATAATAACCTGACCTCCTAATCCCCGAATTCGAATGGCTTTTTGTACTTCCCTTCAGCCCCATAATGATGTGGACACCCTTTGGACCACCCGCCCCTAAGAAACAGACCACTTTGAGGAGTGAGAACTTTAGACTTTCTCTCTGACTATAGCCCTTGATCTTCTGCCCCCTTCTATAGGCTCATACCCCCACCTCCTGCTCTTTATCCTTCCTGGCACCTCAGGACTCTCAGGACCTGATTATCCCAGCCCGCTTTCCTCTCTAGGATTTCATTAGTCTCCATTCCTTGCCTTGGCATTATGGTAGTACAGCTCAAGAGCTGGAAGGACCTTGGAGGTCATCTAGCCCAACCCCTTTATTTTACTGAGGCCACAGAGGTGAATAGCCTTGCCCAAGATCACACTCGTAGTAAGTTGCAGGTCCTCTCATCTCCAAATCTCATGCTCTTTCCACTGTGTGACACAATGTTTTACTCACAACTTTTCCATAGATCTTGTTCTGAGCCCTTCTGCTATTTCTTACTTGCAAAGCCTCATTTCTGGCTAATGACCACTCCAAGGTCTCTGTTCCTGCTGCAGGGCTGCTTCCAAAGACAAAGTTTCCTTGACTGACTTAAGTGACTGCCCTGGGGAGGTGGTAGGTTCTTAGTCGCTGGGATCTGGGTGGTCACTTGTCAAGCAGTTGCTCTCCCTCTCCAGGTCTTGAACCCCATACTCCTTGCAAATATGTTGTTGTGGAAATTCTTGGACAGGTAGGGACTTCTGAGGTGCCTTCGATCTGAGGTTCTAAATTTTAAGTCTGACTCTAAATTTGTCTGTGACTGGTCTGTTGGAGCTTCCATAGAGGGGACTAGGCTGCCTTGGTTCATCTCCCTGCAGTCTGGGTGACCACATTCTAAGAATGTTGCCAAAGGGAGTCAAGTCTTAGGAAAGAATTCGACACAATGGCCTCTGAGGATCCTGCCAACTCTAGTTCTGTAGTTCCTATAGAAGGAAAGGTCCAGCAGAATCCTGGGCTCCAGGCTTAGCTCTGACATTTACCAACTGTGTGACCACAGGCAAAGTCCTTTACTTCTCTGACCCTGGGTTGTTTATCTGTAAGAAGGGGGAGCTGGGAGAAGGGCATTCTCTCATTTGAAAACCCCCTTACTTGTGGACTGAGACTGGCCAGCTGCATGTAATTTTCTGATTCTCTCCAGGGATCCCTGGAACCTGGTGAGATGCTGCCCCGAAAACTGAAGAGGATCCTGAGTCAGGAATTCTGGCAGTACTTTGAGACACTGCTGAAGCAAGGTGCTGAGGTAGGGTGGCCTTGTGCATCCTTGCCTCAGTGGGTGGGAGGTGGTGTTCTTGGAAGGTTCCTCTGGAGGACAGACAGGGCTGGCTGGGAGTAGAGGCTACTAGAGAACTGTTATCCTGAGAGATAAGGAAAGGCTTGGTAGGAAGCAGGAAGGCCAACCTAGCTGGACTCAGAGTAGAGGGAAAGTGGCAGGTTGGGGAGAAGTATGATGAGCAGGATAAGGAACTGGGCTTTATTCAGAAGACAGTGGGGAGCTATCGCAGTATGGGAGCCTCAGGCTCTTAGTGGGGCAAGAGGAGAGTTAATGTTATCCACCTATGGAACATGGATTAGAGAAGAGGGAAGTAGAGGTAGGGAAACCAGTGAGGAGATAACAAGGCATGTGGTGGCCCTGGGCCACCACGTGCAAGCAGAGGTAAGAAGAAGTCTCGTGTCCCTCATACCACCTAACACCCAGTAGGTGCTTCTCCAAGACTGAGTTGGTTTCCTTCCCCTGCTCCACCTCCTCAGGTCTATAAAGGTTATGTCGATGACCCAAGGAACACAGATAATGCCTGGATAGAAACCATCGCCATCAGTGTTCACTTCAAGGACCAGAATGACTTGGAATTGAAGCGACTGAATTCCGTAAGTGCCTTTTGATGCCTTCCCCACTCCTGCAGGATCTGACCAATGAAACTGCTAGTCTCACTGTTGAAGCTGTTGGAGTCTTTGCTTCTCCCAGCAAGAGCAGCACGGTCTGAGTCCAGCCTAGCGGTGGAACAGTCTCTTTCCTCCCTCCCTTCAGGAAGTTCTAGGATTACTACTGTCACTCTACAGATGAGAAAACCGAGACCCAGGGCAGTGAGATGACTCGCCCAAGGTCCCCAAAAGAATAAATGGCAGAATTAAGAGATGGAAATGATTAACAATTTATGGCAGGTGACGCTTAAGAAGAGGGAGGGTTTGGGTGCCCACACACCACTACTCCCAGCATGGACACCAAGAAAAGCAAATGCATTGCTGTATTGACAGACAGCCGTCAGTTGGACCTCACAGTTCTCATTGAGACTTGATGGGGTGAGATCCATGACTGGCATGTGATGGATGGGTAGTGGACACCCTCCTGTGATGGCCCTACAGTAAGAATACGACTGGTAGGAGGAGGATATTGAAGCAGTGGGTGGCAGATGTGTCCAATGGACAGCCTGGCCAAAGAAGGGGATAGATATGATGAGCTGCAGACAAAGATCATAGGCAGAGGCTTGATGAGGAGGAGGATGTCTGGGTGAACCAATGGATCAATTCTTGGCTTGTGCTGCTAGCACTTCTTTGAGCTGCCTTAGTGATGATTCATTCTCTAAAAGGTCAGGGAATGGCAAAGGGGACTTCTTTCTTGAACAAATCTGGTTTTAACCAACTAGTCAAGCAATCAGCAACCATTTAAGTACCTACTATGTGCCAGGCTCTTGTTGGGCACTAGGAGTGCCAGGATAAAAAAGGAACAGTCCCCACCCGCAGGGATTGAGGAGAGGAGACGTGTACCATGAAGTTATATACCAAGTATATACAAGGTGATAGGAGGAGGGGAGCAGGGAGCTAGGGAAGGCTGCAGGTAGAGGCTGTGTTGAGTTGGGTCCTGAAGCAAGTCAGAGATGATGAGAGAAGGCACAGGCCTTCCAGGCATGGGGAGTGTGCACTGCAAAGTCATCGAGAGGAGACGGAGCATCCTAAGTGAGGACACCAAAGAAGGCCTGCTGAGTGAAGGAGCTTGCTCTCTCTGGGAATTTCTGATGCAGGACAGGGAAGTGTAATGTCCTGCACCATGGCAGGTGGAGCAGCTAGCTTCAAGTGGGTCAGGGAAAGGCAGGTAGCCTCCCATGGACAAAGCTGTACAGCAAAATTTGACTGGGGAGGGCTGGGACGCTGAGGCGAAAGATTCAGGTAATGAACAGCTGCCTCCTTTTCTTTCCAGCATCTCCAAGTCTGTGACCCAGAGGTCTCCATCAGATGGCAGGTGGTCGACAAGCGGATCCCCCTCTATGCAAATCACAAGGAGATCCTTCAGAAAGCTTCCGCCCTATTTGGTGCCTATTATTAAGGCCAGTCAAGCACTCCATGTGTCCTAGCACTGGAGAGCAGCAAAGGACTGGTCTTTTGTTGACCAGAAATGAGTCATCTGGTTCAATGATCTCCACATCTATTACAATGAGAAAGATGTTTACTCTGTTTCTCAGCCCCCGTGGACTCACCATGATTCTCCTAGAGGTGGGGCTGAGACTCCTGGTGGGTGCAGGCTGCCAACCTGGGCCAGATGCCAGCAGAAGTATCAGAGTCCACCTTAGAGTGCTGACCTTGACCTCCTCCATGTCACACCCTGTCTCCTTGCAATTCAGACTGGCAATTGGATTGTCCAGAAGGCATTGATGGTAGTGCTGGGGTTTGGGGAAGGGGAGCATGCCTAAGATCCAGATCTGGAGTGAAGGACAGGGAGGGCCAGGGACTTGTCTTCTCTGCAGAGGATCATCTGGTGTCCTCAGGGGAGCTGCATTCCCTCTCTTCACCATCTCCAGTCCCCAGGAGAGGCTAACCTGAGAGACCCACTGGTTTCCAGTCCATGCCATCCTTCTGTTATTTTCCATAGCATCTTCCCTGCCTTTGCCCAGGGTGCTCCAACTACTGCTAGGCTCCATGTTCTCATGAGATTGCCCCTAGAGCTTCTGTCTGTAACTGGGACTTAACATGGATCTAACACCCCCAGGCACCCTCTCGCAGGGAAGTCTCAGGACTATGGTCTGGGGACATTCCCTATCCACAGTAGGTGCCAAACTGTCATAAGTAAAAGTGTCCCAGGGCTTCATGGGACCAGCAGGGTGGGGCTGATCCCCATGAGAGAGGACAGTTCCTGAGGGCTCTAGCGAAGCCTATTCATCATTTCTTTGTGTCTTCTCATGAGATCTGCCATGACCAAGTGACTCTGAGGATGGGGGGACCTGGTAACAGATGTGACATTAAAGCTGCTCACTGGCTCCTCCTCACACTCTGCTGCCCTCTTCTGTGTGGGTTGACCTGGAGATGCTGATCAGGATAAACATGGGCTTGAGTTGGGGGCAAGGATGTCCTTGAACTTCTATAGCCTTGGTTTCCCAGAGATGGCAGAAGGTAGGAGAGCTAGGGACCACAGAGCTGCAGCTCATTGTCCCTCAGGTTGAGCCACTCCCAAGACCCTTCCTCTCAGTCTCCAAGTTTTATCCCACAGCACTGACCCACATGCCTGCCTGATGAAACTCAGAAGGCCTAACCCTGTGGCATTCTGACCCCTGGGGTCATGCACAACACTTCCTGAAGCTTTTCTCTGGAGCCTCTTTCTCCCCAAGACCTCATGCCTGGTCCTACATTCTTTCTCCCCACCACTTCCAGAACCTGACTAGGTTTAAATCAGGGAATTCCTGACTCTCAGATCATTCCTCCCAATGCTCCCCATGATCCAGCATCATTCATGGGACATTCTCCATTGTGCATCCTGTGACCCACATTCTTCCTGGCCTGTCATGGCCCCCTCAGACCTGGCATGTTCCCTCTCTTCCTTGGTGGACCCTAACAGGCAGTCTCATTGTCAGGCTATAGGTGTTGAGTGGGAAGACCATAACCAGAGCATTGGTATGGATATTCCACTGGTATTGGGGGATCAGGGACAGTCAGGGATGCATAAATAGAGTCTGGAAGGATTTTTGGTGCTGAGAAGAACTGAGATGTCCTGGACTCTTACCTGGTTCTACAGTACTCTGAGGCCAGAACTTGGGTTTAGTACAGGTCTCATCTCTGCTACCTTGTTCTGACTTGGCATAGATGAGATCCATGGGGCACTGGGGCCAGATCAGTCTGATGAAGAGCCCTCTGGTTATCTGGGACTATCTTTAGCTGGCAGACATATAGTGTTCCAGTCTGATGACAGATGCATGCCCACTGGAAAGAGATCTCAGAGGAGGGATTTTGTTATCACAGGATGAAACAACTGCTAAGCGACCCAGAACATGCCCATGCATGTAGGAAGGGGCACTAGGTGGGGGGATGTGTCCCTTTGATTGTTGAGGAAAATGAGCTCATAGCATCTTTATCAGTGACTTGGGAGATAGGGAAGGCATGTGATTGGCTCGGTAGAGGACGCAAAACCAGGAAAAAAAGCAGCTAATAAATTGAATAACAGTCAGGGTCCAAGAAGGCTGTGTGGTCTAGAGCATTGGGCCAAATATAATAAAGTGAATCTAAGAGGAATAAACACAAAGTTTTAAAAAGAGTCAAAAATTTTACCAGATTAGATGGGGGCAGTATGGCTATAGAACAGCTCATCTAAATCTGGGGACCCCCAAATCAGTGCTACAAGCTGATTGTATGATATAGTGCTTGGACTGCTTTAGGAGAAGAGTGTCCAGAACTAGGGAGAGGGCAGCTCTGAGCTAATCCATCCTGCTGCAACGACATTGACAGTGTTGTGTTCAGTGCTGGGTTCCCCACTTTACGAAGGAAATTGATCATCTATGGGATGACCAGAGGAGATGAGGATGGTGAAGAGATTTGAGTCCCTGTTGCAAGAGCATCGGTTGGAAGAGCATCCATGGACACCTTGACCAATCAATTGGTTGGTTACTATTGACTGAACTTGGAACCCAAGCTAAGGATTCCTCCGGGCTGGGGGTGAGGGGAGGAAACTAGAAGCACATGATAGTATTTGGAGGAGTTCACAACTTGAGAGATGTGATGAGACTCCTACATGATAAGAGAATCCTGACTTTCATGTTTTGAAAGAGCAGGGATTTCACACACAAATTCGGATTTCAGTCCCTTGGTGTCTGAGTACAGTTGCCACATGTTGGTGCAGTTAAAACAGTTCCCAATTAGTGGCCAGTCTCCTTTCAAGAAGTACCCGCCAAATTTTGCTGGAGTAGTCATGGGGTAGCTCTGTGGTGGGGGATGTAGGGAGATGAAGCAAACATGACAGATGGCCAAAAAGGGGAGTGGGTTGCCCTGAGAAGTGAGGGCCCCCCCCATTCCTGGAGGTCTTTCAGCCAATGACAGACAGTCCTTTGTTAGTAATGCGGATGTCTCGCCCAAATCTGAGCTGGGTCCTGTGAGCATGACAGTAAAGACTCCTTTTTAGAATGAAGGTTTGATATTCATGAATTATTTGGAGGTAGAGAGTGAATTGGCTTCTGTAAAGGAAAACTTGGAGAAAGATGGCATAATGTTTTGTAAATAGCTTCACATCTCATTGGCTCTGACTTTGAGTGCAAATCCACAGGGGCTCCATCTCAGTCTGCCTTCCACAAGGGATAGTACTCTGTCTTCCCCAGCCCAGGTCATCAAGGACTCTGTCTAAGGATGTCTCAGAGCCCTGTCCAGCTAGGGTCAGATGGCCCTAAGTGGTGAAACAATCCTAGAAGATGAACATGCTGAATTTGAGCAGATTTGGGAGTCCAAAGGAGCAGGGCGAGGTGTCATGGGTTCTTCTGACAGGTTTCCAAAATTGCCTCTGAGCTGTCCCTGGGAACCGTCCTGGCCCCCATCATCAGTGTCCTGAAGGGCCATGACATAGCTCCTTGTTATTATTGCTAATTGTCTATCATTATTAGAAAGCCAGGGTTGGGAGGGACCTTGAAGACGTCTGTGAACATAGGCTCATAGATATGTAACTGGAAGGGACCTTGGAGGCCATCCTTTTACACAGGAGGGAACTGAGGCCCGGAGAGATGAGGTGACCTGCTGTGGGTCACATAGCATGCATATGAGGAGAGATTTGAACTCTGGTCTTCCTGACACCAAGTCCAAGCCCTGCCTTCTACACTAGGCAGCCTCTGGTTGATCCAGATCAGGGGTTCTTCACCCTTTTGTGTTCCTCTGATGAAGTCTATGGAACCCTTCTTAGAATCATGTTTTTGAGTGCACAAAATAAAATACACAGGGCTCATTAAGGAAACCAGGTATAGTAACACACGGTCATAAAGATGTAGAATGAATGAATATATAAACTTATAGAAATAGTGACCCCAGTTCAAGCCACAGATCAGAACCTCTGGCCTGTCCTCCCCTTCTCCCTTTCACAGAGGCCTGGGGCATCATGGAAACCTTTGTTAGTGCCAGGGTTGGTGGAAGGGCTCCACCCCAAGGCTCCAGTCACACCCTTTTCAGATTTGAAATCCCTATCTATATTTCCTGACTTGATTTCCCTAACTGTCCCAGGGATCCCTTTGTGATTCCAAGTTCTCTGCCCCTTCCTCCAATCTCTTTTTTTTAAATTAAATTATTTTTCATTTTCTGCATTCACTTTGATAAGTTTTATATTTTCTCCACCTCCCAACCCCAAAATGGCATGCAATCTGATATAGGCTCTACATATACATTCTTATTAAACATATTTTCACATTAGTCATATTGTATAGAAGAATTAGAATGAATGAGAGGAACCATGAGAAAGAAAAAAACAAAGCAAAACCAGACAAAAGAGCAAATAGTATGCTTTGATCTGCATTCACACTCCACACTTCTTTCTCAGGACCAGACTTCTAATCTTAATTCAACAAATTAGGTGCTTCTAAATTTCAGTGCCTGAAATTTTCACTATTAGAGATTCATTATTTTAGCTAAAGTATTAAAGCCCTGTACTGCACTTTAAAGGGGTGACAAGGTGACACAGAGAAGGGAGCACCAGACTTGGAGTCAGGAAAGCTCATCTTCCTGAATTTAAATCTGTCCTCAGACACTTAGGAGGTATATGACCCTGGGCAAGTCACTTCACCCTGTTTGTCTCAGTTTCCTCATCTGTAAAATGAGCTAGAGAAGGAAATGGCAAACCCCTCCACTATCTTGGTCAATAAAACCCCAAATGGGGTCACAGAGTTGGACATGACTGAAAATGACTGAACTGATTGCACTTCAAGTGTGTCTGGCAGGAAGGACAGGTCAAATAAGCTATGTGTGCCTGGCCACCCACACTATAGAAACAGACAGATTTTTGAAGAATCCTGAGGCAGCTCCTCTTGGAGGAAGACTCAGGACAGGTGGGTGGGGCTGGGTAGCACAAAGGCAGCCAGGGATGGTGCCCCAGTCAGGGGCTTTGGGCAAAGAAGGGTTCCTGGAGGGTCTAGAGCACCATGGGCCCTTCTTTCCCCTGGGGAGAGCTAGACACCTCCAGTCTGGGGAATAAATAGTGTTCAGAAGGTCACAGGGAATGTGTTCCCATGCCCAGGGGACCCATCCTCCCAGGAAAGTGCAAGATCCATGCCTCGGTGGCTGCCAGACCTCTGGCCTCCTCAGTCTAGGCCAAAGCCAGCTCCCTTCATCAACTTTCATTGCCAAGAGTCTTTCATGTGCTCAGGTGTAGATTTGCAGCTCAGACATGGCTTGGATTTGTGTGGCTTGCACTTCTATCATCTTCATTGCCTCCCTGTGGGCTCCAAATAAACAGATTTATCAGTAAGGCTGTAGGGCTTGGCCTAACATGGCCCCTGCCTGTATTCAGGGCAAGCAGAGATGTGCTGACCACTTCAGAACCATGGCCAGCACCATAGGCTGTGTTTTCCCTGAGAGCACATCCGGGCAGAGCAGAGTGTCTTAGCTAAGTTTAATGGCCAACTTCCCACTTCCAGCAGGGGCACACTCTGGTCACTCCCCCGAAGTCACCCTCCACCCAGCCGGGCTATATTTTGTATATACACCATCTTTAGCAGTTGGACTGTAAGCTCCTTGGGAGCAGGACTGCTTTGTTACTGTCTTGGCGTCCCTAGCGCCCAGCCCAGGGCATGGCATAAAACCTTGCTGGTTGAGTTGTAGATCCTGGAAAGGTAGGAGGCTTGAACCCTAAGAGCTGTTTGTCTCAGTCAGTACCCTGGTCGACTGGTCAGTCAGTCTGTTAATTAGCTGATCTGTCCATTGGTCAGTATGTGAGCCAATCAACCGGTTGTTCAATTTGTGTGTTGGATTGTCAGTCCATGTTCTGGTCTATTGGCCAGAACATATGCACTAAGAGTTTAATAAGTGCTTGTTGACTGAGCAGCCACTGGACGCCCAATGCAAGACTGGGTTCTGGGGATGAGGTGGAGAATACAGAAGGGGATAGTGTGGCTGCTGGTCTTGAGGAGGTTATGATTTCTTGGTGGAAGCCAGGCATAGACACTGGCACCCAGGAATCCTTGGAGCTGGAAGGGATGAGATTTGAGAACCCCGACTTGGCTGTCAAGTCATCTCCACTTGGGCAACAAAATAACAGATTGAGTTGCACCTGAACAGGACATGGGACCTCCCAGGGCTAAGTTCTCAACAGGTCATACCCAGGATAGATTCTGCGAGACTCTTGGAACCTGTCTTGCCTCTGCCCCCCAACCCTTGCTTTTCTCCCCTGCTGACTCCCCCTCATTTTCTTTCCCTTCTGCTGTCACCTGGTGGCCATTGTCCCATAAGCTTCTCCCCAGGCCTCATCCTGTGCTCTCCTTTCATGGCTATGACTGGAGTTGGAAAAGTGACAGCTTGTCAATGGTGAAGAAACAGTAGCAAGGGTGCCATCCCCAGAGCTGTGTGACTCCAGGCAAGTCACGCAGCCTCGCTGGGCCTTTGATTTCTCACCTGAAACATGAGGGGCTGGACAGAGATGTCTGGCCACAGTCCAGAGATCCACTCTGCTCCAAGCTGGGCCAAATGACATCTCCCCCTCCTCCCGCATTTGAGTGTGAACTTGCTTTAAAGAGAGAATGTATTTTACTTACTCTCTTTGAATCCCCAGTGCCTCAAGCAGGGCCTGACTCAAAGTAGGCAATTGACAAATGCTTGTGGATTTACTGACTCACTAGGGACAGGTGCCCTAGCCAAGATGTCAGTAAGAGATAGTGGTCAGAGGTGTGTGTGTGTGTGTGTGTGTGTGTGTGTGTGTGTGTGTGTGTGTGTGTGAGTTCTATATTAAAGAGGTTAGATCCAAATAGCTACAAACTGCTCCTTCAATTAGTGACTCATCACTACATCCTCTCCTGAGACCTATTAGAGAGAGACAGAGAAAGAGAGAGAGAGAGAGAGAGAGAGAGAGAGAGAGAGAGAGAGAGAGAGAGATGGACAGATGAACAGACAGAGAGAGACAGACAGAGAGATAGAGAGACAGAGAACAATGGAGATAGAAACAGAGACAAAGAGAGAGAGGGACAAAGAGAGACAGAGAGAAAGACAGACAGAGAGGAGGGAGACACAGAGACAGAGAGAGACAGACACAGAGATAAAGATCAGAGAGACAGAGACAGAGATAGACAATGAGTCTCCATGCCTCCCACACCCAGTTAGGTGACTAGAGCCGGAGCACACTAGCCAGGCTGGCACTAGGAGACAGCAGTCAGAGCTCTCGCTCTCCCTCCCTCCCCTCCTCTCTCTTCTGTATTAAAGATGTTAGATCAAATTAGCTACAGAAAAGCTGCTCCTTCAGTCAGTGACTCATCACTACATCCTCTCCTGAGTTCTATTGTTTTAGATGGATCTAAGCATGTGTGTGTGTGTGTGTGTGTGTATGTGTGTGTGTGTGTGTGTGTGTGTGAGAGAGAGAGAGAGAGAGAGAGAGAGAGAGAGAGAGAGAGAGAGAGTGATAAAAAGAGGGAGAGAAAGAGAGACAGAGAGGAAGGAAGGGGGGAGGGAGAAAGAGACAGAGACTGAGAGAGTGAGTTGTCATGCCTCACACATCCAGTTAAGTGACTGGAGAGGGACACCTGGGGGGGCACCCTAATCAGACTGACAATGGTAGAGGATAGAGGCAACCATGGGGAAAGGGCAGGTGGGCAGGCTTGTATAAACTGATGTTAGAACCAATCAGTCGATCAATCAGGCATTATCCATTGGGCACATCCTGGGTGCCACACAGTCAACCAATCATAACACTGAAAAAGAAAAGAAAATTGAAAGGCTTCCTAGAATCTGCTTTCTGCCCTGGCCACTCCTGGCTTCAGGAACCTCATGATGAAGTCACTGTGTCTCCCTCCTCCCTAGTGAGCAGCTGCAGACTCAAGACACAGGATGAGACTCTGTCTCATGTATGAATTTGTTTCACTCTACTTCCTTGTGATGGAGGAGGACAGGGAGAGGCTTAGGGGCAGGGGCTGGTGATGAGAAGCAGCCAGAGGAAAGAATAAGATGTTTTAAAACTACACAAAAGGAAGTTCAAAAGGGGAGACTAACCAAGGAGCACCAACCCAAAGGGTGATTTCATTACTCCTTTGTTAGATTTATAAGTACTGGAAAGAAACCAGCGGCAGATCTGAAGTTGATGGGTTTTTACACAGTCTTCTTTTTGATCTTTATATCTTGAAATGTTTGTGTTCATTGGTAATTGTTAATCACAATGAAAAAGAGATTAAAATGAAATAGTGACTAGAGCTTGGTCAGGAAGTGGAATCATGCCTGCACAACCTTGGATCAGCCACTTCCCTTCATGAGCATAGGGAGAACAAGAGTCTGGAAAGGGCTTTGGGATCCTTAAAGTCTAGTCATTGTCATCTCTTCCACTTACATCTCTGTGGGCTCTACACTTGGGCTATGTGAGACATTTAAGACACACTTCCTGCCCACAAGGAGCTTAACAATCACTTGCTTCCTGTCTTTTCCTATTGAGCTGAGATATCAAAATGAGATGATCTAATTAAACTGTTGTAAAGCCATAACCACTAAATTGAGTGACTGAAACAAGACAGAATCTGAAAGGAATGAACATGGCCAGTGGGAGCTGAACCCATAAATGACTTATCAAGGTTGATATGTCCTCCTAGACAACAAGTCAGAGAAGTGACAGTGAGAGATAGGTTTCTGGATAATTTACAGTCACTTGGCCCATGGTCCTCATCCCAGTGCTTGGCACCTACTAGGTGTTTAATAAATGTTTATTGAGTGACTGGGTAACTGACAAGACTTGTCATACAATGTTATACAAATAGAAAAATAATTTATTGTCCAGTCAAGCAATAGGGTGACTTGGGTGACCCCCTAGGCCAGTGACTTGGAATTGGTAAAAGATAGGCAGATATTTTTAAATGCCTCCATTCTCCCACTTTATTCTCTTTTCCTTTGTGTTCTGGAAGCACCTAAGTTGAACTCAATTTTCAATACCATAAACATTTATTAAACACCTACTAGGTGCCAAGCACCTACTGTGTTAAACCTTGGGGATATAAATAACAAGGAAAACAGTCCTTCTCTCAAGGAGCCTATAGACTAGGGGGAGACAACACCCAAGAAGAGCCTGGGAGGGGGGGTACCAGGGCATGCCTAGTCCAGAGGTATCTTGTTCTGTGCAGGTGGAAAGTGGAGATTCTGCCATCCTGCCCTCTTCCCTCCTTCAGAAGAGAGAGGAAGCTGAGGGAGGTGGGAAGGTTTGCAGATGGAAAATGGAGAGTGAGCTGGAAAGTCCCAGTCCTCCTTCTCTGGACACGATCCTGTAAATGGCCAGGAGGGAGACATTTTAGGTGTGCACTGAAGGAGGAGAAAGCCTTTTGGAGGTGAGGGTTACCCCAAGGCATCAGCCCCAGAGGAGCAGAGTTTGGGAGCTCCCAATGCTGGATCTTGGGCAGAGCCTCTTGTACATGATCTATCTTGGAGTCCAACGACAATCACAGAATAAACCAACAGCTTTTAGGCCCTGCTCCATCAGAGCCCTCAGAGACTCCTCGAGGAAGCCAGGGAGCTGGGCAGTGTTGAAAAAGTTTATTGCTAATGCTGGATGACAATTCACTGCACTGGATCTTGATGGAAAAGGCTCATGTACTCTGACAAGACACAGTACTCTTTTCTGGGACCCAGGCAGGGGCAGGTGGGGATGACTGTGTCTGAGCTCATCAGGCTTGGGGCTGGGGGAGGAAGGGAGGGAGGCAGAGAATCTAATCAGCCTCCTATGGAGAAGGAAATCTGAGATTCTGACTAGATGAAGGGCAGATGCACCAGAGTGAACTTGGAGAAGATCACGAATGAGGGCAGACCCGCTCATCCCATGAATGCTTTGCTTGGGGAAATGCAGCACTTGTCTGGGGAGTCCTGAGAGTCTGGCCTAAGCTTTTAGGTGCTTCCAAGCTCTATGAGATGGGAGGGGGCTCATGGATGAATGAAAAGAAGAGTGGAGGCCTTTCCAAGGTTAATACTAGGATAAGTTCCTCCCTATTCCTGCCTCCCCTTCCCCCTCCACTTCTAAACAAATATTCATGAAGCAAGCACCCCCTGCACCCTGGGCCCTGGATACAAAACCAAAAGGAAATGAAAATGAAGGCAACAGTATCCTGGATTTTCAAAGGAAGCTAGGGACAGTCACCCTGACCGACTGTGATGGGGGCTAAGGAAGGCGGAGCCGCAGCAGTGGGAGCAGAACCTCCTTCCCCACCCCCCAAAAGATGCCAGAGCACTTCAGCAGGGTGGGGGTGGGTTGAGGGCTGGAAGCCCCTCAACCTTTCCAGGAATCTCTGTGTTAGCTTGTTAGCAGAGCCGGCTATGGCTGTGAGGAGGACATATATGTAACCGCCTCAGAAGTGCTGTGGCTAGTGTCTAGTACCCCTTGGGTCACTCCCCATCCTGGAGCACTGAATCAGGGCAGGCAGCAGTCAGGCAGATAGTTCAAAATTCCAAGGGGACCCCAGCGCTCCCCTACCATGATATTGATGATTTCCTATTGTGGATGTGAGGAGGGGCTCCAGAAGTACTCCTGATGTGAGAGAAGGGAAAATCGAAAATCGAGGGAGGGAGAGAGGGAGAGAGGCAGAGAGGCAGAGACAGACAGAGAGACAGAGAGAAATAGAGAGGCAGAGAGAGAGAGAGAGAGAGAGAGAGAGAGAGAGAGAGAGAGAGAGAGAGAGAATGAGAAAGAGCACCTTTCCCTCGATCAGGGAAAGGGAGAGACCCATGATGGGTGGAATGAGCCCCAGAGCTGGGGTCCATCTGAGTCCCTTGTCCCCCAGGTGGCTAGGCACTGGGTAGGTGAGATGGGAACCCGCCCCAGGAAGGATGGGTGTGGGAATGAGGGAGGGAGTTAGAGAAAGGAAGGATGAAGGATGGAGGAATCGATCCAATGACAACCAGGGCGGGTCCTGGTCAGGAGGGAGGGGAAGGTTGGAGTGGAGGAGATGGGAACAGCTGAGCCCAGTCCAGGGGCGGGGCAGGGGAGGAAGGAAGAGAGAGGGAGAGAGGGAGAGAGAAAGAGAGAGAGAGAGAGAGAGAGAGAGAGAGAGAGAGAGAGAGAGAGAGAGAGAGAGAGAGCAGAGCTCCCTCAGACTCCCACCACTGCATTCAGGAGCACCCCAAGGAGCAGCCACCAGAGTGACTGAGCTCCAGCCTCCTCCCTGGGCTGCTCCATCATGGGAAGTCCAGACCCACCTAAAGCCTGTCCCAGCAGCTGCTGCCCTCCAGAAGGCAGGCAGTGAGCCCTCCACCTCAGGTCAGTCATCCTTTGAATGCTTTCCTTAAGCTTTGGTTTGACAGGTGAGTGAGAGCCCCAGGCAGGCAATGGCTCTGGGACATTCGTGGGAGGGATGTGCACACACATACATACACAAATTCATACTCATTCACATACACACACATACACTCTCTCTCTCTCACATACACACACTCACACACTCATACACATACACTCTTACACACACACGTATACACACACTCATACACACTTACATACACACACATACATATACACACACACCTATGATGAATCTTCTGGCCCTCCCTGGGCCCTCTTAGTCTGGCCCGTCCTGAGGGCTCTGTCCATGCTCTCCTGCCATGCTCCCACCAGCCTTGCCAGATGCTTGACTCAGAAGCAGAGCTGACAGGGAGGGTAGAACAAGGGTTCCTTCTCCTTTTATTCTTAGAGTGAGATGTAGGGAATCAGGCTGCCTGTTCCTGAGGGAAGGGAGAACTTGTGACTTCTTGTCCCCAGTAGGGGTGACCCTTGGTGACTTGGGGGCTTCAAGTCCACCTCTTAGCAACAGACATGAGGAGGACACTTCTGGTTGCTCACTGGCCCCAAAGTGAAAGCCATCTCTAGCCCACATGACCAGGATTTCAGAAGCAGAGGACTCCTGACTGGTAGGGAAGCTCTGATCTAATGTCATGACCAATACGGGGAGGGGGCAGCCCCCGATTTTCATTCAGTTAACATCATATTCCCCATTTTTATTCAGCCTGATTCCTGGGACCCTGCACCTAGAACTGGAAGGGCCTTTAAGAGGTCATGTAATGCGGCCCCTTCATTTTACAAAAGAAGAAAGGGCCAGAGACTTGGTCAAAATCACATGGTAATACAAGGCTGAACTGGGGCTCTAATATAGGCCCCAACTCCAAGGTCATTGTTATTTCCCACCGCCCTGCCTCAGAGAAAGCTAAGGGTTGGGTTTAATTTCCAGATCTCCTCAAAGCTTAGCACAAGGCTGGCATACAGTAGGCACTTACTACATACTTGTTGACTGGCTTAACATTAAGCAGTGACCAACCAGGCAGATTTTAACAGTGGGTGGCAGGTTTAGATGGAGGCATTTAGGCATTTAGCCCAGTTCATGAAGTGGCACAAGAAACCCCACCTCTCCACTCCCCTAATTAGATTCAGGTTCTAGCATACACAGTCACTAAAGTCCCCTTGGTACTGCCCTCTCTCTCTCTCTCTCTCTCTCTCTCTCTCTCTCTCTCTCTGTTTTTCTATCTCTCTAGAATTGGCGTGGTACATTTGGGGACATCAGAGAAGGTAGTCTATTTCTACAGAATATCTGTGGGCTGGCTGGCCTGGGATTGGTGGAAGATAAGCTAAGAAGAGATTGCTTGACTCTGGGAAGAGCCGGTTGTCATGCTGACCCTAAAGAACCCTTATGCACAGTGATCAGAATGCTTCAGGCTTTGGCACTGGTGCCCTCCAGGGGGGCTCTCTGCCTCTTCCTCCTCCTGCTCTACTTCCCCCTAGGCACTTCTTGTCCCCCCAATTGCCAGTGCTCAGATGGCAGTGGTCTGATGACTGTCCACTGCAGTTCAAAGAACCTTAAGGAAATCCCTAGGGACATACCTAGGGACACTGTGTTCTTGAAACTCAATGCCAATCAGCTCACCCAGATCCCAAGCCATGCATTCTCAGGTTTGACCCTCCTGCAGGAACTAGACCTATCCCAGAACACGATTGAGAAGCTGGACACTGCAGCCTTTCAGGGCCTGTCAAGTGGTCTCAGGCTGCTGGACCTCTCCCACAATCATCTCCGGAGCCTTCCCAAGGAGGCCCTGGGCAGGCTGAAGGCCAAGATCCGCTTGTCACATAACCCTTGGCATTGTGAATGCACTTTGCAGGAGGTCCTGTGGGAGTTGAAATTGGACCCCGTGTCAGTTAACGAGATGGCCTGCCAGACGTCTGTGCAGGAAGAGGCTGTAGGGAAACCCTTGGTGCAAGTCCTTGATTCAGGGGCCAATTTCTGCAGCTCCCGCCACAAGACCACAGACATCGCCATGTTCATTACCATGTTTGGATGGTTCACCATGGTCATCACCTATATAATACACTATGTGCGGCAGAACCAGGAAGATGCCAGGAAGCACCTGGAGTACCTGAAGAACATGTCCCCTGGCACCCTGGCCGTTGGCAGCGCTACCAGCACAGCCCTAGAGCTGTAGCTCCCAGGGTTCCAGCCCTGTTGACTGTGCAGAGCCCTCCCAGGATCGTGGGCTGAGGGGACAACAGCCACATCCACAGCAGGCTGCTCTTGATTTCACAGGGTTTTCTTCTAAGGGTGCATTTGTCAAAAATACACAAGCCCCTAACCGTCCATTTCTCAGTAGGATCCCTGAAGAAAAAGAAGGCCCCTGAAGCCCCTAGAGGATCTGGCACTGGTCAGGGAGCTCAGGGAGGAAGTGGGCTTGGAGGACTCCCAGTCTTCATTGTTCCTGGGCAGCAGCTCAGGGCTCTTACTGAGATTAAGAAGGAAGGAAACTGATATGGGTCTTTTGTGGCTCCTTCTCAGAGATCCAGAAGCAACTGGGGAGACCATCGGGTCCAATCCACCCATTTTACCGACCTGGAAAATAGAATCTTTTGTTCCCCCAGTCCCTTTCTTCTGTGCCTCCTGGGTCCTGATTCGCTTCTCCAGCAATGAGTGTGCCTTGTTTTTATTCACCAAAAACCAAGAAAGCAAAGCTGTCGTGCCCTGGACACTGCAGGTCAGTCTGCTCACCTGAGATGGAGCTGCAGCCTTGGGAATCTGCTCTGCTGCCTGACAGAAATCAGATGAGTAGGGATTGGCAAGGTGCTGGGGGCCTGGGGGCTGTGCACCATGTGAAAGCCCAGTGTATCTGTCTGTCCTGCTGCCGTCCTGGCTCCTTCATGGGACTCCAGGGCAGCCTGTATCCCTGAGTACTCTTAGCTGATGGGATGGGGGGGTGAAGGTTATGGGGCTAGAGGGAGGGAGCAAACCCCCAAAAGGCCAGCTATTCACCATATGCAGACTAGGGAATGGAGAGTGGATCAGAGTGACCCTGAGACAATGCCCATCAGCCATATGACAGTCTTTCAAGTTCCCCAGTTGGGCGGGTGAAATGGAAGTCCTTGCATGGACTTAGGATAACACTAAGACCAATGAATGAATCTGGGTAAGATCTGCTGACTCAGTGGGTACAAAATGCACAGGATGAGTAAAGAAACACAACCATTTCATTATAATAAATCAAATCAATAACCAACCACCTATACCTTTCAAAGTGTGAACCAAAGAGTAAAATCCAAGCCCAGCATGTGGAAATCGGGCAGATAGGAGGATGGGTAGGTAGGAGAATGGACAGGCAGGAGGGCAGGCAGGCACATAGGCCAGTGTGTATGTTTCACTCACTTTTTTTGAACTTGGGGACCACCACTCCTTTTCAAGAAATGTTAGCACCATCCCAAAGATGTGTGGCTCTGAGATTGTGAATCTCAGACAGCGTAGGGGAGTAGACAACAGACTGACTTTGGAGTCAGGAGTAGCTCGGTTTAAGTCCTACCTGATGTGTGACCCTGAGCAAGTCATTTACCTACTCATGGTGGATTAGAGTTCTGCTGCTTTTCCCTGGGAGTACATTTACATACTCATATATGTCCATGTTTATGGAGTTTCCCATCACAGGAACACAGGGGTGTCAGCAGCAGGTTAACACATGTGGGGATACCCACAGAGAGCTAAGGGAGCATGTCCAGAAGACATTGGCTCTTGTGGTTTTCATTATTTTGCCTAATTAAGTAAGGAAAATGAAACTTTACTAAAACTGACCAGAAGGGAGGAAGCAGCCCTCTGGCCTGCCCCAGCCTGAACTCTCTCTGTGAGACCCCTCAGTCCCTAGTCCTCCTGGAGGCTGTGAGAGCCAGTAATGATGATGCACTGGAGGGCTCAGCAGCGTCCAGAGGGAGCTGGGGCAGGCTGGGGCAGTGGGTGGGGAGCCTTTGGGTCCCCACCTGGGCCCAGCTCGGGGCATTGAAGGGTTAGATTAACCTCTCTGTGGCCTAGGCTCCTCCCATGCTCATCCTCGTCTAATCTAGAGTATAAGAAGGCTGGTGGCTCACGCCTAAGGCTAAGGATCTACGGTTCATGGAGGGAGGGTCTAGGTTTGAGCAACCCTGGCTTTTAGGTCATCCCTCTAGTTCTCCCTTTGGTCACTGGGGGCTCCCCTCCCCCACCCCCTGCCTTCCTCCTGTCCCAAACCTTTCTCTTTGTAGCATCGGGCTGGTAGTTTTTGTAACTAGGAGATGATCTTTGGGCAGCACACGATGACAGGAGAAACTTGAGGAGTATGTTGGCAGACTGGGAAGGAGGGGCAGGGTACCCATGAGGCTGCTCTGCTCCTCTGGAGGAGGTCCCAACTTATGATTCAAGGAAGCCTAGGGGCCAGGCTCTCCCCTGCTATTGCCTGCTCCTCCTGATGGGCAAGAAACACAGTCTTCTGGTTTCCAAAACCTTTTATTGGACACTTTGGTTATAACATCACCTTCATTCCATCCACATACCCTCCCTTCCCCCACCTATAGAGCTGCCCTTTAAAATAAAAAGAAAAGAGGAATAAAGGGACCTCAGAAAAATTAGCTGACCTTCCAAATAAGTGATAGTGTACACAGCACTCTGTGTCCAGAGTCCTTCCTTCCTCCCCTTATCTTGTCCTTGTAGATTTGTACCATCTTTGACCACACTTGGAAGAGTCTAGGGTGGAAGGTGGGGTCACTGATCCAACAGGTCAGCCCCTATCCCATACTTCCTATGGGCCACATATTACATTGGTGGGTATACTGTGTTTTATTTACTGTGGACATACTGTCCTCTCCGAGAGACTGGAAACTCTCCAAAGGTAGGAACCATTTCTTTTTAGTCTTTGTAACCACAGGGTCTCACCTGGGAGAGGAGATATAAGAATGTACCTCCTCCTGATGGTAACTGTGGAGGCCTGTGGGTGTGGTGTAATGATTGTTAACTGAGTATAGTTTTACAGCATCCAATTTCTTTGGTCATTGCTCTGTCCATGTACACAGATGTGGTTGTTGTGTAGATGGCCTTCCTGAGTCTGCTCATTTCACTCATTGTGGTTCATGTATGTAGAAGATATCATTTGGCAGCTAAATCAGGAAGGGGAAGACGCTCAGACAGGGTCGAGCACCCCACGGGGCAAGCCAGGTCAGCCCATTCGCAACTTAAAAAAACATTTTATCTTCCCCCAGTTACATGTAAAGATAATTTTTAACATTCACTTTTTAAAAATATTATTAAATAATTAAATTAAATAATAATATTAAATAATATTATTAAAAAATATTTTGAGTTCCAAATTTTCTCTTTCCTTCCTTCACCTCCCCACTCCCTGATTTGATATAGGTTATATAAGTTCAATCATGCAAAACATATTACCATATTGGTTGTGTTGTGAAATAAGACAAAGATCAAAAGAAAAAAACACACAAAAATAAAGAAAGTGAAAAACAGTCTGTTTTGATCTGCATTCAGACTCCATCAATTCTTTCTCGGGAGGTGGACAGCATTTTTCATCATGATTCTTTGGAATTGTCTTGGATCATTGTATTGCTCAGAAGGGCTAAGTTATT
This sequence comes from Potorous gilbertii, assembly GCA_028658325.1. Lineage (NCBI taxonomy): Eukaryota > Metazoa > Chordata > Mammalia > Diprotodontia > Potoroidae > Potorous > Potorous gilbertii. The sequence continues at coordinate 298,901,802 of CM053770.1, read as the reverse complement.
CACAGCTATTCATCACATAGTATTACTATTATTGTGTACAATGTTCTCCTGGTTCTGCTCATTTCCCTTTGCATCAGTTCATATAAGTCTTTCCAGGTTTTTCTGAAATCTACCTGCTCATGATAGCTTATAGCACAGTAATATTCCATTATAATCCTATGCTACAACTTGTTCAGTCATTCCCCAGTTGATGGGTATGGCCTTGCCTTTCAATTCTTTGACACTACAAAAAGAGCTGCTATAAGTACTTTTTGTACAAATGGGTTCTTTCCCAATTTTTTTCAAAATTTCTTTGAGATACAGACCTAGTAATAGTATTGTGGGATCAAAGGGTAGGCACAGTTTTATAGCCCTTTGGGTATAGTTCCATGTTGCTTTCCAGAATGGTCAGATCAATTCACAATTCCACCAACAGTGCATTTGTGTCCCTGTTTTCCCGTGTTCCCTCTAACATTTATTACTTTCCTTTTCTGTCATATTAGCCAATCTAATAAGTATGAGATAGTACCTAGAGTTGTTTTAATTTGCATTTTTCTAGTAAATAGTGATTTAAAGAATTTTTTCATGTGATTATAGATAACTTTGATATTTTCATCTGAAAACTGCCTATTCATATCCATTGATCATTTAGCAATTGGGGAATGGCTTGTATTCTTATAAATTTGACTCAGTTCTCTATATATTTGAGAAATGAAGTCTTTATCAGAGATACTTACTGTAAATATTGTTTCCCAGTTTTCTGCTTTCCTTCTAATCTTGGTTGTATTGGTTTTGTTTGTGCAAAATCTTTTTAATTTAATATAATCAAAATTTTCCATTTTGTATTTTGTAATGCTTTGTCTCTTGTTTGATCATAAATTCTTCCCTCCTCTATAGATCTTACAAATAAACTATTCCTTACTCTTCTAATTTGCCTATGGTGTCATCCTTTATGTTAAAATTGTGTATTCATTTTGATCTAATCTTGGTATAGGATGAGAGAAGTTGGTCTATATTGGTTGGTCTATTTTTGGTCTAAGTTGGTCTATTTCTGCTATACTGTTTTCCAGTTTTCCCAGCAGTTTTTGTCAAATAGTAAGTTCTTGTCCCAAATTCTGGAGACTTTGGGTTTATCACACACAGGATTACTATGGTCACGTATAACAATGTCTTGTGGACCTAATTTATTCCGTTGCTCCATCACTCTATTTCTTAGCCAGTACCAAATTATTTAGATAATTTCAGCTTTATAATAAAGTTTGAGGTCTAGTATGCCTAGGTCAACCTTCTTCACATTTATTTTCATTAATTCCCTTGATATTCTTCACCTTTTCTTCTTTCAAATGAATTTTTAAATCATTTTTTTCTAGTTCTATAAACTGATTTTTAGTAGTTTGGTTTTGCACTGAGTGAGTAATTTAGGTAAAATTGTCATTTTTATTATATTGACTGTGCCTGCCCATGAGCAATTAATATTTTTTTTCCTGTTGTTTAGATATGACTTTATTTGTGTGAAAAGTGTTTTGTAGTTGTGTTCATGTAATTTCTTGATTTGTCTTGGCACATAGATGCCAAAGTATTTTATACTGTCTACAGTTACTTTAAGCAGAATTTCTCTATTTCTTGCTGCTGGGCTTTGTTGATAATTTTTAGAAATGCTGATGATTTGTGTGGGTTTCTTTTATATCCTGCAAACTTATTGAAGTTGTTAATTATTTCAACCAGTTTTTTATTTGATTCTTTAGGATTCTCTAAGTACACCATCATATCATCTGCAAAGAGGGATAGTTTTGTTTTCTCATTGCCTATTCTAATTCCTTCAGTTTCTTTTTCTTTTCTTATTGCTAAAGCTAACATTTTTGGCACAGCATCAAATAATAGTGGTGATGATGAGCATTTTGCTTCACCCCTAATATTATTGGGAAGTCTTCGACTTTATGCCCATTATAGATATGCTTGCTGATTGTTTTAGAAGAAAAATGTTACTTATGATTTTAAAGTAAGCTCCATTTATTCCTATACTCTCTAGTATTTTTCATAGGAATAGGCATTATATTTTGTCAAAAGCTTTTCCTGCAACTATTGAGATAATCATATGATTTCCGCTAGTTTTGTTATTGATATGATCAATTATGTTGATAGTTTTCCTAATATTGAACCATCCCTGCATTCCTGGTATAAATCCTACCTGGTCATAGTGTATGATCCTTGTGATACATTACTATGATCTTCTTGCTAATGTTTTACTTTTAAAATTTGCATCAATATTTCATTAGGGAAATTGGTCTATAGTTTTCATTCTCTGCTTTAGCTCTTCCTGGTTTAGGTATTAGCACCATATTTGTTTCATAAAAGGAATTTTGCCTCTTTCCCCAAATAGTTTCTATAGTTTGAATTGTCCTGTGGGAGGAAGGACTAGCTTTGTTCTTTTTGGTCCCAGTAGGCAAGACCAGAAGCAAGGGAGAAGAATTAGGCTGATGTCAATCAGAACTTTATGCAATTGAGAGCTCATCTCAACTGGAATGGCCTATCTGGGAGGTGATGAGCTTTCAATCATTGGAGTTCTCCAAACAGAAACTGGAGGCCCCTCTGACTGGGATGTTGCACAAGGAGTTCATGTTGGGCCAAAGAGCTTAGAGACCTTTCAAGAGATTCTGGGACCCTATCCCACAGCCCCACTTCCCAGTGCTCTGGTGGGTTCAGCCTCGAGGAGATAGCCATTTCATTCTGGGGGTAGGGGGTTCACCCATTTTGTTGCTGTAGCCTGGGCAAAGGAGGACTTGTTTGGAGTTGAAGCAGGGAAGAGGGGGTACACAGACAATCACAGCTGAGCTCATTGCCTCTGGGGATCAGGGCTGCAGTCTCCAGCTCATCTTCTGCCCTAACAGAAATGCCGACTTGCTTGTAGGCATCTGTAGCTAGGCAACAATGGCTCCCAGCCTGGCAGAGGAGGGCTCGGCCGGCAGGGCAGAAAACATCTGACCAGACCAGTCACCAGTTGAGCCCCTGTTATTTCAGCTGACAGGGTGGAGGTTTTAGTGAGAGGTCCTTGGGATGGGGGGAACCACCCATTGCACAGCAAGGCTTGGCTCTGATCAGGGCCCAGTTTCCTTACTAAGGCAAAGGAGGGTAAAATGAGCAGAAGCTGGGGCTACCCTCCTCACAGGGGCAGCAGAACAAATGCTGACTCAAGAGGCTAAATGAAGACTCAGCAGGCAGTCAGGAGACTCTGCTCTATCCTCTACCCTCAGATCCCTTGAATGTGAAATGAGGGTGTCAGCAAAAGTAGCACCAATGTAGCTATCTTGGATAGGCTAACACTCTGCATGACCACCTATCCCTTGTGCCTCAGTATTGTCATCTGAGAAGTGGGGATAATTCATGCCCCATCTCTCACACCAATTGTTAGGCCCACCAGATGATGCTGTCTGTGAGGACCAGAGATCTTGTCTGTGAAGTGCAACATGAGTTTCGTTTCTAAAAGAAGAAAAGCTCTTTCTAAAGAGCTATTTTTCCTTCTCTTTAATTAAGGACTATGCAAATGGCAGCCAGGCATGAGCAGTAGCAACCAGGCTGGGTCAGATTAATTCTCCTTCCACAGGAGAGGCCTCTTTGTCCCTCTGTCTCTCTGTCTCTGTTTTTCTCCCTCCTGCTTCCTGTGGCTGCCCATATCCCAGCTCTTTCAAGCTCTTCTAAGTTCTTTCTCCCTATCCCTCCTATTCAGCACCCTCCCTCTGATCCCACTGGCATCTCCTTTGCTCTGACCCTCATTATCTTTTACCTGATTGATTACAACAACCCTCTAGTTAATCCCCTTGCCTAGTCTTTCCTAGGCTATCAAAGTGCTTTTCCTAAAGGGCATTGTACTTGGTCGTGCCACCATCTTCCCCTCCCCAAGCTACCTTTTTCCCTCGAGGACTGAATGCAAGCTCTCTAGCTTGACATTTCAAGCCCTTCCCACTCTGACCTCATCCTTCCTTCTCAGACTCATTTCAGACCTCCCCCCTTCTCATGTTCCCCCTCCAGGCAGTCTATATACTAGCCACTCCTCAGCTACAGCGAGCTCTCTGCCACCACGGACAGCACCTTCATATCCAGAGAGCCCCAGAGGGCCAGAACTCAGTCCTTCCTCCTCAGGTGCCCCCCTCTTGTGGGAAGCCTGTGCTGATCTCCCCAAGGAATTAGTTCTTTTTCTGTCATCGTATTTTACATGCACTTACATGGTTAAACTGGGTTTGGAGTGCTAAAGAGGCAAGAACTTTAGAAATGAGTGGATATAACACTCTCATTCTACAGGTGAGGAAACTGAGACCTAGAGACAGAGATGGCCTGCCCAAGGTCCAGTGGGGTGTCAGTGGAAGGTTGTATCCCCCAGGGCAGCATCACGTGGTGTTGTGGTTATACTCAAAGCCTCAAACTTAATAAGTGCTTGATGAATTCTATTGTCTCTGGGGCTCAGTTTCCTTATATCTACAATGAGGGGGTGGATCAGATGATCTCTGGGCTGCCTTTCCACTCAGGATCTGAATTAAATAAGAAAACTGATGTCCAGAGAAGCATGGTGACACAGTGGGAAGGGGCAGCCCTGGAATCTGAACCTTGAGACTTCAGGCTCACCTCCCTGCCTTCCAAAGCCTAAGATTCCGCAGAGGCTGAGCTTGGAGTCAGTGGGGTGTTTGCACAGGGACATGGCTGTCCAGAGGCCTGCCTAGGTGGGAAGGCTTCAGGACAAGAATCCTCACTGTCCCTGGCTTTACCGATTAGGGTAACCTGGGCTCTCCTCCTTGTCTGTCCGGTGGCTGCTGAAAGGCTTTCTGCTTCCATTTGCTATAAAAAGCAAATTCAAGTCAATGGCTTTTCTGAGCTTGGGGCCTGACCCTGTGGGTAGTCAAGTCCAGCTGCCCACATGGAGGGCAGACACATGTAAGGCCCCTCAGACCTTCTCAGACCTGACCTCCTTTGGAAGGATACTGTCTACTTTAGGCAATCACAACAATTCCTCCAGGCTGTCAATGTCCAGGCATGAAGGGAAACATGTGGTATGTGTATGTATGTGTGTGATGTGTGCACACATGTGTGTATATATGGTATGTGTATATGCATGTGCATATGTGCATGAATGTGGTGTGTATATGTGTAGCATGTGTGGTGTATGTGTGTATTGTGGTGTGTGGTATGGTGGGTGGTATGTGTGTGTGGTCTATATGTGTATGTGTGTGGTGTGTGATGTGTGTGTGGTATGTGTGTGCATATATGTGTGGTCTATATGTGTATGTATATATGTATGTGTGATGTGTGGGGTGTGAGGCATGTGTATGGTCTGTATATATATGTATTTATGTGTGTGTGTGTGTGTGTGTGTGTGTGGTCTGAATATGTATGTGTATATGTGTGTGATGTGTGCGTGGTGTGTGTCTGAGGGGTGCTCACTGGATCTTTCTCATCTTTGGCCTAGCCCAGATGTCCACCCCACCCTGGGGCCCTGGACCTCCTCTTGGCCCTTTCCTTCCACTGGAACAAGACCTGTATGGTGAGCCAGGCTGGAGAGAGAGAGAAAAGGCATTCATTCTTTTCTCAGGAAACTCCAGGGGCTGCATCTGATTAATCCATTTCTTAAACACTTGTGGGAGAAAACTCTCATCTGTGGATTTGTCTCTAAAACCCAGGCTGGGCTTGGGGAGGCAGGGATGAAATCTGAGGTCCTCAGTCAGGGTTTGGCTTAGCTGTTTACTGCTTGGATAACCTTGGGTCACAGTTTCCTCATCTGTAAAAGGATTGGATCAGGCCCTATGACCTCTATGATTCTTCCCTGCCCCTCCCCCTGAGTTCATGACCCCTGTGAGCCTTCACTTTGACAAGGTTCTGAGTCCACAAGCCCTGGGCCTCAGTCATGGGCTCTGGGGCCAGGGGAGTGGGATCAGACCTTGGCTAAGCCACTTTCTCTTGGAGCCTCAGTTTCCTCATCTGCTACCTGAGGGGTTAGGACCAGATGACCCGTGACACCCTCAGGCCAGGTCAGAGCCCATACTCCATTGTCTTGCTGTGGTTTGGTAGATGGTGGCCTCTTGCCTAGAGAGGGGGGCTGGACCAGCAAGTTTGAGACCCCTCTTCATATTCTACCCCTCAAGGATCTGGGACTCTCCCTTCACCTGCACAGGTGACCAGAAGGGTCATGCTTCCAGCCCCTAGAGGAAGGCCCTTGGGACAAAGGATCAGGAGGCTTTTCTGAGGCTTCAGAGTCATCACAGCCATAAGCCAGCCACTTGGGGCCTGCCAGTCTCTGTAGTTCTGCAGAGAAGGGCAGGTCTCAGCCTCTGTCACTGTTGGCCTCACAGGCCTGTGATGGTCTCTCCCTGCTGCTGCTCTAGCTGGAGACAGAGCCAGTCTCTGCTGAATGAGCTCCTGAGGAAGCTGGGCTTGGGAAGTCCTGGCCCAGCCAACCTCCAAATGCCCACCTCTGGGCAGACTCTGGGACCCCAGAATCAGGCCTGGTGATTCTCCATGTTGTCAAGATCCCTTGCACCAGCAGCCCACTAACCTCAGACAAGAGCCTGAAACAGCAGGGCCAGCAGGTGGAGACCATCCAATATCGAGGCTGCTGGTGACAGCTGGTGGCTGAGCTGGAGGCATTGGGAAAGCCCCCCGCAATGGCCCCTTTAGGTTGACTCTCCCACCTCACACTGCAGGTGCAGATTAGGCTTCCAAGAAGGAAATGACAGCTGCTCCCTCAAGGTTCTGGGGGTGACCCCCAGGGATTGGGGCTCCCATTACTGCCACTCCCAGGACCCTGATATCAACTGAACAGATGATAACAATTAGTGTTTACAAAAGCACATTTACTGAGAAGGCCTGACAAGAACAGTGGTTAGAAAACAGTTCCCCAAACGGAGGACATGCTTTCCTCGAGAATGCACAAGGTTCCTGGGGAGAAGTTCAAACTTAGTAGATAATACATTTGACCAAGGGGTATTTCCTTCTTCCTCCTACTTCCCATTGTGAAGACTGTGTGAGGTTAGCCTTTGGAATGATTCCTATGAATCCAGGCATATGGGCTCTTCTTACTGTTGAGGAAATGGAGGCCAACAGAAGTTAGGTGATTTATTCAGGGTCATACTGCTAGTATAGTGTCTAAGGTTGAATTTGAACTCAGGTTTTTTTAACTTCAGGACAAGACTTCTGTGCACTATGCCCCCTAGATGCCTTTGGCACCAGAAAGGGTGTCAAGGAGCATAGGCACAGTGATCTTCATGCCATTATAGGAGAGGCAAAGTCAAGGTGGCTTTGCACATCTGGCTTCATCTTCACTGCGAAATCAAGGCAGGTTAGCTAGGAGGGCTGCTCCAGGTGCTGCATTGGAAAGGGTGTCATCAGTTCCCTGACCCTGAAATCTCAGGCAAGGAGGGGGCCCCAGGCAAGAGGACAGGATATGGCTAGGATCCAGAGAGCTTGATGGAAAGAGAACAGCGTCTAGAAAAAACTCTGTTTACAACACCAAGGAATCCAGGATTCTATGTCTGAGAAATTAAGATGGTACCAGTCAATGGAAGCTCCTTCCTCTCACCAATGAATCCTTCCAGAGCACTTAAATCTCATACCTGAACATCTCAGCCTTTAATCATGGCTTCAGACAACTTCATTCTTTCATTCATTCATTTCATTCATTTGAGTCTTTATGGAGTACCTTTTGTGTGCCAAGCACTGTTCTAGGTCCTGGGAATAGGTCCTGCCCTTAGGCAGGATCTATTTGGTAGTCTTCCAAATCTGTTTCCCCCTTAGTCATCCTCTAGTGTTCTGTGACCTTATTTCCAGTAACTCATAGGACAGCTCCACCTTACTATTCAGCAAGAGCCTTAAACATGTCACAATTATTTTCCTGCTCTCTCCCCCAAAGTCTGACTCACTTCCCAACCTTCGTTCCCAAGAGTAGATGGAGGAGAGTGTAGAGCAAAACAAAACAAAACAGAGCCTTGACTGGAAAGTATGGGTGAAATGGAGGACTTCAAAGACTGTTGGATCTAGAGCCTGAGGAAGTGGGGTCAAATCCCAGCCAAGGTCACTATGTGATCTTGACCAAGTCACTTGCTCTTCTTGGGTCTCAGTCTTTTCATCTGATAAGTTTAGAGACTGGACCCAATGGTCTCTAAGGTCTTGTCTAGCCCTAAATCTATGGACATATGTGTGTGTATATATGCATGCATCCATGCATGTATGTATCTATGTTTATATAATGGCACCGCCATTCTTGCCATCTACAGAACCTAAACCTTGGAGTCTTTCTCTATTGCTCTTCCTTTGACAACCCCTTCATGTCACCAGGACTTGGAAGCCCGTGAACAACAGGAGAGGTCACACCATCTCCCCTAAACACCTGTAGCTGTACCTCCTCTGAACTTTGTCTGATTTCCTTCTCTATTACTTTTAGGGCACAATTTTCTTTTATCTCCCTCATGCCACACAGCAGGTCATTGGCTAGATCTTGTGACTGTCTCCATGCTAGTCACCAGCCTAGTGCAGATCCTTCTCCTTGCTCACCCACAAGACGCCAACAACCCCCTAGCTGCTTCTTTGCTGTCCTTCCTCCACCTGATATCCAACAGTTTCCCAAAAGGCAGGTCTGACAATTTCAACCCCCCCATTCAATAAACTCCAGCTGCTCCACTGGGCCTTTAGGAAATGGCAGACCCCTCCACTGTCTGCCAAGAAAACCCCAAACTGGAGTCTGAAAGAGTGCGCACAATTGAAAAATGACTGAGCAACAACAAAAACTGTTCAGCTTTTACATAAGGTCCTTGTCCCTTGTTCCCTAGCTGTCTTTCCAGGCTCCCCTCCCCCTCTCCTCCCCTAAGTCTTTGGTCCAGCCAAACTGGTCTCTCTGTCTCTCCCTCCCGGCTCACTTCCTCCTCACCTTTGCCTCACAGAGCTCCTCAGGACAGGCACCAATTTCTATACAGTCTTTTCTGATGCCCCCAACTTTAAGGGCCTCCCATCCCCAAATTCCTTTGGGTTTATTCTGTATCTACTGGGCTAGTCTAGGTTCCTATTGTCTTCACTGAGAACAGGCAGGATCTTAAAGGGGATGGCCTGTTTCATTTGGCTTTCATTGTATTCCAGCGCCTGGCATAGAGTAGGGGCTTAATAAATAGTCAGCTGAGCTTCCTTCAGATGTTCCATTTCAGAAGGTGGGGCCCTGGAAGTCTAAGAAAGGGCTGCTGCAGGGAGATGGGCAGGCCCCTGGGATGGGCCCCAGCATGGAAGCTTGGTGGGAAGGATGAGCCCTGGGGTCCATGGAGGACTGGGCTGGCAGGAAGGTGGGAGGAGAGGACAGGCTTTCTTTGGCATGGCAGCCCATGAAGAGGGAAATGGAAAGGTTTGAACCTTGGCTAGACTTTTAATGTTGTTGATACAGGAAACTCCTAGACAGCAGAGCACTTCCTCTGTACTTTGGAGCCCTGGTGAGAGGTTAAATGACTTGCCCAGGGTAACAGAGTCAGCATCTGTCAGGTAAGTGTTACACCCAGGATGGACTCTGAGGTCATCTCTCTGCCCATTGCACCACACTCCCCTGCAAGGGAGCCAAGTCTCTGTTATTACATGATTCTTACCATCTCAGCTGCTTCCCCCAACACCCAGCCTCCTCAGTGTTTCTCATGACTAGGGGTGGGGAGGGGGCATCCTGGGCTTTCAACCCACCTGGAAAGGCTTGCTAGAGTCTGGCCCATCTGTGGAGAAGCATGGCCACAAGATTGGCCCCAGGGAGGGGGGCTTCAGCCTGAGACATGAAGAGACAGCTATCTATCATGGTGAAGGGAAGACCACACACCTGGAGCCTTCTAGGAGGGGTCCATAACTGGGCCTCCCAAGGGTATTGTGATGACACCCATTTTGCAGATAAGCAAACTGAGGCTTAGAGAGACTATGTCATAAAGATTCACACAACTAGGAAAATTTCACAGGCAGAATTGCATTCAGGAAGTCTGTTGAACTCGATCCCCAGGTCTCCAACCACTCCTCCTCTATGCCTCTTTGGAGACAGTCCTTAAAAAGGACACTAGAGGACATGTCTTTGGAAAGTCCCTAGACTTTGGGCTCCAGAAGACACTTAAAGCAGGGCTCACCACATTCTCCAAGGATCTTTGAAAGCAGCTCAAGAAACTTGGTTCTTTAGCTCCACCTGCTGATAGAAGCAGGGATCATCTTGCACTTGGGAAAGAGAGCTAGCAGGGGCCTTCTTCTAGGAAGGGGGAAGTTGAGGATCCCAGATGTCACAGACTCTTGGACTTCTCAGAGCCCATCAAAGCCCACTCATTTGACAGAGGGGAAAAATGAGACCAAGGGAGGGGAAGGGGCTTGCCAAGGCGAGTCTGTCATTTGGAGTTGGCCAGGGTCATCAGCAGAGAAGGGCACAAGATAATTAATTACTGGAGCTTCCCTTTAAAGTTCTCAAGGGGCCAATCTCAGGTGTCCTCTGTGTGGCTCTCTCTGCCCTCTCTCCCCTCCGCCCTTTCTTAATGGGAAGCAGTCTCAGAGCTGGAAGGAGCCTGGGAGGCATCTGGTCTCATCTTTGAATTTCACAGAGGAGACTAAAGCAGCCTAGGGAGGGTCCTACCACCCTGGGGTCCTTCTCCTGGAAATTCTCGTTCCAAACACAGACATATTCTGGGGGAGGAAGCTCACTCAGCTGATTCATCCTAAAGCATCAGGTCTTCATCAGGCCAGCTGCCTTTCTGGGGAACCCAGGAACACCAAAGAGTAAGTGAGGGAAAGCAGACCAGAAGGCAGAAGAGTCTGAGAGGAGGCTTGGGCCAACCAAGTCTCACCTCTCTCCTGATTTTGCTGAGAGTCTCCCCTGGGTAGTGATCCACATCGTCCTACACTCAAATGGGAGGAATTTCAGAGTAGGGCTGGGGCTTCCCTTTGGGTGGTCAGACCCTTCTCTGACTCAGTAACTGGGTGAGGTAGGGACTGCAGAAGTAAAGACAGCTGTCTTGTTCACGGGGAGCTTGCAATCTGCTTTTGCAGGTGTGCTAGCCCTGGCAAGGAGACTAGAGCCCTTAGATGTAAGGATAGAGGTGGCTGTGCCTGCTGAACACCTTCGGGGTTAATTCTGGAAGGCTCCTTGGAAGAAGTGAGTTCCTGAGTTAAGTATTAGAGAAGAGTTCGCCTGAGGGCTGGTCTGCTAACCAGATTAGAGTGTGAGGTTGGGCCTTGGAACCAGACTGAGTATCCCTTAAGTCACTGGAATCAACAGAAGGGGGTGAGTGGGAGGGCTGGAAGGGCTGAAGTCAAGAAAGCTGAATGAAGACATAGGGGCAGCAGTCCTAGCTTGGGTAGACAAGGGAATTCTTTTTCCCATTCACCCATGCTGAAAGCAGAAGGTCCCAGGATCTCCCATTGGGGAGGATTGTATAACCAACACTCTGTGCCTTGGTAAATGGTCAGCCTTAGCTGCTCAGATCCTAAGTTTCATCACAGCAACAGACTGGAGCATTTCCCTCAGTCACCAGGTCTGGTCTGACTCTAAGGCCTTTCAATGTGGTAGGATCCCTGAGATCAGCTTGAATATCAGGGTAAGGAAATTCCTGAATTCCCTTATGATATAGTCTTGAGAAGGCTGCACCCAGGCCCTCCTTATGGAGAAGGATGAGACCCTGCTTCTGGGTAGGACAGACTTGGCCCAGGCTCAAGGCCCTGTGCTGGTCTCTGTTCAGGGGTCAGATGTCCTTGTCCTTGGCTTCCCTTACCTTTATGGCCCCATGGAACCCTCAAGGCAGGGTCTGTGAACTTCACTTTTAAAACTAGCTGGACAACTGTATCTCACACATTTGGCTATCTTTGCAATTCTGCATGTTTTATTTGATGCCTATGATTCTGAGAAAAGGGCCATATCTGGTTGATTATCTCTGGTCAATTTCATGTCTGTAGCATCTCTTGTGAGTGGTGTAGAATAGATGGTCTCCAAGGTCCTAAATCTGTGGTGTTGAGATCTCTAGGATGCTCGCTGGTTGAGACCTTGTAAAGGCCAGAGAGCTCAGCAACAAGTACCTCATGAGGGACAGCATGAGAGTAGTGCCTTCTAAGGGAGCGGCCAAACACCTCAGGACCAGGGGCCTTCGGGATGTGGAGTCAACACAGAGCCCCCATGACTGACTGGTGGGTCCCTTTAGCCCTAGCTGTACCAGACAAAATCTGTGCTAAGGGAGTAGGAGGACTGGGGATTTGGGATGAAATAAGTGCATTCCCTCTAAAGAGACATGAAATTGACCAGAGATGTTGTAGAGGTGAAATCAACCAGATGTGGTACAGAGGTGAAATGGACCAGAGATGCAGAGGTGAAATCAACTGGCTCATTTTGTAAAGAGGAAAATGAAGCTCACAAAGGAGGCGTGACTTGCCCAGTGTCACTCAGGTTGCAAGGGGCAGAGCCAGGATTCCACTCCAAGTCCCAAGATCCTGAATCAAGCCCTTTCCCCTGGCCCACATCTCCTTTTATGTGAAGAGGGAGAGAAAGCTTCCTTCCCTTCCCAGGTGTGAGATCCTTTTTGGAGACAATAACTGCCTTTGGAGATATTATTGATCACAGCCAGGGACTTGTTAATTGTGTAACAGTCATTGGGACGAGGCTTAAACTGACTGCCTTGAGAGGGCCGCTAAGTTGTTAAAGACCCTAGGAGTGGCAGTTTTTCCCCTCACTTCGGAAAGAATATCAGTCCTAGAGGACAGAGTTTTCCCATGGCTAAGGCAGTTTTAAAATCTCTCTGGAGAGACTCAAGGGAGTGAATTGGAGAGACCAAGGGGTGATTACAGCAGCAACAGCAGCAGATGGAGGGTACTTTCCAGGAGTCTGACTGAGTCTTGGGGTGATCAAGAGCCACTTTCTTTCCCTGGTTCTCTCAACTCATGTTGAGAATTCAGAAGAGAGAATAGTGAAAATAGTAGCATTTACGCCGTACCTACTATGTGCCAGGAATTATGTTGAGTGCTTTACAGATATTATTTCATTTGATGCTCACAACTCTGGGAGGTAAATGCTATCATTGCTTCCATTCTACGCTGATGAAACAAATAGGTTCAGTGACTGCATGGTTGCATTGCTAGCGTCTCAAGAGAATTGGAACTCAAGTCTTCCTGAGCACAGGCCTAGTGTTCTATCTATCCACTGTACTATTTAGCTTTCTCAGAGATCTAGTGACTTGCCCAGGTTCACACAGTCAGTATCTGAGACTAGATTTGAACTTAATTCTCCTGAGCCCATATCCAGTGCACAAGCTAATGCACCACCTAGATGCCTAGTGACTGAACTCATTATCTTTCCCCCAAAATCTCCCTGCTCCAAACCTAGGAGTCATCCTAGATTCACCACTATCTCTCACTGACCTGTCCATTGCATCTCTGCAACATTTCTGGTAAATTTCACCTGTGCAATGTCTCTTGTTGATTTCACTTCAATAGTATCTCTTGTCAATGTCACCTCTGCAGCATCTCTCCAATATGCCCCCTTCTCTCCTCTGGTTCTGTCTCTACCTTGGGACACAACCTCATAACCTCATACTTGGACCATTGTCATAGTTTCCAGAATGGGAGCTCTGCCTGCCTCAAATATGTTTTCAGTAGCCCATATTCCACTCATCTACTAAAGTGATTTTTTCCTAAAACACAGGTCTAATCATACTACTCAATAAGCTTCAGTCGCTCCTATTACCTCTAGGAGCTCAGTGCTCCATTTGGCATTCTCAACTCAATCATCTTCCCCCTCCCTTTCCAGGCTTCTTAGACCTCACTCCCCATCACATACTAATCCAATGACTCTGGCCTCCTGGCTGGATCATAAACAAGACCTTCCACCTAAGCTTCTGGCATTTTCTCTGGCTGTCCCATGGAATACCTGGAATGTTATCCTTCTTCATCTCTACCTCAGGATCCTTTCAAGTCCCAACTAAAATCCCACCTTTTCCAAGTCTTCCGAATTCCCATGCTTCACCTCTCTCAATGTGGTACATAGTGGCTTGCTTATTTTATTGTCTCTCCCATTAGACCGTAAGCTCCTTGAGGCAGGGACTGTCTTTGCCTCTCTTTGTATTCCCAGTGCTTAGCACAGTGCCCAGGCACACATTAAATGCTTAATAAATGCTTATGGACTGATTGACTGAACTAGGCCTGCTTGGAGAAACTGCTCCAAAAAAAGGGTATCCATCTATTTTATTGCTATATGCAATGGATAGAATGTTTTATTACCAAATATTTATATGATATTTTAAATTTTATGGAAAAGTGGTTTATATTTTTAATGATGATTTTCCAGATAAAGATTATTTTCATTATGTCCTGAGTTGTTTTTCCTTTAGAGGAGTGTACTAAGGGTCGGTGAAACCTTGAGATAGTTGACTGCAGAATTTAGCGGGCTGGGATACCTCATTTTTCACATGACAATCAAAGGACTATCTGGGGCTCAGAGCTCTAGGCATTTTATTAATAATCTATATTTTTAAGTTTTCTAACTTTTCAGAGAAAAGAAGCCTTATGGACCCAGGAGTCTTGCTCTAGACTAAAAACTCTCATGAGCTATTGTCTTTCTCTCTCAGCTGATGGGTATCTTTGAACAAGGGACTCTCAGTGTTTCTCCAACCCATACAGAAGAGAGGAAAGGGAGGGCAGAGGCAAAGAACTCAAGTGAAGGTCACACCTTGAGCTGGCTCCTGGGGAGTCAGGTAGAATGCTGAAAAGAGACCAATGGGAATGCTTCTTATCCAAACTGCCCTCTGCAGTGATGTCTACTGGGTTTCAGTGGATTAATGGATTTCTATTCCCACTTTGGTTGGTTGTTGTCCTTTGTCCTCCAAGGGGACCAAAAGGACATCCCTATGCTGGGTCAAGGTCCATTGAGGTCCATTGTGCTCCATTGTGGCCGATCAGCTCAATCGGAGCTCAGGATGCTCTATCATAGGTTGAGCACCAATAGTCCATGTGAACATTGGGGTGGATCTCTAAATCTGTGCATCTCACATTGCTTTTGAGCTACTTCAATTCTACATTGCTCATAGAACACAATGCCTCTCTGAGGAGGGCATGCCATGCTGAGTGATCTTATGTTCACTTTACAGAATATGTGGAGAGGAAACTGTCTACCCAATGAGAAACTCTTCTGGAGCACAGCTTTACTATTGGAAAGGTCATAAATATATCTGAGAACAGAACAATGAAATAAATAGGTCCTTCTACATAGAAAACACATGGCAGTAAGAGAGGACTGCAGATTTATACAACATAAACACTTTCCCTATAGCCAAAGCAGAGGACAGGGGTGGTGGTGAAGAGGGACAGAGAGTAGTGGGACAATGGGAGCCCCAGAGGAGTTTATTGTGGATGCATGACCCCTAGCACCTTTCCTCTGACACGGTAAGGCTCCTCCCTGCATCAATTGACTGAGTATCACTCATGGGTGGCTCAGATGGGTTCAATAAGAATGAGGATGATATGAAGAACTATCTGGAAGACAGAAGCCTGAAAGAAGAGGAGGAAAGCAGGCACAAGTGTAGGGGAAGCAAAGAAGGCTCCAAGAAATGCCTCTGAGGTAACAGAACAGAGATAGGGCTATGGGTGGTAGCCTGGGCAGGAGGTGTAAAGGGATTGGATTCTATGCCTAGGAGGGTAACAAATGATCAGAAAATAAACAGCACTTGAGGGTGGCCCCAGATACAGAGGGCTTCCCAGGAAGGGTTGCAGGGTGCTCACCCTAGATGAGAGACCAGAGACCTCTCGTGCTAACACTCTCACTCTATGAGGAGGAGATGGAAGCCCAGAGAGATGGAGTTGCCCCTTCCAAGGTCATGTGGGCAGGAAGGAGCAGAGGCAGCGTTTGAACCCTGATCCTTCGACTTCCAATATAGCCCTGGCCATTGCATCACACTGCCTCTTGTTCTCTGGTTTCTCTGTGGATCGCTGCGTCTTCCTTCTTCCACTCCTTGCCTCCCAGGGCTCTTGGGAGAGAAGTGCTCGGCACACCTGATGCAAACGTGGACTGTGATCTCCAGGTGAGAGGGAAGAGAAGGCAGGCTTCCCACCCTTCCCCCAAGGTCATTTGTGCATGGTTAGTGTGCATGTTAGCCTACCCCTTGTCTGTTGTCTGTGGCTGCTGCTGATGGCAAGCCTGCTACATCCCTCATCCCTACCTAGAGAACCTTCCTGAGACTCTGTCTGACTGTGTTGCTCCTCTGCTTGGTGGCTCCCTACTGCATCCAGGCTAAAGCACAGCCAGTTCTAGATCTTGCTTTCCTTCTCAGACTTCTTCAGTACTCTTAATTACAAGTTATTTCCTGACCTTGATTCCATCTCCCATCTCCAAGCCTTTTGCACAACTTGTTCCCTAGGCCTGGAACACCCTCTCCTCATCTCTGCTTCTTATCATCCCCAGCAAATCCTGCATATGTAGATGTCAAATTTTTTCTGATTTCTCCAGCTGCTGGCATTCACTCTCTCTCCTGGAGTCAGCATTTCATTACCTGTGTCTAGGCAACATTCTACTCCACACCCACATGATAACAGGCCCTGATTTATTCTTGTGCCCATTTGGACTGATCCTTTCACTGGCAGAGGGAACTCCTTCTTTGGAAACTCCCTCCCTGGTGAAAATTGCACTTCCTGTGGTTGGAGAATTTCGAGGATCTCAGAAAGTTTTAAGTGACTTGCTCATGACACAGCAATTATATGTCAGCAATCTTGGGGCTTCCAAGCCAGTCCTCTCCCCAGTGTTCATGTTGCCTCTCCTCTTGTATCTGCTGTGGATTGAATTGTCTGGGGGTCAGATGTGGAAGAACTGTAGTTGTGGGGAGTTCATGGCTTCCCTCCCCCTCTGGCTGCACATACTCCAGATGCCTCCTCTGCCCATCTTCCTTCTGTGGTTTAGTCACATGGTGTTGGCCCCTTCTACTGCCCATGGAGCTTTTACCATTGTAGGTGGGCAGTTCTTCCTGCTGAATTCTTACCTTAAGCAACTGAGGGCGAGGCAGGCTGAAGATCATTGGGGGCTCCAAGTTTTCTAGAAGGTGAACAGTTTCGTGGTTATATTCGGGAATAACAAGAATAACAAGAAAACTTTCTGCCTGCAGGGCACTTAACAGAAATCACCAAGGAGGCATCCTGGCTTCACTGAGATCTGGGTTCAGAAGGTTCTCAAGTTCTTAATATGAGCACCTTCATTTACCACGTGCATGGTGACCAGAAACCTGACTACAAACCTCCAGCATGAAGCAAACCTTCCTCTTCTTATGTACCAAGCTCTGAATGATGCTCTTGGAGGGTGAGACCCATGGAGGAATGAATGAAGGGCCATGACTGGGGAGATGAACAGATTTAGATAGAAGTGGTCCAGCTCCATTTCTTTCTGCCACACACCAGGGAAGAGTCTCTCTGGAAAGAATCTGCTGTCTTCTTTAGTGAGGGGAATTCCAGAGTGGTGTGCCCCACCCATGTGCCTACTATCTTCCCAGAGATGTCTTTTAGATTGTGCCCAGGTGACCCTTCACCTTGCAGCCGTCCCAGAGGCACCTTGCATCAAGCTGAGTGGGGCTATCCTCGGCTGGACACCACAGGTCCTTGCTATTTTCAGGTCCTCTGGGGAGGTGGCAGCAGCCAAGGCAAGGTTGTATGCTGGGGCTCATCTTGTCTTCAGCTTCAGCACTCTGGAGAGCGGCTCCTTTGCACTGGAATACATGAGGTAGGAGCCTGTGGTTGTGTTGAAGGCCTCCCAATCCCTGCAGCCAAAGGTCGGGAGATGGTGAACTGCCACGAAGCCTTCATAGCCTTGCCACCTGCAGGAGGAGAAGGGGAGTCAGGCTCTGCCACGTGGGCCCTCGCCGCTGAACCAGAGGTCAAGGGCGAGGTTTTCTTGGACTTGGCTCATCGAGTCAAGGACCTGGCTTCAAGCTTGGGCTCAGTCACTTCCTCCCTGGATCACTTCCCCTTTCCAGGCCTCAGTTTCTTCCTCTGTCAAGAAGGGGATTGGATGAAATGACCTCCAAATGCTGTCCACCTTTTCTAGTTTCTCTTCATCCCTATGCTATGTCTAGTCCTTCTGTGATTAAATCACAAATATCAGAGGCAGAAGGGACCCAGGGACTTGCTCAAGCTCATAGTACCACAGAGTCACCAAGGTGGGCTTCCTGCTTCTGAGGATGGTGCAGGGGCCACAGGTCTACATTGCTGAGGGTTTGAGGACAGAGCATGAGTCCCCAGTGAACAAGCTCTATGATGCCTAGCTGGGGTGGGCCCATTACATGCATTTAATCAATAGAAAACACATGTCAGGGTGTGATGACCAGTTAGATTCAGAATCTGCTTAATGCTGTTCAATTCCCAACTTACCCTGTCTCTATTTTGTCTACACCAAGGGTGGCCTTCTGGCTCCTTGTGTGAAGCCTCTCGATTAAGTCTAGGTTTTATAGGACAAATCCTTCTATGAAGGGGATTTGTTCAGGGCAGTTTGGATTCAGTCAGAGGGCCACATTCGAGGGCCTAGAGGGCCACTTATGACCTCGAGGCCGCAGGTTCCCTACCCTGGGCTGTTTCCCCTACTTGATTGTGAGATCTTCAAGGGCTGCCCCCAGTATTTAACCCAGTTCCTGGTATGCAGTAGGTGCTTAATCAATGCTTATGGGTTTGACTGCTGCTTATGTTTGCAGGGGGCTTGTTAGTGTGGGGAGGATCCCACTGACCCAAAGGTCACCCCAAAGGGGGATTTCATTCTATTCATTCTATTCCATTCCAAATGTTTGAATGCCTCCTAGGCTTCCTGGGGATATGATGACAAATAGATCCTGACCTCAAGGTTGTGTCAGGAATTAGTCAACACCACACAGACACAGAGTGACTTCAGGGGAGGCAGGCTAGCCCCTTATAAGAGAGAGAACCTGAGCAGTCTTCCAGGGAAGGAGGAACTCTGAGAGGAAAAGGCAAAAACATTCCAGGCATAGGGCATAGCCTGGGCAAAGACATGGAGACTAGAGATGGAATGCTCTGTAGAAGGAGTTCCAAGGAGGCTGGGTTGACTGGAATACAGAGCATGGGGTGAGGAGGAATGTGAGTTTGGAAAGATCTGGGAAGATCAACTGAAGTCACATTGGGAAGGACAGGAAGTATCAAGCATTGTATCCTACAACAACAGGGAGCTGTGGGAACTTCTCGGGCAGGAACCAGGCATGGTCAGACCTTTGCTTTGGGATTTCAGTCTGGTAGCTGGGAGGGAGGGGTGAAACACAACGGCCCCAGGAAGGGCCATTGCAGAGACTGAGGTGGGTGGAGGGATTGAACTAGGATGGTGGCCATGTAAATGAAGAGATGGGGAGAAGAGGAGAGAGGCTGGGTGCCTGGGAAGTGTAGAGAAAAGGAGACAAATGAGCTGAGGATTACTGACTGTGACCTGAGGGGAAGAGAGACAAAGACACAGAAAGAAACAGAAAAATAGAGTCAAGGAGAAAGAGACAGAGTCAGAGACAGAAACCTGATAGTACTGAATGAGGCAGAGACAGAAAGAGACAGAGATCTGATAGTGTTGAGAGAGAGAGAGACATGAGACAGAGAGACAGAGACATGATAGTGTTGAGAGACAAGAGACAGAGAGATAGAGACATGATAGTGTTGAGAGAGAGACATGATAGTATTGAGAGAGAGAGACACGAGACAGACAGAGACACAGAGAGAGGGAAAGTTAGAGAGGTCTCAAGAATGGACACTTGTGGTACATTCACACGTAAGAGAGATCCAAGATTCATCCAAGGACACTAAGAAGGAGCAGCCAGACAGGCAGGAGGGGAACCAGGAGAGAGGATAGAGCCATGAAAACCCAGAGAGGAGAGAGAGTCCAAGAGGAGAGTGTGGTTAACAGTGTCAAAGGCTAAAGACCTCAAGAAGAGTGAGAATGGAAAAAAAAGTCTTTAGACTTGGCAGCTGAGTAGTCATTGGTCACCGTGGAGATGTGGCAGATCTGGAAGCCAGATTGTGAAGAGTTAAGATATGATCAGGAGGTGAAGTGCAGGCCATGTGTGCGGCTGTGCCTCAGAGTTGGAAACAGAAGGAAGGAAGGACGTGAGACAAGGACTCGAGGGGATGACTTAGGCCAGCAGAGGTTTTTCACAGAGGGGACAGATCTGAGTACGTTTGCTGGCAGCAGGAAAGGAACTCACAGATAAATGAGACTGAAGATGAAAAGGAAAAAAGCAGGATGGATGGACTGAACTCCTGGAGGGCACACAGAGAAGAGTCGGCCAACACTGCACCCAGCCAAGATCAAACACCGGGGAATACTGTTTGGGACACAGGAGCAGGCTCAGAGAGGAGGATTAGCTTGGGACAAGTGGCCTCTGTCTTCTTGGTGACAGCCACCATGCCAGCTTCTGCTGAAAAGGGGAGAAGAGAAAGGTAAGCAGTGAGGCAGCCAGGGAAGCCAGGAAACATTGCCAGGCAGCAGTGAGGACCCTGCTGAAATCAGTGGATGTGTGGGCAGTGGGCCCTGTCAGTGCTAGCTGCTGGACAAGAAGGCTTCTTCTCTGCACAGATAGCCTGGGGTGAGAGAAACAGGGTCCCCGCTGAGAATTTTCTCTCCTGATCTCCTGATCATTTTTTAACTTCTTACAATCTGGCTGCCAGACCTGCCACATCTCTGAAGTGACCAATGACCTCTCAGTTGCCAAATCTGATGACCCTTTTCTCCATTCTCATGAAGAAACTTGCCCAAGGGATCCTTCTCCAACTCCCACCCATCCTATGCTGACTTTAAAAACTGGAGTCTTAGATTGGGATCCATTTGCCTAAACACTCACCAAACCTCTGCATCCTTCCCTAATGACCTCCCCTTTACCTCTTGGGTCCTTGGCTCCCAGTAAGCTCAGCTTAGACAACATCCACTCACAAGACCTTTTCTGCCCTCCCCCAGTCACTGGGGTCTCAGCCCTCAAATTAATTCTCATTTACTTTGTACATATTTCTTTTCCCTTATCTGTCACCTGATGTATCCACCTGGGAGGGTCAGCTCCCAGAGGTCAGCTCCTTGGGGCTCTGTATCTAGGGGGCTTTGACCATGATAGGCCCTTAATAAATCCCAGAGAAATGGAGTTGGATTGAAAAGCTCTATCTCCATTCCCACCTGGCACCTGCCTGACCGGGCTGTGTGAGGATCACAGGAAATAATATTTGTAAAGTGCTTTGCAGTGTCTTACACATGATAACAGTAAGTTATTCATTTATTATAACTAATATTAATATACTACATAACATTTATAACAATAAATATGCATAATTCCCTTGTTTTTTCCCTTCCAGCCTCAGCTGCCAAGTCAGCCACCGATGTGCCAATCCTCAGAAGAGCTGGAGCTTAGCCATGGGATGTTAGGTGTTCTGCTGGGGAAGTCCAAGGTGTTGACTTCTAGCTCAGGGCCCCCCCAAGCCCAGGCCCCCTCCATCACGTCTGAGATCATTTCCCTTCTTGGATTCTTTGTCCTCACCTGTCAACATAAGCTGCCTCATAGAGCAGCTGAGTACACAGCACCATTCATGTACTCTGGGAAGGTGAGTGGCCCAGAGGGACAAAAGATCTGGTGGAGAGGGAAGGTAGGTGTGTGGATGACCCTCCACCCTGTCTCCTGCTGGCCACAGAGCCCAGCTTTTACCCCCCAGGTCAGCCCTGAGAAACTGAACCTCCCCTCTAGAATCTGACCCCTGCTCATGGATGTCTCCTCCCTGATCCCAAGTGCAGAGGAAGGTGGTGGCCCTGGAGAGCTGGTCATCAGGGGCCACCCTCCTGTCACCCTTACCATGGCAATAACCACAGGACTGTCTGGATCCTTGGGTCAGTACTGGGTGGGGGCAGGGTCCCAAAGGCCCTGAGATCCCTCTCAGAGCTCAGAGTAAGGCACCCAGACAGGGGCCTCCCCCTCCCCTGACTGCTCCCCTGGGATTGCTAAGTGTTTTGAACTCATCAGGGAGAGCCTGGTGGCTGCTGGTAGTGGAAAAGGTCACAAGACAGACACTGTGAGGCCAGCAGGCCACAGTGTGTGAGGGGGAAGGGGTTGAGGGTGGGATACCTGTATATGACACTGTTCACTGAGAAGGACTCCCCATCGAAGGAATTTGCTACCACCAGGAAGTGATCTTCTCCCACAGAGAAAAACTCCCAGTCCAGAGCGCTGCCAAGAGAATATAAGGGAGGGTTAGTGTAGAAGGCTCTACCTGGGAGCAACCCTTCCCCCAGCGGCATCATCTATAGCCAACAAATTCCTAAGGAAATATCTAATCCTATTGTTGGAACTGCTGAGTCCTGTGCCAAAGTACAAGGCATTTCCACTGGCTCATGCCCTAGGTCAGCTAGGGATGCACACCTGGGGCTGGGGCCCAGCACATCTGGATTTCCTGTTCCCTATGATGGGAATAGGAGTCTCTGGAAAGGGTTAGCCATGGTAGGCTGAAAGCCAGGTCGTCTGAGGCACAGGGAGTTGTTCAGAGGCCTTGGACAGCCTCACCTGGGCTGGGACATGAGCATCTATGTATCTGTCTCGAATGGCCTAGAGCTGGGTTGTGTGTGTGTGTGTGTGTGTGTGTGTGTGTGTGTGTGTGTGTGAACAGAGGTACTGCTGATGTGGATGCAGACCCACTATGGGACACACATCCACTGAGGGATGCATACCCAGGACAACCACAGGGGCAGATTAATGAAATGGTGTGGGATGAGCCTGGATGTGGCTGATGTAAATCACTGGGTGGGTGGCTCTGCGGGTTCTACCAGTTGACAAATGAGAAAACACCCCATGATCTCCAAAGGCATGCATCATTCGCGATCAGAAAACCCCAAACAGCACCAGGGCAAGCTGGGATACAGGCTCTTTCACCTTGACTCCTGACCTGACTTTACTGAAGCCTCATAGAGGGTATCCAGGGATTCATATCTGTCTAACTCATCCATCCCTTCCAACAGAAGTTTCCAATGGTGTGTCCTATTAGGGTGAAGTTAGTAGCCAGGAGCCACCAAGTACTCCAGAATGATTTCACAAGAACGAACAGATAGGCCACAATGCCTTTCACCCTGTGGCCACATCACTGTCACAGACATCATTCATTCCTAACATGACCAAGGCCTCATTTGCTGGATCTCTGGAGTATGGCACCACCAGGTTTGGGGGCCTCTTTCACAGAAGGGCAATGTCAGTTTGTCCTCTTTCCAGGGCCATGGAACAAAAAAGAGCAAGGAGAGACAGGTTTAGTCCAAATCTCACCAACCCCTTGAATCTTAGCTATCCAAATACATCCATGGCAAAGCAGCTCCATATGATATGCCCAAGAATTAGGCAATGGGCAGACTTGGGTTTTGGAGGTTCATGGACCAGGGAGGCAATGTGGAAGAGTGGCCAGAAAGCTGATCTCACACCCAGCAATGCCTGGGCTGTTGTGACCGCTGTCCCCTGCTGGTGAGCAATTCTGAATTTGTCATAGGCAGCCCCCTGAGACTGAGTTTCCAGAACAGGTGCCTACCTGCATCAATAGAGGGGCTTCCTGAACTGACAGGGCTTTATACAAGTGAACTTGTTGGTCCAGATACAGGGGGAGCTCCAGGATCCTTCCTCAGGGCACATTCTCACTATGTGTCAGACAGACATGAGAGTGACCATACAATCTTATCACCCCCTCCATTCTCTGGGCCACAGTATGAGTCACCCCATGGCTACCAGCCATCTCATGGGCCCAGCCCAGGTTGTCCTGGTGAGACAGGGCTGGATTCCCTCCCCCAGTGTGACTGTCCCTCGAATATCCCGTAACTGTTGGAACTGCTCCTTCCAGCCCCCAGATCACAGCTTAGGATCCTGACCCTGTATCCACTACACAGACATGCCTAATGGGTACCTGCCTGTAGGTGAGAATGTCTTGGAACTTGACGAACATCTGGGCAGTGACGTTCAGTTCATAGATAACCGAGTTGATAGCGTATGAGTTGTTCTGCACCCGAGCTTCGCTGTCGTAGCTGTGACTGTTGGCCACCGCAAGGAAGAGCCGCTCCCCGATATGGAACACTTCCCAGTCTGCAGCCCCGAAGGTCTAGGTGAAACCAGAAAATGGAGTAAGAGAGGGACCCACTAATGAGGGGTGCATTCGCCTCCTGTGGCCCCCAGGTGGCGCTCTTGGGAGCCCAGGGAAGGACAGCCAGGTAGCAGGAAGTGGGCGTGGCCACCTAAGGTGAGACAGGCCCGCCTCACCGGTTCTCGAGAATGCTCCGAGCGCAGGGAGTTCATCTCTCCACAGCTGCCCGGAAAGGGGGCAGAGGCTCGCCAGCCTCGGGTTGTGCTGCCCACATCGGGATGACCCACACCTGTGCCCTCCTGAGGCTCCCACCAGTGCGCAAGACAGGCTCGCGCCTCCCCCTGCTCCTCACTGTCACAGGATGGAGCACTCTCAGCAGGGGACCTTGGCCAAGTCCCAAGCCACCTCTGAACCCCAGCTTTCGCCGGTAGGGGCTGGAGGAACTCCTTGTCCTACCCCGAGCCAAATACACTCATCCTAATTCAACAGAGCAAACTCCAGAGGAGACATCAGGAGCCAAGAAATGAGCAGGATTCCGGGCACAGAGTCAGAGGGGCCACGGGGGTAGTGGGGGGGTGGGAAAGGGGGTGGGAGGAGGTTAGACAGATCACCTAGACCCACTGGACCGCAATCTCCTCCTCTGTAAGGGGAGCCACAAAAGGGCGCTGCCTTCCACTGTGGTCACCGGTAGATAAACAATCAAGCCTCTGCTCCCTGAACGGACCAAAAAACGGGACAGGGCTTTCTTGAGGATCAGTTTCAAGACCTATTGTTGTTCTCTGAGCTCCCAAGCTTGTTCATTGACTGACTGGTTGAGCCACTGGCCACCCTTTGGCAAGGTGCATTTCCTGGACATTCCCAGGCATTCATCTGCAATATCACCCACAAACAGAGCGCTCCAGTGATTCACAAGAGCTGAGCTGAGGGAGGTGCAGGCTCTGGCTGGAACACTGATGCTGAGGACAGTCTTTCCCAGATATATGAAATGTGAAATTTGGTTTATGACAGAGGGGTATGTAGTAATTTTTAATAGGAAACATTTCTCCCCATTTTAAAATTGGGCAAACTGAGATGAAGAAAAGTTCAATGGCTGGACTGCTTTCATCTCAAAACTCAGAGGCCCAAAAGCTTGAGTTGACCCGTGGTTAAACAGGATACAGCCTTTTCCCCCAAAGAAAGAGACTTTAGCCATCCAGCTCCACTACCACGGTCTACTATACTTACAGAATTTGCTCTTATAGAGTGGAGAAGGGAAGCCCAAGGATCCAGATACCCCAGGGTGGTGCTTGGCAGTTTTACAAGCCCTGCCCCATTGCTCTGCTGCGGGTCCTGTCAGGGGTGGTCTTGAGGCAGTCCTGTGAGGGTTTGGCTGGCCCCCTCTGGGGAAATGGAACCGTGTCAGTGACAGTCTCAGAGCTGTGTCTCCAGGGTCAATGGCGTCCACCCTTTATTCTGCAGAGGATGAGGGCTCTAAGAGGTGTGAGCAGATCTCCATCAGAACCCGCACCCACCATATTTCCCCTCAAATTATAGACATGCCATCTGGCATGCAGCAAAGGTACTTGGCACATGCAATGAGAGATCCAGGACCAGAAGACAGGCTTCATTCCCTCTCTCTGACTTGGGAATTTCCCTGAGTCCCCTTCATCCCAGGGGAAATTCCATGCCCGATCCCTCCCTGAAAGAGCAGGAATGAGCTATCAGGATCATTGAAACCCCAAAGCCTTGCACAGCCAACAAGTCAGGGAAATGATTCCCCAATCCTCCTCCAGGGAGTGGCGATGACCTCCCAGTGTGGATCTTCTCTCCAGTCATGCAGATTGCAGCCCATCTGCCCAGTTCCAGCATTTATCATCCACGTCCATCCAGTACACTGGAGCCTCCTCCACAACCCGGCCATGAGGCTCCCTTGAGGGAGCCCTCTGTTGTCCATTGGGCTCACTCTGACCTTTCCAGTTTTCTCCCCATCACCCATGTGACATCTGGTGATGTTCTGACAGGCCCTCCTACTAACACGCTGCAGCCTGCACATATCCTCTGCATGGGCAGCCCGAAGGATCCTCTGGGTCACTCCAGTTTTGAGTGTCCATCAGGCAAGGCCTCTCAGCCCCATGCCACCAGAGAAGGCCAGTGTTCCCAAGGGGGTGCTGTTCAGACAAAAACTTTAGGCCATCTGTGTCCCAAGTCCATCCATTCTGCAGCTCTCTGCCTCCCATCTAGGCACAGTTTCTTCCCAAGTCCAGCCCTCTCTCTCCCAAGTCATTCTGCCCTTGCTGTCACTAATGCCTTAGAGAAAAAGCACCAGCTATGTCTACACCACCAGCTGCTATTAATGCCTTGAGGGAAAACCACCAGTTATGACTATACCACCAGCTGCCTTGGGAGAAAACCACCAGTTATGTCTATATCACCAGCTGCTATTAATGCCTTGGAGAAAAAGACACCAGCTATACCTACACCATCAGCTGCTATTTCTGTTCTAGGGGAAAACCACCACCTATGACTACATCAGCTGCTATTAATGCCTTTCGGGCAAAACCATCAGTTACAATGGTAGGCACCCCCATTACTTCTCTTCAGGAAACCCCTCCCTAGTAATCTTTCCCCATCTCTGGGTGCACCCCTCCTTCCACATGGGCAGGCAGAGTCGAGTCATCTCCCGCACTAGCTTGGGAGGCCAAGGTCATTGAGCCCAATCTAAACACAGACAGGCAGGTGAGGCCCACAGCTTGGGGGCAAAGAGCCTCAAGTAAGTGTCTTAGGCTCCAGGGGAGGTTCCAGGCCCAAAGAGAATCCCAGATTTAGGATTCCTCAGGATTCCTTCAGGATTCCTGCTGACTCAGTGAGACTCCCACATCTTTGGCTGTGCCTATATGCATGGGGTCCCCAAATCTCTGAAGTTTTGATCTTTTAGAGCTTAAACCTACTGACTTAAAACATGACATAAAAAGTTTTAATGACTTGAAATTGTGCCAGGATTTTGGGGACCTCCATATGGATTCTTTGAGTCGGGCATGGGGAAATTCGACTAGAAAGGTTGAGTTCTGGATAGAGAGAGCTCCGACCTCCAATCAGAATCACAGGAGGAATCTGGGTAGCAACAGTGGCCAAAGGAGAACTAGTGACCAAGAGTGGGTGGGAGGTCCTAGGAAGAGGACACAGGGAGCCAGGGATCGTCCCTGAAGGCTCAAGAGGAGAGAGGTGAGCCAGCTGGTGGAGGAAGGAAAGATCAGAGTCTGTAGTTGCCTGGGGAGGGTATCAGCATCTCTTCCTGCCACCAGGTTATACCCAGGGCTCAAGCTGCCAGGTTGGCTACAGCTATAGCTTGAGTGACCTGTCCTGGTGACCAGAGACCTTTGCCAGGCTTCAGGCAGCCCCTGGGCATACTCCGTGCCCAGAAAGCCTTGGCCCCTCCCCCCAGATGGGGATCTAGCAACTGCAGAGTGTGTCTGAGAACCTGTCCCTTCATCACGTCAGGTGTAGATGTCTCTCCTGGGTCTGACCATACTGCCTTTGGTCTACCCTTTTTCATCTCCGCATCCTAAGACTTTTCCTTGATAGAAAACAGAATAAAATTGAAAGGCCTCCAGGCCTGGGAGCTGGAAAATGGAGGACTCTGTGTGCCCAGCACAGGTGGCCATGGTTCTCCTGGATCTGACTGACCACAAGTCCTTCTGGGCAACCCAAAGCCCATTAATCGCTCATCAGATCACAGAGAGACAGGATTGCTCCCAGCCTGCCAAGGAGTCCCTGCCCGGACCAGTTTCAAACAGAGGCTCCAGCCAAACCCTGAAGCTGCCACTCCTGAGGTTGGCAGGTGGGAGCAGGGTGGGATGGAAGCTCCCATGTCCCCAGGGGAAGGAAAAATCCTCTTCAAGTTGCCTGGAATTCCCCAGGGAGGAAGTCTGCTTTCCCAAGGCTTCCAGAAAATCAGGGTGTCTGCCTGGGATGAGGAGACCGCTGAGAGATGGGTGCACATGGGGACTGGGCAGCAACTGGCAGTCTTTCCCTGACAGGAAAGCTCCAGGTTGACCAGTGGCGAGTGAGATAAGGGCCGGCCGGTGGCAGTGGAGGACTGCTCACCAGGGGCATGACTAGCTGTCCACCCTTTGCCAGGTTCCTGCCAAGCTCAGCCCATAGAGTGTTCTCCTGAGGGTGCTGGAAGGGGATGAAAGTCAGTGCCCTCCCCAATGCCACACACTGGCTGAGAAAAGCTGGACCTGATGGCAGGTCCACAAGGAGTCAGGGCAGCTGACCCTACTGTGCATTCCTGAGCCCCCCAGGGCTAATACTTGCCCTCACTAAAGCTCCAGGCAGGATGCCCATGAGCCAGAGCAAGAGCATGCCAATCCTTCTTAAGCTGAATTCAAAGGCTTTCCAACTGGCTCTGGATTAGGCTTTCCCAAATCCTTGACTGGTGGGGAAATCCCCCTGCTTCTGAGGCCACATTGCCCCTGCTCTTCAAAGAGCCTGGCATCAGACCAGCCTGAGCCAAGCGGCTGCTGCTATGACTGGTGGTGACCTGTACCTCTGGGCCCATCTCCTCCCGACCCCCGCCCTGCTTGACTTTGGGCTGAGATGGTGGAATCACTAATCAAGCACAGAATTTCAGCCTATCCAGCCATTTGTGGACACATCCCCAGCTCTATGCCAGGTAGGCTCTGCCCCTGCTACTGAGTGCCACAGAAAGACCCAGATGGTTGCAGCATGGGACTATGGGAAGGCTGGTCCTGTGGGTCAGAGGGGTTGGTTTCAATTACAGCCTCTGTCACTGACCTCTAGGCCTTACTTTCCCCCCTCTAGAAGGTGTGGGTGTCGAAATGACTACTCTCAGTCTCTGGTCCCTGACATCCTGGGACATCCCAGCTGACTTTTTCCATAGTCCAGCTGGCTGCTCCACAAGCTTTAGATGTGTCTCTCTACTTATGTACGTGGGCATATAAGTACGTGTGCATGCATGTAGGTGTGTACCTGTGTGAATGCAGATGAGGGGAGCACTGGTTATGGCCAGGGCTCCAGGCCTTCCTGGATGAGCAGCCACTTCTCTCATTCATCCTCCCTGAGATGCATCAATTGGGGGGGAGATCTTCCAGGCAGGTGGGAGGGTGGCTGGAGGGGGTAGCCTGGGGGGCTATGATGGGTCTGAGGGGTGACTTGTTCCTCACCAGGATGCCTCCGCTACCCTGATACCCCACACCTTCCCTTTCCCACTGTAGCTCAGGATGGGGACAGAGTCCCTAAAATCTTCAGTTTTAAGGCTCCCTCCTCCTGTGTCTGGCAAAACCACAGCCTGGGACACTCAGGATGCCTTAGTGCCTCAGACTTGGGAATTAGGAGTCAGGCTGTGCACACAGAAGGCTCTCACTGTGTGTTTGTGGGGCTTCCTGCTATCTCAGGACTCCAGGGTTCATGGGTCAGGCTGGGCCAGACTCTAGCTCTAAATTCTTCCCACTCTCACCCTCACCCTATATGCTGAGGCAATGATTTGATCCTCATGGACTCTTAACAAGTACAGGCCACCCCACACTGAGCCAGGGCTTCCTGCCCCCGGGATCCCCATTGTTTCCCTGCAGGCCTCATGACCACAAGCTTGCCCAGCTCTGGGGAGCTCCCTCAGCTGTGTATGGGGCTCCCTTTCCTCCTCTCCCAATGTTTCCATCCATGTTCTCAGGGTCTGCTGCTCTCACTGGGCCTGGAGCGCCCTCTCTCATGTTCCCTACAGTGGACTGGTTTCTCTTCACTCTGTACCGACACCTTCAGAGTGGCTCCTCCCTGGTCATAGGGACTCTCAAGGGTGTCCAGCCTTCTTCTGTATCCCAGGCCCTGCCCTCAGACTTGAATAACACCCTAAGTATCTACATACCCGTTGGAAAGTCCTCCTGAGCTCCCCTAAACCTTTGTCATACAGGTGGGGCAGTCCAGGTAGAACCACGCCCAGAATTCTGGGCTTCCTCCCTCCCAACTTCCTCTTTTGTTCTCCCCTCAAACTCCAGAGCCCCCCTCTCTTCTTGCCTGCCTCACCACATTCCTCCAGGGTCCCATTCCCAGAAGGCTAGGAAGGGCACTCTCAGGGGTCACTACAGAAGGGCTGCAAGTCAGTTGTCCAAGGGGCTCCTGGGAGGCTCCGGCATCATCTAAAGTTTGGGCCATGGTCCCTCTCAGAAAGGAGCCAGCAGGTGTCAGAGAAGTCACAGTTGGCACAGGTAGCCAGAGGGTCTGACAGGATGAGCTCAAAGGCCCGGCATCACTGAGGTAAGACACATCCCAAATCCACAAAGTCCTGAAAAGGAGGGGTGCCCCAGGATCCTCTGGGCCCTGATAGTCCATTCTTGGAATGGATTTGATTAGGGAAGAGATAATGCAGTCTCCAAGCAAACCTGCCTGTAGTGGTTCTCACTCGCTTTGGGTGGACATCTTATCACTATAGCACTGGGTCTGGAGTCAGGAAGACCTGAGTTCAAATCCAGCCTCAGACACGTATTAGCCATGTGAACCTTAGCAAGTCACTTAACATCTGCTTGCCTCAGTTTCCTCATCTGTAAAGTGGGGATCACAACAGCACTACCCTCCCAGGGTTGCAGATCAAAAGAGATAATAACTGCAAAATTTTTTGCAGAACTATAGGAATGCTTTCATGATGAAGAGGGTATGGGTGGAGGCAGCTGAGTAGTATTCTACCTCCCACTTCCAGATACAGTGGATAGAGCTCCGCTATTCCTAGAAGCCAAGAGAGTCTGCCCACTGCATGTGAGGAAAGGCCCTGTCAAACCCACCAGGGAGCCCAGCTCAGACCAGGCCCCAGCTAGGAGTCAGCATCCCAAGGTCACCTGGCCCAGACTGAGGCTGTGGGCAACCTCTCCAGGGGCTGCTGGCTCCACATGGGCATTCCCTCCTCTCTCTTTACCAGCCTGCTGATCTCCCACTCCCTCCTCCACACGTTGCCCCTCCGAGTGACTCTCACCAAAGTGTCCCTCCTTGGCTACCCTCCCAGGGTGCTTTTTCTCTCCCTATTAGCTCCCCGAGGACCACACTGCATTGGTGACACATAGCATTCAGCACAGAATCCCACCCAAGCAGGTCTCATTGAAGGCTTTTCCATTCATGCATTCGTTCGTTCATTCGTTTGTTCTTCCATTCATTCACCTGAGCCCCAGTCTCTACAAACCAAGGGAAGGAGACAGAATCTGTGGCAGTGAAGGACATGGGAAGACCCTGGGCAAGGGCTGACACCACACTTGCCCCTCTCTCCCACAGAGCACAGACTTTCCTTCCTCAGGACAGTGGAGCAGCCTCCCACACCTGGCCTTCCTGCCTCCCCACACAGCAGAATTACCCTGCTCTGACTCACATACCACATCTTATTCTGCTGCCAAGTGCCCTCACACTTCATCCATCACTCCCTTCTCAGACCCGCCCCAGATGTCAAACCTCCGCCTGCCCCGAGGCATGCACCCTGTGGGCTGCTCTGACATTCAAATCCTCCTCCCCATACCCAGATCTCCAAACGGTTTGCTTGTCCCATGACAGGACATCAAGACTTTCTAAGGTGGTCTTTTGATGGCTCTAGATAAAGGTTGCGGCTCTAAGGCCCCTTCCTTAAGAACTAACCAAACTGATGACCAGCTGGACCCACCAGACTTCTGTCTGTTGCCCACCTGCCCGATGAGCAGAAGGGACCCATTGGTCCCTTCTTCAGGATTGGTCTGGGAAAGGATCCTGGCAGAGTGGCCAGTGGTGCTTCTTGGCACATGGGGCACCATCAATAGAGAATTAATTAATCTATAGCAGCAGTGGCAGTGATAACGAGAGCAGACATGATCACACAGCTCCCAGGTGAGGCAGGCACACCTACTTAACTGCACTCTAAGGGCTGATGGGAGGCTGTCTCTTCTGACTCCCAGAATCAGAGCCAGATGTACCCCAGAATATGTAGCCGAGTTCACATCCAAAGAGGAAGCCCACTACAGCATTCCCAAGGAAAGAGGGGCCCTTCCTGGATCCATGTTGCAGGTCAATAGAATGGCACACCCACCCCCCGTGACTCCAGGCCCTCCTGACAGGGAGCCCCAAGCCCTGAACATCTGACGCTGGATGCAGTACTGAGCAGCAGAAGGAGCCGAGGGCCAGGTCCCTGCGGACATCTCTGTTGGAAAGAGTCTGTGACTCAGCCCCTCCTCCCTCCTCCACAGGGAGAGCACTGCATTTATCTATTTCCATCTAGGGGCATGTTTCAGGGCTGGCACAGAGGAGTTTAATAAATGCCAATCGTGTGATTGGCAGACTCAGGAGACATCGGAAGAAACACATGTGCCCCTTCAGAGCATGGAAGGAAGAGGAAAAGACAAAAGCCAAGACTGACTGCACCTTTGGAGCCTCTGAATGTCACTGACTGAGTCTACCACAGTCATATGTCATTGGTCTTGGACCATTTAAAGAGTCCCTGCTGGGCCCAAAGTCTGGTCAATCCCAGGAACCAAAGAGTTGGAGAAATCTTTGAGATCATCAAATCCAACCTTCAGTGCCATGCAAAAAACTGTCTCCAACATTCCTGGCAGATGGCCATTCCTTCCCATCCCTGGTGTGTATCCATAGGTGTGTCCTGCCTTCTGGAGAGAGGTGGGACACCCCCACCCCTTCCTCCAACTCCCTCATACCTGCCTCTGCAATGGGATTTTTTTTTCATTCTGAATGCAGGACTTGATATTTCTGTGCATTAAACATCCCTTTGCTTGCTATTTGAGCTGACCTCATTCCTGCTTGCTGAGATCTGCTGGATTCTGGACTTTGTCAGCCCAGGCATTAGGGAGGCTTCTCAGAGTCTTGTCATTCATAGACTGGATGAGCATGCCTCCTGATGGAAAAAGGGTTTGTGGAGCAGGACCAAGCAAGACCCCCCAGACTGAACCCATACATCCTGGGGCTTCAGTCACAAAGGCTGGGAAAGAGTCCAAGAGATTCTGAAGTCCAGCCCCCTGATTTGCAAATGA
Organism: Potorous gilbertii; assembly: GCA_028658325.1. NCBI lineage: Eukaryota > Metazoa > Chordata > Mammalia > Diprotodontia > Potoroidae > Potorous > Potorous gilbertii. The sequence continues at coordinate 298,868,782 of CM053770.1, read as the reverse complement.
GAAAATGGAGGGGAGGGAAAATTTTCTGAAGCTCTCTACAGGTCCAGGATTTGAACCCAGGCTCTCTGATCTCAAATTCAGTTCTCTTTCCTTCACCTCCACAGAATTGCACATATTTCTCTATTTCATCCATGAGAACATTATGAATGCTGAATGTTCTGCTGGAAGCCAGATACACAGTTCTAGGTCACTCTCTTATGGCATTTGTAAATGAGTGTGTCAATCAAAAGCATTACTGAGGCTCTTGGGTACTGTGTGTTCTTAGTGAACCTGTTCTGGTTCCTAGAAATTCTGGAATATTCTACTGGAATCATTCAGTCAATAATCATGTAGTAAGCACCTACTATGTGCTGGAGTCCCTTCATGCCTCTTCCAGTGGTAGAGCCTTCGTCTGTGTATTTGCCTTCCATCTGCAGTTATCTTGTATGTACCTTGTATGGAGATGTATGCTGTCTCTCTCCCGAAGAGAATGGGCATCCCTTGTGTCCCCTGTGCTTAGCACAGTGCCTGGAACATAGTAGGTGTTTAATCCATGTTTGTGGGTTGATTAATAAATTCCTCCAAACCATTTGAATAATAATTATCTTATTTTTTTCTCAGGATTGACACCAAACCAAACAATCTATGGCTTCTGGAATCTACCTTCTCCCCCTTTGGCCCATGAATGCCCACCTCTAGTCTCCGGAGGTCTGCTGACTCATGAAAAGCCCATTCCAAGACACACACATGGATCTACATGACTGGGAGTCATGTTCAGGGATATCCAGGAGTGAAAACATGTCATCTGCACTTGAAGCTGACCACGGAGGTTGCACCACAATATACAAACCATGTGGACAAGAAGCAAATGGGACTTTACTTGTCCTACCTCTACCAGAGCATAAGTTCCTTGTGGGCAGGCATCATCTCGTTTTTTGTCTTTGGATCCCCCATGCCTCACATAGTGACTGACACACAGTAGGTGCTTAATAAATGCTTCTGGATTATCTAAGGATCCCAAGTCTCTGCTTTAGTGTGATTTCAGAAAGTCACCTCGATGTCTGTGTTGCTGAATCCCAGGCACATGGCTGGGTTCCTAAGAATCAGGAACCCAGGGCAACCACAAAATATAAACTCTTTAAGAGCCTCAAGAATGACAGGTCAGATAAATGAGTCTGTGGACTAAAGGTTTCTCTGTGGACAGCTCCTTTTCCCTCCCCCACCCCGGGCCTCCTGTTCTGATGTGTCATCACAGCATAGAGATGGGATGGAATTCCTGAAAACGAGGCCATAGAATTCAAGCTCTGGAAGACACCAGGTTTGGAATTTATACTAGGAATGCAAGGTTGTTTCAACATTCAGAAAACTGTCAACTGTGGTCATATTAACAACAAAAATTACGCGATTATATGAACAGATGCAAAGGACTGAGGTGGTCATAAAAGAGAAATGAACAATTTCAAGGACCTAAAATAGAAAAGTTTTTGCATAAACCAAACACATACACTTAGAATTGGAAAGGAAACAATTGGGGAAATGTTCATAGCAAATTTTTCTGGTAAAGGTCACATTAAAAAATCCCAAAAATATTCCACCACTTAAAAGACATGAACAGGCAGTTCTCACATGAGGAAATCCCAGCTATCCACGACATATGAAAAAAATGTTTCAGGTTGTCAATAAGAGAAAAAAGGATTTAAAGAACTCTGAGGTGCCACCTCATCATCAGTTCAGTGCAGAAAATGAGAGGGGAAGATAGCAGTTGTCAGAAGGGAGAAGGAAACGTTCTGACTCCCTCTTGATGGAGTTTTGAAGTGGCTTAACCATTTTGGAAATCAATTGGGATTCTATACAGAAAGTCACTGAACTGTACCTACCTTTGAGGTATGGTATAGACATTTACTTGCAGTACAGGCGTAAGCTACAAGGTCAAAGACAGAGGGAAATGCCCTATGTGTACAAGAATATTGATAGCAATGCCTTCAGGGTTTGTGGTTGTCATAAAGAAATGGAAAAAGATGGGTGCCTGTCAGCTGGAGGAAGGTTGAGGGGACTGTGATATAGAGGAATGTAATGGCATGAGGTGGGGCCATGAGAAATGACAAATTCAGAGAATCAGGGGAAGGGATGTGCGATGCAGAATGAAATAAGAAGACCCAAGAGAATAGTTTTCATTACGCCCCGAATTGTGTAAGAGAAAACACCCGGGAAAAACACCTGACCCTGAGCCATACACATCCTATGGAGGTCTGTAGATGGAACCTGGCAGAATGGAGGTGACCCCAAGGCAAAGAATGAGACACTGAGACACTGATTTGTCTTCTTGCCTGCATCGATGGTTTACAAGGTGTGGTTTCTATCTTCAGGGGATGGGTGACAAGTGAGTGGGTAGTGATGGAGATGGAGTGGGGCGGGAAGACCATCAATAAAACATTGAAAAATACACAGAGGCAAATAAGGTGAGAAGGGGATGGGAACAAGATAATTTTGTCAGTACCTCACTAAATTTAATCTCTACTCTAATATGGTATGTCATAGATGTTCACAGTTTCTCCTGTAATGCTCTCTTGTTTCTAGTCTATTGAAATGTGTATTGATGACTCTAAAAGTTATAATAAAAAAACCCCACCAGGACAGCAGCCGAGGGGAAGTAGGAGGGTGAAGCCAAAAGCAGCAGTTGGGGCTGAATCTCTGGTGGGAGCACAGTACCATGACTCATTGGATGGCTATCCTCCCAGGAAGAAGGACCACTGGCAAGGATACTTGCAAAGGACAGACAGCACTTGCACATGCACTGCATTGGGAGAGCCCAGAGATGTGGGAAGTGTAGACTGGTTCCTCAGCCCCTTAAGGCTTATCTGATCTAAGAGCCCTCCTCAAAGTGCTTGAAATGTCCAAGACACAACAGGGATGGGAAATGATAGAGAAAGTCTCCCAATCCTCACTAAAGCCTAGGTGGACTCCCCCATGGATTCAACTCTAAGCTGGGTTAGCGAGGGGCATGTCTGGACTCTCTGCTGCCCAGTAAAGGCCAAGTTCACCAAGTCTACCCTGGAGGCCCCCGGTAATGGAGACGGGACCAGGTCAGTCTATGCTGCCTTCTGTCTCCTTACCAGGAAAGATTGGAAGAGCCGAAAGGAGCCAAGGAGCCAGACGTACATGTGGGAAAACACCCTGGTGGATGTGCCGTTAAATGTGTTGGCCACCACCAGAAATGAGTAGGGTCCAACAGTGAAGAACTCCCAGTCATAGGCGCCTGAGGTGGCTAGGGTCTGGTTGGCTTCAAACAGCCCTGTTCTTCGGTTCCACTTGTAGATGACACTGTCGATGTTGTGGTTGTCTCCTGGTGGGAGAGAGAAGGGAAAGGTATAAGGAGGATGCCAGGGAACTTCACTAGCAGTGGAGATGTGGGAGTGTGGCCCCCTCCACTTCATCGCAGCTCTCTGGGAGGGCCCAGGGCCTTTTTCTCTCCTTCTGGTTGGCCCCACCCAACCATGTTCTTCTCTCCTCTCAGGACCTTCCTTTTCCTTAGAGGCTAGGCTCAAGTATCACCTCTTCTGGGAAGTCCTCTCTGGTCTCCCTCATATCTGGTAGTGTTCTATCCTTCCTCAAGTTTCATTGCCTTACAACCACATGTGCCCCTCCCAGCCCAGAAGGGAAGACTCTTGAGGCCCCCCAGTGCTTTGTATAAACAGAGATGGGCCCTGATTGAGGGGTAATGAACAGTGATGAGCGCCTCTGTTTCCTTAGGAAGAAACTGCATTCAGTTCAGTTCAGACCCCATCCCCTTCTCCCCACATTTTAGAATGCCCTGACCTGTATTGAGGCCAGAAGCAGCATGCGTTATTCCCTCAGGGGACTGTGATACTGTGTGTTTTTGAAACTATGACAAAAGGGAGGACAGAGGGCTCCCATACTGGGTCCTGACACTTCCTTTCCAGAACCACAGACTCTTAGATCTCATCCTCTGAGCAGGCCTGTGGGCTCTGCTTGAAGCCTTTCAGGGAGTGGGAGACCCTCCCCCCTCTTTGGGACAGTGCTGAGGGCTGGGAAGGGCATCTTGAGCCCTGAGCAGGGGAGGAGTTGATGCGCCTCCCAGGTGATGCTAGAAGTCATCTCTGGATGCTTCCCTGACCCCTGTCCCCAAAACTTCTTTCCTCCATGCTAAAGAACTTGGTGCAAGACCTCAGGCGAATCACTTTGCAATCTCTGGATCTTCATTTCTTCATTTATAAAAAGAGGGAGCAGCTGCTAAAGCAATGGACATAGAGTCAGGAACCCCTGAGTTCAAATAGAGCCTTGGTTGGTGGTGATGGTGGTGGTGGTTGTTGTCCTTTGTCTTCGAAGAGGACCAAAATGAAATCACCATTGTAAAGTGAAATTTCAGTGTGTCCGACTGTGGCTGATCAGACCAACACGAGCTCAGAATGCTCTACCACAGATTGGGCACAGATGGTCCATGTGAATATTTGGGGTGAATATCCCAAATTTGAGCATCCTGCATTTACTTTGTGCTGTCTCAATTCTGCTTTGTTCAAAGAGCACAGCACCTTTTCTTATGTAGGCATGCCATGCTGAGTGGTCCTGTGCCAGTATCTCCCATGTTGCACCAGTCAAATCCAAAGTTCTTGAGAGAGACCTGGAGAGTGTCCTTGTATTGTTTCTTCTGGCCACCATGTGATTGCCTGCCCCATGCAAGTTCTCCATAAACTAGTCTTTTTGGCAAGCGTACATTCGGCATTTGAACAACGTGGCCAGCCCATCAGAGTTGCGCTTTCTGAAGCATAGTTTGAATACTTGGCAGTTCAGCTTGAGCAAGGACTTCAGTGTCTGGTACCTTATCCTGCCAGGTGATCCTCAGAATCTTCCTCAGACAGTTCAAATGGAAACGATTTAGTTTCCTGGCATAGCGCTGGTAGACTGTTCATGTTTCACAGGCATACAATAATGAGTTCAGCACAACGGCTCTGTAGACCTTCAATTTAGAGCCTCAGATACTTTCTAGCTGTATGGTCCTGGGAAAGTCACTTAACTTCTGTTTGTCCCAATGACCTTATCTGTAAAATGAGAATAACTAACCTTACCTCTCAGGGTCCTTGTGAGCATTCAATGAGATAACAATTGCAAGGTGCTTGGCACCTTAGCACCAGGCCCATAGACCCATAGCAGGCATTCTATCAATGGGCACTAGCCTCTCAGGGCAGCAGCTCAGGTGCAGACTTTTCCCTAGACTTTCTTACCTTCTCGGTGGTTGGCCACGGCCAGAAAGGACTCCCCTGCGATCTCAAAGGCCTCCCAGTCCCTGGCACTGTGAGTGACAATCCTCTGGTAGGTGACAAACTTGAGTTTCCTGGGACTCCATTTGTAAATGACCGAGAGCTCCTGCCGACCCTTCTCCTTGGGCTCCAGATTCGCCACAGCAAGGAAGACCTGAAAGGGAACAGAGGAGGGGCTTCCTGAGGAGATGGTGGAGGAAAAGGCGCTCTGAGCTGCTGCAGAGGAAAGTGGAAGGATTGAGGAGAGACCACGCCCATGCTTGCCCCTGACTTTCACCACCACATTCTCCACACTTCCCTGCCTGAGTCACCTACCCTGGGCATTCAGTTCTATCCCTTTGCACCATGGCCCCCAAGATGACTCTGCCTGGAACATCCTCCTCCCCTCTCCAAATTCTCCTCACCGTCCTTTAAAAGACACCACCACGAAGGCTGCCCTGAGCTGATCTGTGAGAAAGGACACCTTCCCCTTCTCCAGAGTGTGCATTCATGTGGACACACACACAAACACACACACACACACACACACACACACACACACTACTCCATTATCCTCAACAGCCTGAGAGCCGTATTTGGGGGGTGCAGGTTGGGCCTGGGGGAAAGGCTTCACTCTGCTGAGTTACAGGCTCAGGGCACACCCTGGTGCATGGGACATACTGCGAGCCAACTTGTGGGCCTGATTTGGAAACGTGCAGACATACCTGCCTCCAAAGGAATGACAGGCAGTGAAAGGCCTGGGGTAGGGCCAGTCAAGGCCTGTGCTCACAGATCTTCTCTTTCCCTATGGCCCTCACCCACCTGCTTACAAAGCCACAGCTGGGCTGGCTGGCCCAAGCCAGGCTAATATCTGGAGAGAGGTGGCAGAAGCCATGTCCTCACCTGTCCCCTTTCAGAGGGAGGCCATGAAGTGGGCTGCCAGGGAAAAGAAGGGTGGGCTTTAAGCTCTCAGGAAGAGTTGGAGGGGATTCTGGGCCAGCCATGTGCCAGCTCTGGTGACCTCTGGGGTCTCTTCTGATCCTGAAGGTATAAACCAGGTTGGTTTTGCCTGGCTGCCTCCCACCTTCTCCTGACACCATGCTGGGGCAAGAAGAGACTGTTCTGGCCCTGTCCACTATGTGCCTGCCTGGCCTACAAGGCTCTGGGGCACCTTCAGTGCCTCTGTCTCTGCAGCTTCCTCCTTTGAGCCCCCAGACACAGCTCTGTGACTCTCATCTAAACAGCAGTCTCTGGTCTTCCCCACCCTCGACTTCTCTCCCTTCAGCTCTCAGCAAGAGCATTATCTGCTCTCTCCTGACCAGCCCCAGACCCCAGGCATCGGAGCACAGAGACACAGCCTAGCCCTATTCTGACTGACCCAACCCCAGGCTGAATGAAGGGTCAAAGATCCTGGGGTTACGGCATGCTTGACTAAATGGCCATAGCTGTGGCCTGTCCTCTGGAGCCAGCAGGACCTAAGAACTTGGGTCTGGCCCCTGGTAGCTTCTTCCAACCCAGTACTCCCTGAGCCCTAAGCTCTGGTCTCTTCCAGGCCCAGCACACCTTTTGGCCACAGCCAGCCCTCATTTCCCTAAGAGTCTGCCCTCTGGTGCACTGCCTCATTCTTGTTCCCATATGTGATCTCCCAGGATGCCTCTAACACCCTCAGGTCTCCCGCATTTTGGGGAGCACCACCTCATACTGGGAAAGAGTATAGAGCCAGGAAGACCTGGTGTAAGCCCCTGCTTTCTAGCTCAATGACCCTACTAAGTCTCTTGGACTCTACTCTCCCATAAAATAAAGATTATGCTAGCAAGCACTAATCCCATGGGGCATTTTGAGGATGTATGAGTTTCTGGATCCAAGGCACATTGCAAACAGACTGGGGTGGGGTCAATGCCTCTCCCTTCTGGGGGTCATACTTTATCAACTGGTCCCATCACTCCACTCTCCTGCTCAAAGTTCTTCCATAGCTCCCACTTTGCTTAAGCAGCACAGGAACCAATGGCTAATAAGGACCACCTATCTGTCCCATCCAGCCACAGGTGGAGGTGTGTTCTTGGTGTCCTGGCACACCAAAGGAACAAGAGATAAAATGGTGCTGTGAGTGAAATGCCACCCACGTGGAATTAGCAAAGAGGGGCCTTGTACCCCTAGTATACTGCCTAAGAGAAATACAGACCAGTGATGGTAGTTGGAAAACTTATATTTAGATTTTAAATTACAAATCAAACTTTTAATCTAAGGTTTTTCATCTTAAAATTAAAATCTAAATACGTGAATCCTATATTTGCTGAGTAGGAAGGGAGGTGACCTTAGACAGACACTCCTGGGTGGGAGGTTCCAAGGCTCCCAGTCCCTCCAGGAAGAGCAGAAGTTGGATTTGGAGAGGATGGATGGATCTGGAAACATTGAGGGGCCACTGAAGGAGGCAGAGGAGGCTAGACAAGGAGGTGGGACTCTGTGGAGGGAGTATCCAGGACTGGTCAGAGAGAGAACAGGTAGGACTCAGGGGACTGTGATGATGTGACCTGCCCAAGTGGATGATGACTCCCCATCTCTGGTGACTCACATAAAAAGAGTTGCTGGAAGGAACCCTGAGAGTACTGCTGAGAATGACATGGAACACCCTAGGCCACAGGCCATGTTCTCTGCTGCTGACTGACCACTAGGGAAGCAGGCAAGAGAGGGAGCAGCAGGTTGGAAAGAAAACCACCTTGAGGTGCAAGACATAGCCAACAGCCTCTTGGCCAGCAGGCTCTCTGCCAGGGATGGAGTACACTTAGTGACCAAGCACAGCCTGGCAACCAGGTGGATCTAGCTGAAAGGGAAGGGGAAGGAAGAAAAGAGCCAGACTCTGCCACAGCTAACCACCATGAAGAGTCACAAGACCGCTGAGATCCACGGAAAACCCCGCAGACAGATTCCCAGAAAGGGGAGGATGGAGATGCCTAAGCAATGTTTATACGGGTTTGGCTAAAGAGTAAAGGGTTCAGTCAGGTTCTGTACGTGCAAACAGAGAGAGAGAGAGAGAGAGAGAGAGAGAGAGAGAGAGAGAGAGAGAAAGAAAGAGAGAGAGAGAGAGAGAGAGAGAGGGAGATCTGAGTCAGGACTTCAGAACCAGCTGAGTGTCCAGACTCACTGAGCTGTTGTCACTGATCTCGTTGTCCATGTAGTCACAGACCTTGGTGGACGCTTCAGGAAGCCGAGCTTGGTCGTTCTTTTTTTAGAGGAGGACAACACATTTAGTTCTATTTCAGTCAAATCACAACACTTTCTTTTTCAACTGTTGTAAAGTGTATCTATAAGTTCTATTACAGATCTACTTTTTAAAAGGTTTCCTGGAAACATTATAACAAGCCTCCTTCATTTAAGAGGAAATAGTTCTACCATATTCTTCCTCAAGTAAAAAAAAAAATCCCATTGCAGTAAATAGTAAGAATGCATGAAATTACAGTAAACCAAACACTTAAAAGGACAATCAAGAAGTCTTCAACTGTTTATTAGAAAGAATGCAGACATAAAAAAAATCCCCTCTTCTGAACATAGATTGAAGTTTTTCAGTCTTGTTATAAGCCGAGTCCAAAAAAAAAAGCAAAAAAAAATCCAATAGTATATTAAACATTTTGTCACTCGTTTTCCATACTGACAGTGCAAATACAAATTTGGTCTAAATGTCCAGACTGACAAGCAACAATGTATAGCTGTTCTTCCTCCTCCATACTAAGAGATGTAAAAGCTTAAGGGTCAAACAATACCAAATGTATAGACTTCATAATCATTTAAATTAGGGCTTCACTAGTTTTAGCTAAGATATATTTGGAACACTAACTAGTGATCATTTAAATATAACAATGTGAAGTGAATAATTTCTTTTTTTAAGTAAAACATTAGTGAAACAATATGAAGACACTCCGGAGGTATAGCAATACTGTCAGTTTAAGTTGTCAGTCAATTAAACTTGCTTCAGCAGTTTTATTTTGCATGCTAAAATCCTAAGATTTTAAAATTTTCTTGAGTCTACCCTGTTGAACCAGGGGGAAGTGATTTTAAGCTACTTAAAATAAGCTAAGTTTTCTTACCATGTAAGTATCTGCGGTATAAAGAGTAAAGAAACTCAGTGAACCTTTTCTTATTTATTTATTTAACTTTTTACATTCATTTTCACAAGATTTTGGGTTCCAAAATTTTCTCCCCATTTGTCCCCTCCCCCCCACCCAGTACACTGGGCATTCTAATTTCTCCTATCACCAATCTGCCCTCTCTTCTTTCATCCCTCCCTTCCCTTATCCCATCTTCTCTTTACTCCTGTAGGGCCAGATAACTTTCTATTCCCCATTACCTGTATATCTTATTTCCTAGTAGCAAGAACAATACTCAACAGTTGTTCCTAAAACTTTGAGTTCCAACTTCTCCCCATCCCTCCCTCCCCACCCATTCCCTTTGGGAAGGCAGGCAATTCAATATAGGCCAGATCTGTGTAGTTTTGCAAGTGACTTCCATAATAGTCGTGTTGTGTAAGACTAAC
>CM053770.1:298792205-298840864 GCA_028658325.1 Potorous gilbertii | reverse complement strand
ACAATGCTGTTGATACCTGTTGTGCCAATAACTTATGTAATGAATATGAAAGCTCTTGGGGCTGAATGTTACAGCAATTAAAGTGGAAAGGTCTTTCTCATCCATTCATAGGCTCACATGACCTGCTAAAATCACCTGGAAGTCTAAGTGACATGTGGTGGGAGGAGTTTGCTGAAGAGGAGGAACAGGAAGGGTGAAGCAGAACCAGGAGGCAGGCAGGTGGGCACATCAAGGCTCAGGCTCCTGAGGTTATGCTTGTGACAAGACCCTGACTGGGGTGGGCGGAGGCTTGGGAATGCTTTTGCCCTCTTCAGTGATTGTGTTTATTAAAGTTTTGATCACCATGAGAGATTTGGCTCTCTGGTTCTGGAATTTGGCTTTCTACTGTTTGAATAAGTGCTTTTCTTCTGCCTTCTCTATGGAGAGTCACGTGATTGAGAACTGAGCTGTCTTACTCACAGTCACCACCAGTGCTGTGAAAATTGCCTTGACAATACAGAAGGGGGCAGCTCAGGAATCTTTTCCAATGCAGTTTCTTCCTAAGGCCACTGAAGCCTCCTGAGCTCAGAGGACAGTGGTGGGGATGCCTTGGGGTTTCCAAGCTTATAAATGGGACGTTTTAATTTAGGGCCAGGAAGAGGAGAGAGCCTTGCCCCTGGTGCCAGCTCCTGCTCCCAAAGCAATGGGGTATGTGTTCCTGGACAAAACAAGTGACCCTCATGTTCTTTTAGGCCAGAGCTACATGCATGCCCAGGGGATCCCTGGTCGTTCCTCTCATTTGGCATTTCTGAAGCCTTCCTGTGACTCATCAGGATCAGGGTCAACTCTTCAGTCTGGAAATTCATACTCCATTTCCCTTATTTTTGAGTCAATGTTTAGTAAACATTTGGGTCTGGATGCTCTTGGGAAGACCCAGAATCCCCCATGAGACTAGGAAGGTGAGAGCTTCCTGCTTTAAGAACTCATCCAAGAATCCAGGGTTTGGCTTGGAAGGAAGAAGGAGGAATAAAAAGGCAGATGTAATTAAACTGGGGGACACTGACAGCTAAGACATGAAAGACAGCTCAAGCCCCCAAGGAACTTCTGAGGATCAAAGAAACACCAGGAAAAGATCTGGAGAGAAGGATCATAAGATATTTGCTTTCTGTGGCACAAACACAGACACATGTGCGCACACACACACACACACACACACAAACACACTCAGCAGAGGGCTATAAAAGCCTTGGTTGGGGGGAAGGAGATGTCACAATCCATTCCTCCCATTCTAGTCCTCTCAGAGATCCCACCCACTGCAGACAACATGTGCCACAACAGCTGCTCCCTTACCTGCCAGCCAAAATGCTCCGTGCCCTTCTGCTATAATCCTGTTTGCTGTAAGCCTGTCTGCTGCAAGCCTGTCTGCTGCAAGCCTGTCTGCTGTGTCAGCTCCTGCTGCAGCCCAGCACCCTGTGTGGCCCTGCTGTGCCAGCCAGCCTGCCCTGCAGTGACCAGCTACCTGGCAGTCTGTGGAGCTGGCAGCTGCTCCCCCTCATGCTGTGCAGGCAGCCCTTGTCAATCCACCTGCTGCCAGACTGGTCCCTGCAGTCTCACCTGCTGTTTGCCCAGCCCCTGCCAGTCTGCCTCCTGCGTGCCTGTTTCCTGCAAACCTGCTCTGTGTGTGCCTGTGTGCTGCAAGCCTGTGTCCTGTGGGGTCCCCTCCTGCCAGCCCACCTACCCTTCCTCCTGCTGCTGAGCACCTGTTGTCCCACTGCACATGACAGGACCTTGGAGTATCCCTTTCTCAGAACAACATGGTTACAATCACTGGGCAAAGCCCAGACTCCTATCCCGCATGTTGGAGGGAAACCCTGGTTCCCCTGGGACTCACAACCCATGAGACCCAGGCTAACTCACTGTTGTCAGAACCAAGCTGGGCATCATCATGCCCCATAGCAGGTCCCAGGACAGCAGGGACTGACCATCCCCCATGTCCCTCTTTTCCTTGTGGTCAGTCTAGCATCATCCCCCTAGTCAATCCCCCACACTAAGCCTGTAATAAACTCAAAAGGAGACATCTAAAAAGCACTTGACTCTTATTTTCTGAATGCTGACTGTTTACGGTTGACCGGCTCAAGCAGGGAGAGGTAGGCATTTTCCAGAGTTTTCAGGGGGAAATTTCATGGCCCAAGAGGAACAAGACCAACTCATGCGCACCTGGAAGGGATGTGAGCAATGGGCCCTTAAGGATTTCTGCAACTTTAGAGCCTCCATATTGGAGTGTGCTCCCTCCCACTCTGCACCTGGGGCTCCCAGGACCAGCTCATCACCCTTGACTGTGCTGTTACTTCCAGTCTGGATTGCTCTCATTTTTCTTAGCCTCCTCTCCCCTCTAAATGGAGGGCAGGAGAAAGAGGGTCAGACTCCTCTGAGCCGCTTCCTTGGAGAGGGTAGATAGAGAGTGGGCCCACAGAGCCCCCACATTACACCTGTTACTGTGACAGAATTCACCTACGTAGAACAAGCTCCCACAGTACCAAGTGCCCCCATGCTTCATTCCCCTCCCCCTTCCTGAATACTTCATCCTTCTTCCCTGAGATTATAAGGTCCTGGAGGGCAGAGACTGTCTTTTTTTTCTGTTGGCTATTTTCCCAGTTCTAAGCACGGTTCTGGCACATTGGAGGTGCTAAATAAATATCTACTGTATGCCCAGGGAGTTCCCCTGAGGGGACATTGCCTTGTGCTTCGGCTCATTACAGAAAACAAGCATTTTTTATGGGGCTAAGATTCTATCCCTCTTGTGGTTTGTGGGAGGGAATTCAGGTCATTTGTCCTGGAACTTCCTGGAGCAACATGTTGGTGCATTCAGGCCCTCAGACAAGAGAAGGGACAGGGAATCCTGTAGGCTATGAACAGAGCATCCATGAGGAGCTGGGCATCCAGGTGTCTCTATGTGTGTGTGAATGTGTATATATGTGTATGTATGCACATAAGTGCATTAAAGTATGTGTCTCTGTGCATATGTGTGCATGAGTGGATTGCTCACATGGATGCATGTGTCTACACATGCATGTGTGTGCCTGTGTGCATGCATAATGGTGGGGGTGCATGTCTTCTTGTGAGTCTGTCCATGCATGTTGACTACTGTGTGTACCATTTCCTGTGCATGTGTGCATGTGTCTGAATGTATGTGCATTTGTGTACATATATACTTGTGCAAGTGTGTTTTATTTGCGGTTCTGAGTGGGTTTGTGGAACATGGGTGTGTTGTTCTGGTGGATGTCAGCTGCCAAGGAATTCTCACTGCCTGTCCTTCATTTATAGAGGATCAAGATCTCATTGTGATATTAAAGTCTGCATCCAGTGTGGCCAACTGGGACTGAGCAGCTCAATACACACTCAGAATGTCAAACACAGATCAGGCAGAAGTAGTTCTTGTCAACACATGGGGTGAATTCTTTAAGTTTACACATCTCCCACTTCTTCTGATCTACTTCAGTTCTGCTTTGCTCATAGAACACAGCACCATGTCTGATGTGGACACACCATGCTGAATAGTCCTGTGACAGTTTCTCCCATTTCACACATTCAATTCCAAAGTTCTTCAGAGACTCCTTGAATGGGTCCTTGTATCAATTCTTCTGACCAACCAGCAGAATCCCAAATCATCTGGCTTCTCTGCTCCCAGGCTGTGCTTCATAATGACCCTGGAGACAGTCACCTGGCCAGGCTGAACAACTTATCCTCTGATCTGGCTTGGGAGCTTCCTTATTCGTGACAATGCCCTGACTGACCTCTGGCCCCCTGCCTTTCTCCCACCTGTGACTTCTCCTCTGACCAAGCATCCACCAGCAGGTACACCTTCTCCCTCTGAGGAGAAGACCTCACTTCCCCTTTGACAGAGATAACAGAGGCTGTGCCTTGGGGCTCCCTCTTTCCCTCCTCTGCTAACTCTCAAGCTACCACACTATCCCCTCCTACCTCCCTGAGGCTGGTGAGACCAGAAATGGGAGGTTTTCATTGTCTGGAGCAATTGTTCTACTTGTGGCTGTAACCCCCCTCATCTCTACCTGTTCTAGGAGGTTCCCTGTTGATTCTGAATTTCTACGTGTCTCTTTCTCTCTTTGTCTCTCTCATCTCTCTCTATCTTCACCTCCATCTCTTTGTGCCTCTTTCCAAAGGGAAACCTCTCTCTCCCTCGACTTTTTCATCTCTATTTCTCCCTGTCTCTATCTCTCTCTGCCAGCCTCTCACTCTCTATCTTTGTCTCACTATCACACACACTCATTCTCATTACCATCTCTTGATGTACACTTCCACTAGCCCATATAAAGACTTCACCAACATCACCTGGCTTAGGGAAAGATCCGTACCAAGTGGTCTCCAGTCTGTCCACTTTCCAATCTATGCTCTAGACCATTCCTTTGAAAAAGAAAAATAAAAGGGACCACTGACAAGTACATGATGATCCCAGTGAGTTGAATGTCAACTGGACTTTGTCAATGTCTCTGTTTAATCCATTTTGTTCCATATTCCTGTAATATACTTTATTCCGGTTCTGCTGCCCTGGACACTATTGGGAGCTGAATGTTGGGTGTCTCCTCTCCTGAAGCTGTCCCACTGATGTCCTGAAGACCCAGGTCTACTGCTGTCCATTTATACCCCAAGGACCAGCCATCAAACACAATAGAAATGACTACATTGCAGGCCATTCACGGCTCTGCCCAGTCTCTCCCTTTGCTATCCAGATGTCCTGAACAATACCAACTAGTGACAGTGGAGCATTTGGCCAGAGGGGCCTGCTGGTTTCCCAAAACACTCTGTCTCCTGAAAATACAGAGAAGTCTCAGAATGCTCCTCCTCCATCATCTCTTCCACTTCCAAGAATTCCCAGCTAGGGCCCTGTACAAGAAGCCTCCCTGATTCTGCCTGACAATGCTTCCCCTTCCTGACTTGGCCCCTTAGGTGGTTAGCTCCCCTCAGATGAACCTTAGCCCACCAGCTTTCATTTCTGTCACTAGATACTGAGGACTTGGTCCTTTGTCATGGAATTGAGGCTTCATAGATGTTTACTAAAGGGTGGAAATGGAAACTGAATGGAGGTTAGTTATGGGCTTCTGTTATCTCCTAGATAATTTCACCATCAACTAATGAGCAGCTCTGAGGGAAGCAGTCAGAAATAAACAACAGGGAACCAGGCTTGCTCACTCAGGGCATATTTTTCTGCAGGAGGGATATAAAAGACAACCAGGATATACCACATTTACACACAGCCCCAGCTGCACTCTCTCAAACAATCACACATACACACACACACACACACACACACACACACACAAATAGACCCAAAAGCCCAGTCACAGTGAGGTACCAGCTCCTCCCTGCATCAACCGCTCATTTACAACCCTTTCCACCTCTCTGCTGCCCAAGGCTCCTCTCACAGCTGCTCCCACCATGGCAGACACCTGTTTTTCTGGGCGCTGTGCTCCCACAGCTTCAGCTATCTCAGTCTGCTCCAGTGACAGGAGCTGTGGCAGCAATGTCTGCTTGCCCAGTTCTTGCACAGGCTCCTCCTGGCAGGTGGATGACTTCCCAGAGAGCTACTGTGAGCCCAGCAGCTGCACACCCTGCAGTTGCCCAGCACCATGCTGTCCTCCCACCTGCTCCCTGCCTCTGCTGTGCCGCCCAGTCTGCTGTGTGCCCACCACCTGCCAGCCAACTTCTGAACCCAGCCAATGCCAGTCTGTCTGCACCTCCTCCTGCTCACCATCTTGCTGCCAGGCTTCCAGCTGCCTAGCTCCAAGCTGTAGTGTTCCTCCCTGCACAGTGCAGTCTTGTTGTTGCATCCCTGTGTGCTGCAAGCCTGGTTGCTGCATTGCCTTACCTGTTTCCTACAAGCCCAGTTGGTGTGGGACCACAGCCTGTTGTCCACCATCCTCCTGCTGCCCGTGCAGCTGCTACCGCCCCACCACCTGTGTATCCCTCCTCTGCCAGCCTGTGTGCAGACCAGTCACCTGCTCTGCTCCTATATCCTGCACACCCTCCTGCTGCACCACCACATCCTCCTCCTCTTGCTGCTGTGTCCCTTCCTGCTGTCCAGCACCCACTTGCTGTCACCCTTCCTCCTCTGTGTCCCTCACCTGCCAGCCCACCTACTGCAAACCTGCCTGCTGCACTACCAGCTGTGGCCAAAAACCTTGCTGTTGATCACAAGGCACTGGTTCCTCTCACCAAAACCATCTTCTTCCAACTTCCTCACTCCATTGCTAGATATCAGCCTCAACATCTGGCAACAACCCCAAAGCCATTCTGTCTCCCTAGTTACACCTGAGCACCTCATCTACCCTCGGTGCAGGTAAAGACTTTTACCATTCTCCTCCAACCCTACCTGGACTCCATGAGGGCTCTGGCTTTGATGTTTCCCTTGCGCAGGATGCATCCTCTCAGTACTGTCTGCAGCTTTCAGATCCTTCCTAAGCTCAAAGTGGGCAGGGGATGATCCCATGCAGGGATCCACCATGTAATAAACTGCATCCACTCCACTTCTTGGCCTCCCATTTGTCCTTTTTTCTTATCCTGTCCTCATGACTAGGGGAATTCACAAGCATAGAGCAACACTCTCTGGGGAGACCAGAATGCCACGTTTCATAGTAATCCAGTGACTGTCAAACCACGCACACATGTCATCACGGTCATGCTAAGCCATGACTTGACCCATCCCTCTCCATCCCACACTCTGAAATGTTCACACCCATCAGCCTGACCACCAACCTGCTATTCCCTTGCCTTGGAAATCTTCCTCTGCCTCATCCACCTGATGCCATTGCGTCAAGTTCAAATCCATGACATCCAATAACCTTGGCCCCAGCAGCTCTGGAGCCTTAGCCTGAGTGGTATCACTACATGAAGTAACTGGGGTGATTCAGACACTCATAAAATGCTCTCTTGATTTCGATGCCTCTTTATTCCTCCTGGTGGAGCTGGGACAACCAGGTACTCATGCAAGTAGGGCCATGTTGGAGGGCCTGACTCTAATGGCAATTTAAATGGGAAGATCTTTCCCATTCATTAATAGGTATCCATGTGACCAGGTTGCGGTACAGAGAAGTCTGAGTCACATGGAAGGTGTGGTGGGAGGAGCTTGCTGAACCTGTATAACAGGAATAGGCAGAGCTAGAGCAGAGCTGAAAGGAAGGCAGGGAGAGAGCAGTCAGAAAGGAAGGATGCAAGCCAGCAGGCAGCTGGCCAGTGTGAGTGAGAGAACTTGATTGTGATTTGTGTCAGGGAGCCAGTTTGTGGGAAGCCTGGCAGGGAGAAGGCTTGGGGATGGTGGTGTTCTCTGTGTTGTGTATAGATTTTGTTACTAAGAAAAAATTACCAAAGCTATACAGGAATATGTTGAGAGGTGTTAGGGCCTATAACCACTTGATGGAATAATCCTGCCTGACCATTGTGAAAATCAGAGGAAACATGGAGGACAACAGTGGATTATAGACAAGTGAATAATGTGACTGCTCCCTTGTGTGCTGCTCTTCCAGATATCATGACCTTAAGAGAAAGGACCCAGATATATGACGTGAGCTGGTATGCAGTTATGGATTAGCCAATGCTTTCTTTATTATCTCAAAATATTGTAAACTATAGGACCAATTTTCTTTCACTGGGCAATGCTGAAAATATATTTTTACATGTTGGCCACAAGGATATCTGCATAACTCCACAATTTGTCATAGGATTGTGGATGAATATTGAGATGAATTAGAGCTACCTGGTGTACAGCTTCTCCACTACATAGGTGTTATAATTATACAGGGAAAAACTGTAAAAGAAATGGAGAAGAGTTTGACACTTTTACTTGAGCATATAAAAAGAAAAAGGTGGGAAATAAACACTGCCAAGATTCAAGGATCAGCTCAAAGTGTAAGGTTTTGGCGTACACAATGGAATAAGGAGCTGCAAGAGATTCTCCTGCAAGACCAACAAAAGATTCAGAACTTTCCTCTCCCCACCAATAAGAAAGAGGCACATGTTTCCCTCCCCTACTGGTCAAAGAGCTGACCACCACCACGAATGACATGGTAACCATTAGAACCAGGATGTTCATGACACATCCTTCAGTGTAAACACATGGTTATAGGTGTCCTCCATCCTAGAAGGACCAGAGTGCCCAAGACTGAAATTCAAGAAAAACTGACCCACATGTACAAGACAACTCCAGACATCATTTTTGTCCTTGGATTCAGAACCCATCTTGTTGGTGGCAAAACCAAAGGCCTTGGCATGATTTATGATTCCCTTGAGTATGCAAAGAAAAATAATGCAAAGCACAGACTTGCAAGGCATGGCCTGAATGCGAAGAAAAATCACCAAGAAATCAGAGAAAGGAACACAAGAGCAGAATGCAGAAAATCCGGGGCACTGCAAAGGCAAATATCAGTCCTGGCAAAAAGAAGGAATAAAAGGCACTATGGATGTTGTTTATCCATGAGGTATCACAACATAGACTATGTAGACATTTCACAATAAACAAGTCCACAAGTTTACAGGCTTGTTTCAATATTAGTGACATCACATCCCGCATCTAGGACAAATTTTGAAATCCTTACATGAAATGCTAGGAAAAAATGTAGATTTGATTCAGGACTTGAGCAGAGGAAAGATTTTGAGGAAGGAAATACCACTACACAGTTGGTCCTCGATTTATGGTGTATGAAAAGAGACCTTGTGGAATAACGAGTGACTGTGCTGGATGAGTATGCAAACAGGAGTTTATGGCAAAACCAACAAAGCTGAAATATACCCTTAGGATTTTGGTGGAGGAAACTCCATCAGCAGCTCAATATACCCCTTTGGGAAAGCAATTGTTAGCTCATAGAATTGGCCATGCACAAGAAGCTAGCATGATTAAATGTACTTTCAAAATAGATCTAAAATAGGCAAAAATGGAATTGCTGCTCTACCTGAATCTATATGAAACACAGATACTGAGGGAAATGATATACCCCTGAACCAAAGCAGGAGTTGTTACAGTCCTTGGTAAAATGGGATGAGGGATATGATGGACTAACTGAAGGACAGGAGAGGTACGCATGTTTTCCTAATGGGACAGCAAAATATTAGGCCCATAAAAGACACTGGAAAACAGTAGCTTATAACCCATGTACTGGGCAGATTTTGGAAAGTACTGGGATAGATGGAAGTAGCCAGTATGGTCACCTTATGGCAGTATATCAAGCTATCAAAACAGGACAAGGATGATTCATGGGAGCAAATGGGATAGTACATGGATGCCCATGTGGAACAATCAAAATTGGGAAATTCATGGCACACAAGTCTAGAGCTAAGAATTATGGGAAGATATATGAGACATGTGTTTGCTTACTAATTTGTCAGTTTTTCATGGAGACGCTCACGTGGCCCTCACCATACCAGAAAGGGAGTACAATGCACATGCTGATGGACTAGCAAAGACTGCTACTCAACATGTTGTCCCTACTGTCACATCAACCGAGGACTCAGTACTAGCAAAATGGGTCCATCAAATGGCAGGCCACTTAGGAGTCCAGCACCAGAGGGCACAAGACCTAGATGTTAGAATCTGTGATTCACTGTTATAACAAGTAGCAGAAGAATGTTGTAAACATCACTTGGAAAAAGAACAAACTGTTCCTGAGATCGTAACTGGGGCGACAGCAAGGGGGAAAGCATCAGCCCAAATTTTGAAAAGACTATATTGAAACCCTATCTCAACATAAAGGATGCAAATTTATATGTATTTATACTGACACCTATGCACCTGTACTAGTAGCTTGTCCCTATAAAATATGATTCAGAAAAGTACATGTAAAACTTTAGATAGCATAAGTTATTATGGAACCCCAATGCAGATTCAAAATGACAATGGGTTACATTTCAAGGGTAATGAAATGAAGAGATACGGTGTATTAAACAACATAAAGGGAATATAAACATATTCCATATTATACTCAAGCATCTGGGTTAATTGAAAGAATGAATGGATTATGGAAAGAAAAGCAAAGGGAGTTAAACTCTAATTGTTCTTATCAACGTTGGAAAGATAATTTGTTTATTGCTTTATGTAATTTGAATAGTAGACCGGTGGGAGGAAATAAACCTCTAGCCAGAATGATGACCAGAAATCTGCAAGTTAGAAATCAACAAACATATAAGAATAAAAATGTTGAGCGTTGGTCTATGGAACCAGATGTCTTAACCCTATATTCAGAGACACCTGGCTTGTCAGGATATGATTTAAATTGTGCAGAGGAATTTAGGTTACATAAGGAAGAAAAAAGAACAATATCTGCTGGAATATGGATGAAAATCCCTAAGAATGATTTTGCACTGATATTAGCTAAATGAGTATTAGCAGCTCAAGGAAAACATCGTGGCTGCAGTGATAGATACTAATTACAAGGAGAAATTCTTGTGACATTCCAAAATTTAGGGGATGAACCCATATACTTTTGTAAAACTGATGGAACAGTTCAAGTGATTATTATTCCTTGTAAAAAAAATACCAATTGTGGAAACTGTCCCTCCTTCTGAAAGAACTAGCAGAGGAAATGAAGGATTGGTTCTAGTGATACTATAAAATTGGGAGCTAAAGCATGGTTAAAATGGAAAGTCAAAGCTTCAGTCTGGAAGTTCATACTCCATTTCCCTTATTATTGAGTCAATGTTTAGTAAACATTTGTGTCTGGATGCCCTTGGGGCGACCCAGAATCCCCCATGAGACCAGGAAGGTGAGGGCTTCCTGCTGTAAGAACTCACCCAAGAGTCCAGGCTTTGGC
The DNA here is from genome assembly GCA_028658325.1 of Potorous gilbertii. NCBI lineage: Eukaryota > Metazoa > Chordata > Mammalia > Diprotodontia > Potoroidae > Potorous > Potorous gilbertii. Next base: position 298,830,071 of record CM053770.1, on the reverse strand, counting down.
TTGGAAGGAAGAAGGAGGAATCACAAGGCAGATGTAATTAAACTGGGGGACACTGGCAGCTAAGACATGAAAGACAGCTCAAGCCCCCAAGGAACTTCTGAGGATCAAAAAACACCAGAAAAGGACCTGGAGAGAAGGGTCATAAAATGTTTGGTTACTGTGGCAGAAACACAGACACACGCACGTGCACACAGACACACACAAACATACTCAGCTGAGGGCTATAAAAGCGTTGGTCTGGGGGAAGGAGCTGTCACAATCCATCCCTCCCCCTCTACTCCTCTCAGAGATCCCACCCACCTCAGACAACATGTGCCACACCAGCTGCTCCCTTAGCTGCCAGCCGACCTGCTCCGTGCCCGTCTGCTGTAAGCCTGTCTGCTGCAAGCCTGTCTGCTGCAAGCCTGTCTGCTGTGTCCGTCCCTGCTGCCGCCCAGTCCCCTATGTGGCCCTGTTGTGCCAGCCAGCCTGCCCTGCAGTAACCAGCTACCTGGCAGTCTGTGGAGCTGGCAGCTGCTCCCCCTCATGCTGTGCAGGCAGCCCCTGTCAGTCCACCTACTGCCAGACTGGTCCCTGCAGTCTCACCTGCTGTGTGCCCAGCCCCTGCCAGTCTGCCTGCTGCGTGCCTGCTTGCTGCAAACCTGCTCTGTGTGTGCCTGTGTGCTGCAAGCCTGTGTCCTGTGGGGTCCCCTCCTGCCAGCCCACCTACCCTTCCTCCTGCTGCTGAGCACCTGTTGTCCCATTGCCCATGACAGGACCTTGGAGCATCCTTTTCTCAGATCATCATGGTCACAGTCACTGGGCAGGGCCCTCATTCCAATCCCACATGTTAGAGGGAAACCCTGGTTCCCCTAGGACTCACAACCCGTGAGACCCAGGCTAAGTCATTGTTATCAGAACCCAGCTGGGCATCATCATGCCCCATAGGAGGTCCCAGGACAGCACGGTCTCACTCTCCCCATGTCCCTCTTTTCCTTGTGGCCAGTCTAGCGTCATCCCCCTAGTCAATCCCCCACACCAAGCCTATAATATACTCAAAAGGAGACACATCTAAAAAGCACTTGACTCATTTTCTAAATGCTGACTGCGCATGGGTGGGTGGCTCAAGGAGGGCAAGGCAGGCATGTTCCAGAGTTTTCAGGGGGAAATTTCATGGCCCAAGAGGGACAAGACCAACCCATGGGCACCTGGAAGGGATGTGAGCAATGGGCCCTTAAGGATTTCTGCAGCGTTAGAGCCCCCATGTTGGAGTGTGCTCCCTCCCACTTTGCCTCTGGGCCTCCCAGGACCAGCTCATCACCTTTGATCTCATCCCTGTGCTGTTACTTCCAGTCTCGATTGAGATAACCTCTCTCAGCCTCCTCTCCCCTCTGACTAGAGGGCAGGAGAAAGAAGGTCAGACTCCTCAGCCCCTTCCTTGGAGAGGGTAGATAGAGAGTGGGCCCACAGACCCCCCACATTACACCTGCTGCTGTGACAGAATTCACCTCCATAGAACAAGCTCCCACAGCACCAAGTGCCCCCAGGAGTCAGCCCCCCCTTCCTGAATGCTTCATCCTTCTCCCCTGAGATTGTAAAGTCCTGCAGGGCAGGGACTGTCTTTCTTTTCTGTTGGTTATTTCCCCAGTTGACACATAAGAGATGCTTAATAAATATGGACTGGATGACCAGGTAGTTCCCCTGAGGGGACATTGTCTTGAGCTATGGCTCAGCAGAAAAGACAAGTATTTTTTATGGGGCTAAGATTCTATCCCTCTTCTAGTTTGTGCGAGGCAATCCAGGTCATTTGTCCTGGAACTTCCTGGAACAACATCTTGGTGCAGTCAGGCCCACAAACAGGAGAAGGGTCAGGGAATCCTATAGACTAGAAACAGGGCATTTATGAGGAGCACTGGGAAACCAGGTGCCTCTGTGTGTGTGTGTGTGAATATGTGTGGGTATGTGTGCACGTAAGTGCATTAAAGTGTGTGTCTCTGTGTGCATGTACGTGTATGAGTGGATTGCTTTCATAGGTTTACACATGTATGTGTGTATGTGTACGCATGCATATTGGTCAGGGTTCATGTGTTCTGGTTCATGTGTTCATTCATGTTTGAGTGCTGCATGTACAAATTTTGTGTGCATGTGTCTGCATGTATGTAGGTGTGTGAATATGAGCACTTGTGCAAGTATGTATGTGTTTGTGGTTCTGCATGGGTCTATGGGATGTGGGTGTGTTGTTCTGGTTGATGTCACCTGCCATAGGATTCTCACTGCCTGTCCTTCATTCTTAACTATTGTGATGTTAGAGTCTGTGCCCAGTGTGTCCAACTGGGACTGATCAGCTCAATAGAATCTCAGAAGGTCAAGCACAGGTCAGGCACAAGTAGTTCATGTGAACATTTGGGGTGAATTCTCTAACTTTACACATCTCACACGTCTTGTGACCTACTTAACTTCTGCATTGTTCATACAGCACAGCACCATCTCTGATGTGGACACACCATGCTGAGTGGTTCGGTGCCAGTTTCTTCCATGTCACACACTCAATTCCAAAGTTCTTCAGAGACCTCTTGAAAGGGTCCTTGTATCATTTCTGACCACCATATAAGCACTTGCCCTATGTGAATCCTCCCTCATGGCCCTGCAAGCAAGCCCCCAACTACCCTCCTCCAGCACCGACAGACACTTCAGAGTCTGAAGAATACTCTAGACCAACCACCAGAATCCCAAACCATCAGGCTTCGCTGCTCCCAGGCTGTGCTTCATAATGACCCTGGAGACACTCACCTGGCCAGGCTGAACAACTAATCCTCTGATCTGGCTTGGGAGCTTCCTTATTGGTGACAATGACCTGATTGACCTCTGGCCCCCTGCCTTTCTCCCACCCTGTGACTTCTCCTCTGACCAAGCATCCCCCAGCAGGTGCACCTTCTCCCCTCTTAGAAGACCTCACTTCCCCTTTCACAGAGAAAACAGAGGCTGTGCCTTGGGGCTCCCTCTTTCCCTCCTCTGTTAAGTCCCAAGCACCCACCACACCAGCCCCTCCTACCTCCCTGGGGCTGGTGAGACCAAAAATGGGAGGTTCTCCTTGCCTGGAGCAATTGTTCTACTTGAGGCTGTGACCCCCCTCATCTCTCCCTGTTCCAGGAGGTTCCCTGTTGATTCTGATTTTCTATGTGTCTCTGTCTCTCTCATCCCTCCCTATCTTCACCTCCATCTGTCTCTCTCTTTCCCTTTCTCTCTCTCCCTCAACTTTTTCAACTCTATTTCTCCCTGTCTCTATTTCTCTATGTCAGTCTCTCACTCTCTTTCTCTATCTTTGTCTCACTAACACACACTCATTCTCATTTCCTTCTCTTGACCCACTCTTTCACTACATCATGTAAGGGCTTCACCAACATCACCTGGCATAGGGAACAACCCCTACAAAGTGATCTCCAGTCTTTCCTCTGTCCAATCTATTCTCTAGACCATTCATTTGAAAAAGAAAAAGAAAAGGGGACCACTGAGAAGTACATGAAGATCCCAGTGGGTTGAATGTCAATTGGACTTTGTCAATGTCTCTGTTTAATCCATTTTGTTCCACATTCCTGTAATATACTTTATTCCGGTTCTGCTGCCCTGGACACTACTGGGAGCTGAATGTTGGGTGCCTCCTGTCCTGAAGCTGCCCCATTGATGTCCTGAAGACCCAGGTCTACTCCTGTCCATTTATACCCCAAGGACCAGCCATCAACACAATAGAAATGACTACATTGCAGGCCATTCACGGCCCTGCCCAGTCTCTCCCTTTGCTATCCAGATGTCCTGAACAATGCCAACTAGTGACAGTGGAGCATTTGGCCAGAGGGACCTGCTGGTTTCCCAAAAAACTCTGTCTCCTGAAAATACAGAGAAGTCTCAGAATGCTCCTCCTCCATCATCTCTTCCACTTCCAAGAATTCCCAGCTAGGGCCCTGTACAAGAAGCCTCCCTGCTTCTGCCTGTCAATGCTTCCCCCTACTGACTTGGCCCCTTAGGTCCTTGTCTCCCCTCAGATGATCTTTAGCACACCAGCTTTCATTTCTCTCACTAGATACTCAGGACTTGGTCCTTTGTCATGGAATTGAGGCTTCATAGATGTTTACTAAAGGGTGGAAATGGAAACTGAATGGAGGTTAGTTATGGGCTTCTGGTCATCTCCTAGATAATTTCACCATCACCTAATGATGGGCTCTGAGGGAAGCAGCCAGAAATAAACCACAACAGGGAACCAGGCTTGCTCACTCAGGGCATAGTTTCCTGCAGGAGGGATATAAAAGATCACCAGGATATACAACATTTACACACAGCTCCCAGTTGCACTATCTCTCTCTCTCTCACACACACACATACACACACACGCACACACAGACCCACAAGCCCAGTCACAGTGAGGCACCAGCTCCTCCCTGCATCAACCCCTCATTTAGAACCCTTTTCACCTCTCTGCTGCCCAAGGCTCCTCACACTGCTGCTTCCACCATGGCAGATACCTGTTTTTCTGGGCACTGTGCTCCCACAGTTTCAGCTATCTCAGTCTGCTCCAGTGACAGGAGCTGTGGCAGCAATGTCTGCTTGCCCAGTTCTTGTACAGGCTCCTCCTGGCAGGTGAATGACTGCCCAGAGAGCTGCTGTGAGCCCAGCAGCTGCACACCCTGCAGTTGTCCAACTCCATGCTGTTCTCCCACCTGCCCCCTGACCCTGCTGTGCCACCCAGTCTGCTGTGTGCCCACAACCTGCCAGCCAACCTCTGAACCCAGCCAATGCGAGTCTGTCTGCACCTCCTCCTGCTCACCATCTTGCTGCCAGGCTTCCAGCTGCCTAGCCCCAAGCTGTGGTGTACCTCCCTGCACAGAGCAGTCCTACTGCTGCATCCCTGTGTGCTGCAAGCCTAGTTTCTGCATTGCCTTACCTGTGTGCTACAAGCTTAGTTGTGGACCCACAGCCTGTTGTCCACCGTCCTCCTGCTGCCCATCCAGCTGCTCCCGCCCCACCACCTCTGTGTCCCTCCTCTGCCAGCCTGTGTGCAGACCAGTCACCTGCTCTGTTCCTATCTCCTGCACACCCTCCTGCTGCACCACCACATCCTCCTCCTCTTGCTGCTGTGCCCCTTCCTGGTGTCCAGCACCCACTTGCTGTCACCCTTCCTCCTCTGTGTCCCTCATCTGCCAGCCCACCTACTGCAAACCTGCCTGCTGCACTACCAGCTGTGGCCAAAAACCTAGCTGTTGATCACAAGGCACTAGTTCCTCTCACCAAACCCTTCTTCTGCCAACGTCCTCATTCAACTGCTACATATCAGCCTCAACAACTGGCAACAACCCCAAGGGCTTCCTGTCTACCAAGTTACACCTGAGCACATCAAACACACCAGGTCCAGGTAGAGACTTTTAGCAATCTCCTCCAACCCTGCCTGGACTACATCAGGGCTCTGGTTTCGATGTTTCCCTTGCTCAGGATGCATCCTCCAAGTACTGTCTGCAGCTTTCAGATCCTTCCTAGGCTCAAAGTGTGCAGGGGATGATCCCATGCAGGGATCCACCATGTAATAAACTGCATCCACTCCACTTCTTGACCTCCCATTTGTCTTTTTTTCTTATCCTGTCCTCATGACTAGGGGAATTCACAAGCATAGAGCAACACTCTCTGGGGAGACCAGAATGCCACGTTTCATAGTAATCCAGTGACTGTCAAACCACGCACACATGTCATCACGGTCATGCTAAGCCATGACTTGACCCATCCCTCTCCATCCCACACTCTGAAATGTTCATACCCATCAGCCTGACCACCAACCTGCTATTCCCTTGCCTTAGAAATCTTCCTCTGCCTCCTCATCCACCTGATGTCATTGTGTCAAGTTCAAGTCCATAACATCCAAAAACCTTGGCCCCAGCAGCTCTGGAGCCTTAGTCTGAGTGCTATCACTACATGAAGTAAGGGGGGTGATTCAGACAGTCATAAAATACTCTCTTGATTTCAATGCCTCTTTATTCCTCCTGGTGGAGCTGGAACACCAAGAACAAGGGCCATGTTGGAGGGGCTGACTCTAATGGCAATTTAAATGGGAAGATCTTTCCCATTCATTAAGAGGCCCATGGGACCAACTTGGGTCACAGACAAGTCTGAGTCACATGGAAGGTGTGGTGGGAGGAGCTTGCTGAACGTGTATAACAGGAATAGGCAGAGCTAGAGCAGAGCTGAATGGAAGGGAGGGAGAGAGCACTCAGAAAGGAAACGAAGGATGCAAGCAAACAGACAGCTGGCCACTGTGAGCGAGAGAGCTTGATTGTGATTGGTTTCAGGGAGCCAGTTTGTGGGAAGCCTGGCAGGGAGAAGGCTTGGGGATGGTGGTGTTCTCTGCATTGTGCATAGATTTTGTTACTAATATGAAATCACCAAAGCTATACAGGAGTATGTTGAGAGGTAGGAGTGTTAGGCCCTACAGACACTTGATGGAATAATCCTGACTGGCCATTGTGAAAATCAGAGGAGACATGGAGGACAACAGTGGATTATAGACAAGTGAATACTGTGATTGCTCCCTTGTATACTGCTCTTCCAGATACCATGACCTTAATAGAAAGGACCCAGATATATGATGGGAGTTGGTATGCAGTTATTGATTTAGCCATTGCTTTCTTTATTTTCCCGATAGAATCTCAACTATAGGACCAACTGGCTTTCACTTGGCAGTGCTGACTTTCATATATTTGCCACAAGAATATCTGCATAGCTCCACCATTTGTCATAGGATTGTGGATGAATATTGAGATGAATTACAGCTACCTGGTGTACAGCTTCTCCACTACATAGGTGATATCATTATACAGGAAAAAAACAGTAAAAGAAGTGGAGAAGAGTTTTACACTTTTACTTGAGCATATGAAAAGCAAAATGTGGGAGATTAACCCTGCAAAAATTCAAGGGTCAGCTCAAACTGTAACCTTTTGGAGTATACAATGGAATAAGGAACTGCAAGAGATTTTCCTACAAGACCAACAAAAGATTTAGGACTTTCCTCTCCCCACCAACAAGAAAGAGGCCCACGTTTCCCTTTCCTGCTGGTCAAGGAGCAGGCCACCACCATGAATGACATGGTAACCATTAGAACCAGGATGTTCATGACACACTATTCAGTGTTAAAAAGATGGTTATAGATGTCCTTCTTCCTGGAAGGACCAGAGTGCCCAAGCCTGAAATTCAAGAGAAACTGAATAACATGCAGCAGACAACTCCAGACATCATTTTTGTCTTTGGATTCAGAACCCATTTTGGTAGTGGCAAAACCAAAGGCCTTGGCATGATTGATGATTCCCTTGAGTATGCAAAGAAATAATGAAGCAAAGCACAGACTTGCAAGGCATGGCCTGCATGAGAAAAAAAACATCAAGAAATCAGAGAAAGGAACACAAGAGCAGAATGCAAAAAATCAGGGGCACTGCAAAGGCAAAAGTCAGTGCTGGCTAAAACAGGGAAGAAAAGGCACTAGGGATGTTGTTTATCCATGAGGTTAATTTTTTAGCAGAACATAAATAAATTATGTAGAAATTTCAAAATAAAGAAGTCCACAAGTTTTTAGGGTGGTTTCAACATTAGCGATATCAGATCCCGCATCTCAGACAAATTTTGAAATCCTTACATAAAGTTCCTAGGAAAAAATACAGATTTCATTCACGACATGAGTAGAGGAAAGATTTTGAAGAAGGAAAGGCCACTATACAGTTGGTCCTCCATTTATGGCCTATGAAAAGTGGCTTGGTGGAATCTCAAGTGACTGTGCAGGATGAATATGCAAACAGGAGTTTATGGCAAAACCAACAAAGCTGAAATATACCCTTAGGATTTTGGTGGAGGAAACTCCTTTCATGAGCAGCTCAATATACCCCTTCGGGAAAGCAATTATTAGCTTCATATTGGGATTACGTAGAGACTAAACAGCTGACTCCAGGCCATGGAATCCCACTTATGACTTGGGTAATGAGTACACCAACTACTCATAGAAATGGACATGCACAGGAAGTTAGCATGAGTAAATGGAAATGGTACATTCAAAATAGATCTAAAACTGGCAAAAGTGGACTTGCTGCTCTACATGAATCTATATGAAACACAGATACTGAGGGAAATGATACTAAACTAATGATACCGAACTAAAGCAAGAGTTGTTACAGTCCTTTGTAAAATGGAATGAGGGATATCATAGACTGACTGAAGAACAGGAGAGATATGCATGGTTTACTAATGGACAGCAAAATATTGGGCCCATAAAAGACACTGGAAAGCAATAGCTTATAACCCATGTATTGGACCAATTTTGGAAAGTACCGGGATAGATGGAAGCAGTCAATATGGTGAGAAATTAATGGCAAAGATGTCTGGAACAAAGAATTATGGGAAGATATATGAGACATGTCTTTGCTTACTAATTTGTCAGTTTTTCATGGAGATGCTCACGTGGCCCTCACCATTACAGAATGGGAGTACAATGCACATGCTGATTGACTAGCAAAGACTGCTACTCAACATGCTGTCCCTACTGTCACATCACCTGATGACTCAGTACCAGCAAAATGGGTCCATCAAATGGCAGGCCACTTAGGAGTCCAGGCTACGCACCAGTGGGCACAAGACCTCGGTGTTACAATCTGTCATTCATTGTTATAAGAAGTAGCAGAAGAATGTTGTACATTACAATTGGAAAAGGAACCAACAGTTCCTAGGGAGTAACTGGAGAGATAGCAAGGTGGGAAATATCAGCCCAAGTTTTGCAAATAGATGATATTAGATCTGCATACCAACCTAAAGGATGAAAATTTATGAGTACTTGTGTCAACATCTATTCACCTGTACTAGTGACTTGCCCCTATTAAAATATGATCCAGAAAAATACATGTAAAATTTTAGATAGCCTAAGACATTTTGGAACCCCAATGCAGATTCAAAATGACAAAGGGTTACATTTCAAAGGTAATGAAATGAAGAGATACTGTATATTAAACAACATAGAATGGAAATATCATTTTCCATATTCTCCTCAAATATCTGGATTAATTGAAAGAATGAATGGATTATGGAAAGAAAAGTAAAGGGAGATAAGTTGTAATCATTCTTATCAACATTGGAAAGAAAATTTCTTTATGGCTTTATGTAATTTGAATAGTAGACTGTGGGGAGGAAATAAACCTCTACACAGAATGATGAACACAAATCTGCATCTTAGAAAAAACAAACACATATAAGAATAAAATGTTGATCACTGGCCTATAAGGCCAGATGTCCTAGCCCTATATCCAGGGAAACCTAGTTGGGAAGCATACGATTTAAATTGTGTAGAGGAATTTTGGTTGCCTAAGAAAGAAATAAGAACAATATCTCCTGGAATATGGATGACAATCCCTAAGAATGATTTTTGATGGATATTGTCTAAATAAGAATTAGCAGCTCAAGGAAAATATATAGGGGCTGAAGTCATAGATTCTAATCCTCAAGGAGAAATTCTTGTGACATTCAAAATTTAGGGGATGAACCCATATAATTTTGTAAAATTGATAGAACAGTTCAAGTGATTATTATTCCTTGTGAAAAAATACCGATTGTGGATACTGACCCTTCTTCTGAAAGAACTAGCAGAGGAACTGAAAGATTGGTTCTACTGATACTATAAAATTGGGAGCTAAAGCATGGGTAAAATGGAAACAAGATGACGTTCCCAAAGCTGCAGAACTTACAGCGTATGGGAAATGTAATACCATAACTTGTTTATTCAGGAGAGGATGATTACCAATTATACCCTTAACTCATATGTTCTACCATGAATGGGGCTATCATAGTGGGTTCATGGACTCCAAAAGCATGGCTGACCCTACTTCTACATATTTCCTCCTTCTTTCTTTTTGACTTTTTGTCTGTTAAACTTGTTTGCTAGTTTTGTTTCCTATAGGCTTTGTATAGGGATCTTTGGTCGTTCTCTCACTTGGCATTTCTGAAGCCTCCCTGTGACTCATCAGGATCAGGGTCAAAGCTTCAGTCTGGAAGTTCATACAGCATTTCCCTTATTAAGAGGCAATGTTTAGTAAACATTTCGGTCTGGATGCTCTTCGAGAGATGCAGGATCCCCCATGAGACCAGGAAGGTGAGGGCTTCCTGCTGTAAGAACTCACCCAAGAGTCCAGGCTTTGACTTGGAAGGAAGAAGGAGGAATCAAAAGGCAGATGTAATTAAACTGGGGGACACTGGCAGCTAAGACATGAAATAATGTTCAAGCCCCCAAGGAGCGTCTGGGGATCAAAGAACCACCAGGAAAGGACCTGGAGAGAAGGATCATAAGATGTTTGGTTACTGTGGCACAAACACAGACACATGCACACACACACACACACACACAAACACACTCAGCAGAGGGCTATAAAAGCCTTGGTCTTGGGGAAGGAGCTGTCATAATCCATCCCCCCCAATCTACTCCTCTCAGAGATCCCACCCACCTCAGACAACATGTGCCACACCAGCTACTCCCTTAGCTGCCAGCCAACCTGCTCTGTGCCTGTCTGCTGTAAGTCTGTCTGCTGTAAGCCTGTCTGCTGCAAGCCTGTCTGCTGTGTCCGTCCCTGCTGCTCCCCAGCCCCCTGTGTGGCCCTGCTGTGCCAGCCAGCCTGCCCTGCAGTAACCAGATACCTGGCAGTCTGTGGAGCTGGCAGTTGTTCACCCTCATGTGCAGGCAGCCCCTGCCAATCCACCTGCTGCCAGACTGCTCCCTGCAGTCTCACCTGCTGTGTGCCCAGCCCCTGCCAGTCTGCCTCCTGCGTGCCTGTTTGCTGCAAACCTGCTCTGTGTGTGCCTGTGTGCTTCAAGCCTGTGTCCTGTGGGGTCCCCTCCTGCCAGCCCACCTACCCTTCCTCCTGCTGCTGAGCACCTGTTGTCCCACTGCACATGACAGGGCCTTGGAGCATCCTTTTCTCAGATCATCATGGTCACAGTCACTGGGCAGGGCCCTCACTCCAATCCCCCATGATGGAGGGAAACCCTGGTTCCCCTGGGACTCACAACCCATGAGACCCAGGCTAAGTCATTGTTGTCAGAACCCAGCTGGGTATCATCATGCCCCATAGGATGTCCCAGGACACCAGGGTCTCACTCTCCCCATGTCCCTCTTTTCCTTGTGGTCATTCTAGTATCATCCTCCTAGTCATTCATCTAAGTCTGTAATAAACTCAATATGAGACACATCTAAAAAGCACTTGACTCTTATTTTCTGAAGGCTGACTGTGCACAGGGGACTGAGTCAAGCAGGGGGAGGAAGGACTTTTCAGAGTTTTCAGGGGGAAATTTCATGGCCCAAGAGGGACAAGACCAACCCATGGGCACCTGGAAGGGATGTGAGCAATGGGACCTTAAGTCTTTCTGCAGCTTTAGAGCCTCCATATGGGAGTGTGCTCCCTCCCACTTTGCCTCTGGGCCTCCCAGGACCAGCTCATCACCTTTGATCTCATCCCTCTGCTGTTACTTCCAGTCTGGATTGACATAACCTCTCTCAGCCTCCTCTCCCCTCTGACTAGAGGGCAGGAGAAAGAAGGTCAGACTCCTCAGCCCCTTCCTTGGAGAGGGTAGATAGAGACTGGGTCCACAGAGCTCCCACATTATACCTGCTGCTGTGACAGAATTCACCTCCATAGAACAAGCTCCCACAGCACCAAGTGCCCCCAGGAGTCAGCCCCCCCTTCCTGAATCCTTCATCCTTCTCCCCTGAGATTGTAAGGTCCTGGATGGCAGAGATTGTCTTTGTTTTCCATTGGTTATTTCCCCAGTTCTAAGCACAGTGTTGGCACATAGGAGGTGCTTAATAAACATGGACTGGATGACCAGGTAGGTCCCCTGAGGGGACATTGCCTTGTGCTATGGCTCATCAGAAAAGACAAGCAGTTTTTATGGGGCTAAGATTCTATCCCTCTTGTGGTTTGTGGGAGGCAATCCAGGTCATTTTTCCTGGAACTTCCTCGAGCAACATCTTGGTGCAGTCAGGCCCACAGACAGGAGAAGGGACAGGGAATCCTATAGACTATGAACAGGGCATTCATGAGGAGCACTGGGAAGCCAGGAGCCTCTGTGTGTGTGTGAATGTGTGTGAGTGTGTGTGCACGTAAGTGCATGAAAGTGTGTGTCTCTGTGTGCATGTACGAGTATGAGTGGATTGCTTGCATAGGTTTACACATGTATGTTTCTGTGTGTGTACACATGCATATTGGTCAGGGTTCACATGTTCTTTTTCATGTGTTCATTCATGTTTGAGCGCTACATGTACAAATTTTGTGTGCATGTGTCTGCATGTATGTTGATGTGTGTGTATGTGCATTGGGCAAGTATGTATGTGTTTGTGGTTCTTCATGGGTCTGTGGGATGTGGTTGTGTTGTTCTGGTTGATGTCACCTGCCATAGGATTCTCACTGCCTGTCCTTCATTCTTAGCTATTATGATTTTGGAGTCTGTGCCCAGTGTGGCCAACTGGGACTGATCAGCTCAATATAAGCTCAGAAGGTCAGGCACAAGTAGTTCATATGAACAACTGGGGTGAATTCTCTGACTTTACCCATCTCACAAGTCTTCTGATCTACTTCAATTTTGCATTGTTCCTAGAGCACAGCACCATCTCTGATGTGGACACACCATGTTCCTAGAGCACAGCACCATCACTGATGTGGACACACCATGATGTAGTTCGGTGCCAGTTTCTTCCAGGTCACACACTCAATTAGAAAGTTCTTCAGGGACCCCTTGAAAGGGTCCTTGTATCATATCTGCCCACCATATAAACACTTTCCTATGTGAGTCCTCACTCATGGCCCAGCAAGTAAGCCCCTAACTACCCTCCTCCAGCACCTACAGCCACTTCAGAGTTTGAAGAAAACTCTAGGCAAACCGGCAGAATCCCAAACCATCAGGCTTCTCTGCTCCCAGGCTGTGCTTCATAATGACCCTGGAGACACTCACCTGGCCAGGCTGAACAACTAATCCTCTGATCTGGCTTGGGAACTTCCTTATTGGTGACAATGCCCTGATTGACCTCTGGTCCCCTGCCTTTCTCCCACCTGTGACTTCTCCTCTGACCAAGCATCCACCAGCAGGTACACCTTCTCCCCTCTTAGAAGACCTCACTTCCCCTTTGACAGAGAAAACAGAGGCTGTGCCTTGGGGCTCCCTCTTTCCCTCCTCTGCTAAGTCTCAAGCACCCACAACACTATCCCATCCTACCTCCCTGGGGCTAGTGAGACCAGAAATGGGAGGTTCTCCTTGTCTGGAGCAATTGTTGTACTTGTGGCTGTGACTGCCCTTATCTCTATCTGTTCTACGAGGTTCCCTGTTGTTTCTGATTTTCTATGTGGCTCTGTCTCTCTTTGTCTCTCTTATCCCTCCCTATCTTTACCTCCATCTGTCTCTCTCTTTCCCTTTCTCTCTCTCCCTCAACTTTTTCATCCCTATTTCTCCCTGTCTCTATTTCTCTCTGCCAGTCTCTCACTCTCTTTCCCAATCTTTTTCTCACTGTCACACACACACATTCTCATTTCCTTCTCTTGACCCACACTTACACTCTATCATGTAAGGGCTTCACCAACATCAACTGCCATAGGGAACGACCCCTACAAAGTGGTCTCCACTCTTTCCTCTTTCCAAACTATTTTCTAGACCATTCATTTGAAATAGAAAAAGAAGAGAGGAGCCCTGAGAAGTACATGAAGATTCCAGTGGGTTGTATGTCAACTGGATTTGGTCAACGTCTCTGATTAATCCATTTTGTTCCACATTCCTGTAACATACTTTATTCCGGTTCTGCTGCCCTGGACACTATTGGGAGCTGAATGTTGGGTGCTCCTCTTCTGAAGCTGCCCCATTGATGTCCTGAAGAGCCAGGTCTACTCCTGTCCATTTATACCCCAAGTACCAGCCATCAAACACAATAGAAATGACTACATTGCAGGCCATTCACGGCCCTGCCCAGTCTCTTCCTTTGCGATCCAGATATCCTGTACAATGCCAAGTAGTGACAGTGGAGCATTTGGCCAGAGGGGCCTGCTGGTTTCCCAAAAAACTCTGTCTCCTCAAAATATAGAGAAGGCTCAGAATTCTCCTCCCCGATCATCTCTTCCACTTCCAAGAATTCCCAGCTAGGGCCCTGTACACGAAGCCTCCCTGATTCTGCCTGACAATGCTTCCCCTTCCTGACCTGGCCCCTTAGGTCCTTGTCTCCCCTCAGATGAACCTTACCCCACCAGCTTTCATTTCTGTCACTAGATGCTCAGGACTTGGTCCTTTGTCATGGAGCTGAGGCTTCATAGATGTTTACTAAAGGGTGGAAATGGAAACCAAAGGGAGGTTATTCATGGCCTTCTGGTCATCCCCTAGACAATGTCACCATCACCTACTGATGGGCTAAGCAGCCAGAAATAAACCACAACAGGGAACCATGCTTGGTCACTCAGGGCACAGTTTCCTGCCAGAGAGATATAAAAGATCACCAGGATACACCACATTTACACACAGCTCCCAATTGCACTATCTCACTCCCACACACACGCACACACACAGACCCAAAAGCCCAGTCACATTGAGGCACCAGCTCCTTCCTGTATCAACCCCTCATTTACAACCCTTTCCACCTCTCTGCTGCCCAAGGCTCCTCACACTGCTGGTCCCACCATGGCAGACACCTGTTTTTCTGGGCGCTGTGCACCCACAGCTTCAGCTATCTCAGTCTGCTCCAGTGACAGGAGCTGTGGCAGCAATGTCTGCTTGCCCAGTTCTTGTACAGGCTCCTCCTGGCAGGTGGATGACTGCCCAGAGAGCTGCTGTGAGCCCAGCAGTTGCACACCCTGCAGTTGCCCAGCACCATGCTGTCCTCCCACCTGCCCACATACCCTGCTGTGCCACCCAGTCTGCTGTGTGCCCACCACCTGCCAGCCAACCTCTGAACCCAGCCAATGCCAGTCTGTCTGCACCTCCTCCTGCTCACCATCTTGCTGCCAGGCCTCCAGCTGCCAAGCCCCTAGCTGTGGTGTGCCTCCCTGCACAGTGCAGTCCTGCTGCTGCATCCCTGTGTGCTGCAAGCCTAGTTTCTGCATTGCCTTCCCTGTGTACTACAAGCCCAGTTGTTGGGGGACCACAGTCTCTTGTCTACCAGACTCCTGCTGCCCGTCCAGCTGCTCCCACCCCACCACCTCTGTGTCCCTCCTCTGCCAGCCTGTGTGCAGACCAGTCACCTGCTCTGTTCCTATCTCCTGCACACCCTCCTGCTGCACCACCACATTCTGCTCCTCTTGCTGCTGTGCACCTTCCTGCTGTCCAACCCCTACTTGCTGTCACGCTTCCTCATCTGTGTCCCTCATCTGCCAGCCCACCTGGTGCAAGCCTGCCTGCTGCACTACCACCTGTGGCCAAAAACCTAGCTGTTGACCACGAGGCACTTGTTCCTCTCACCCCAACCCTTCTTCTGCCAACTTCCTCACTCCATTGCTAGATATCAGCCTCAACATCTGGCAACAACCCCAAAGGCATTCTCTCTCCCTAGTTATACCTAAGCACCTCATCCACCCAAGGTTCAAGTAAAGACTTTTACCAATCTCCTCCAACCCTGCCTGGACTCCATCAGGGCTCTGGCTTTGATGTTTCCCTTGCTCAGGATGCATCCTCCCAGTACTGTCTGCAGCTTTCACTTCCTTCCTAGGCTCTAATCATGCAGGGGATGATCCCATGCTGGGACTCATCATGTAATAAACTGCATTCACCCACCTTCTTGGCCTCTCATTTGTCCTTTTTCCTTATCCTGTGCTCATGACTGGGGGATGTCAGAAGATTTGAACAACACTTTCTGGGGAGACCAGAAAGCCACGTTTCATAGTAATCCACTGACTTTCAAACCATGTAGACATGTCATCACAGCCATGCTAAGCTATGACTTTACCCATCCCTCTCCATCCCACACTCTGAAATGGCCACACCCATCAGCCTGACCACCAACCTGCTATTCCCTTGCCTTAGAAATCTTCCTCTGCCTCATCCACCGGATGCCATTGTGTCAAGTTCAAATCCATGACATCCAATAACCTTGGCCCCAGCAGCTCTGGAGCCTTAGTCTGAGTGCTATCACTACATTAAAAAATGGGGGTGATTCAGACAGTCGTAAAATGCTCTCTTGATTTCAATGCCTCTTTATTCCTCCTGGTGGAGCTGGGACACCCAGGTCCACATGCAAGAAGGGCCATGTTGGAGGGCCTGACTCTAATGGCAATTTAAATGGGAAGATCTTTCTCAGTCATTAATAGGTCCATGTGACCAGGTTGGGTCACAGAGAAGTCTGAGTCACATGACAGGTGTGGTGGGAGGAGCTTGCTGAACGTGTATAACAGGAATAGGCAGCGCTAGAGCAGAGCTGAAAGGAAGTGAGGCAGAGAGCAGTCAGAAAGGAAAGAAGGATGCAAGTAAGCAGGCAGCTGGCTAGTGTGAGTGAGAGAGCTTGATTGTGATTTGTGTCAGGGAGCCAGTTTGTGGGAAGCCTGGCAGGGAGAAGGCTTGGGGATGGTGGTGTTCTCTGCGTTGTGTATAGATTTTGTTACTAAAATGAAATTACCAATACTATACACGAATATGTTGAAGAGGGAGTGTTAGGCCTGATAGCCACTTGATGGAATAATCCTGACTGGTCATTGTGAAAATCAGAGGAAACATGGAGGACAACAGTGGATTATAGTCAAGTGAATAATGGACTGCTCCCTTGTGTGCTGCTCTTCCAGATACCATGATGTTAATAGAAAGGACCCAGATATATGATGGGAGCTGGTATGCAGTTAGTGATTAGCCAATGCTTTCTTTATTATCTCAAAATATTATAAACTACAGGACCACTTTTCTTTCACTGGGCAGTGCTGACAATATATTTTTACATGTTGGCCACAAGGATATCTGCATAACTCCACCATTTGTCATAGGCTTGTGGATGAATATTGAGATGAATTAGAGCTCCCCAGTGTACAGCTTCTCCACTACATAGGTGTTATGATTATACAGGCAAAAACTGTAAAAGAAGTGGAGAAGAGTTTGACACTTTCACTTGAGCATATAAAAAGGAAAAGGTGGGAAATAAACCCTGCCAAGATTCAAGGATCAGCTCAAACTGCAAGTTTTTTGTGTACACAATGGAATCAGGAGCTGCAAGAGATTCTCCTGCAAGACCAACAAAAGATTCAGGACTTTCCTGTCCCCACCAATAAGGAAGAGAACCACGTTTCCCTCCCCTACTGGTCAAAGAGCTGACCACCACCACGAATGACATGGTAACCATTAGAACCAGGACGTTCATGACACATCCTTCAGTGTAAGAACATGGTTATAGGTGTCCTTCATCCTGGAAGGACCAGAGTGCCCAAGACTGAAATTCAAGAAAAACTGACCCACATGTACAAGACAACTCCAGATATCATTTTTGTCTTTGGATTCAGAACCCATTTCGGTGGTGGCAAAACCAAAGCCTTGGCATGATTTATGATTCCCTTGACTATGCAAAGAAAAATAATGCAAAGCACAGACTTGCAAGGCATGGCCTGCATGAGAAGGAAATCACCAAGAAATCAGAGAAAGGAACACAGGAGCAGAATGCAGAAAATCCGGGGCACTGCAAAGGCAAATATCAGTGGTGGCAAAAAGAAGGAATGAAGGCACTATGGATGTTGTTTATCCATGAGGATAATTGTGTATCACAACATAGACTATGTAGAAATTTCACAATAAACAAGTCCACACGTTTACAGGCTTGTTTCAATATTAGTGACATCACACACCGCATCTAGGACAAATTTTGAAATCCTTACATGAAATGCTAGGAATAAATAGAGATTTGATTCAGGACTTCAGCAGAGGAAAGATTTTGAAGAAGAAAAAGCCACTATACAGTTGTTCCTCGACTTATGGCCTACAAAAAGAGACTTTATGGAACACCGAGTGACTCTGCAGGATGAGTATGCAAACAGGAGTTTATGGCAAAACCAACATAGCTGCAATATACCCTTAGGATTTTGGTGGAGGAAACTCCCTTCATCAGCAGCTCAATATACCCGTTTAGGAAAGCAATTGTTAGCTTCATATTGGGATTAGGTAGAGACTGACTTCAGGCGATGGAATCCCAAGTATGACTTGGATAATGAGAACACCAACTACTCATA
Source organism: Potorous gilbertii (assembly GCA_028658325.1). NCBI lineage: Eukaryota > Metazoa > Chordata > Mammalia > Diprotodontia > Potoroidae > Potorous > Potorous gilbertii. The sequence continues at coordinate 298,811,865 of CM053770.1, read as the reverse complement.
GAATTGGACATGCACAAGAAGCTAGCCTGATTAAATGGAAATGGTACATTCAAAATAAATCTAAAACAGGCGAAAGTGGACTTGCTGCTCAACATGAATGTATATGAAACACAAATACTGAGGGAAATGATATACCCCTGAACCAAAGCAAGAGTTGTTACAGTCCTTGATAAAATGGAATGAGGGATGTGACGGACTGACTGAAGGACAGGAGAAATACGCATGGTTTTTTCTAAAGGGACAGCAAAAGATTAGGCCCATAAAAGACACCGGAAAACAGTAGCTTATAACCCATGTACTAGGCAGATTTTGGAATGGACTGGGATAGATGGAAATAGCCAGTACGGTCACCTTATAGCAGTATACCAAGCTATCAAAACAGGACAAGGAGGACAGTGTCATCTATCCAATGATTCATGGGAGCAAATGGGTTAGTACATGGATGTCCATGTGGAACAATCAAAATTGGGAAATTCATGGCAGACAAGTCTGGGGCTAAGAATTATGGGAAGATATATGAGACATGTCTTTGCTTACTAATTTGTCAGTTTTTCATGGAGATGCTCACGTGGCTCTCACCTTGCCAGAAAAGGAGTACAATGAACATGCTGATGGACTGGCAAAGACTGCTACTCAACATGCTGTCCCTGCTGTCACATCAACTGATGACTCAGTACTAGCAAAATCAGTCCATCAAATGGCAAGCCACTTAGAACTCCAGCACCAGTGGGCACAAGACCTAGGTGTTAGAATCTGTGATTCATTGTTATAACAAGTAGCAGAAGAATGTTGTATATGTCAATTGGAAAAGGAACAAACTGTTCCTGAGATCGTAACTGGGGCGACAGCAAGGGGGAAAGTATCAGCCCAAATTTGGAAAAGACTATATTGAAACCCTATCCCAACATAAAGGATGAAAATTTATATGTATTTGTATTGACACCTATGCACGTGTACTAGTAGCTTGTCCCTATAAGAATATGATTCAGAAAAGTACATGTAAACTTCAGATAGCATAAGTTATTATGGAACCCCAATGCACATACAAATGACAATGGGTTACATTTCAAGGGTAATGAAATGAAGAGATACGGTGTATTAAACAACATAAAGGGGACATAAACATATTCCATATTATACTCAAGCATCTGGGTTAATTGAAAGAATGAATGGATTATGGAAAGAAAAGAAAAGGGAGTTAAACTCTAATTGTTCTTATCAACGTTGGAAAGATAATTTGTTTATTGCTTTATGTAATTTGAATAGTAGACCGGTGGGAGGGAAAAAACCTCTAGCCAGAATGATGACCACAAATCTGCAAGTTGGAAAACAACAAACATATAAGAATCCAAATGTTGAGCGTTGGTCTATGGAACCAGATATCTTAACACTATATTTAGAGACACCTGGCTTGTCAGGATATGATTTAAATTGTGCAGAGGAATTTTGGTTGCATAAGAAAGAAATAAGAACAGTATCTGCTGGAGAATGGATGAGAATCCCTAAGAATGATTTTGCACGGATATTACCTAAATGAGGATTAGCAGCTCAAGGAAAACATATAGTGGCTGCAGTCATAGATTCTAATTACAAGGAGAAATTCCTGTGACATTCCAAAATTTAGGGGATGAACTCATATAATTTTTTAAAACTAATGGAACAGTTCAAGTGATTATTATTCCTTGTGAAAAAATACCAATTGTGAAAACTGCCCCTCCTTCTGAAAGAACTAGCAGAGGAACTGAAAGATTGATTCTACTGATACTATAAAATTGGGAGCTAAAGCATGGGTAACATGGAAGGTCAAAGCTTCAGTCTGGAAGTTCATACTCCATTTCCCTTATTATTGAGTCAATGTTTAGTAAACATTTGTGTCTGGATGTTCCTGGGGCGACCCAGAATCCCCCATGAGACCAGGAAGGTGAGGGCTTCCTGCTGTAAGAACTCACCCAAGAGTCCAGGCTTTGGCTTGGAAGGAAGAAGGAGGAATCACAAGGCAGATGTAATTAAACTGGGGAACACTGGCAGTTAAGACATGAAAGACAGCTCAAGCCCCCAAGGAACTTCTGAGGATCAAAGAAACACCAGGAAAGGACCTGGAGAGAAGGGTCATAAGATGTTTGCTTACTGTGGCACAAACAGAGACACATACACACACACAGACACACACACACAAACATACTCAGCTGAGGGCTATAAAAGCCTTGGTCTGGGGGAAGCGGCTGTCACAATCCATCCCTCCGCCTTTACTCCTCTCAGAGATCCCACCTACCTCAGACAACATGTGCCACACCAGCTGCTCCCTTAGCTGCCAGCCGACCTGCTCCGTGCCCGTCTGCTGTAAGCCTGTCTTTTGCAAGCCTGTCTGCTGTGTCCGTCCCTGCTGCCGCCCAGTCCCCTATGTGGCCCTGTTGTGCCAGCCAGCCTGCCCTGCAGTGACCAGATACCTGGCAGTCTGTGGAGCTGGCAGCTGCTCCCCCTCATGCTGTGCAGGCAGCCCCTGCCAGTCCACATGCTGCCAGACTGCTCCCTGCAGTCTCACCTGCTGTGTGCCCAGCCCCTGCCAGTCTGCCTCCTGCGTGCCTGTTTGCTGCAAACCTGCTCTGTGTGTGCCTGTGTGCTTCAAGCCTGTGTCCTGTGGGGTCCCCTCCTGCCAGCCCACCTACCCTTCCTCCTGCTGCTGAGCACCTGTTGTCCCATTGCCCATGACAGAACCTTGGAGCATCCCTTTCGCAGACCATCATGGTCACAGTCACTGGGCAGGGCCCTCACTCCAATCCCACATGTTGGAGGGAAACCCTGGTTCCCCTGGGACTCACAAGTCATGAGACCCAGGCTAAGTCACTGTTGTCAGAACCCAGCTGGGTATCATCATGCCCCATAGGAGGACCCAGGACACCAGGGTCTCACTCTCGCCATGTCCCTTTTAGCCTTGTGGTCAGTCTAGCATCATCCCCCTAGTCAATCCCCCACACCAAGCCTGTAATAAACTCAAAAGGTGACACATCTAAAAACACTTGACTCTTATTTTCTGAAGGCTGACTGCGCATGGGTGGGTGGCTTAAGCAGGGCGAGGCAGGCATATTCCAGAGTTTTCAGGGGGAAATTTCATGGCCCAAGAGGGACAAGACCAACCATGGTCACCTGGAAGGGATGTGAGCAATGGGCCCTTAAGGATTTCTGCAGCTTTAGAGGCCCCATATTGGAGTGTGCTCTCTCCCGCTTTGCATCTGGGGGTCCCAGGACCAGCTCATCATCTTTGATCTCATCCCTGTGCTGTTACTTCCAGTCTGGATTGCTCTCACCTTCCTCAGCCTCCTCGTCCCTCTGACTGAAGGGCAAGAGAAAGAGAGTCAGAAATCATCAGCCCCTTCCTTGGGGAGGATAGATAGAGACTGGGTCCACAGAGCCCCCACATTACACCTGCTGCTGTGACAAAATTCACCTCCGTAGAAGAATGTCTCACAACACGAAGTGTCCCCAGGCTTCAGCTCCTCCTTCCTGAATCCTTCATTCTTCTCCCCTGAAATTATAAGGTCCTAGAGGGCAGAGACTGTCTTTGTTTTATGTTGATTATTTCCCCAGTTCTAAGCACAGTGCTGGCAAATACAAGGTGCTTAATAAATATGGACTGGATGGACAGGGAGTTCCCCTGAGGGGACATTGCCTTGTGTTCTGGCTCATTAGAGAAGACAAGTAGTTTTTCTTGGAATAAGATTCTAACCCTCTTGTGGTTTGTGGGAAGGAATCCAGGTCATTTGGCTTGGAACATCGTGGAGCAACATGTTGGTACAGTCAGGCCCACAGACAAGGGAAGGGTCAAGGAATCCTGTAAACTATGAACAGGGCATATGTGAGGAACACTGGGCAGCCAGGTACCTCTATGTGTGTGTGCATGTGTGTATGTGTATGCACATAAGGACATGGAAGTATGAGTCTCTGTGTGCATGTGAGTACATGAGTGGACTGCTTGTATGGACGCATGGGTGTACACATGTACATTTGTGTTCATGCGTATTGGTGGGAGTGCACGTGTTCTTGTGTGTGCGCCATGCATATTGGCCTGCCGTGTGTACAATTTTCTGTGTATGTGTGCATGTATCTGCATGTATGTTGGTGTGTGTACATGTGCACTTCTGCAAGTGTGTATGTGTTTGTGGTTCTGCGTGGGTCTGTGGGATGTAGGTGTGTTGTTCTGGTGGATGTCAGCTGCCAAAGGATTTTCACTGCCTGTCCTTCACTGTGATGTTAGAGTCTGTGCCCAGTGTGGCCAACTAGGACTGATCAGCTCAATACAAGCTCAGAAGGTCAAACACAGGTCAGGCACAAATAGTTCATGTGAACATTTGGGGTGAATTCTCTAACTTTGCACATCTCACACTTCTGATCTACTTCAATTCTGCTTTGCTCATACAACACAGAACCATCTCTGACGTTGACACACCATGATGAGTGGTTCAGTGCCAGTTTCTTCCATGTCACACACTCAATTCCAAAGTTCTTCAGAGACTCCTTGAAAGGGTCCTTGTATCAATTCTTCTGACCAACCAGCAGAATCCCAAGCCATCAGGCTTCTCTGCTCCCAGGCTGTGCTTCATAATGACCCTGGAGACACTCACCTGGCCAGGCTGAACAATTTATCCTCTGATCTGGCTTGGGAGCTTCCTTATTGGTGACAATGCTCTGTTTGACCTCTGGCCCCTGCCTTTCTCCCACCTGGGACTTCTCTTCTGACCAAGCATCCAGCAGCAGGTGCAGCTTCTCCCTCTGAGGAGAAGACCTCACTTCCCCTTTGACAGAGAAAACAGAGGCTGTGCCTTAGGGCTCCCTCTTTCCCTCCTCTGGTAAGTCCCAAGCACCCACCACACTATCCCCTCCTACCTCCCTGGGGCTGGTGAGACCAAACATGGGAGGCTCTCCTTCTCTGAGCAATTGTTCTACTTGTGACTCTGACCCCCCTCATCTCTACCTGTTCTAAAAGGTTTCCTGTTCATTCTGATTTTCTATGTGTCTCTGTCTCTCTGTCCCTCTCATCTCTCTCCATCTTCATCTCCACCTCTTTGTCTCTCTCTTTCCCTTTCTCTCTCTCCCTCGACTTTTTCATCTCTATCTCTCCATCAGTCTCTCACTCTCTTTCTCTATCTTGGTCTCACTGTCACGCACACTCATTCTAATTTCCATCTCTTTACCCACACTTCCACTAGCCCATGTAAGGGCTTCACCAACATCACTGGACATAGGGAAAGACCCCTACAAAGTGGTCTCCAGTCTTTCCTCTTTCCAATCTATTCTCTAGACCATCCATTTGAAAAAGAAAAAGAAAAGAGGACCACTGAAAAGTACATGAAGATCCCTTTGAGTTGAATATCCATTGGACTTTGTCAATGTCTCTGTTTAATCCATTTTGTTCCACATTCCTGTAATAAACTTTATTCTGTTTCTGCTGCTCTGGACACTATTGGGAGCTGAATGTTGGGTGCCTCCATTCCTGATGCTGCCCCATCGATGTCCTGACAACTCACATATGGTCCTGTCCCTCTATTCCCGAAGTATCAGCCACAAAACAGAATAGAAATGACTACATTGCAGGTCAGTCACGGCTCTGCCCAGTCTCTCTTTTTCCTATCCAGACATCCTGGACAATGCCAAGTTAGTGTCAGTGGAGCATTTGGTCAAGTGGGTCTGCTGGTATCCCAAAAAAACTCTGTCCCCAATGTTTACTAAAGGGTGGAAGTGGAAATCAAATTGAGGTTATTCATGGACTTCTGGTCATCTCCTAGACAATGTCACCATAACCTAATGATGAGCTCTGAGGGAAGCAGCCAGCCGTAAACAACAACAGGGAACCAGGCTTGGTCACTCAGGGCACATTTTCCTGCAGGAGAGATATAAAAGATCACCAGGATACACCACATTTACACACAGTCCCCAGTTGCACTCTCTCACTCACACACACACACATACTCACACACACACACACACACACACATACACACATACAGACACACAGACCCACAAGCCCAGTCACAGTGAGGCACCAACTCCTCCCTGCATCAACCCCTCATTTACAGCCCTTTCCACCTCTCTGCTGCCCAAGGCTCCTCACACAGCTGCTCCCACCATGACAGACACCTGTTTTACTGGGCGCTATGCACCCACAGCTTCAGCTATCTCAGTCTGCTCCAGTGACAGGAGCTGTGGCAGCAATGTCTGCTTGCCCAGTTCTTGCACAGGCTCCTCCTGGCAGGTGGATGACTACCCAGAGAGCTGCTGTGAGCCCAGTAGTTGCACACCCTGCTGTGGCCCAGCACTATGCTGTCCCCCATCCTGCCCCTGACCCTGCTGTGCCGCCCAGTCTGCTGTGTGCCCACCACCTGCCAGCCAACCTCTGAACCCAGCCAATGCCAGTCTGTCTGCACATCCTCCTGCTTACCATCTTGCTGCCAGGCCTCCAGCTGCCAAGCCCCAAGCTGTGGTGTACCTCCCTGCACAGTGCAGTCCTGCTGCTGCATCCCTGTGTGCTACAAGCCCAGTTGTTGTGGGACCACAGCCTGTTGTCCAACCTCCTACTGCTGCCGCCCTGCTTGCTGTGTGTCCCTCCTCTCCTGGCCCATGTGCACCCTAGCTACCTGTTGTGTGCCTATCTCCTGCACACCCTCCTGCTGCACCAACCCTTCCTCCTCCTCTTGCTGCTGTGCACCTTCCTGCTGTCCAGCTTCTACTTTCTGCTGCCCTTCCTCCTCTGTGTCCCTCATCTGCCAGCCTACCTGCTGCAAACCTGCCTGCTGCACTACTACCTGTGGCCAAAAACCTTGCTGTTGACCACAGGGCACTTGTTCCATTCCACCCGTACTCAAATTGTCAGCCTCTTGAATTCTTACTCTAACATCAACCAGCATCACCCTCAAAGGCATTCAGTCTACCAAGCTATACCTGAACATCTCACCCACCCTAGGTGCAGGCAGAGTCTCTCACCAATCTCCCACCCATGACTGACCCCCATCATGGCTCCTGCTTCCACCTCCACCTGCCTCAGTGTGCATCATTCTAGCATTGCATGCAGCTCTCAGATCTTCTCTAGGATCAAAGTGTGTAGGGGATGATTTCATGCTGGGATGCACCGTGTAATAAACTGCAGCAGCTCAACTTCCTGGCCTTTCACTTGTCCTCTTTCCTTATCCTGAGTCCCCAATATAGGTTTATAGGGGGAAGGCACCAATACCACACAAGTCTGCCTGGGGAGATCAAATACCACATGAGATAGCAATCCAGTGACCTTCACAGCACCTATACTTATCACTGTGGTCATGCCCAGTCATGCCATAACTCTTCCCTCTCCATTGCACATTGTTCAGTGTTCACACCCATCAACCTAAGAACCTGACTGCGATTCTCTTGCCTTAGAACTCTTCTGCTGCCTCACACATCTGATCTCATTGTGTCTAGTTCAGAGCTATGTTGCCCGGTAATCTTGGCCCCTGCATCTCCTCTGGAGCCTCAGTCTGTGTGAAGTCAATTCATGGTATGATGAGTATAGTCAGAAAATATTCTCTTGGTTTGGATTTCTCTCTAATCCTCCTGATTGAGTCAGGAAACTTAGGTACACATGAAAGAAGGATCATGTTGGAGGACCTGACTCACAGCAGAATAGAACTGTCACATGGATCCACACCAAGGGAGATGCCCTTGCAGACAGTCTCTTCACGCCCAGAATTCAATGAGCCTCCCTGACCCTCTACTCAACCAAAGCCCAGACAGCTCACTGTCAGTACCACCAGGATAATAGAGCCCCAAACCATGCTGGGCTGATTAAGAGCTGGTTTACATCTCAGAACAGTGACAAGTTCCAAAGGAATTAATTCTCTGTGTGCAGAAAAATAGAAGGATTTCAGAAGGGGGAAAGAGGCACTATGCTGTATTAGCACAGGTCTCCTTGGATGCAGTGTACAAGAACTAGGACACCTCCACATGAAAACACATGTACATTTATACATATAGACCTGCCCCCCATCACTCTTTTCATGGTGACTCTCACTTTTTCTTCCAGGAAGGAGGACTCTGTCTTCAGAAACAGACAGGTCGCCGACAAGGGCACAGACAGTGTTCCTGTCACCTGATCCAGTGAGGGGACAGTGGGTGTCTGTAATGGTAATACAAATGGGAAAATCTCATTCATTAATAGGCTCGTGTGACCTGCTTAAATCACATGGAAGCCTAAGTCACATGTGGTGTGGAGCTTGTTGAATGGGTGGAACTGGAAGGGTGGAACAGAGCTGGGAGGAAGTTTGTGAAATTCCTCCGAGCTGGGAAGGACACAGGCAGGCAGGCAGGCGCAGTTTAGGCTCATGAGGGTTTTTGGGAAGGTTCTAGCAGGGGGCGGGGAGGATTGGGAATGTCTTTACCCCCTAAGATAATCTATATTGACTTCTTGGTTCCTGTGATGGATTTGGCTTTCTGGTGTCTGAATAAATGTTTTTCTTCTGCCTTCTATATGGAGTGTCTGTTATACTTTGTTATTGAGAACTATGCCAGTATATTCATAGTTACCACCAGTGCTGTGAATATTGCCTTGGTGATACATTTGATGTTACAAGAAGGATTGTAGGATAGAAAATGTCTATTTGGAGGCAGAAAGGATTTAGAGGAAGACATTAATACCCCAGCATGGGAGGATTTACTCTATTCTTCCCTAGGAAGGGAATGGGCTAAAAGTACTGGACCCCATGAAAAGGGAAACAAGGTTACAGGACAAGGTTACAGACTTGGAAAGATGTTTGCAAGGAATACCAATAAGACCAGGAAAGGAGTTGGCAGGTGTAAGTAGGAGAGGCTGAATTTTATTAACAGGTTACTGTATCATGTGTGAAAACAAAGACAAGCAGATGAAGGAAAAAATTCAGAAGGAAAAACAGTTAGCTAGTTTGCATGGGAATTCTCAGCGTTCTGGCTCTTCTTTAAAAGAGCAGCCTGGGGGCTCTCCTGGGGAATGAAAGGGTATTCAATTAGCTAAGAAGAAGTGGAAGGGTGGCAAAAGAAATGAGCATATGACCTTTGTACAACCCCAGCCAAGTCGCCATGATGACAACTGCGGAGACAGTGGGTGGGCAAAAGATGTAATTAAGTCAGAGTTGGAAAATGAAACAATGTTGCAGGCAGAGATTTCTAAGGCCGAAGTTTACCCCATAATAAGAGGGAAACATGAGAACCAAGAAGGAAACTCCGTGTTTAAGGAGATAATTGAGGATTTTACTCAGCAGGAGATAACAAAAATTTTGAGTAGGTTCACCCAAAGGATGGGAGAATTGTTAATATCTTGGATGGTGAGAATCAGTGATAATGGGTCCAGAGTGGTAACAATAGATGTCCCGTATTTCTTGAAATTTATAGGTATCAGTCAGAATCCTTTTGTACAGCAAATCTTTAGAAATTACAATGTGCAAGGAGGTAACAATACAACTAATCTGTTAGCTTTGGCTGCAGAAGGATGCAGTAGGCAATATCCTACTAATTCTTTGTGGCCTAGTGGAGATAGACCCTGGTATTCATTTAGGAACTATATAAGAATGTTAAAGGAGGAGGTAATAAAGACTGCCATAATGATGGGAAATGCACATACATACTATGACATGCTCTTCGTAGTTTCCCGTCGAACTATAATAGTGAAGATGGTTACTCCTTACATGTTCCTAGTTTTGACTCTAATAATTAGGGAAATAGGGAATCCTCTTTCAGAGGTGCTGGACAAGATTTCACAGTTAAGTGACCTAGGGGACTGGGGAAAAAACAAATTCCTTTGAAAAACAAGAGTAAATGACCAGCGGATTCAAAGACAGAATAGAATGACAAGAAAATAATTGATTACTGCTCTATTGAGAGCAGGGGTTAATTTTGGAAGCACAGATGGTATTCTAACTAATGAACTATATAGAATGTACTGAGAAAAGGGGCTTGATACTAGATGGAATAGAGAAGTAAGAACTGCCCCTACAGATGCCCCTGAACATTTGTATCCAAGTTTGTCACACTTTCAGTGAGAATAGGAAATTGGTCAAGCCCCATCTCAGATTAAAGAAATACATCAACAGGATTATAGAACCAATATCAACTTGATCGTATGTTGGAAAAATAGATCAAATACCATAACTAGGGTATTAATAGACAGAGGGTCACAGGCCTCCCTTATATAAGGAAACCCTGATAAGTTTAAATATGGAACTCCTAGCACCATAACAAGACTGGGAGGAGCTGAAATATCAGCCAGACAAGTCAAACTAACGATGAAAATTGGACAATTACCTAAGAAAGAATATACAGTTGTAATTGTACCCATTGCTGAATATATCATTGGAATAGATATATTGAGAGGTATGACTCTAAATGTGCCTCATGGGAGATACCAATTTGCAGCAATGGAGATAGGAATTAATAGAATTTTAGTGGGTAAAATAAGAATGGACTCAATCACTTTACCTGAACTTTCTAATGTAATTATTTTAGAGCAGTATCATTTGTCAGGTGGGTAAGATGAAGTTATCAATATTACAAAGGAATATGTTGAGGCAGGAGTGTTAGTCCCTACAACCACTTGATGGAATAATCCTGTCTGGCCAGTAAGGAAGTCAAATGGGTCATAGAGGATGACAGTGGATTATAGGCATTTGAATAATGTGACTCCTCCCTTGTATGCTGCTATTCCAGGTACCACTACCTTAATTGAAAGGATCCAGCAATATGATGGGACTTGGTATGTAGTTACTGATTTACCCAGTGCTTTCTTTATGTGCATTGCATGACCTCATCACCAACACTGTTTTCTGATTACCTAAACACAATAAAACTTCATGGATACACCCTTGCAGCAAACACTGGCATCCAATAGACTATGTGATTGTAAGGAGAAGAAACAAACAAGATGTAAGAGTGATCAATGCAATGTGTGGTGCAGAGTGCTGGACTGATCATAGACTTATCCTTTCCAAGCTAAATATTCGCATTCATCAAAAATGTCACTTCCAAGAGAAAATGACTACCAGAAAAATTAATGTCAAGTTAGAGCTCTTCTCTGAGGGTGAATCGTTCGTTGCTAACTTGGAGGGAAAGTTGAGCCAACACACACTTTGTAACAGTGGAGTAGGAAAGGAATTGGCAGCTTTCAGAGATTTGTTGTACAACATTGCATTTAGTCACTTGGGTCAGAACACTTGTAAACACCAAAACTGGTTTGATGAAAATGATGGGGAAATTAAGAAGTTGATAAATGAAAATCAAGAACTCCTCAGGATTTACCAGCAGGATGGTTCATCCATCTCTAGGAAGGCAAAATTTAATTCCATCAAAAATAAAGTACAAGCAAAAGTTAGAGAGATGCAGGATTCCTGGCTCAGTAAGAAGGCAGATGAAATTCAGTTTTATGCTGATAGTAACAATCCAAAGCACTTTTCTTATTACCTGAAAGCAATTTATGGACCAAAAACCTAGGGTGCATCAAAATTACTCAATGCTGATGGAATCACATTGATTCATGATAAGGACATGATTCTGGAGAGATGGACTGAACACTCCCATAGTGTTCTCAACAGACCAGCATCAGTCAATGCTGGGGGCATTGACCATTTACATCAGGTTGAAGTCAATCTCTCCTTAGGTGAACGTCCAACTGAAGAAGAGGTTTTGAATGCCATTATGCTCCTTTCATGTGGCAAGTCACCTGGTGCTGATGCTATTCCACCTGAGATTTACAAGGTAGGTGGACCACTGTTCATATAAAAGCTGACTGAAATTTTTCAAGTTATATGGCAAGATGAGGTTATCTCCCAGGAGTTCAAGGATGAATGCACCGTTCATCTCTATAAAGTAAAGGTCCTACAACAATCACAGGGAAGTCTCTCTCTTAGTCATTGCTGGCAAGATTCTTACTAGAGTCCTCCTTAATAGGCTGATCCTTCACCTGGAAAATGGTCATATATCTGAGAGCCAGTGTGGCTTCAGAAAGAGCCAAAGAACAGTCTATATAGGGTTTGTTGCCTGACAACTCCAGGAGAAATACCAGGAACAGAACAGAGGTCTGTATACAACGTTTGTAGATGTAACCAAGGCCTTTGACACTGTTAATCATGAAAGCCTATGGAAAATTGTGCCAAAATTTGGTTGCCCGGGGAAGTTCATCAGTATTGTACGTCAATTTCATGATGATATTCTTGCCTGGGTTCTGGATAGTGGACAATGTTCTCCCAGTCACCAATGGAGTGAAACAGGGCCATGTGCTTACTCCAGTGCTTTTTAGCATGATGTTTTCAGCCATGTTGTCCAACACTTTCAATGAGGATGAACACAGCATCAAGGTCAGCTACCATACTGATGGTAAATTCTTCAATTTGAAAAGGCTACAAGCCAAGACCAAAGTGGATGGAGGGTTGGTGCATGATTCTGTTTGCAGATGATTATGCACTCAATGTAGCTTCTGAAGCTGAGATGCAACAAAGTATGGATCAATTCACTGCTGCTTGTGCTAATTTTGGTCTAATAATTAACACCAAGAAAACACAGGTGCTCCAGCAGCCACCACCATACCATCCATACCTGGAACCATCGGTTACAACAAATGGAGAAGTTTTGAATGCTGTGGGCAAGTTCATTTATCTTGGCAGTGTACTTTCCAGGGATGTACACATTGACAATGAGGTTGATGCACACATTGCCAGAGTTAGCTCAGTGTTTGGGAGGCTCCAAAGAAAAGTATGGGAGAGAAGAAGTATTAGGCTGACCACCAAACTGAAGGTCTGCAGAGTCGTTCTGCTGACCTCATTGTTGTATGCCTATGAAACATTGACAGTAAACCAGCCCCATGCCAGGAAACTGAACCATTTCCATTTAAACTGTCTTAGGAAGATTCTGAAGATCACCTGGCAGGATAAGGTACCAGAGAGAGGTCTTTGCTTAAACTAAACTGCCAAGCATGCAAAGTATGTTTCAGAGATTATGAGTCCAATGGACTAGCCACGTTGTTCAAATGTAAAATGTACGTTTGCCAAAAAGACAATTTTATGGAGAACTTGCACAGGGCAAGTGATCACATGGTGGTTAGAAGAAGTGATACTAGGATACTCTCAAAGGTCTCTCCCAAGAATTTTGTATTTGATTGATTCACATTGGAGACACTGGCACAGGATTGCTCAGCATGGTGTGCCCACGTGAGAAAGGGTGCAGTGCTCTATGACCAAAGGAGAATTGAAACAGCACAAAGAAATGCAGGATGCCAAAATCTGGCATATAAACTCCAAATGTTCACATAGTCTATCTGTGTGAAACTTGACTTTATCATTGTGATATCATTTTGGTCCTCTTCAAGAACGAAGGACAACATTCAACAACTAAACAACAGGATCAATCTGCTTTCATTCAGCAGGGACAACAATATACTTTTACACACTTGCCACAAGGATATCTGCACAGCCCCACTATTTATGGGTAAACATTTAGATCAATTAGAGCTACCGGGTGTACAGCTTACCCAAGGCATAGATGATATTAAGATACAGGGAAAAAATGTAAAAGAGATAGAGAAGAGTTTGACACTTTTAATAGAGCAAATGAAAATTAACACTGCAAAGATTTAAGGGTCAGCTCAAACTGCATAATTTTGGAATAAACAATGGAATAAGGAGTGATGAGAGATTCTCTCACAAGATCAGCAAGACATTCAGGATTTTCCAATCCCCACCAATAAGAAAGAGACCCAAAAGTTTATAGGATTATTTGAATATTGGCAACATCACATACCACACCTAGGACAAATTTTGAAATAAGGTTACTAGGAAAAAATATGAATTTGATTGGGGCCTTGAGCAAAGTAAAGCTTTGGAACAAGCAAAGGCCACTATACAAATGACCCTAGATTTATGGTCCATGCAGTGGAATTACAATTGACTGTCCAGGACGAATATGCAAACCGGAGTTTATGGTAAAAACAACAAAGCCAAAATGTACCCTTAGAATTTTGGTCTAGAAAACTCCGTTCATCTGGAATTCAATATACTCCTTTTGAAAAGCAGTTGTTAGCTGCATATTGGGCTTTGATAGAGACTGAAAAACTGACTTTGGGACATGAGGTAATATTAAGACCTGAAATCCCAATTACGACCTGGGTAATGAGCACCCACCCCAGCATCTCATAGAATTGGACAGGCTCAAGAAGCTAGAATAATTAAATGGAAATGGAATTTTCAAAACAGATCTAAAGCAGGCAAAAGTGGAGTTTCTGTTTTATATGAATCTATAGTAAACAAAGATACTGAGGAAAATGGTACACCCCCTGAACCAAAGCAACAAGGTAAAATTCTTGGTAAAATGGAATGAGGGATATGATGGACTAATTGAAGAACAAAAGAGACATGCATGGTTTACTGATGGGACAGCAAAACATTTGGGCCCCAAAAGATACTGGAAAGCAATAGCCTATAACTCATGTGCTAGGCAGACTTTGGAAAGTACTGGGATAGGCAGAAGTAGTCAATATGCTGAACTTATGGCAGTATGCCAAACTATCAAAACAGAACAAGGAGGACAGTGTCATCTATTCACTGATTGATGAGTGGTTAGTTACATGGATGCCCACGTAGAAAAATCAAAATTAGGAAATTCAAGGCAAACAAGTCTGGGACAAAGAATTATAGGAATATATATGGGACACGTCTTTGGTTACTAATTTGTCAGTTTTTCATATAGATGCTCACATGGTCCTCACTATGCCAGAATGTGAGTACGATGCTTATGCTGATCGACTAGCAAAGATTGCTACTCAACATATTGTCCCTGCTCTGACACCAACTGTACTAGCAAAATGGTACTAGCAAAAATGGGTCCACTAAATGGCAGGCCAGTTAGGGGTCCAGTCCACACACAGTTTAATCTGTGGACTGAGGACTGATAATTTCAGGAGCAGTTGCTGCTAATACCTGGGGCTCAGTGGCTCTCACACACTCGGTTCCACTGGACTCCTGCCCTAGGCTGCCACTGTGCAGTGCTGCTGCTGCCTCAGACCACCCTGTGGCTTTCCTGCTGGGCCCTGCCAAGGCGGAGATGCCCTGTGCTGTGAGCTGTATGCTCCTCAACCCCTGTGGAAGAGATCCTTGTGTGTTTCAGATGGGAATACAGTCTCAATACTGACCTCTTTGGTATCCATCTTTTGGTCCTTGTCCCTATAGAAAGATTCTATGGTCTCTTCCTTCTTGCTTTGCTTCTTCTCAACTCATGATGATGACACTTCGTGTATTGTGGCCTCTGGTTCTTTCAGCTAGAAGCTCAAGAACCTGGTGCTGAGCTGACTGGTGTGAGAAAGTGGAGACCAGGTGACTTTTGCTTTGTTTTGTGTTTCCCTGGATTAGCCCTGGAGCTAGCTTGTTAAGTGTTGGTGAGGGGTGGTCTGGTCATGGGAGATCTCCTCAGCTGAGCCAGAGCAAAGGCAAGCTCAGGGGTTGATGATCCAGCTGCCCTATTGTCTTCCCATTTCCCTAGAGCATGGAAGCATGACTGGGCTTCTGTGAGATTTTTAATGAATTATCAGACTTCCAGAATTTTGTCTTTAAAAAACCTGAACTTACTAAATTTGACATACAAGAGTGAAGAGAACTACTAGGTCCATGCCCAAGACTAATTACAAGGGACTCAGTAAGGACAAATTGTTTACCTTTTTCTGTGAGGAAATATAAAATTTATGCCTAAAATTGTATGTCTAATTACTAGTAATTAGTAGTTCTTAATAATGATAGGAGTAGACCTAAATATGATATGATTTTTAAAAGTGAAACCATTGAGGAATCATCCAAAGGAGTAATTACTTCTCACAAATGAGACTTGAGAGGAAGAACTGACATCAAGGAATTAGATGGGGGGAGGGGCAGTGCTGATCGTTCTGGAAAGCTACTTTCATCAGGAGTGGGTTCCAGAGGGAACTATATATGTGTGTGTGTGTGTGTGTGTGTGTGTGTGTGTGTATGTATATGTATATACATATACGTATGTATGTATATGAGTATAAAAATCTAAATTCAGAACAAAATGAAATGCTTAGGGGATGGTGGGAGAGCATAAGGGAGCGATTTTTAGAGTTGATAGTGGGGAAACAGGTCAAAGGTGGATATATAAGGATGTTTAGATCAAAGGGAATGGTAGGATGAGGGCAGAATTGTTGAAGTGGGGGTAGGTTAATTAATAGGAGGGCAAGGTTGTGACTAGAAGAAAAACAGTAAATCCAAGGGGCATGCAAAGGGATGTTTAGATTTATGGGAATGGGAAGATAAGGGAGGGCCTGTTGGAGGGGGTAAGTTAAGTGATAGGAGGGCAAGGTAGCAGGAAGAAGTAATGTAGTGGAGTCAGGAGAGGTAGGAAATAAGAGACACACACAAACATATATATTATGTCTGTTGCAAGCCTGTCTCCTGTGTCTGTCCCTGTTGCTGCCCAGCCTCTTGTGTGGCCCTGCTGTGCCAGCCAGCCTGCCCTGTAGTAACCAGCTACCGGGAAGTCTGTGGATCTGGCAGCTGCCCCACCTCATACTGTGGAGGCAGCCCCTGACAATCCACCTGTTGCCAGGCTGGTCCTGCAGCCCTGCCTGCTGTGTACCCAACCCCTGCCAGTCTGCCTGCTGTGTGCCTGTGGGCTGCAAATCAGCCCTGTGTGTGCCCATGGGATGCAAGCCTGTGTCCTGTGGGGTTCCCTCCTGCCAGGCCACCTGAAGTTCCTCCTGCTACTGAGCACCTATTGTCCCAGTTCACTTGACAGGAGCCTGGAGCATCATTTTCTCAGATCACCGTGGTCACAGCTACTTGCCACTGGGCAAGGCCCTCACTCCTATCCCACATGTGAGAGACAAACTATGATTCTGCTGGAACTTACATCCCAGGAGACCCAGGCTAGGTCACTGCTGTCAGAACCCAGCTGTGCCACCCATGGGAGGTCCCAGGACACCAGGGTCTGGTTCTCCACTATGTCCCTCCTTGCTTTGCTGCCACCACTGTGTCACCCCACCCAGTCACCTCCCAAAACCATGCCTGTAATAAACTCAAAAGGAGACACATCTAAAAAGCACTTGGCTTCTGCTTTCTTTTCTTTTTAAAAAGTTTATTTATTTTTAGGTTTCAACATTCATTTCCACAAAATTTTGAGTTTGAATTTTTCTCCCAATCTCTCCCTCTCCCCCAACCCCATAACACCTTGCATTCTGATTACTCCTTCCCTCAATGTGCCCTCCTTTCTGTCATACCCCACCCTTCCCTTATCCCCATCTTCTCTCTTTTCTTGTAGGGCAAGACAGATTTCTATTCCCCATTACCTGTATTTCTTATTTCCCAGTTATATGCAATAACAATTCTCAACATTCTATTCTAATACTTTGAATTCCAACTTCTCCCTTCCTCCCTCCCCACCCATCCCCACTGAGAAGGCAAGCAGTTCAATACAGGCTAGGTATGTGTCATTTTGCAAAAGATTTCCATAATAGTTATGTTGTGTAAGACTAACTGCATTTCCCTCCATCCTATCCTGTCCTCCATTTATTCTGTTCTCTCATTTGACCTTGTCCCTTCCCAAAAGTGTTTACTTCTAGTTACTCCCTTCTCACATTTGCCAACATCATCCTCCTCACCCCACTTGTCCCCTTCTCCCCTACTTTCCTGTAGTGTAACCTAGATTTCACACCAAATTGAGTGAGCATATTATTCCCTCTTTAAGCCAAATGTGTAGGGAGTAAGATTCACTTTTCCCCGCTCACCTCCTCCCTTTTCTCCTCCATTCAAGATTTTTCTTTTCTTGGCTCCTGTTTTCTGAAACCTCGTTGTGCACAGGGACTGAGTCATGGACAGGGAAAGTTTTCCAAAGTTTTCTGGGGGAGATGTCATGGCCCAAGAGGGGCAAGACCAACCCATGGGCAACTGGAAGGGATTTGGCTACTGAGCCCTTAAGGATTTCTGCAGCTTTACAGCCCCCATACTGGAGTGAGCTCCCTCCCACTTTGACTCTGGGGCTCCCAGGACCAGTGCTCATCACCTCTGATCTCATCCCTGTGCTGCTAATTCCAATGTGGATTGACCTCACCTCCCCCAGTCTGCTTTCCCCTCTGACTGGAGGGCAGGAGGCAGAGGGTCAGACTCCTCCCAGACCCTTCCTGGGAGAGGGCACAGACTGAACCCACAGAGCCCCCACTTTACATGTGCTGCTGTGACAGGATTCACCTCCACAGAACAAGCTCCCACAGCACTAAGTACCCCCAGGCTTCAGCCCCCCACTTCCTGAATCCTTCATCCTCCTGCCCTGAGATTGTAAAGTCCTAAGGGGCAGGGACTATCTTTCCTTTATGTTGGTTATTTCCCCAGTGCTAAGCAGAGTGGTAGCACATAGTAGATGCTTAATAAATATGGACCATATGGCCAGGAAGTTCTCCTGAGGGGACACTGCCTTGTGTTCTGGCTCATTAAAGAAGACAAGTAGCTTTTATGGAGATAAGATGCTATCCCTCCTGTGGTTTGTGGGAGGGAATCCAGGTCATTTGTCCTGGAGCTTCCTAGAGCAAGACGTTGGTGTAGTCAAGCCCAGAGACAAGAGAAGGGACAGGGAATCTTGTGGACTATGAACAGGACGTCCATGAGGAGAACTGGGCAGCCTGGTGCCTTTTTGTGTGAGTGTGTGTGTGTGTGTGTGTGTGTGTGTGTGTGTGTGTGTGTGTGTTTGTATCTGTTGTGCTGGGGCAACCAGCCGTCAAGCAATTCCCACTGACCACACTAAACACCAAATGGCTTAGACGTGGCCATCTCTCACTTCCAGGCAGCCTTCCCATCCCCATGGCCCAGCACTCCAAAATGCCCCCAGAGGCCTGTGAACAAATCCCTGTCCGTCGTGGACAATGCAGATTAGTGTCAATGGTACATTTTTCCAGAAGGGCTGGCTGGCCTACCAACACAAACTTTTGTCTTCTCCAACTACAGGGAAGGCTCAGAATACCCCTCACCTACACCCAGGAAGTCCCAGGTTGGGCCACGTACAGAAAGGTTTCCAGATCCTGTCTCTCAATGCTGCCCCTCCTGACGTAGCCACCCAAGTGAGTGAGTCTGTCCACAGAATCCTCAGCACACCAATTTCCTGCCTTGTCACAGAGGTACCAGGACTTGGTCCTGTATCATATAGGAGTTGAGGCCACAAAAGTTTTGACTAAAGGGTGGAAATGGAGACCGAATGGAGGCTATTTGTGGGTCACTGACAATCGCCTAGACAATATCATCAACATATAATGATGGGCTCAGAAAGAAGCAGCCAGCCATAAACAACAACAAGGAAGGAGACTTGGTTACCCTGGGCACACCTTCTGGCTGGAGGGATATAAAAACCGACCAGGATACACCATCTTCACACGCAGCCCCCAGCTCCACTCACACACATACACATACACACACAGACCCACAAGCACAGTCCCAGTGAGGCTCCAGCTCCTACTGGCATCAGCCCCTCTCTCTCAGCCCTCTCCCCCTCTCTGCTCCCCAACGCTCCCCACGCAGCTGCTCCCACCATGGCAAGCACCTGTTTTCCTGGGTCCTGTGTTCCCACAAACTCAGCTGTCTCTGTGTGCTCCAGTGACAGGAGCTGTGGCAGCAACGTCTGCTTGCCCAGCTCT
>CM053770.1:298753512-298791705 GCA_028658325.1 Potorous gilbertii | reverse complement strand
ATCTGCAGGCCCACCTGCTGCAAACCTGCCTGCTGCCCTACCACCTGTGGACACAAACCTTGCTGTTGACCACAGGGGTGCTTGCTCTCCCTTCCTCTCTCTCTGGTGCTGAGCCTCCACCCCTGCCCAACTTCTGCAGGCCCCCAGCTGTTCTGTGCCTCCCTGCATGCTGCAGTCCTGCTTCTGTGTCCCTGTGTGTTACACAATCAGTTGCTCATGGAACAGAGCCTGTTTTCCAATCTACTCCTGCTGCCAGCCTAGCTGCTGCCTCCCTGCCTGCTGTGTGACCCACCTCTCTGGCCCATGTGCAGCTCAGCCACCTGCTGTATGCCTCTGTCCTCCACACCTTCCTGCTGCACCGCCACATTCTCCTCCTCTGACTGTTGTACACCCTCCTGCTGTGCAGCCCACCATGTGCTCCTGTCCTGATACTGTCTGAGGATTTCAGGCTCTGGATAGGTCGAAAGTGTTGAGGGGATAGCCCTGTCCTTGGGCCTGCCTGGCAATAAACCACATAAACTCATCTTCCTGCCTCTTACTCACCTTTTTTCCTTATCCCTCATTGAGAGAGAAGGGTAGGCATCAGTCCAACACAAGGCAGCTTGCAGAGCCCAGTAGACCATAGGAGACAGTCCACAAACTGACCCCTGTGCCATGCACAGACTTTAATATAGTCACGCAGAGCCATGTCCTGATAGATCCCTTCCCAACCTACACTGTGTTGTCTGCACTCCCATCCACCTGCCTACCAGCCTACTATCCACTAGGATTAAACTGTTCCCCTGTATCCACCAACACAGCACTGCCAAGAGGCCAGCTCCCACCCAGCAGTGACCTTCTCATGCACTTAGTATGGATGTCACCTTCTCCTATGCACACATCTCTGGGGAAAGACCTCCCTGTTCTTCAGCACAAGGCTTCCTAGGGTCCAATTTTCAATGAAGAGGTCTGTGTGGTTGAGGGGACCCTTGAGGGAATACGCTATGTACAGAAGAGAGAATGAAGTCGGAAGGGGAAAAGAGGCAGGCCTTTAGGACAGGTCCCCTTGGTTGCAGTCTGCAAAACCAAAGACACCTCCACATGAACACACATGTACTCAAACACACAGACATGCCCCTCCATCCCTTCATGGTGACTCCCACTTTTCATATCAGGAAAGAGGACTATGTCCTCAGAAAGGGACAGTATCCCCAAGAAGGGTACAAATAGGTCTCTTGTCACCTGGCCCAGCGTGGGGACAACAGGTCTTTCTTCATGGACACATTGTTAGTGAACCTGCCAAGCTTCTGTCTCCCAGAGGAGAGAGAGAGATCCAAAGTAGGAGGAAGTCAGACCTCAGGAGGATCTTTCCAGACCATTTTTAGGGAGGATTTGACAACTGTGCCCAGGTATGTGGAAGGATATGAGACAAGAAAGAAGGCTTGTTTACTTTCTTCACCAAGAGCAGAACAGAGAAATGGGATAGATGCAGATGCTGGTGTTTGAGGAGATCTTGACAAAATGACAGGAGTTACCATCCAAGGGGACATGGCAACTCCTGTGACCTGAGGGATATTTGGGAAATCCAGGGACCAGGGAACCCATGGGCATTTGGAGAGGGGAAACCTCACCCACAAGCATGCAGAAACCCCAATGTGTTCCAGGAATTCTGTCAGGGCTCAGGAGCTAAGGACAAAAGCGATATAGTGACTACCCTTGGGTCAAGCATCCTACCAGAGAAATAGGATGATGATGGACAAGCATAAACAAGGTCATTTCAGAGGGACAGAGGGTACTTGGAACTATAGGGATCAGGAAGAGCTTCATGAGGAAGGTGACACAGGAGCTCAAGCGCAGAGGCATCTGGGAGGCAGAGGGGAGGAGAGAGAGCACTCCAGGCATGGGGGACAGTGTGAGCAAAGGCAGGGAGGGTGGAGGTGGCATGTTGTGCAGCCCCTGGAGCTGAGATGTAACAAAGGATCAATTCTCTGCTGCTTGGCCTAACTTTGGCCTGACAATCAACACCAAGAAAACAAAGGTTCTCCACCAGCCAGCACCACACCAGCCATACATGCAAACATTGGTTAGAGCTAATGGAGAAGTTCTGAGTACTGTGGAGCATTCACTTAGTTCAGCAGGATATTTTCCAGGAACATCCAAATAGATGATGAAGTTGAAACATGTATTGTCTGAGCTAACTCAGTGTTTGGGAGGCTCCCAAGGAAAGTTAACTCAGTGTTTGGGAGGCTCCCAAGGAAAGTGTGGGGAGAAGAGGTATTAGACTGACTATCAAACAGAAGGTCTAGAGAGCCGAGCCCTTGTGCTGACCTTATTGTTGGGTGCCTAGGAAAACTAGACAATCCACCAGAGTCACAGAGGGAAACTGAAAGGCTTGCATTTGAATTGCCTTAGGAAGATTCTTAAGATCATCTGGCAGATCCAGTACTGGACACTGAAGTTCTTAATCAAGTTAAACTGCCAGAAATTACAACTCTAGTGCAGGGAGCACAACCCCAATGAGCTGGTCACATTGTTTGAATTTGAAACATACAACGGCTTAAAAGACACTTTTCTGGAGACCTCCTACAAGGAAGGCACTCATAAGGTGGCCAGAATCAAGGGTTAAAGGACACTCTTGAGGTCTCTCTGGAGATTTGGGAATTGACATCACGACATGGGCGATACTGGGATGGTTATCTGCTATCAAACAGAATACAAACTACTACATTGTTGGCCATTCACAACCCTACCAATGTCCCCCTTTTATCTTCAGAATGCCTCAACAATATAATTTAGTGTCAATGAAACTGGGCAGAAGCTGGTCTCCCAAAAATCCTGCGTTCGTAAGCTGCAGGAAAGGCTCACAATGCCCCACCCCTACATTCACTTCCACTTCCGAGAACTCC
Organism: Potorous gilbertii; assembly: GCA_028658325.1. Taxonomy (NCBI): domain Eukaryota; kingdom Metazoa; phylum Chordata; class Mammalia; order Diprotodontia; family Potoroidae; genus Potorous; species Potorous gilbertii. The sequence goes on along the minus strand of CM053770.1, from coordinate 298,788,820 downwards.
CCTTTTGGTTCTTATACAGAAAGCCTCCCTGATCCTGCCTGTCAGTGCTACCCCCTTCTCACTTCAAGCACCTCAGGTGCTTGTCTCTGTTCAGGGGACTCTCAGCCCACCAGCTTTCCCTTCTGTCACTGGATGCTCAGAACTTGGTTCTGTGTCAGACCAGGAGTAGAGACTTTACAGATATTTACTAAATGGTGGAAATGGAAACCAAATGGAGGGTTGGCCATCTCCTGGACAATGTCACCATCACCTAATGATGGGCTCTGAGGATAGCTGTCCGTCATAAACAAACAGGGAAGAAGGTTCTGTTACCCTCGGCACATCCTCCAGCAGGAGGCATATAAAAGCTCACAGGCTATACCACCTTCACACACAGCCCCCAGCTGTACACACACACACACACACACACACACACACAGAGACCCACAAGCACAGTCCCAGTGAGGTTCCAGCTCCTACCCGCATCAGCCCCCCTCTCACAGCCCTCTCCCCCTCTCTGCTCCCCAAGGCTCCTCACACAGCTGCTCCCACCATGGAAGACACCTGTTTTTCTGGACCCTGTGTTCCCACAGCTTTGGCTGTCTCCATTTGCTCCAGTGACAGGAGCCGTGGCAGCAACGTCTGCTTGCCCAGCTCTTGCACGGGCTCCTCCTGGCAGCTGGATGACTGCCCAGAGAGCTGCTGTGAGCCCAGCTGCTGCAGCCCCTCCTGCTGCCCACTCACATGCTGCCCACAGACCTGCCCCCTGACCCTGCTGTGCCGTCCAGTCTGCTGTATGCCTGCCCCCTGCCAGCCAGCCTGTGAACCCAGCCCTTGCCAGTCTGTCTGCACCTCATCCTGCTCACCATTCTGCTCCCGGATAACCAGTTGCCAGGTCCCAAGCTGTGGTGCACCTCCCTGTGTGGTGCAGTTCTGCTGCTGTGTCCCTATGTGCTGCAAGCCTAGCTGTTGTGGGATCACAGCTTGTCCAACCTCCTACTGCTGCCGCCCTGCTTCCTGTGTGTCCCTCGTCTGTCAGCCCGTGTGCACCCCGGCTACCTGCTATGTGCCTCTCTCCTGCAGACCCTCCTGTTGCACCACCACATCTTCCTCCTCTTGCTGCTGTGCACCCTCCTGCTGTCCAGCCCCCACCTGCTGCTGCCCTTCCTCCTCTGTGTCCCTCATCTGCAGGCCCACCTGCTGTAAACCTGCCTGCTGCCTTACCACCTGTGGACAAAAACCTTGCTGTTGACCATAGGGCATTTGTTCCACTGCACCCCTATCCAAATTGTCTGCCTCCTGAATGCAGCCTCTAACATCAGCCTGAACATCTGGCCAGCATCACCCCAAAAGACATTCAGTCTACCAAGCTACACCTGAGCACCTCACCCACCCCAGGTGTAGGCAGTCTCTCACCAGTCTCTTCCCACCCATGACTGACCCCCATCATGGCTCCTGTGCATCATCTCTGCACTGACTACAGCTTTCAGACCTTCCTCTAGGAGCAAAGTGTTCAGGGGATGACCCCATGCTGGGACACACCATGTAATAAACTGCATCAACCCATCTTCCTGCCCTCTCATTTGTCCTCTTTCTTTATCCTGTGTCCCCAATATGTGTTCAGAGGGGGAAGGCACCAGTAACACATAAGACTGTCTGAGGAGACCAGAATGCCACGTGAAATAACAGTTCATTGACCTCGACACCATGCACAAGCATCACCATGGTCATTCCAGACCCTGCCCTGCCCTGACCCATCCCTCTCCATCCCACACTGGGCAATATTCACACCTATCAGCCTGACTACCTGCCTGCTATCCTCTTGCCTTAGAACTCTTCCCCTGCCTCACCCACCTGATTCCATTGTGTCTAGTTCAAGGGCATGATGCCCAATAGCCTCAGCCCCAGCATCTCCTCTATAGCCTCAGTCTGAGTGCAGTAAATTCATTGTATGATGAGGATAACCAGAAGATGTTCTCTTGGTTTGGATGCCTCCTGATTTCTTGTGGTTGATCCAGGAACCCAGCAACACATGCAAGAAGGGCCATATTGTAGGGCCTGATTCACAGCACAGGCAGCCATGGCACATGGAGCCACACCCAGAGAGATGCCTCTTGTAGGTAGTCTTTGTGCACAGCATCCAAGAAGCCTCCATGATCGTTTACTCAACAAAGCCCAGACAGCTCACTATTAGCACCACCACGACAATAGAGCCCCAAACCACACTGTGACTTTAATTTCAGGGGAGTGACAAGTTCCATAGGAACCTTCTGTGGGCAGAAACAGAGAGGACATCAGAAGGGGGAAAGAGGCACTATGGTCCTTCAGGATAAGTCTCCTTGTATTCAGTCCACAAAACCAAGGACACCTTCACATGAACACACATGTGCGTTTATACACACATACATGTCCCTTCCAGTCACTCTCTTCAAGGGTGGCCACTTTTGCTGCCAGGGAGGAGGACTGTCTTCCGAAAGGGACAGTATCCTCAACAACGGCAGAGATAGGGCTCCTTCCACTTGGCCCAAGGTGAGGACAGAGGGTGTCTTTTTAAATTTTTATTGAGGCTACCAAGCTTCAGTCCCCCAGAGGGAGAGAGAGACTCAAACTGGGAGGAAGCCAGATCTCAGGAGGAGGATCTTTGCAGGTAGTTCTTGGAGAGAACTTGACAAGTGTGCCCAGGGATGCTGAAGGATATCAGAGGGGAGAGAGAGGAGGCTTATTTACCTTCTTCACTGTGATCACAATAGAGAAATGGGAGAGATGCAGATGCTGGTGTGTTTAAGGAGATCCTGACAGAATGACCAGAAGTGCCCTCCACTGAAACATGGAACTCCTGTGAACTCAAAGTCATCTGGGAAGTCTGGAGCCCATGAAAGGCATGGGAGAGGGGACCCCCCCCACAAGCATGCAGAAATCCCACTAACAAGGATTGTGCCAGAGCTCAGGAGCTAAAGACAAAAGTGAGACAGTTGTTGCCCTTGGGTCAATCATCTCACCAGAGGCAAAGGGTGAAGATGGACAAGCACATACCAGTTCATTTCAGAGGGACAGAGGGCACTGGGTTTGTAGGGATCAGGAAGGGCTTCATATAGAAGGTGACACAGGAACTAAACTCAGAAGAAGCTGGGAGGTAGAGGGGAGGAGGGAGAGAACTTCAGGTATGCAGTTCAGCATGGGCAAAGCCATGGAAGGGGAGATGGCATGTTATTTATAAGATACATCAAGCAGGGCAGTCTGACTGAAAGAGAGCAGGAATTAACATGGAACAAGGCTGGCAAAATAGGAAGCAGGCATTTGGGGAACCTTTTCCAATGCATTTTCTCTCCAAGGTCACTGAAGCATCACAAGCTCAAGAGACCGTGATGGGTCTTGGATTCCATTTACTTTGGGTTCTCCAAGCCTCAAAATGGTGTTTTTTAATTTAGGGTTATGAAGAGGAGATAACCTTGCTCCTAGTACCAGCTTGTCCTTCCAAAGTATTGAAACCTACCAGGTTGATATCCCAAAAGAGATAAAAAAAGGAAAAGAACCTATATGTGCAAAAATATTTATAACCGCTCTTTTATGGGGGCAAAGAATTAGAAATTTAGGGCAGGCCCATCAGTTGGGCAATGGCTGAAGTTGTGGCATGTGATTATGACCAAATACCATTATGTTATAAGAAATGATGAGCAGGATGCTCTCAGAACAACCTGAAAACACTTCTATGGAAACGCTTCTACAAAGTATCATGTGCTGAGTACAAAGTAACAGCAATACTGGAAGTTGATCTGATATGAATGACTTAGCTATTGTCATCAATACAACGATCCAAGACAACTCTAAAGGACTTATGATGAAAAATGCTATCCATCCCCAGAGAAAGAACTAACTGATGGTGTCTGAATACAGATTGAAGTATATGTTTTTAAACTTTATTTTTCTTGAGTATTTTCTACACTTTCTTTCACAACATGACTATTATGGATATGTTTGCATGACTACACATGTATGAACTGTATTTAATTGCTTACCTTCTCCATGGAGGGGGAGAGGGAGGAAGGAACAGAATTTGGAATTCAAAGTTTTAAAAACTAAAGTTTTAAAATTGTTTTTACATGTAATTGGAAAAAGATAAAATGCTAAATTTAAATGGAAAATTAAAAAAAACAACACTGGTAGCAGGAGCAAACAAGTGATGATTATATTCTCTTCAGAACAACACACATGCACAGGGAAACATTGGTCATTCCACATACTCAGCAGTTCTGAAAGCTCCCTGTGACTTTTTGCATGATGTCCGCAAGTTCCCAATTGGTAAAAAGTCATAAAATACAGTATTGAACCCATTGAAAACTTGGAATCTTGAACATGGTAACCCATTTACAATCAAAGTTTAGTTATGGAATTACATTTTAGATACTGAGTCAAAACTGAAGATACTATGATCTATGAAAGCCAAAATAAGAATACAAGGATTTATGTATGACTGGGATATAATCAATACAGAAACTTATGTTTGGGCATAACGTTGGCTTAACACCCAAGCTAACAACTAAGGAGAAAAACAAAAATATCCATCAATCATGGGTGATGCACTCTCTAGCTCCTCTTGCCTATCTCTGCTTTCTATAGTTACCATGGGGATTTTGGAGGTCCTTAGCGGGGATTCACTGATTGATCTGCCCACCACCACAGATCAAGGATGATTAGTATCTTGGCAGGGATCCATCATACTGCCCCAATGATAAGTTATCCAAATTGATTAAACTATTAACTAAAATCAGTCTTCAGCTCCTCAGTCTCTTCCTTTGGTATCAAAAGAATATCCCATGGTTATGGGGGAGGTGAAGTATTCACCTCCAGGCCACTTCCAGACCTTACAACTGGCATAGTCAGGCAGGATACCAATGGAATGCCAAGGGGGAGGCAGGGGAGGCAGGTTTGGCAGGGAAGGTAATAAGGCTGGTGGCTGAAATGGGACAGCCCTTGCTGATGCCATTAAATGAAGCCACCACCAAAGATCTTTCCCTTTCACTCCCCCTCTCCCTCCGTCCTTGACTTTAGCAGACTCAGAGGAGTGGGTGGATGGAAGGGAGAGAGAAAGAAAATATTTTTGATTGGTTATGATTGGTCAAGGCAAGTAAAGGAGGGTAAAAGAAATGTCAGATCAAAATAAAAAAGAGATAAGACATGCAGTTTCAAAGGGCTTTTCCTTAGGAGAGAGATAAGTAGATAGAAGGGAAGGCAAGAAAGTTTGAGCATGTAAGAATGAGAAGATCAGAAAGGAAGTTGTAATATGTTTGTACAAGCATGTGAACAGAGGGTTTGACAGTAAATGGTTTGGAAACTTTTGAAAAAAACTCCTCCTAAAAAGCCTTCCTTTGGAGAAGGCAGAGACTGGGCTCCCAGTTTCCCCTACTTTACACCTGCTGCTCTGACAAGTTTCACCTCCACAAAAGAAGCTCTTACAACCCCCAGTTTACATCTCTGTCTGCATGAGTCCTTTTCTCTCCTCCCATTAGACTGTAAATACCTGGAGGGCAGAGGCTGTGTTTTTTTTTTGTAGGTTATTTCTCTAGTTCTTAGCACAGTGCTGGCACATAAGAAGTGCTTGATAAATATAAACTGGATGGGTAAGAAGTTCCCCTGAGGGGTCACTGGCTTGTGCTCTGGCTCATTAGGGAAGATGACCAGCTTTTATGGGGACAAGATTCCAGCCCTCCTGTAGTTTGTAATCCAGGTCATTTCTCCTAGAGCTTCTTGGAGCAAAATGTTGGTGCAGTCAGGCCAAGAGACAAGAAAATGTTCAAGGAATCCTGTAGACCATGAGCAGGACAGCAAGGAGGAACCATAGGTAGCTGAGTGCCGGTGTGTGTGTGTGTCTGTGTGTGCACATGTGTGTGCATGTGTGTATGTATGTGTATGTCTGCATGTATGTTTGTGTGCAAAAATGTAATGGTAAGGGAATTTGAAGATCTTAAGGGACACTTAATAGGCCCACATGACTTGCTTTGAGCTTTGGTTTAGCCCATAGCCTGAGTCACATGGAGATGATGGTGGGAGGACTTGCTGAATGGGTGGAGCAGGAGGAAAGAGCTAGGCAAAACTGGGAGAGAAAAGGCAGAGCAAAGCAGAGCAGCTAACATAAGTGAAAGGGGGAGAGATTTTGTCTAAGAGAGCTTGTTTGTGGGTAGGCCTAGGAGTAAAGGCTTGGGGATGGCCATGTTCCCTGCTTTGATAATATGTATAGATGTCTTTGTTGCTATGATGGATTTAGTTTTCTGGTACCTGAATAAATATTCTGGTTTTATCTTTGAAGAAGAGAGTTTATATTTTGTGAATTTACGCATACATGTCCCTAGCATCTGCTGTGGGTATGGCATTGGCATTGCAGCACATGAGGGCATATGTCTGTGTGCAAATGTGCATGCATGTAGGATGTATGTGTGTGCTTATGTAGATATGCTTGTATGTGTAAGCATACGTGTAAGTGTGTGTGCACATACACATACACACGAGAGCCCCTGCATGTGACAGCTATTGGAGGGATGGATGTCTGGGTGCCGTGCCAGGGAACCAGCTGCCAAGTGATTCCCACACAGCACACCAGACACCTGTTGGCTGGACCCACACATCTCTCACTCTTAGGCAGCCTCCCCACCCCCTCCACTCAGTCCTCACAAATGCCCCCACAGCCCTGCAAGCACCATGACCGGGCCCCTCCAGAATCTATGGCCATTTCAAGGCTTGGAGAAAACTCTAGACCAACCAGCAGAATCCCACACCATCAGCCCTCTCTGCTCCTAGGCTATGCTTCATAATGACCCTGGAGATAGTCACCTGGTCAGACCGAATCACTTATCCTCTCTTATCTGGGCTGGGAGCTCCTTGATGAGAGACAATGCCCTGACTGAACTCTGGCCACCTGCCTTTCTTCCACCTGTGGCTGCTCCTTTGGCCAAGCATCCTTCATCAGTCTGAGCTCCTCCCTCTGAGGAGAAGACCTCACTTCCCCTTCGACAGAGAAAACAGAGGTTATGACTTAGGGCTCTGGCTTTCCTTCCTTTGCTAAACCCCAAACACTTGTTATACCATCCCCTATCTCCTTCTTGGGGCTGGTGAGAGTGGGAAGTTCTCCTTGACTGGGGCAATTGTTCTAGTTGTGACCCCCTCATCTCCTGCCTCTCCTAGGAATTAGGAATCCTTTCTATCTCTGCCTCTCTTTTCTCCTTCCCAATTTTCCTCTCCCTTTCCCCCTCTGTCCTCATTTCTCTGTCTCTGATTCTTTGTGAATGTGTCTCTATCTCATCCTGGTTTTTTCTTGTTCATATCTCTGGGTCTCTTTGTCTATCTGTTTCTGTCTTTCTTTGCCTCTCTTTCTGTCTGTCTCAATCTTTCTCTGGATATTTGTCTCTCTCTGAGTCTCTGTCTCTCCATATCTCTCTTTCTGTCTCTCTCACATTCTCTTACCAATTTTCATCTCTTCACCCATACTTCCACTAGCCCCCATAGGGGCTTCATCACCATCACCTGGAATAGGGAACTAGACTTACTAAGTGGTCTCCAGTTTTTCCTCTTTCCAATACATCCTTTTGAACAGAGAGTTCAAACACAAAAAGAAATAGGGAACACTAACAGGCACATGAGGATCCCTGTGGATTTATTATCAACTAGGTTTAAAACTGAACTTTGTCGATATCTTGGTGTGTTTTAATTCCTTTTTCAGCATTCCCCCAATATATTTTAATCTGGTTCTGCCACCCTGGATGCTGTTGGGGGCTGAATGTTTTACACCTCAGCTCTGGAAGCTGCCCCATTGATGTCCTGAAGACCCAGGTCTGGTCCTGTCACTTTATGCTCCGAATACCAGCCATCAAACAGAATACAAACAACTACATCGTGAGCTGTTCACAGTCCTGCCCAGTCTCTCTCCCTCCTGTCTAAAGATCCTGAGCAATGCAGCTTAGTGTTTATGGTACATTTGGTCAGATGATCCTGCTGGTCTCCCAAAACAAAACTGTCTCCTCAAACTACAGAGAAGACTCAGAATGTTTCTCCTTCACCTTCCCTTCCACCTCCAGGAATTTCCTGCCTGGGCCTTGTACAGGAAGTCTCACTGATCCTTCTTGTAAATGCTACCCCTCCTGACTTAGCCCTAAAGGTGCTTGTCTCTGTTCAGGGGACCCTCAGCCCACCAGCTTTTCCTTCTGTCACTGGATGTGCAGGACTTGGTCCTGTGTCAACCAGGAGTAGAGACTTTATATATATTTACTAAAGGGTGGAAATGGAAACCAAATTGAGGGTGTTTATGGATCACTGGCCATCTGCAAAATGTCACCATCACCTAATAATGGACTCTGAGGGAAGCAGCCAGCCATAAACAACAAAAGGGAAGTAGACTCAGTCCTCCTGTGCACATCCTCCTGCAGGAGGGATATAAAAGCCTACTAGGCTTTTGTATCCTTCACACACAGCACCCCACTACACATACTCTCAAACACAAGCACAGTCCCAGTGAGACTCCAGCTCCTTCCTGCATCAGCTCCTCACTCACAATCCTTTCCCCATCTCTGTTGATCAAGGCTCCCCACACAGTTGCTCCCACCATGGCAGACACCTGTTTTCCTGGGTCCTGTGTTCCCACAAACTCAGCTGTCTCCATCTGCTCCAATGACAGGAGCTGTGACAGCAACATCTGCTTGCCCAGCTCTTGCATGGGCTCCTCCTGGCAGCTGGATGACTGCCCAGAGAGCTGCTGTGAGCCTAGCTGCTGCAGCCCCCCCTGCTGCCCAACCTCATGCTGCCCACCAGCCTGCCCCCTGACCTTGCTGTGCCGTCCAGTCTGCTGTGTGCCTGCCCGTCCAGTCTGCTGTGTGCCTGCCACCTGCCAAACAGTCTGTGAACCCAGCCCCTGCCAGCCTGTCTGCACCTCCTCTTGCTCACCATCCTGCTGCCTGACATCCAGCTCCTGCTGTACCCCTGGGTGCTACAAGCCTAGCTTCTGTGTGACCACAGTCTATTATCCAGGCTCCTCCTGCTCCCAGCCCAGCTGCTGCCGCCCTCCCTGCTATGTGTCCCTCCTCACTAGGCCCATGTGCAGCCCAGCCACCTGCTGTGTACCTCTCTCCTGCAGACCCACTTATTGCATGTCATCCTCATCCTCTTCATCCTCCTCATCCTCGTCCTCATCCTCATCCTCATCCTCATCCTCTCACTGCTGTTGTTTCCCACCTTCCTGCTGTCCAGCCACCATCTTTTGCCGCCCCTCTTCCTGTGTGTCCCTCATCTGCCGCCCTGTGTGTAGACCAGCCACCTGCTGTGTGCCCCTTTCCTGCAGACCTTCCTGCTACAACATATCCTCCTCTTCTTGCTGTTGTGCACCCTCCTGCTGTCCAGCCCCCACCTGCTGCCGCCCTTCCTCCTCTGTGTCCCTCATCTGCAGGCCCACCTGCTGCAAACCTGCCTGCTGACCTACCACCTGTGGCCAAAAACTGTGCTGTTGACCACAGGGCACTCATTCCACTCCACCCCTACCCAAATTGTCAGCCTCCTCAATCCAGCTTCTAACATTAGCCTAAACATCTGGTCAGCATCACCCCAAAAGGCATTCAACCTACCAAGCTACACCTGGACACCTCATGCACCTCAGGTGCAGGCAGAGTCTCTCACCAGTCTCCTCGCACCCATGACTGACCCCCATCATGGCTCCTGCTTTCAAATCCACCTAGATCAGTGTGCATCATCCCAACACTGCCTGCAGCTTTCAGACCTTCTCTAGGATCAAGGTGTGCAGGGGATGACCCCATGCTAGGACCTACCTTGTAATAAACTGCATCAACCCACCTTCCTGGCCTCTCACTTGTCCTCTTTTCCTTATCCTGGGCCCATAATATGGAATCAGAAGAAGATGGCACCAATACCACACAAAACTGCCTAGGGAGGCCAAAATGCAACATGAGATAGCAGTCCAGTGACCTCCACACCACCCACACACAACACCATGATCATGCCAAGGCATGCCATGACCCATCCCTCTCCATCCTACACTGTTCATTGTTCACATCCATCAGCCTGACTACCTGGCTACTATTCTTTTGCCTTAGACCTCTTCCCCTACCTCACCCACCTGATCTCATTGTGTCTCATTCAAGGGCATGACTCTCAGTAACCTTGGCCTCAGAATGTCCTCTGGAGCCTTGGTCTGAGCGCAATCAATTCATGGTATGATGAGGATAGCCAGAAAATATTCCCTTGGTTTGGATGCCTCCTTACTCCTCCTTGTCGAGCTGGGACACCCAAGTCATGTTAGGAGGTCTGACTGTAACGGTAATTTAAATGGGAAGATATTTCCCATTTATTAATAGACTGATGTGACCTCCCTGAGCCACATAGAGCCTGTGATGGGAGGAGCTTGATGAACCAGTAGAACAGAAAGAGGAAGAGCTAGAGCAGACCTGCAAGGAAGTGAGCCAGAGAGCAGTCAGAAAGGAGGGATGCAGGCAAGCAGGCAGCTGGCTAGCACAAGTGCAAGAGCTTCTTTGTGAGCTGTGTAAGGGAGCTGGTTTGTTAGAATGGGGAAGGCTTGGGGATGGTGTTGCTCTCTGCATTGTGACTGTGTATAGATTTTTGTTACTATGATTTTTGTAACTACTCTGGTATCTGAATACATGCGTTTGTTCTGTGGTCCATGTGCAGGGTTTGCTATACTTTGCAATTCAGAATTGCACCAGGATATTCATGGTTGTTGTACCTGCTGTGAATATCGAGTTGGTGCCATACTGGTGTGATGTGGCAGCCACATCACAGAGGAGTACACCCAGGCAGATGTCCCTTGTAGGCGTCTCTTCATGACCAGCTGCCAAGCAGCCTCCCTGACCCTCTACTCAACCAAAGCCTAGACAGCTCACTGTCAACACCACCAAGACAATAAAGCACCAAACCACACTGGGGCTGATTAAGAGCTGAGTGACATCTCATGGCAGTGACAAGTTCCAAATTAACCCTTTGTGTGCAGACACAGAGAATGACATCAGAAGGGGGAAAGAGTCACTATGTTCCGTCAGGACAGGTCCCCTTGGATACAGTCTATAAGAACAAGGACACCTCCACCTGAATACTCCTGTTCATTCATACAAACAGATGCAACCCCCCTCAATCACTCTCTTCATGATGACATGCACTTTTTCTTCCAGGGAGGAGGACTCTGTCTTCACAAAGGGACAGGATCCCCAACAAAGACACAGACAGGGCTCCTGTCACCTGGTCCAGGAAGGGGACAGCAGGTGCTTTTATTCAGGGACATATTTTTAATGAGGCTGCCAAGCTTCTGTCCCTCAGAGGAGGGAGAAAGACCCAAACTTGGAGGAAATCAGGCCTTGAGAGAAGGATCTTTCCACTCTGTTCTTAGGGAGAACTTGACAACTACGCCCAGGGATGTGGAAGGATATCAGACAGGAGACTTTATTCAGCAAGAGCAGAACAGACAGAGAAATGGAAGAGATGCAGATGCTGGTATTTGAGGAAATCCTGACAAAGTGATCAGAGCTGCCCTCCAGTGGGACATGGGAACTCCTGTGACCTGAGGGACATCTGGGAAGACCAGGGACTATGGAGCCAATAGGTACTTGGAGAGAGGACCACCCTGAAGCATGCAGAAACCCCACTGACTTCCAGAGAATGTGCCAGGGCTCAGGAGCTAAGGACAAAAGTGAGACAGTGACTGCCCTCAGGTCAAGCATCCTACCAGAGACAAAGGATGAAGATGGACAAGCACATACCAGGTCATTTCAGAGGGACAGAGAGTGCTGGGATCTATAGAGACCAGGAGTTGCTTCATGTGGGAGGAGACACAGGAACTCAGCCTCAGAGGAAGTTGGGCGCCCTGGGAGGCGGAAGGGAGTAGGGAGAGCACTCCAAGCATAGGGGACAGTGTGGGCAAAGGCACAGGGTGGAGTGGGGGGAGATAGCATGTTGTGTATAAGGTACATTAAGTAAGGCAGTTTGGCTGAAAGAGAGCAGGACTAATGAAGTAACATGGAACAAGGCTGAAAAAGCAGGAAGTGGGAAGTTGGGGAACCTTTTCCAATGCATTTACTTCCCAAGGCCACTGAAGCCTCCTGAGCTCAGAGGACAGGGTTGGAGCCTAGATTCCCTTTGCCTTGGGGTCTCCAACCCAGAAATGGTACATTTTAGTTTAGGGCCAGGAAGAGGAGATAGCCTTGCCCCTAGTGCCAGCTCCTGCTCCCGAAGCAATGGGGTGTTTATCCCAGGATGGACCATCATGTTCTCTTAGCCTAGAGCTACATGCATGCCCGGGTTGTTCCTCTCACTAGGCATTTCTGAAACCTCCCTGTGACTCATCAGGATCAAGGCCAAAGCCCTTAGTCTGGAAGTTCACACTCCATTTCCCTTGTTATTGTATTAATGTTTAGTAAATGTTTGGATCTGGATGCTCTTGGAGAGACCTAGATTCCCCCATGAGACCAAAAAGGTGAGGGCTTCTTGCTTTAAGGACTCACCCAAGTTTGAAGGAAGGAGGAGGAATCAAAAGGCAGATGTAATTAAACCAGGGGGACAATGGCGGTTAAGACACGAAATTATACTCACGTCCCCAAGGAAAATTTCTGAGGGTCAAAGAAACACCAGGAAAGGACCTGGACGGAAGTTTTTTATAAGATGTTTGTGAGTGGGAAGGGGAGGAGAAAGAAAGAAAACAGCTACTATTGATTACTGTAGCATAAACACACATGCGCGCACACACACACAGACAAACAAACACACACTCACATACTGAAGAGGGCTACAAAAACCTGGTCAGGGGGATGGAGCTGTCCACACCCATCCCTCCTCCTCTCCTTCTTTCCCAAGATCCCACTCCAGACACCATGTGCCACACCAGCTGCTCCCCTGACTGCCAGCTGACCTGCTCTGTGCCTGTCTGCTGCAAGCCTGTCTGTGTCCATCCCTCCTGCCACCCAGCCTCCTGCGTGATCCTGCTGTGCTGCCCAACCTGCCCTGTAATGACCAGCAGTCTGGCAGTCTGTGGAGTTGGCAGCTGCTCCCCCTCATGCTGTGGAGGCAGGCCCTGCTGATCCACTTGCTGCTAGACTGATCCTTGCAGCCCCAAATGCTATGTGTCCAGCCTCTGCCAATCTATTTACTGTCAAAATAGTCCCTGCCAGTCCACCTGTTGTGTGCCTATCTGCTGTAAATCTGTTGTGTGTGTACCTATACTTTGCAAGCCTGTGGCCCGTGTGGTGCCCTCCAGCCAGACCTCCTGCACTTCGGTGAACTGTGGACCTTCCTGTACCCCTCCTGCTGCTGAGGAAGAGTCCTCCAAGTCAACCACTCATAGATGAGCCCAGAAAAACTCTCACTTTTATTTTTCCACTGCATCGAAGCAGCCTTTTCTGGGCACCCAATGCATGTTCCTTAAAGGGATCTTACTCTATTGATGACCTCCCTACAGCCCATGGCATAAAATCCCTGTATACAAAATCTCTGCCTCACTTCACTGACTACGTATATGGACTCCTCCCCTGTCTCATGGAAAAACAACTTGTTCAGTGTACCTTTGCTACCTTGTAATGGGACTCTGGGCATCAGCATCAGCCCAATAAAGCCCTGGGATCTGGCCCAGGTCAGACTGAGTCTTCACCTCTGCTTCTGTACTTAGGAGTCTAAAATCTTATGGACAGTAACAAAAATCAGCGAAGTTGCCCAGGCAGACTCATGGTTGATGCAATGTCATGGTGGTGGGAGGAGCTCAGGGAGAAACAATGGGGAGATGATGCTGTCCCACAGTTTCCTGTAGTTGATGAGTATCATCTCTATCTCCCACATACCATTCAGTTCTCATTGACCTCAGTTGACATATTGGCTGTTTATCTAAGTGGAAGACTGAAAATGGATAATTAGAAGACACATCTCACTGTCCAGGAATCTATGTTCTGCTTTCCTTTCTGCAACCTTCATGAAGACTGTAATAGGGGTGCCACAGTCTCTTCATTCTTCATGTCATTTAGGATTAAGAGATGGAATAGATCATAGAAGAGATCTATTTTACAGTGAGGAAAGCTGAGGCTCAGGAAGAAGTGAAATGCACTAAGTTTATAGGCATGGAGAGCATCAAGCAAATGTGTGAACATCCATCTCCTCTGAGTCCAAACCATGGCTTTCCTTTGGCCACAGCAGACTGCTCAGCACAACTCCACCCAATATTTGGACACCTTTCAACATCAAACCGCAAATGCGTGCAAATATTGTTTAAGCAGTTACCTTCAGGAAGGATGAGTACAAGCAATCTGCCAATGTAGTACTGTCTAATAAAGTGCCTAGAATCAGTGGAAGGAAAAGTCCATTTCCAGAACTCTTTGTGAGGAGCTCAGGAAGCCATATCACCCTGAGAAAATCTAACAATGAAATGGGAAGAATGTGACAGACAACAAAGTGGAAACCATTTATCAGTATGAGTCTAAGAAACTTCTCTTTATCTATGTCAGAGGACCCTGTGCATCAGGACCCCAACCTCACAGACTCTAATGAGCTGCAGGAAGAAATAGAAAAGTCATCAAAGGAGACCAAAAGTGCCCCCAGTAACTGACCTAGACCAAGCAAACATTCAGGATCCCTGCGGGGTCTGCACTTACAACACCACAGCTTGGAGGGAGTTAGAGTGAGGATATTCAACATTGTGGGAGAAATCACAAATACTACTGCTACCAAAAGAGGACTAAGGAAGCATTAGAAAGTGCCCACCCACATACTGCCTTCCCCATTTCTACAAAATCTTTATGAGAATTATTGACATGCACATTTAGATATGCATGTGTGTGTGTGTGTGTGTGTGTGTGTGTGTGTGTATAATCTTGCATGTGGAATGATTTCCATGTTATTTTCAGTTGTCTCTCCCATTATTATGTGGGCTACTTCAGGACAGGGACAGCTTTTGCCATTTCTTGTATCTCCAGAGACTAGTACAATGACTAACAAATGTTGTTGCTCAGTCGTTTCAGCTGTATCTGATTCTGTGACCCTATTTGGGGCTTTCTAGGCAAAGATATTGGAGTGCTTTACCATTTCCTTATCCAGCTCATTTGACATATGGGGAAACTGAGTCAGAGTTAAGTGACTCACCCAGGGTCACACAGGTAGTGTCTGAGGCTGGATTTGAATTGGAGTCTTCCTGACTCCAGGTCATGTAACTATCTATAACACCACCTAAAGACTTGTTGACTTGACTCCTTGCAGTCCCTCTTCTCACCCTATCAAATTACTGAGACTACTGTCCTCAAGGTTACCAAATCTAATAGTCTTTTCTCAGCTTTGGTTTTGTTCCTTGGGAGAGAAAAGAGGTACTGAACCCTAGCTCTAGCACTAGGAGGGGAAGTACCAAGCAAGGGGACAGGCTGAAGTAGCATGCACAAAAGAACAGGTCACCCTCTTGTCGAAGTCCAGGATGACTGAAGGGCACTTACAGAGTGTTTTGAGAGAGTGAATGATGAGGACATCTAGGCAAAGCACCTGAATCCAAGAGACCCTTGACATTTCTAGCTATGTCAGAAGGCTGAAGAAAATGAAAAGTCACAGTGATGGGGAGCACAGCACTCATGTTCAGTTTGCTCTGGGACTCCAGAGGCAGCAGAGCATGGTGAGGAGAGTGTCTTCAAGCCTTGATATGAGACAGGCATTCTCTAGCTGAGGGACCCTGGGTATATGGGGTGAGTAAGCAGGAGATGTTATGCTATGAACCTGAGAATTAGCAGGAGACCTGCAACCTCTTGGAACTTGATTCCATGTCAAGGTCTATGGTTGGCTCTGCATCAATCAGCCCTGAGTTCTTGGGTTGATTCCCCAGGGGCAAGTGACTACTTTCAGAGCTCTAGGGAAAATTCTAAGGGTCTACACTCTTCACATCGTATGTCATCAGCTCCCACTGGTGTACACTCTATCAACAGTCAGCGACTAGACATAATTGGGCATTTGTGAACAGCAGTGAGAGTACATCTTCTCCTCACAGCCCTTATAGGGGACATTTTCCCACAAGCATGTATTAGCATCAATGGGAAGAGTGTTCTCCAGCTGAGAGTGCAATGGTGGTAGCCAAGGCAAATCCATGACCCCAGCATGGCAGGGCTCCAGAATTCTTTCTCTTTTCATAGACACCCTTCCTAGTGTTTTCTCCTCTCCACAGTGGGCTCTCATCTCTGATGCTTCGAGTCCTATTCTTTGAAATATCTTCTTCCTTTGAATGATAGCCTTTCTCCATTAATATCTATCTAGAGCATGTGTCTTTGCTCTCATTTACACCTTGGACTCTTTTGAACCAGTTACTTCTCAAAAGTATGGATGAGGTGTTTCCTCCTCTGCTGCTAGACAGCCAATGAAGGGAGGAGAGAGAAATATGTTCCTCTCCCGCCATGCTGAAGTCTCCTCTACAAATTCTTGTAGCTCAATTATTTCTATAGAATTTGTCTATTTAAAGTGCAGCTCTTTCCATTTCATTCACATGTTATGATAACCCTAAATGCTTTTTAGAATGATGTTTTCAGCCATGTTGTCAAATGCTTTCAATGAAGATGAACACGGCATCAAGGTCAGCTACCACACTTATGGTAAATTCTTCAACTTGAAAAGGCTACAAGCCAAGACCAAAGTGGACGGGGTGTTGGTGCATGATTCTCTGTTTGCAGATGATTGTTCACTCAAGGTAGTCTCTAAAACTGAGATGCAACAAACTACTGATTGATTCTCTGCTGTTTGTGCTAATTTTGGTCCAACAATTAACACCAAGAAAACACAGGTGCTCCATCAGTCACCACCACACCACCCATACATGGAGCTATCAGTTACAGCAAATGGAGAAGTTTTGAATGCTGTGGATGAGTTCACTTATCTTGGCAGTGTACTTTCCACATTGATAATGAGGTTGACACATGCATTGCCAGAGCTAGCTCAGTGTTTGGGAGGCTCCCAAGAAAAGTATGATTAGACTGATTTCCCAAATGAAAGTCAACAAAGTCATTGTGCTGGTCTCATTGTTGTATGACTGTGAAACATGGACAGTCTACCAGTACCATGCCAGAAAACCAAATCGCTTCCATTTGAACTGTCTCAGGAAGATTCTGAGGATCATCTGGCAGCATAAGGTACCAGACACTGAGGTCCTTGCTTGAACTAAACTACCAAGCATTCACACTCTGCTTCAGAGAATGTAACTCCAATGGGCTGGTCATGGTGTTGGAATGCAAAATGTATACTTGCCAAAAAGACTATTTTATGGACAACTCAATAGGGCAGGTGATCATATGGTGGTCAGAAGAAGTGATACAAGGACACTCTCAAGATCTCTCTTGAGAACTTTGGAATTGATTGTGTGACATGGGAGACACTGGCACAGGATTTTCCAGAATGGCGTGCTCATATTAGAGATGGTGCTGTGTTCTGAAAACAAAGCAGAATTGAAACAGCTCAAAGGAAATGCAGGATGCACAAATTTAGAGAACCCAGAATGTTCACACAGATTATCTGTGCCTGACCTGTGGCAGAGCCTTCCTAGCTTGTATTGGTCTAATCAGCCACAGTCAGATATGCTGGACCTTGACTCCAACACGGTGATGTCATTTGGGTCCTCTTCAAGAATGAAGGACAACAATCAATTATAAAAACACTCTGGAACCTTTGGGCTGGAGGAGCTCTCTTCACTCTTTCTAGAACCAGGATTTGCTCAGGTCTCCTCAGGGACTCTAGAGCCTTATGAGCTGCCCAGCTTAATGTCTGATTTTTATTTTGTTTCTACCCTTTTCATAATAACACTTTTGCCTGTAGTAGTATGAACTGCAAAGCTCCAAGTGGAGAGTGAAAGAGAAGGAGCATACTCCCTTACTGGTGATTGGCACCTGCAGAGCATCTCTGACAGCACCTTCCCCTATTCAGGAGGCTCGGGGGTGGGAAGAGGTGTTTCCAGGAGACTTGTAATAGTATATAATGCAGTGCCTTAGAAAACTGTGGAGCCTGCCCAGAGAGACCTGGTGTAACTGACTCACCTGGTGGCTGAGAAGCCTTCTTGAAGAGTGGCATAACTGGACCTGAATGTCAAGAGACAAGAGCCTTGGGCATTGTTCTCTCATGATTTTACTCCATCACCGATGGCAACCAGTGAGAGATGATGTAATAAGTGGAGAGTCCTTGGTTCTTCTCATTTCTAAAGTTAATTCATGGCCCAGTTATAAAAATAGGCCTCAATCCTTCTGTTCTTTCCGGTCATTCAATTAACTTGTTCTTTTTATTAATCTAGAGGCTCTGACCTTGGGAATTTTGAAAATTTGAGAGAACAAGCTGCTGGGAGTCCAGGAGTTCAAATCCATCCTGAGTTTTATAGCTGGCTCAGCATCAATGCCCTGAGGAGTGACCTTTGGGAATGAGTCTAAGGGTGACAAAGATCAGTTTGGCAGCAATACCACATTTGGAGGTGAGCTTGGTGGCACCAATGTTATATAGAAACTTCATTGAGCCTGAGTCCACTCTATTAACAGTGCGAGGTGGAATAGAGCAGAGTACACCACAAAATGTTTGGGGGAAATGTTTGTTCCTTTATTGTTGTTACATCTTCAAAGTAAACATCCCATTTTATATATCAGTTGATGCTACATGATTAAATAGGACAGGATGCTAATCACTTAGCTATAGCTGAAAATGGAGAGAGAGCAACCAATAGGGACTCAAGTTACTAGGATTGGAGAAGAAAAACTCCTAAACTCCTGGGGAAAATTCTTGTATCCCTGAGGGAGTGCTGTAGCCTGTGTTGGTCTGAGCCATAGAGAGTGAATCCCATTTTCCAGGATTCTTGGGTAGCCTTGAGAAGGCAAAAAAGTGAGAAAATTGCAGCAAGTAGCTGGGCAGCTTGATAGCATCATAGGATGATGAAAAAGTCAACTTTACAGCAGAAAATTGTCTACCTGGGCCCTTTGTGACCCGAAAGTCTTGGCACTGACTTCTTTTGTAGCTGTCTGTGCATTTTTCTTATTCCCTTTAATAGACCACTAATTCCTTGAGGGCAGAAGTTGTGTTTTGTTTCATCTTAATACCCCTCACACTGAGCACATAGAGCACATCCATAGAGGCAACCATATAGTATGTGGAAGCCTGTAATGGTAATGTTAATGGGAAAATCTTTCTCTTTCATTAATAGGCCAATTAAATCACAAGGAAGCCTAAGTGACAAGTGGTGAGATGAACTTGCTGAATGAATGGAAAAGGAAGGGTGGAACAGAGCGGGGAGGAAGTTGGTCAGGCTAGTCCAAGCTGGGAAGGACACAGGCAGGCAGGCGCAGTTTAGGGTCTTGAGTGCTTGTTGCTTGTTTGTTTGGGGAAGGTCCCAGCATGGGGTTGGGGGGATTGAGAACGGCTATGATGCCTTTGGTGATCATGTTTAGTGACTTCTTGGTCACTATGTTTGATTTTGCTTTCTGGATCTAGGATTTGATTTTCTGGTGTCTAAATAAATGTATTTTCCTCTGCCTTCTACATGGTGAGTCTGTTATACTTTGCAATTCAGAACTATACCAGCATCTTCATGGTTACCACCAGTGTTGGGAATATTGCCATGGCGACACATTTGGCATCAAGAACAGGATTGTAGGGTAGAAAATCTCAATTTGGAAGCAGAAAGGATTTAGAGGAACACATTAATATCCTATAATGGGAATTTTTTCCCTATTCTTCCCTGGCAAGGGAATGGGCTAAAAGCACCGGACCCTGTGAAAACTGCTAAGCAAGGTTACAGAAGGGAGAACCTAGAGACTTGGACAGGTGTTTGCAAGGAACACCAATAAGACCAGGGAAGGAGTTGGAAAGGGTAAGTAGGATAAAATGGATTTTTAACAGGTTACCGTATTATGTGTGAAAGCAGAAATGAGCTGCTGAAGGAAAGAAAATCATTTGGAAAAAGAGTTAGCTAGTTTGCATGGGAATTCTCAGAATTTGAGCTCTCCTTTAGAAGAGTAGGCAGTGGAGGGAAGTGGGGTTCCTCAGGTGGAAGGAAAGGCTGTTCATTTATCTAAGAAGTGGAAGGCTGGCAAAAGAAGCGTGCATATGACCTTTATACAGACCCAGCCTAGTTGTCATGTTGACGAATGCCAGGCCCGCCGTTGGGTGGAAAATGTAATTAGGTCAGAGTTGGAAAATGAAACAATGTTGCATGTTGAGACTTCCAAGGCCAAAGTTTACCCCATAGTAAGAGAGAAACAAGGGAACCAAGAAGGGAACTCGGTGTTTAAGGAGAAATTGAGGATTTTCTCAGCAGGAGGTAACAGAAATTTTGCATTGGTTCATCCAAATGATGGGAGAATAGTCAATATCTTGGATGGTGAGAATCAGTGATGATGGGGCTGGAGTAGTATCAATAGATAGCTTGGATTACTTGAAATTTATAGGTATCAGTCAGAATCCTTTTGTTACAAGGAGCCTTTAGAGAATACAACATGCAAGGAGATAACAATACAACTAATCTGTTAACTTTGGCTGCAGAAGGCTGCAGGAGGCAGTATCCTACTGACTCTATGTGACCTAGTGAAGTTAGACCCTGGTTATTCACTTAGGGACTATATAAGAAAGTTAAAGGATGAGGTAATGAAGACTGCCATAATGACGGGATATGCATATGCACACTATGATATTCCCTTTGCAGTTTCCCATAGGACTATATTAGTGAAGACGGCTCCTCCTTACATACTTATACAGGGAATCTTCTCTGAGAGGTGCTGGACAAGATTTCACAGTGAAGTGACCTAAGGGACTGAGGAAAAAATAAATTTCCTTGAAAGACAAGAGTAAATGACCAGCGAATTCAAAGTCAGAATAGAATGACAAGAAAATAGTTGATTACTGCTCTGTTGAGAGCAGGGGTCGATTTTGGAAGCATAGATGGTATTTCAACTAATGAACTATACAGAACATACCGAGAAAAGGGGCTTGATACCAGATGGATTAGAGAAGTAAGAACTGTACCTAGAGATCCTCCTGAACACTTGCATCCAAGTTTGTCACACCTTCAGCGAGAATAGAAAATTGGCTGAGCCCCATTTCAAATTAAAGAAATAGATGGATGGGATTATAGACCCCCCTATCAATTTGACAATATATTGGAAAAATGGGTCAAATACTGTAACTAGGGCATTAATAAACATTGAGGCAAAGGCCTCCCTAATACATGGAAACCCTGATAAGTATAAACATGGAACTCCTATTACCACCACAGGACTGGAAGGGGCTGAAGTATCATCCAGAGAAGTCAAACTAACATAGTACCCATTCCTGAATACATCACTGAAATAGATAATATTTAGAGATATGACTCTAAATGTACCTGATGGGAGACAGCAATTTGTAGTAAGGAAGATAGGAATTAATACAATTTTAGTGGATAAAATAAGAATGGACCCAATCACTTTGCCTGAACTTTATGAAGTAGTGACTTTAAAGCAATATCTTGTGACAGGTGGGCAAGATGAAATTATCAATACTATAAAGGAACATGTTGAGGCAGAAGTGTTAGTTCCTACAACCACTCAATGCAATAATACTATCTGGCCAGTATGTATGAAAGTCAGATGAGACATGGAGGATAACAGTGAATTATACACAATTGAATAAGGTGACTCTTCCCTTGTATGCTGCTGTTTCAGATACCATTGCTTTAACAGAAAGGATCCAGAAATATGATGAAACTTATCATGCAGGTATAGATTCAGCCAATGCTTTCTTTACTATTCCAACAGATTCTAAACAATGGAACCAACTTGCTTTCATTTCGCAGTGCCGACCATATATTTTTACACATTTGCCACAAGGATATCCACACAGCCCCACTATTGGTCATAGGATTATGGATGAACATTTATATCAGTTAGAACTACCTGGTGTACAGTACACCCCCTACATAGATAATATTATGATACAGTGAAAAAATGTAAAAGAAGTGGAGAAGAGTTTGACACTTTTCATTGAGCGTATGAAAAGCAAAGGGTGGGAGATTAAATCTGCAAAGATTCAAGGACCAGCTCACACTGCAAAGTTTTTGGTTATACAATGGAATAAGTGGCTGTGAGAGATTCTCCCACATATCTGACAAAAGATTCATGAGTTTCCTATACCCACCAATAAGAAAGAGGACCAAAATGTATAGGATTATTTGGATATTTGAGACATCACATGCCAGATCTAGGACAAATTTTGACACCCTTATATAAGATTACTAGGAAAAAATATGAAGTTGATTGGGAACTTGAGTAAAGCTTTTGGAGAAGCAAAGGCCACTATGCAAGTGATCATAAATTTCTGGCCTATGCAAAGTGACCCAGTGGAACGACAAATCACTGTACAGGATGAATATGCAAGTTGGAGTTTATGCCTCAAACAACAAAACCAAAATGTACCCTTAAAATTTTGGTCTAGGAAACTCCCTTCATCTGGAATTCAATATACCCTTTTTGAAAAGCAGTTGTTAGTTGCTTATTGATTGGGCTTTGGTAGAGACTGAACAGCTGATTTGGGGTCATGAGATAATATTAAGACCTGCTATCTCAATTATGACCTGAGTAATGAGTACTCCAGCTTATCACGGAATTGGACATACTCAGGAGACTTGCATAATTAAGTGGAAATGGTATATTCAAAATAGATCTAAAGCAGGCAAAATTGAAGTTTCTGCTTGATATGAATCTGCAGCAAACATAACTACTGAGGGAAATGACACAGTCCCTGAACCAAAGCAAGAGTTGGTACATTCCTAGGTAAAATGGAACGAGAGATATGATGGATTAACTGAAGAACAACAGAGATATGCATGGTATACTAAGTAGACATCAAAATATTTGGCCCACAAAAGATATTGGAAAGCAGTAGCCTATAACCCATGTAGTAGGCAGATTTTGGAAAGTACTGGGGTAGATGGAAGTAGTCAATATGCTGAACTTATGGCAGTACATCGAGCTATCAAAACAGAACAAGAAGGACAGTGTCATCTATTTACTGATTCATGAGTGGTAGATAATGGGTTAGCCCATTGGATGCCCATATGGAAAAATCAAAATTGGGAAATTCACGGCAAACAAGTCTGGGGCAAAGAATTACGGGAACATATATGTGACATGTCTGGTCACTAATTTGTCAGTTTTTCATGGAGATGCTCACGTACCCCTCCCCACACCAGAACATGAATACAATGCACACTCTGATCAACTAGCAAAGATTGCTACTCAACATATTGTCTCTATTCTGACACCAACTGATGATCCTATACTAGCAAAAGGGGTCCATCAAATGGCAGGCCATTTAGGGGTCCAGGCCACACATCAGCGGGTGCAAGACTGAGGTATTACTATCTCTCATTCTTTGTTAAAACAAGAAGCAGAAGAATATTATATATGTCAGTTGGAAAAGGAACAAACTATTCTTCAAATAGTAGCTGCAGAGCTAGCAAGGGGAAAAGTACCAGCCCAAATTTGGAAAATAGTTTATATTGATCCACTACCCCAAGATAAAGGGTGTAAATGTATATGTATTTGTGTTAACAAATATTCAGGTATAATAGTGGCTTGTTCTTATAAGAATGCTACTCAAAAAAAACACCTATAAAACTCCAGATATCATGTCTATATTATGAAACCCCAATGCATATCCAAAGTGACAGTGGGTCTCATTTCAAAGGCAATGAACTGAAGAAATATTGTGTATTAAACTACATAGAATGGAAATATCATATTCCCTATTATTCACAAGCATCTGGGTTAATTTAAAAATGAATGGATTATTGAAAGAACAGTTAAGGAAGTTACATTCTAATAATTCTTATCAATATTGAAAAGATAATTTGTTCGCTGCTTTGTGTAATTTGAAATAGAACATTAGGAGGAAGTACATCTCTAGCCAGTATGATGCCCCCAAATTTGCAAATAAGAAAACAACAAACACATAAGATCCCAAATATTGAGTACTGGACTGTGAGACCAGATGACCCAAGCATATTATGCCAAAGCACCTGGTTCAGCAGGATATGATTTACATTGTTTAAAGAACTTTAGGTTGGACAGAGGAGAAATAAAAAGTTCTACTGGAATACGTATGAGAATCCACAAAAATAATTTTGGACAGATATTACATAAATCTGGATTACCAGATCAAGGAATACACGTATCAGCTGGAGTGATCGAGTCTAATTATCAAGGAGAAATTATAGTCACATTCTAAAATTTAGGTGAAGAACCCATACAGTTTTATAAAAATGATACAATAGTTCACGTAATTGTTATCCCTTGTGAAACAATACTATTCCTTGTGGAAACTCACCCTCCTTCTAAAATAACTAGCAGAGGAACTGAAGCATTGGGTTCTACTGATAGAATGGAACTGAGAGCGAAAGTATGGGTTAAATTGGAAGCTAGCCCATGTTCCAAAGGCTGCAGTAATCATAGCACATGGGAAAGATCATACTGTAATTGTTCATTCAGGAGCCCAAGCCAGTTCTCCATGCATCCTCACTCACTCTGCCTTTCTCCAGGTGGCACAGCTTTTTGGTGGCCCTAATATAAGGAGAGAGAAGGAACCAAGTCAACGTGGGTGAATGGAAGAGAATTGGTCAGAATAACACTTGTTCTCACTCTCCCTGAGGAATCAGGGTTTTAAAAGACATCCAATGGAAAAAGAAACCTGAGCACATAGGGAAAGCCCCATAGGTTTATTAAACTGGTGAGTAGGAGGAAATCAGGGCAATGAAAAGGTAGCTTCCTTGGCTGTGGGAAGTGCCCAGATGGGATGTCATAGGAGAGGGAAATGAGGCCCCAAGGAGCCCAGGACCTCCTCGAGGGCCCAGCACACACCAGGAACAAACCCGCTTTCTCCCTCTTTGGAGCTGATGAACAGCTTTCAGATGGCTGGAGTTTCATATTTAGGGAATCACGCATCATCTTTGTTATGAACAAATTGAGCATTATCTTCTCCTTATAGATGTGAAAACTGAGTCAGAGGGAGCCAAAGGGTCATTCAATGACTTGAAGTTGGTTCAGCTGTCAAACTGCAAATCCAAAGGTCTTTTCCTGACACAGACTCCTTTAATTTAGCTGGAGGTGTCAGAGAAATCTTTGTGGGGAAACTGTTCACTTCTCACCTGGGATGGAATGGGTCCAGGAAAGACCTGCTCTAGCCCACAGCTAAGATGTGCCTACCGTGATCCTTCAAAGACTCATGCTCAACAGCAAGAGGGGGGTACAGGAGGGTACACAGAGCAGAGAAGTGCAGCAGACCGACTGGAAGCAGGAGGACACCCCACAGGCCACAGGCTTGCAGGACACAGGCACACTCTGAGCTGTTTTGCAGCAGACAGGCAAGCAACAGGCAGACTGGCAGGCACTGGGCATGCAGCAGGCAGACTGGCAGGGATTAACCTGACAGCAAGGGGATTGACAGGGGCTGCCTCCACCTCATAAGGGGGAGCAATTACCAGTTCCAAAGGCAGCAGCAGGAATGGGCACGGAGGAGGTCAGCTGGCAGCCAGGGTAGCAGCTGGTATGGCACATGGTATCTGGGGTAGGTGGGATCTTAGGAAAGGAGCAGAGGAGGAAGGATGGCTTTGGACACTCCTTCCCCCAACGAGGTTTTTATAGCCCTCTGCCGTGTGTGTGTGTGTGTGTGTGTGTGTGTGTGTGTGTGTGTGTGTATACCACAGTAACAAACACAGCAGATGCCTTCCCTGTTTTCTCTACTAGCAGAGAGCTTATTGTGGTGCTTCCTAAGTACAGATCATGGGATCTCACACCTAGTTAGAAGGAACCCTTAGAAACCTTCTAATCTGATCTTTTCATTTTACAGATGAGGATACTGAGACTCAGAAAGGTACAGTAAGTTCCCCAGGATCATGGCCTGAGGTTAGGCCTCAACCTTTCATCCTTCAGTCCATGGAAACAACCTCCTGTTCCTCTGGGCACTCTACTTTGCTCTTTCCAGACAATCACTAAGCTATCTGGTCACACCTTAAGTCAAGTGTGCCCTTCCTTCTGAGTAACTCACCCTGTCAGACTGTTAGTGCTGAGGGAAGCAGGGCTATATATCATTACTGAATAGAGAGATGCAAATCAAGACAACTATGAGGTATCACATCACCTCTATCAGATTGGCTAATATGACAAAACAGGAAGATGATAAATGTTGGAGAAGAAGTGAGAGGGTTGGAATGTTAATTCAACCATTCTGGAGAGCTGATCCAACCATTCTAGAGAGCAATTTGGGACTATGCCCAAAAGGCTACAAAAATGTGCATACCCTTTGACCCAGCAATATCACTTTTAGGACTATATCCCAACGAAATCATAAAAATGGGAAAGGGTCCCATGTTTACAAATATATTTATAGCAGCTCTCTTTGTAGTGACAAAAAAAATTGGAAATCAAGGCACTACCCATCAGTTGGTGAATGACTGAACAAGTTGTGGTATATGAGTGCAATGGAATACTATTGTGTTATAAGAAATGATGAACAGGAAGACTTCAAAGAAGCCTGGAAGGATTTAAATGATCTGATGCTGAGTGAAAGGAGCAGAACCAGGAGATCATGGTACACAGCAAAAATCACAGTATGCGAGGAATTTTTCTGGTAGACTAAGTCCTTCACAGCAATGCAAGGACCTAAAACATTCCCAAAGGACTCGAGGCAAAATGCCATGCACATCCAGAGAAAGAACTATGGAACTGGAAAGCAGACTGAAGCACACTATTTTCTCTTCTGTATTGTTTTGTTTTGTTTGGGTTTTTCTCATGGTTTCTTCCACTCATTTTAATATTTCCAGGCAACATGACTAATTGTGAAAATGTGTTTAATAAGAATATATGTGTAGAACCCATATAAGATTGCATGTTGTCTCAGGGAGGAAAGGGAGAGGGAGGGGAAAAAAATATAAGACTTACAGGAGTGATTGTAGAAAACTGAAAACAAATAAATTTTTTTAAAAAGAGAAAAATCATGCATTGCCTTGAGGTTTCCAGGGCACTCTTTCCTCACTGGGCAGTGAGCAGTGCAGGTGGAATTAGCCCCTCTTACAGCTGAAAAGCCTGAGGCACTGGGTGGTTTGGGTGGCTTGCTTGGAATCAGCAAGCTGACCAACAAGCTTTTGTTGAGTACCAAGCACTGGAGAGTCCGTGAAAGTCTTCCACTGGCTGGTGCTTGGGTCCTTGGGCTGGCCTGGACAGCAACTCCCGCAGTCTATATGACTTGGAGTTTCCCCTGCATCAAAGGTTGCTTGAATACTCCAACCTCAAGGCATCACCCCTACTCTGAACCCCAAGCTCATCTGCCTCGCTGCAGGCTCCATCTTGAAGGATGAAGGCTCCTTTTAGTGCACAGTGGCTACCTCCTCAGAAGGCCATTGTGCTCCTGAGAGTAAGGTTACACCTGGGAGTTCTTCGTCTACCTCCCACAGAAACTGTGCTCACCTCACTGCTTGAAGTTTGTGTCTGGGGCAGAGGACTGGTCCAGAAACAAACAGCTTGGCATCTTTCAGGGCACTTGGAAACTCCTTGGCCCTCCCCATAAACTCTCTTCTCCGTTTACATTCTGGGTCCACCAGCTCCACCTATACAGTCTGTCCATTCAGTCCAACTCAGCAGCTGTGTAGTAAGTGACTCCTGTGTGCAGTGCCTGGGCTTGAAACTGGCCCAGGCTTCCCACAGTGCCTGCCCTCAGCGAGCATGCTTCCAATCAGGGTCTATACCAGAGCGGGTGGTGATTGGAATTGAACCTGTCATTTCAATGGTAACCTACGACCTACTCTTGGAGCATCGTCCCTGAGCTTTGGGGAGCCAAGTGGCTGGGCCAGGTGGAATTTAGTGCTAGGTTTTCTGGCTTTCAGAACCTCTGACAACTAGAAAAGCAAGGAATTCTCTACGTGGGAAGCAACCTCTGAGCAGAATCCAGAAATAAGCTAAAGTTTCTCAGAGGTGAGGGGGGGTGAGCCTTGGGCTGGGGAAGGGGCAAGGGGGAGAAGAGGGAGCCTAGGATGGGGAGGGACTGCAGGGTAGTCAGCGAAGGCCACCAGAACTAGGTGGCATCACTGTCTGAGAAATGATGCTCATACTCAGTGGACTAGCCTTCCAGAGACATATGGGGAAAAGAACTTTTTTTTTTTATCTCTTTGTTTTTTCTGCATGGATTTCCCAGTTGCCCTCTTTGGAGTAATCACCCACCTCACCGAGGGACATCTGTCATGATCTCCCTCTTTCATCTTCGAGGGAGACCCTCTTCCACTTGAGGTCTTCCATGGACATATTCTGGAACTGGGTCAAGCACCACCACGGTTTATACCAGACTTGACTTGAATAATTAGATGACCACTGACAGAGGAGAGCAAAGTCAAACGCTTACTTTGCGATCAGCGAGCCAAAAGCCGGGAGCTTTGTTCTCTGCACCACTGAGTCAGGCGTGTGACCTTAAAAAGGTGGTATCCTCCTTGTGATGAAGGATGCCGGCCCTTCAGTTACGTGGCATTTGGGTTAGTTCTCTTGGGGTTTTTTTTTTTTTGAGGATGCCAATCTACTCCCTAACTCCAAACGCCATCTTTTTCATGTCTTCCTTGTGACGTCACACACCCTACAACACTACATCAACCAAAGAGAGGAAATAGTCTGGGACCTCGAGGAACAACAGGTCAGGAACACGGAGGCATGGGCGTGGGCTGCGGGGCTCCCAGTGACTTCCCAAATATGGGAAGTGGAGGCGGGGACAGCGCTCCGGGGCTGTGTGACTCAGTCAGGTGGGGCAAAAGGGGCGTGGTCTCAGGGACTGCCCCCCCTCCCCCCAGCAACCAGCGGGTAGAGAGAGATAAGAGGAGTAAGCCAACCTGGAGGCTCTGTGGGAGAACATGAACAGAAAGGGCCCAGGATGAGAAGCCCTGGATGGATCTCAGTCCACACACCTTAAGGGAGTGGGCATAGGACGAGCCATTGAAAGGTTGGAACTTGGCTATCAGGCAAGAAGGAGGGAGGGTGCTTTGCTCAGAGTTGAGGGGTGAGCCAGTGGCCTAGAAGAAATCTGGTTTTATCTGGAGGTCCTGGAACCAAGATAGCCTCTCCCCAGGAAAAGAAGGCTGATAAACAGAGGCAACAATTACTTCAAAAGCCTGTTTCGGTGATCTGAATCAACTCTCACAGGAAGGTATACGTCAAGTTAATAAGGTGTTGGGAGGGAACATGGAGAAAACAAGAAGAAGGAAGAAAAGCCACTGTGTGGCTGTGACGCTGCGGAGTATAAAAGCCTGGTAACAGGGAAGGAGCTGTCCAAAGCCGTCCCTCCTCCTCTGCTCCTCTCCCAAGATCCCACTCACCCCAGATACCATGTGCTGCTCCAGCTGCTCCCCTGGCTGCCAGCCAACCTGCTCCGTGCCCATTTGCTGCAAGTCTGTCTGCTGTGTTTGTTCCTGCTGCCCCCCAGCCTCCTATGTGGTCGTGATGTGCCGCCCATCCTGCCCCGTGGTAAGCAACTGCCAGGCAATCTGTGGACCTGTCATCTGCTCCCCCTCATGTTGTGGAAGCAGCCCCTGCCAATCCCCCTGCTGCCAGGCTGGTCCCTGCAGCTCTGCCTGTTGTGTGCCCAACCCCTGCGAGTCTACCTGCTGTGTGTCCTGCCCCTGCCAGTCTGCCTGCTGCTTGCCTGTCTGTTGCAAAACCACTGCGTGTGTGCCCATGTGTTGTAAACCTGCGATCTGTGGGGTCCCCTCCTGCCAGACCTCCTGCTGCAAGCCAGTTTCCTATACAACCTTGGTCTGTAAACCCACCCGCGTCCCCTCCTGCTGCTGTTGAACAGGCCATCCTCTCAGAGATCAATGAGATGAGACAGGAAACATCTTGCCTGGGGTCATGGTGACCACAGCTCTGCTGATCCCCTGGAATACTAGATGCCTTCACCGACCACAAAAAGCAGGGTCACTGATCAGAGCAAAGACCCTCATAGGAAGCCACTTTGGCTCTACTTATCATCCGCTTCACCTGATGGCAGGTCTCATCTCATGATGGTTGGTCTCATGGCACAGTTGCCATTGGAGTCTGCCTTGGCAACAAGCAACATCAAGCTAATAAATCAATGTGATCCGCCATTTATATAGGTCTTTCTCTTTCTTTTCCTTCACTTCCACTAGCACCCCCATGCCACCCCTATGTCAGTTTTCAGTAGACTCTCTCAATATGCTGGGAAACTGAGTCCAAGGTTTGGAGAAAGGACACATAGTGAGTCAGTCAACAAGTTTCTGTGGAGGACTGACTACATGGCCGGCCCTGAGCTAAGCTTGGGGGACACATAAAAGACAAAAACTGACCCTGACCTCAAGGACATTACATTCTAATGGAGAGATACTGGGCAAACAAGTATAAATGGAAGGTGATCTCCAAGAGAAGGCTCTATCGGTGTGGGGGGGAGGGGAGACAGGAAAGGTCACCTTCAGAAGGTGGGACTTGAGCTGAATTTCACAGGAGCCAGACAAACTAGAAGGCAGAGGTAAGGAAAGAGTGTCCCAGGTGGACAGGGCAGGGGGCAACCAGAGCAAAGTCAGAGAATAAGATGGAGCATTGTCTCAAGGAAACTTGAGGAATAAGCTTGCAGACGGGGCTGAGGAGGGCCTGATTGAGATGGGAAGGTAAGAAGGGACCAGATTACAAAGGACTTTAAATGTCAAACAGGGATTTCTATTTGATCCAGGAGGTAATAAGCAGCCCCTGGAGCTTCCTGAAAAGAGGAGGGATGTGGTCAGACCTCTGCTTCAAGGAAATCCCTTTGACAGTTTAGAGGTGGGTGATCTGAGTGGGGAGAGATGAGGGAGCTATTATAAAAGTCCAAGTGAGAGGGAAGGAGGGTCAGCGCTGAACAGAAGCTGTAGGAGTAGAAAGGGCTGTGTGGATAAGATGCTATGAATAAAAATGCCACAAGATACAGCAATGGAATGGGCATGTGGGTAAGACTGAGGAACTGATGATGAAATCTGGTTGTCAAATCTGGGTGACTGGGAGGATGGCTGTGCCTTCCACGGTAATAGGAAAATGGGGGAGAAGGAATGGTTTGGGAGCAAAGGTAATGAGTTCCTTTTTTTATTTTGGACATTTTCAGTTTGAAAAGCTTCTGGGCCAATTAGTCAGAGATGCCCAATGGGTTGTTGGAAATGCATAACCTTAGTTCAGGAGAGAAGTTACTGGGGATGTGAGTCACCCATCTGAGCCAATGGAAACCACCAACATCCCCCAGTCAGTGAGGGAGAAGGCAAAACCCAGGACGAAGCCATAGGAGACACACTGAGGGGTAGACTGGAGAGCCAGCAGAGAGTGGTGGGCTGGAGGATGAAAACAAGGACTGAAAATGGGTCAACAGATCCCCTTGCCAGGTCCCATCTACTCTGCTATCTTGACTATACCTGGCTATCCTCAGGTCCATGTCTCCTATTAGAACAGCAGAGCTTGGAGGGCAGCATCGCTTCTGACTTCCTTTGTATCCTGACCTCTTAGCAAGACTGGCTCCCCTTCAGCAACTTGAGGGCATAGCTGGTACCCCTAGGAGGAGAGGACAAGTCTATCCCAAACTCAAGCAGTTCTTTGACTCTCTCTGACCGTAACTGTCAGAAGGGGGATTCCCTAAGAAAATGTCTCTCCTTTAAATCTGTTATAGGAATACACAGTCAATCAATTGATCAAAAACCTTTTGTAAAGCATCCATGTGCCAGGTACTAGGAAGATGAAGATAAAACTTTCCTCATGAGGACCAAAAGTCCAGGAGAGGAAGTAAACATCATGCCACTGGTTCTGCTTCCAGACTGGCCCTCCTCGTTGACATATGGAGCTAGCTGAGCTGAAACAACAAGGCGTAGTGGAGAAGTGACAGGAGGCAACAGGGGACCAGCCAGCACCACTGGCTGGGCTGCTGTCTCTCCTCACACACTAATGGAGACAGCCCAGGTCCCTAGTCCCAAGAGCCTTGGGAAGAGCAGGGTTTCTGGTCCAGGACTCTCAGCATCCTCCTAGAAGGGAGCCCCAGGGAGACATAGCCGGGGGATTGAGAGCCCCTGCAGGGACTGCATTGACTGAAGACCCAGAAGGGAAAGTCCTTCTGACCAGAGTCCTAGCCTGAAATGGGATTAGCTGAGAAGTGGAGAGGATTCCATCTGTAGGATCGAGATTAAAGAAGAGGCTTGGCCAAGTGCTTTACTACTGCCCCTACAGACCCCAAGACCTTGCCCTGGGTGTTGTTGCCTTCCCCACTAGAATAAGAGCTCCTGCAGGGCAGGGACAGTCTGGCTTTTCTCTTTGTATCCTAACGCACCTTATTTGTTTATTCTAATGGGGTGACAAGAAGGACATAGAGAAATGTATGCAGTATTAATAAAAAAAAGAATGAATACATATATTATTAAGGGAGTTTGGGAGTGAATGCACCAGCAGCTGGGGGATCAGGAAAGGTTTCATGTAAATGGCCTAAGGTACATCTTCAGGAAAAAGGAGGTGAAGGAAGGAGGGAGGGCATCCCAGGCATGAGGGACTGTCAGTACAAAGGCACAGAGATGAGAGATGGAGGGGTAGGCATTAGTAATAGAGCGTTTGGCCACATTGCAGCATTTGGAGGGGGAGGAGTGTCCAGTAGGGCTGGAAAGAGAGGTTCCCTTATGTCCCTCCTCAAGGCCTAGAGCTCAGGGAGGTACACCTGCTCCCCATGGAAGCTTCCCCATGGGTTCTCTTCCACTTCCTGGTGCTTGTGGTCTTTTATTCCATTCCATTCTTATTCTCCAGCTGGGCTTAACCCAAGTCAACGGGAAACAAGTGTTGGAAGCCTTTTTCCTGCCAACAGCCCCTACACTGTGCCTTTCTTTGGTCCTCCAGCCTCCTATGACTCCTCTTGTCCACTTCTCTCAGGTAAGGACCTTCTCTTGTTGGATGCTGAGGCTGCTTCCTGGACGTCCCCTCTCGCTCCTTTCAATTCCAAAACCTCTCACCTGTTTGGTCTTGTCTCTGAAACTGAGCAGCCCCACTGTGTGTTACTGAGATCCTGCTACCTCCTCTCTTCTCCAGTACATTGCCTCCACCATCAGTCCCCCAGCTCTATGGTCTTTACTTTCTCCCTCTCTACTCCTTCTCTACTTGTTGCCTCGAAGCG
Organism: Potorous gilbertii; assembly: GCA_028658325.1. Taxonomy (NCBI): domain Eukaryota; kingdom Metazoa; phylum Chordata; class Mammalia; order Diprotodontia; family Potoroidae; genus Potorous; species Potorous gilbertii. The sequence goes on along the minus strand of CM053770.1, from coordinate 298,755,688 downwards.
TGCCCAAACCTCTGCCAGCCTTCAAAACCTCCCTTGGACCTGACCATCTGCTCAATCATCTTCCAGTCTGCCTCAAACTCCTAGAAAAAGTCACTTTTCCTAGTGGACACTTTGTACTCTTTCACTCATTCTCCAACCCCTTACAGTCTATCTCCACCATAACTGAACTGAATCCACCCCCTCTAACCAATTGAATCGTATTCTCTGTGTCTATCTTTCTCTACTGCTCTGTAGTATTGGGAACTGTTGACCAGACTTTCCTGCTGGATACTTTCTCCTCCCTGAGTTTTTTGGAACTGTTGTCCTGTGCTTCATCTCCTACTTGACTACTCCTCCTTCATCTCCTCTGCTGGTTTATCATCCTGATCGCGCTCCCCAAGACTCGGTCTGACATCCTCCACTACTCTCTGTATTACAGTTCTCATAGGCTTGACCATCATCTCCAAATCCACAAACCAAATCCCAATATCTTCCCTCAGCACCAATCCCTACCTTATTACCTTCAAATCTGAAGATTCAAACTACCTATCAGTAGACATCATCTGTCCAAAACAAATCTTGCCTCCTGCCCTCTTTCCCAGAACCCAACTCTTCTTCCATGCTCGGCTATCAGTCCCTTTAGTGGGGGGTTGTGTCAGGGTCAGACCACCTGAGCAGGTATCCTTCCACATGGAAGAGTCCAGGAGAAGTGTGAAGGTGTGGAAAGGCTCTGTCTTGGGGATACTAGAACCAGTGTGACCATCCTGCAACTGCTTAGAGTGAAAAATCCTCTAGGGTGAAGGGAAGCATCTTGGATTAGATTGTGAGGCATTCAAAACAGTCATTCAGCATTGATCATTTTTTCTCTGTTGCCTCTTTGCTTTTTCTTTCTTCATTGTCTCTAGCTAAGGCTGATGGTATGAAAGTATCTAATGAGAGAACCATATCAGACAGGGTTGTGGGACCACTCTTTTTGTTACTCCAAGACTATCGGACCCCTGAAAAGTGGGACTTGGCACTCTTGATTCTTTCTTTTCTGTGCTAGCACCAGGGAGCAGAATCTCAATCCAAGTCAAAACACAAATTACACTATTCCAGACATTGGAATCTAGGCTGGATGTTAGAGTCAGTCAACCCAGTATCCAGACTCCGAACAACAGTCTTTGGGAGGGACCTTTAGGATGCCAGCAGAGTGGAAAGAACAATCCTGCAGCAATGCCGCCTGTAGATGGTGGAATTGATTTGGTATGGGGGGGGTGCGGTTCTATGCCTTAGGAGGAATTTGGAGAAATGTCTATATGATTCTTCTTGTCATAATGTTAAAGCAAATATCACTTATTAAAAATGTACCTAATGTTAAGTGGTTAAAGGCCATATTATATGACAAGGTGACCATCAGCAGCAGACATCCTGACCTCCCTCTTTAGTGATTCAATTTTCCTTCCTAAAGTCAGAATTCACACTTAAGGATGTGGTGAAAGTGAGGCAAAATACGGTAAAAAAATCAGGTTCCAACTCATCAACAAAGAACAGAATTCAGAAGACACAAGTCTCAGCACCTGACAGCCAGACCATGATACTCATTGCTGACTGGCCCTTATTTTAACTCCGAGGTTGCCAAATCCACTGACTTACTTTCAATCTCAGCTTTGCCTTGAGGGACACAAGAAAACCCAGGTCAGAACACTATCACCTCGACACACTAGCAGGCCCAGACATGTGTGTGTTCATAAACACACACATGTACATAGGCACATACATGTGCAAACACATGTACACACACAAGCATGAGCAGGATGGGAGAGAGGTTGTCAGGCCGCTGCTCCTGTCCTGCACAATGTCACCATCACCTAATGATGGGCTCTGAGGGAAGCAGTCAGCCATAAACAACAACAGGGTAAAAGGCTCAGTCTCCCTGGCCACATCCTCATGCAGGAGGGATATAAAAACCCACCAGGCTATACCACCATCACAAACAGGACCCACCTAACTCACAGACACACAGACCCACAAGCACAGTCCCAGCGAGGTTCCAGCTCCTGCCCGCATCAGCCCCTCTCTCTCAGCCCTCTCCCCTTCTCTGCTCCCCACGCAGCTGCTCCCACCATGGCAAGCACCTGTTTTCCTGGGTCCTGTGTTCCCACAAACTCAGCTGTCTCTGTGTGCTCCAGTGACAGGAGCTGTGGCAGCAACGTCT
>CM053770.1:298722874-298753012 GCA_028658325.1 Potorous gilbertii | reverse complement strand
TGCCAAACAGTCTGTGAACCCAGCCCCTGCCAGCCTGTCTGCACCTCCTCCTGCTCCCCCTCCTGCTGCCAGGCATCCAGCTGCCAAGCCCCTACCTGCTGTGTGCCTCTCTGTGCAGTGCAGTCCTGCCTCCGCCTCCCTGTGTGCTACAAGCTCAGCTGTCCTGGGACCGCAACCTGCTGTCCAGTGTCCTCCTGCTGCCAGCCCAGCTGCTGCCGCCCTCCCTGCTCCGTGTCCCTCCTCTGCCGGCCTGTGTGCAGCCCACCCACCTGCTGTGTGCCTCTCTCCTGCACACCCTCCTGCGGCACCAGCACATCCTCCTCCTCTTGCTGCTGTCCTCCACCCTCCTGCTGTCCAACTTCTACCTGCTGCCACCCTTCCTCCTCTGTGTCCCTCATCTGCAGGCCCACCTGCTGCAAACCTGTCTGCTGCCCTACCACCTGTGGACACAAACCTTGCTGTTGACCACAGGGGTGCTTGCTCTCCCTTCCTCTCTCTCTGGTGCTGAGCCTCCACCCCTGCCCAACTTCTGCAGGCCTCCTGGATCCAGCTCCAAACATCAGCCTCAACAACTGGCAGCATCCACCTCAAAGGCACTGGGACCACCAGGCCACAGACAACTCGCTGCACCAAGATCCTCACCCACCCCAGGCCCATGCCAGGCCCCCTGCAAACCATGGCTGACCCCGGCCCTGCCACCTGCTTTGCCATGCACCTGACTCAGTGTCTATCAACCTGGCCCTGCCTGCAGCTCTCACTGCTCTCTCTAGGTTCAAAACATGCAGAGATGGCCCAAGCCATGAGCCCTTCTGCCAATAAACCACATCAACTCACCTTCCTGCCTCTCACGTGCCCTTTTCTCCTTAGTCTCAGCCCACTGGGGGAAGTGGGAGCAGCAGTCCTGCTCAAGGCAGGCTGCACAGCCCACCAGGCCACAGGAGGCAGTGCACAAAATGACCCGCATGACACGGGTCATCTCGCTGTCCTGACTCAGCCCTCCCCAACCCACACTGTCATGTGCACTTCCATTCACGTGCCCACCAGGTCACTTCTCCTCTAGGATTAAACTCTGCCCCTGCATCCACCAACACGGCACTGGCCAAGAGCCCAGCTCCCCCCCACAAGTGACCTCCCCATGCGCTTAGCGTGGATGTCACCTTCTCCTACCCACATGTCTCTGTGAAATGACCTCCCTGTTCTTCAGCACAAGACTTTCTTGGGCCCAACTACCAACGAACAGGCCTGTGAGGTTGAGGGGACCCTTGAGGGAACCCTCTGTGCACAGACACAGAGAACGAAATCAGAAGGGGGAAAGAGACACTGTGGTTCATCAGGACAAGTCTCCTTGGTTGCGGTCTGCAAGACCAAGGGCATCTCCACACGAACGCACCTACTCGCACACACAGACGTGCCCCTCCATCCCTCTCTTCATGGTGACTCCCACTTCTCCTACCAGGCAAGAGGTCTCTGTCTTCGTAAAGGGACAGTATCCCCAACAAGAGCACAGACAGCACTCCAGTCACCTGGTCCAAAGAGGGGACAGTGGGCGTCTTGGCTCATGGCCCCATTGGCAATGAGGCTGCCCAGCTTCTGTCCTCCAGAGGAGGTAGAGGGACCCGAAGTGGGAGGAAGCCTGACCCCCGCAGGAGGACCTCTCCAGACTGTTTTCAGGGAGGACGTGACAACTGTACCCAGGGATGTGGAAGGACTTGAGACAGGAGAGAGAGGAGGCTTCTTCACCTTCTTCACCAAGAGTGTGAGGAGTCAGAGAACTGGGAGAGATACAAATGCAGGTGTTGGAGGAGATCCTTTCAAAATGATTGGAGCCACCGTCCAAGGGGACATAGGAATCCCTGTGACCTGAGGGGCATTGGAGAAGCTCAGGGACCATGGAGCCCATGAGCACATGCAGAGGGGATCCCCACAAGCATGCCGACATCTCGCTGTCTGCTAGGGAATGTGCCAGGGCTCAGGAGCTAAGGACAAAATTGGGAGAGTGACTGCCCTCGGAGGGGTCAAGCATCCTGCCAGAGACACAGGATCAAGATGCACAAGCACATATCAGTTCATTTCAGGTGGACAGAGGGCCCTGGAAACTCTAGGGATCTGGAGAGTCTTCAAGTGGGAGAACACAGAGGAGCTCAGGCTCTCTGAGGAGGAATATGGGCCGCAAAGGGGAGGAGGGCCAGTATCCCAGTGTGGGCAAAGGCATGGAGGGTGGAGAATACATGCTGTGCAGCCCCTGGAGCTGAGGATTAACAGACTTTGAATCACTTCTCTGCTGCTTGGGCTCCCTTTGGCATGACAATCAACAATGCCAAGAAAACAGAGGTTTTCCACCAGCCAGCGCCACACCCTGTGGAGAGTCCACTGATCTCAGCAGGACACTTTCCAGGGACATCTAAAGAGATGAGGAGGTCGATGCATGCGTTGTCAGAGCTAGCTCAGCGTGTGGGAGGTGCCCAAGGAAAATGTGGGGAGAAGAGGTGTTAAGACTGAGTACCCAACAGCAGGTCTAGAGAGCTGAGCCCTTGTGCTGACCTCAGTGTTGGTGCCTGGGAAACCTGGACAGTCCACCAGCCTCATATCAGCACAGGGAATCGCATCCATTTGAATCGTTTCAGCAAGATTCTGAAGATCACCTGGCAAGATCCAGGACTGCACACTGAGGTCCTTAATCACGCTGAACTACCACGCATTCAGACTCGACTGCAGGGAACACAACCCCAACGTGAGGGCCACCTGGTTTCAATGGGACAGCTACACTGACACTTTTCTGGAGACCTCTCCCAAGGAAGGCCCTCACATGGTGGCCAGGAGAAGGGACAGAAGGACAATCTTAAAGTATCTCTGAAGACTTTGGGACTCGACACCATGACACGGGAGATACATGGCATCTGCTGTCAGAATACACAGTTCGATGTTTTTGACCATTCACAGCCCTGCCCATATCCCCCATCGATCTTCACACAGCCTGGAAAACGCCATTCAGTGTCAAGGGTACGTTTAGCCAGGTGGGCCTGCTGGTCTCCGAAAGCAAACCCTGTGTCCCCAAGCTGCTGGGAAGGCACAGAATGCCCATTACCCCCCCACCTCCCCTTCCCTTCCATTTCCAAGGCGTTTGGCGTTTGTACAGGAAGCCTCCATGATCCTGCCTATCAGTACTTCCCCCTCCTCACTTAGCCCGCCAGCTGGTTCCCTCTGTTCTGGGGACCCTCGCAGCCCTCCAGCTTTTCCTTCACTCACTGGACACTCAGGACTTGGTCTTGCGCCAGACCAGGAGTAGAGGCTTCATAGATGTTTACTAAAGGGTGCAAATGGAAATCAAATGGAGTGTATTTATGGGCTGCTGGTCACCTCCTGGACAATGTCACCATCACCTAATGATGGACCCGGAGGGAAGCAGCCAGCCATAAACAACAATGGGGAAGCAGGCTCCGGCCCCCTGGGAACATCCTCCTGCAGGATGGGTATAAGAGCCACACTGGGACACACCGTCTTGACACACAGCCCCCAGCTCCACTCACACACATATAAACACACACACACACAGACCCACAGGCACAGGCCCAGTGAGGCTCCAGCTCCTACCCACATCATCCCCTCTCTCTCAGCCCTCTCCCCTTCTCTGCTCCCCAACGCTCCCTACGCAGCTGCTCCCACCATGGCAAGCACCTGTTTTCCTGGGTCCTGCGTTCCCACAAACTCGGCTGTCTCTGTGTGCTCCAGCGACAGGAGCTGTGGCAGCAACGTCTGCTTGCCCAGCTCTTGCACGGGCTCCTCCTGGCAGCTGGATGACTGCCCAGAGAGCTGCTGTGAGCCCAGCTGCTGCAGCCCCTCCTGCTGCCCACTCACATGCTGCCCACAGACCTGCCCCCTGACCCTGCTGTGCCATCCAGTCTGCTGCGTGCCCACCACCTGCCAAACAGTCTGTGAACCCAGCCCCTGCCAGCCTGTCTGCACCTCCTCCTGCTCCCCCTCCTGCTGCCAGGCATCCAGCTGCCAAGCCCCTACCTGCTGTGTGCCTCTCTGTGCAGTGCAGTCCTGCCTCCGCCTCCCTGTGTGCTACAAGCTCAGCTGTCCTGGGACCACAACCTGCTGTCCAGTGTCCTCCTGCTGCCAGCCCAGCTGCTGCCACTCTCCCTGCTCCGTGTCCCTCCTCTGCCGGCCTGTGTGCAGCCCACCCACCTGCTGTGTGCCTCTCTCCTGCACACCCTCCTGCGGCACCAACACATCCTCCTCCTCTTGCTGCTGTGCGCCCTCCTGCTGTCCCGCCCCCACCTGCTGCCGCCCTTCCTCCTCTGTGTCCCTCATCTGCAGGCCCACCTGCTGCAAACCTGCCTGCTGCCCTACCACCTGTGGACACACATGTTGCTGTTGATCACATGGCATTTGTGCGCTACCTAAGTTGTTGTCCTCTCAATGCATCCTCTACCATCCGCCTGAACATGTGCCCAGTGTCACTCCCAAAGTTAATCTGCCTAGCTCTAACTGGGCACGTCACCTACCCCAGGTGGAGGTGGACTCCCTCAGTAATCTTCTCCCCTCCTTGACTAACCACCTTCATTGCTCCTTCTTTCATATTCATTCAGCTCAGTGTGCATCATCACAGTACTGACTGTACCTTTCATAATCTGTCTACTTTCAAAATGTGCAGGGGATGGCCTCATGCTGGGACCCACCTTGCAATAACCTTCATCAGGCCTCCTTTCTGGCTTCTCATTTTTCCTCTTCCCTTAACCTGTGTCCTCTTTATAGGTTCAGAGGGGTAAGACACCAACACCACACAAGCCTGGGGAGACCAGAATGCCACATCAAGTAACAGTCCAGTAACTTCCACACCATGCACACATGTCACCATGGTCATGCCAGGGCATAGCATGACCCATTCCTCTCCATCCCACCCGTAAAATATTCATACCTTTCAGGCTGACCACGTGGCTGCTATTCTTTTGTGCACTCAATTCATGGTATGATAAAGATAGCCAAACAATGTTCTCTTGGTTTAGATGCTTCCATAATCCTTGTCGTTGAATCAGGATGCCCAGCCACACATGCAAGCAGGAATATGTTAGAGGAGCTGACTCACAGCAAAGGAGCTATGGCACATGAAGCCACACCCAAAGAGATGCCTCTTGCATGCAGTTTCTTTGTGCCCAGCATCTACGCAGCCTCCATGATCCTCTACTCAACTAAGGCCCAGACAGCTGACTTTTAGGATCACCAGAACAATAGAGCCACAAGCTGCACTGTGGCTTAAATCTCAGGGCAGTGACAAGTTCCAAAGGAACCTTCTATGTGCACAAACAGAGCATTTATGAAAGAGGAAGGAGGCACTATGTTCCATCAGGACAGGTCTCCTTGGATGCAGTCTACAAGACCAAGGACATCTCCACATGAACACAGATGTACATTCATACACACAGACGCCTCCTCTCCACTCCATACACTCTCTTCCCCTGGTGACTCCCACTTTTTCTTCCAGGGAGGAGGACTATCCTCATAAAGGACAGTGTTCCCAACAAAGGCACAGACAGTGTTCCTGTCACCTGACCCAAGAAGAGGACACTGGGTGTCTTTGTTCAAGGCCAGATTTTTTTAATTAGCCAATTTATTTTTAGTTTTCAAAATTCACTTCTATAAATTTTAAATTTTCTCCCCAAGATGGCATACAATCTGACATGAATTCTACACATACATTCCTATTAAACACATTTTCACGTTAGTCATGTTGAGTAGAAGAATTACGATCAATGGGAGAAACCATAAGAAAGAAAAAAAAAACACAACATAAAAGAAAAGAATCTGCTTGTCTGTGCATTGTGACTCCACAGTTCTTTCTCTGGATGTGTTTGGCATTTTCCATCATCAGTCCTTGGGAATTGTTTTAGGTTATTGCCTTGCAGAGAAAAGCTAAGTCCATCAGATAAAAGTCCTCACACACTGGCTGTTTCTGTGTGCAATGTTCTCCTGGTTCTGCTCACTTCACTCAGCATCAGTTCGTATGAGACTTTTCTTTTCTGAAGTCTCCCTGCTCATCATTTCTTATGCAACAACAGCATTCTCTTGCATTCCTATATCACAACTTGTTCAGTCATCGCCCACTGGATGGGCATCCCCTCAATTTCCATTTCTTGCCCACCACAAAAGGAAATGCTCTCAATATTTTTATACATGAGTCCTTTTCCCATCTTTATGATCTTCGGGATACAGCCCCAGAAGCAGAATTGCTGGTCATAGATAAAAGGCATGCGCAATTTTATAGCCCTTTGGGCATAATTGCAAATTGCTCTCCAGAGTGATTGGATGAATTCACAACCCACCAACAATGAATTAGTTTTACAACTTTCCCACATCTTCTCCAACACTTATCATCTTCCCCTTTTGTCATGTTAGCCAGTCTGATGGGTATGATATGATACCTCAGGGTTGCTGAGATTTGGATCTCTCTAATCAATAGTGATTGAGAGCATTTCTTCATATGACTATAAATACCTTGAATTTCTTCCTTTGAAAACTGCCTGTTAGTATCCTTTGACTATTTATCAGTTGGGGAATGACTTGTATTCTTGTAAATTTGACTCCGTTCTCTATATATTTTAGAAAGGAGGCCTTTATCAGAAACACTAGCTGTAAAAATTTTTTCCCAATTTTCTGTTTCCCTCTCTTGGTTGCATTGGCTTTCTGTGAACAAAACTTTTCAATGTAATGTAATCAAAATCATCCATTTTGCATTTTATAATGTTCTCTATCTCCAGTTTGGTCATGAATTCCTTCATTCTATGTAAATCTAAAAGACAAACTACTCTTTGCTCTTCATTCTCATCCCACAAGCTGTAGTTTTGGAGCTTATCTAACAGCAGATATTGTAATCCTTTACTACTGTGTCTTGTGTAACTAACTTAATCCAGTGATCTATCCCTGTTTCTTAGCCACTAACAAGTAGTTTTGACAATTCCAGCCTTATAATATCAGTGCCACATTTTTAATGGGGCTGCCAAGCTTCTACCCCCAGAGGAGGGAGAGAGACCCAAAGTGGGAGGAAGCCTGACCTCAGCAGGAGGATCTTTCCAGTCTATTCTTAGGGAGGATGTGACAGCTGTGGCCAGGGATATGGAAAGATATCAGACAGGAGAGAGAGGAGGCTTCTTGACCTTCTTCACCAAGAGTGTGAAGAGACAGAGAACTGGGAGAGATGCAAGTGCTGTTGTATGAGGAGATCCTGATAAAATGTCTGGAGCCACCATCCAAGGGGATATAGGAATGCTTGTGATCTGCAGAACATCTGGGAAGTTCAGGGACCATGGAGCCCATGGGGAGCGGATCCCCACAAGCATGACCAAAATCTCATTGTCTGCTAGGGAATGTGTCAGGGCTCAGGAGCTAAGGACAAAATTGAGACAGTGACTGCCCTCAGGTCAAGCATCCTACTAGAGACATAGGATGAAGATGGACAAGCACATATCAGCTCATTTCAGGTGGACAGAGGGCACCAGGAACTCTAGGGATCCGGAAAGGCTTCACGTGCGAGGTGACACAGGAGTTCAGATTCAGAGGAGTTGGGGAGGCCGAGGGGAGGAGGGAATGCACTGCAGGCACGGGGAACAGTGTGGTCAAAGGCATGGAGGGTGGAGAAGACATGATGTACAGCCCCTGGAGCTGAGATATAATAAAGTATGGATCAGTTCTCTGCTGCTTGGGCTAACTTTGGCCTGACAACACCAAGAAAATAGATGTTCTCCACCAGCCAGCGTCACACCATGTGAAAACATCAATTAGAGCCAATAAAGAAGTTTTGAGTACTATGGAGAGTTTACTTATCTCAGTAGGACACTTTCCAGGGATGTCCAAATAGATGAGGAGGTTGATGCATGTATTGTCAGATGTAGCTCAGTGTTTGGGAGGCTCTCAAGGAAAGTGTGGGGAGAAGAGGTATTAGACTGAGTACCCAACAGAAAGTGTAGAGAGCTGAGCTGTTGTGCTGACCTCATTGCTGGTGCCTGGGAAACCTAGACAATCCACCAGCATCATATCAGGAAACGGAAGCGATTCCATTTCTTTTGTCTTAGGAAGATTCTGAAGATTACCTGGCATGATCCACTATGGGACACTGAGATCCTTACTCAAACTAAATTGCCAGTCCTTCTTACTCTACTGTAGAGAACACAACCCCAATGGGCTGCTCACGTTGTTTGAAATTCACATGTATGTTGGCTTAAAAGACACTTTTCTGGAGACCTCCCACAAGGAAGGCACTCACATGATGCCCAGTAGAAGTGATACAAGGACACCCTTAAAGTCTCTCTGAAGAAATTTTGAATCAATGTCACAAGATAAGAACAAGAAGCATGGTGTGCCAGCATCAAAAAAGATACTGTGTTCTAGGAGTGAAACAGACTTGCAGATACCCAAAAGAAACATGAGATGCGAGAATTGAGACCCATATGTACTCCACATGATCAAATGGCCTATGTGCCAACCTGTGGTGGAGCCTACTGAACTCATATTGAGCTGATCAGCAACATATGATGAGCTTTGACCCTACCATAGTGATTTCATGTTGGTCACTTGCAGATGCAAAAACACCAACCAACTGATAAGGAATAACAAGTCGGGTAATTTGGATGAACTTGAATGTGAGAAAGGAGGGAAAAGAGAACGAGGTTAGAAAAGTAGGAATGGGGCAGCTGGAAAACCTTTCCAGTGCATTTTCTTCCCAAGGCCACTAAGGCTCCTGAGCTCAGGGGATAGGGTTGAGACCTGGATTCCCTTTGCCTTGGGGTCTCCAACTCAGAAGTGATACTTTCCAATTTAGGGTCTTGAAGAGGAGACAGCCTTGCCTCTAGTGCCAGCTCCCACTCCCCAAGCAATAGGGTGTTTCTCCCAGGAGGGACCAACATGTTTTCTTAGCCCAGCGCTACATGCATGCCCAGGGGATCCCTGGTCATTCCTCTCACTCAGCATTTCTGAAGCCTCCCTGTCACTCATCAGGATCAGGGTCAAATATAGAGGGCCGGTACTGATGGAGTCCGGAATGTAAGGTACTGTCCAGGTTTTACTTGATGCTTGTACTAGCATGAAAGCTAACATTCCCAGGATAATTGGCTCCCCATCCCACTCCTGATATTCAAGGATGAGAAAGCCCTGACCCTGCCTGTGTATTCCGAGGTTATCTTGCTGGAGGAGCTAAGATTAGGAAGTATAAGAAGTAAACTAAAAATGTTCTCATGGGAATAACGTTGGTGGCTTGAATGTTCTCATGGGAATAATTCAACGCAAAAGAATATATAAATCTTGACCCTCAGATCAGTAAACAGAGTTGTTCTTTCATCTCCCACCAGACCTATGTCTTTCTTCTCAACCACTTCACCAAGCCTCTTGGAAAGGCAAGCTGTCTCCCACAACCAAAGCCTTAGTCTGGAAGTTCATACTCCATTTCCCTTGTTATTGAGTCAATGTTTAGTAAACATTTGGGTCTGGATGCTCTTGGGGAGACCCAGAATCCCCCATGAGACCAGGAAGATGAGGGCTTCCTGCTTTAAGAACTCACCCAAGAGTCCAGGATTTGGCTCGCAAGGAAGAAGGAGGAATCAAAAGGCAGATGTAATTAAACTGGAGGACATTGGCAGCTAAGACATGGAACTATGCTCAAGCCCCCAAGGAACTTCTGAGGATCGAAGAAACACCAGGAAAGGACCTGGAGAGAAGGGTCATAAGATGTTTGGTTACTGTGGCACAAACACAGACACACGCACACACACACACACACACACATACAAACACACTCAGCAGAGGGCTATAAAAGCCTTGGTCAGGGGCAAAGAGTTGTCACACTCCACCCCGCCCCCTCTACTCCTCTCAGAGAACCCACCCACCTCAGAAAACATGTGCCACACCAGTTGCTCCCTTAGCTGTCAGCCAACATGCTCCCTGCCCGTCTGCTATAAGCCTGTCTGCTGCAAGCCAGTCTGCTGTGCCCATCCCTGCTGCTGCCCAGCCCCCTGTGTGACCCTGTTGTGCCAGCCAGCCTGCCCTGCAGTGACTAGCTACCTGGCAGTCTGTGGAGCTGGCAGCTGCTTCCCCTCATGCTGTTCAGGCAGACCCTGCCAATCCACCTGCTGCCAGACTGATCCCTGCAGTCTCACCTGCTGTGTGCACAGCCCCTGCCAGTCTGCCTCCTGCGTGCCTGTTTGCTGCAAACCTGCTCTGTGTGTGCCTGTGTGCTGCAAGCCTGTGTCCTGTGGGGTCCCCTCCTGCCAGCCCACCTACCCTTCCTCCTGCTGCTGAGCACCTGCTGTCCCATTGCCCATGACAGGACCTTGGAGCATCCCTTTCTCAGATCATCATGGTCACAGTCACTGGGCAGGGCCCTCACTCCAATCCCACATGTTGCAGGGAAACTCTGGTTCCCCTGAGACTCACAACCCATGAGACCCAGGCTAAGTCACGGCTGTTGGAACGCAGATGGGCATCTTCATGCCCCATAGGAGGTCCCAGGACAGCAGGGACTGACTCTCCCCCACGTCCCTGTTTGCCTTGTGGTCAGTCTAGCATCACCCTCCTAATCAATCCCTTACACCAAGTCTGTAATAAACTCAAAAGGAGACACGTCTAAAAAGCACTTTGCTCTTATTTTCTGAAGGCTGACTGTGCACAGGGGACTGAGTCAAGCAGGGGGAGGAAGGACTTTTCAGAGTTTTCAGGGGGAAATTTCATGGCCCAAGAGGGATAAGACCAACCCATGGGCACCTGGAAGGGATGCGAGCAATAGGCCCTTAAGGATTTCTGTAGCTTTAGAGGCCCCATATTGGAGTGTGCTCCCTCCCACTTTGATTCTGGGCCTCCCAGGACCAGATGATCACCTCTGATCTCATCCCTGTGCTGTTACTTCCAGTCTGGATTGACCTAACCTCTCTCAGCCTCCTCTTCCCTCTGATTGGAGGGCAGGAGAAAGAGGGTCAGACTCCTCTCAGCCCCTTCCTTGGAGAGGGTAGATAGAGACTGGGCCCACAGAGCCCCCACATTACAACTGCTGCTGTGACAGAATTCACCTCCATAGAACAAGCTCCCACAGTACCAAGTGCCCCAGGCTTCATTCTCCCACCCGCCCCCTTCATGAATACTTCATCCTTCTATCCTGAGATTGTAAGGTCCTGGAGGGCAGGGACTCTCTTTCTTTTCTGGTGGATATTTCCCCAGTTCTAAGCACAGTGCTGGCACATAGGAGGTGCTTAATAAATATGGACTGGATGACCAGGGATTTCCCCTGAGGGGACATGGCCTTATGCTCTGGCTCATTAGAAAAGACAAGTAGTTTTTATGGGGATAAGATGTTATCCCTATTGTGGTTTGTGGCAGGGAATGCAGACCATTTGTCCTGGAACTTTCTGGAGCAACATGTTCGTGCAGCCAGGCCCACAGACAAGAGAAGGATCAGGGAATCCTATAGACTATGAACAGGGCATCTATGAGAAGCACTGAGCATCCAGGTGCCTGGGTGTGTGTGAATGTGTGTGTGTGTGCACATAAGTGCATGAAAATATATGTCTCTGCATGAGTAGGAAGCTTGCATGGGTTCATGTGTGTACACATGCATGTCTGTATACATGCATGTTGGTGCACATGTTCTCGTGTGTGTCCATGCATGTTGGCATGCTCTGTGTACAATTTTTTGTGCATGTGAGCATGTGTCTGCATGTACGTTGGTGTGTGTACAGGTACACTTCTGCAAGTGTGTATGTGTGTGTGGTTCTCTGTGGGCCTGTGGGATGTCGGTGTGTTGTTCTGGAGGATGTCAGCTGCCAAAGGATTCTCACTACCTGTCCTTAATACTTAGAGGACCAAGAAGCCACTGTGATGTTAGAGTCTGCGTCCAGGGTGGCCAACTGGGACAGATCAGCTCAATACAAGCTCAGAAAGTCAAACCCAGGTCAGGCACAAATAGTTCATGTGAACATTTGGGTGAATTCTCTAACTTTACATATCTCACACTTCTTCTGATCTACCTCAGTTCTGCTTTGCTCATAGACCACTGCACCATCTCTGATGTGGACACACCATGCTGAGTGGTTCGGGGCCAGTTCCTCCCATTTCACACACGAAATTCCAAAGTTCTTCAGAGACTCCTTCAAAAGGTCCTTGTATCTCTTCTTCTGACCACCATAAAAACTCTTGCACTATGTGAGTCCTCCCTCATGGCCCTGCAGGCAAGCCCCCAACTACCCTCCTCCAGCATCTACAGCCACTTCAGAGTTTGAAGAAAACTCTAGACCAACCAGCAGAAACCCAAACCATCAGGCTTCTCTGCTCCCAGACAGTGCTTCATATAGACCCTGGAGACACTCACCTGGCCAGGCTGAACAACTAATCCTCTGATCTGGCTTGGGAGCTTCCTTATTGGTGACAATGCCCTGATTGACCTCTGGCCCCCTGCCTTTCTCCCACCTGTGACTTCTCCTCTGACCAAGCATCCAGCAGCAGGTGCAGCTTCTCCCTCTGAGAAGATCTCACTTGCCCTTTGACAGAGAAAACAGAGGCTGTGCCTTGGGGCTCCCTCTTTCCCTCCTCTGCTAAGTCCCAAGCACCCACCACAATATCCCCTCCTACCTCCCTGGGGCTGGTGAGACCGAAAATGGGAGGCTCTCCTTGCCTGGAGCAATTGTTCTACTTGTGACTGTGACCCCACTCATCTCTACCTGTTCTTAAAGGTTCCCTGTTGATTCTGATTTTCTATGTGTCCTGTCTCTCTTTGTCTCTCTCATCTCTCTCCATCTTCATCTCCATCTCTTTGTCTCTCTGTTTTACTTTCTCTCTCTCCCTCGACTTTTTCATCTCTATTTTTCTGCCAGTCTCTCACTCTCTTTCTCTATCTTTGTCTCACTATCACACACACTCACTCTCATTACCATCTCTTGAACCACACTTCTACTACACCATGTAAGGGCTTCACCAACATCACCTGGTATAGGGAACAACCCCTACAAAGTGGTCTCCAGTCTTTCCTCTTTCCAATCTATGCTCTAGACCATTCATTTGAAACAGAAGAAGAAAAGAGGAGCCCTGAGAAGTACATGAAGATCCCACTGTGTTGAATATCAATTGCACTTTGTCAATGTCTCTGTTTAATCTATTTTGTTCCACATTCCTGTAATATGCTTTATTCCAGGTCTGCTGCCCTGGACACTACTGGGAGCTGAATGTTGGGTGTTTCCTCTCCTGAAGCTGCCCCATTGATGTCCTGAAGACCCAGGTCTACTCCTGTCCTTTTATACCCCAAGTACCAACCATCAAACACAATAGAAATGACTACATTGCAGGCCATTCACGGCCCTCCCCAGTCTCTCCCTTTGCTATCCAGATGTCCTTGACAATCCCAACTAGTGACAGTGGAGCACTTGGTCAGATGGGCCTGCTGGTTTCCCAAAACACTCTGTCTCCTCAAAATACAGAGAAGGCTCAGAATGCTCCTCCCCATCATCTCTTCCACTTCCAAGAATTCCCAGCTAGGGCTCTGTACAAGAAGCCTCCCTGATTCTGCTTGTCAATGCTTCCCCTTCCTGACTTGGCCCCTTAGGTCCTTGTCTCCCCTCAGATGAACCTTAGCCCACCAGCTTTCATTTTTGTCACTAGATGCTCAGGACATGGTCCTTTGTCATGGAGTTGAGGCATCACAGATGTTTACTAAAGGGTGGAAATGGAATCCAAAAGGAGGTTACTCATGGGCTTCTGGTCATCTCATAGACAATGTCACCATCACCTAATGATGAGCTCTGAGGGAAGCAGCCAGTCATAAAAAACAACAGGGAACTAGGCTTGGTCACTCAGGGCACATTTTCCTGCAGGAGGGATATAAAAGACCACTAAGATACACCACATTTACACACAGCCCCCAGTTGCACTCTCTCACTTGCTCACACACAAAAACACACACAGAGACACACACACATACACACACACACAGACCCACAAGCCTAGGCATACTGAGGCACCAGCTCCTCCCTGCATCAACGCCTCATTTACAAACCTTTTCACCTCTCTACTGCCCAAGCCTCCTCACACAGCTGCTCCCACCATGGCAGACACCTGTTTTTCTGGGCGCTGTGCTCCCACAGCTTCAGCTATCTCAGTCTGCTCCAGTGACAGGAGCTGTGGCAGCAATGTCTGCTTGCCCAGTTCTTGCACAGGCTCCTCCTGGCAGGTGGATGACTGCCCAGAGAGCTACTGTGAGCCCAGCAGCTGCACACCCTGCTGTGGTCCAGCACCATGCTGTCCTCCCACCTGCCCCCTGACCCTGCTGTGCCACCCAGTCTGCTCTGTGCCCACCATCTGCCAGCCAACCTCTGAACCTAGCCAAGGCCAGTCTGTCTGCACATCCTCCTGCTCACCATCTTGCTACCAGGCTTCTAGTTCCCAAGCCCCAAGCTGTGGTGTGCCTCCCTGCACAGTGCAGTCCTGCAGCTGCATCCCTGTGTGCTGCAAGCCGAGTTGGTGCATTGCCTTACCTGTGTACTACAAGCCCAGTTGTTGTGGGACCACAGCCTGTTGTCCACCATCCTCCTGCTGCCTGTCCAGCTGCTCCCGCCCCACCACCTGTGTGTCCCTCCTCTGCCAGCCTGTGTGCAGACCAGTCACCTGCTCTGTTCCTATCTCCTGCACACCCTCCTGCTGCACCACCACATCCTCCTCCTCTTGCTGCTGTGCCCCTTCCTGCTATCCAGCCCCCACTTGGTGTCACCCTTCCTCATCTGTGTCCCTCACCTGCCAGCCCACCTGCTGCAAGCCTGCCTGCTGCACTACCAGCTGTGGCCAAAAACCTAGCTGTTGACCATGAGGCACTTGTTCCTCTCACCAAACCCTTCTTCTGCCAACATCCTCACTCAACTCCTACATATCAGCATCAACAGCTGGCAGCAATTTCAAAGGCATTCTGTCTCCCTAGTTACACCTGAGCACCTCATCCACCCCAGGTGCAGGTAAAGACTTTTACCAATCTCCTCCAACCCTGCCTGGACTCCATCAGAGCTCTGGCTTCGATGTTTCCCTTGCTCAGGATGCATCTTCCCAGTACTATCTGCAGCTTTCAGATCCTTCTTAGCCTCAAAGTGTGCGGGGCATGATCCCATGCTGGGACCCACCATGTAATAAACTGCACCTACCCAACTTCTTGGCCTCTCATTTGTCCTTTGTCCTTACCCTGTGCTCATGACTAGAGGAAGTCACAAGCATTGCACAACACTCTCTGGGGATACCAGAATGTCACGTTTCATAGTAATGCAGTGACTTTCAAACCATGCACACATGTCATCATGGTCATGCTAAGCCATGACTTGACCCATCCCTCTCCATCCCACACTCTGAAATGGTCACACCCATCAGCCTGACCACCAACCTTCTATTCCCTTGCCTTAGAAATCTTCCTCTGCCTCATCCACCTGATGTCATTGTCTCAAGTTCAAGGGCATGTCATCCAAATAACCGTGACCCCAGCAGCTCTGGAGCCTTAGTCTGAATGCTACCATCACATGAAGTACCTGGGGTGATGCAGGCAGTCATAAAATGCTCTCTTGATTTCAGTGCCTCCTTATTCCTCCTGTTAGAGCTGGGACACGCAGGTCTACATGCAAGAAGGGCCATGTTAGAGGGCCTGATTCTAATGGCAATTTAAATGGGAAGATCTTTCCCATTCATTAATAGGTCCATGTGACCACCTTGGGTCACAGAGAAGTCTGAGTCACATGGAACATAGTGTGGGGGGAGCTTGCTGAATGTGTATAACAGGAATAGGCAGAACTAGAGCAGAGCTGAAAGGAAGTGAGGGAGAGAGCAGTCAGAAAGGAAAGGAAGGATGCACGTAAGCAGGCAGCTGGCCAGTGTGAGTGAGAGAGCTTGTTTGTGATTTGTGTCAGGGAGCCAGTTTGTGGGAAGCCTGGCAGGGAGAAGGCTTGGGGATGGTGATGTGCTCTGCATTGTGTATAGATTTTTCTTATTAAGATGAAATTACCAATACTATACAGGAATATGTTGACGTAGGAGTGTTAGTCCCTACAACCACTTGATGGAATAATCCTTACTGACCACTGTGAAAATCAGAGGAGACATGGAGGACAACAGTGGATTATAGACAAGTGAATAATGTGACTGTTCCCTTGTGTGCTGCTCTTCCAGTTACCGTGACCTTAATAGAAAGGACCCAGAAATATAATGGGAGTTGCTATGCAGTTATTGATTTAACTAATGCTTTCTTTATTATATCAATAGATTCCAAGCTATAGGACAAATTTTCTTTCACTTGGCAGGGTCAACAATATACCTGTACATGTTGGCCACAAGGCTAAGTGCTTAGCTCCAACATTGGTCACAGGATTTTGGAAGAATATTGAGATAAATTAGAGCTACCTGGTGTACAGCTTCTCCACTACATAGGTGATGTCATTATACAGGGAAAAACTGTAAAAGAATTGTGGAAGAGTTTGACAATTTTAAATGAGCATATGAAAAGCAAAAAGTGGGAGATTAACCCTGCAAAGATTAAAGGGACAGCTCAAACTGTAAGGTTTTGGGGTATACAATGGAATAAGGAGCTGCAAGAGATTCTCCTACAAGACTGACAAAAAATTCAGGACTTTCCTCCCTCCACCAATAAGAAAGAGGCTCACATTTCCCTCCCCTGCTGGTCAAGGAGCCTAGAACCAGGATGTTCATGACACATTCTTCAGTGTAATCAGATGGTTAGAGATGTCCTTCATCCTGGAAAGACCAGAGTGCCCAAGAATGAAAGTCAAGAAAAACTGACCAACATGTACAAGACAAGTCCAGACATCATTTTTGTCTTTCAATTCAGAATCCATTTTGGTGGTGGCAAAGCCAAAGGCCTTAGCATGATTTACGATTCCCTTGACTATGCAAAGAAAAATGAAGTAAAGCACAGACTTGCATGGCATGGCCTGCATGAGAAGAAAAAGACATCAAGAAAGCAGTGGAAGGAACAGAAGAGCAGAATGCAGAAAATCAAGGGCACTGCAAAGGCAAATGTCAGTGCTTGCAAAAAGAAGGAATAAAAGGCATCAGGGATGTTGTTTATGCATGAGGATACTTTTTTATGAGAAAATAAATAAATTATATAGAAGTTTATAGGCTCATTTCAATATTAGTGACATCACATCCTGCACCTAAGACAAATTTTAAAATCCTTACATAAAATTCCTAGGAAAAAATAGGGATTTGATTCAGGACTTGAGCCGAGGAAAGATTTTGAAGAAGAAAAGGCCACTATACAGTTGGTCCTCCATTTATGGCTTACGAAAAGTGGCTTGGTGAAATCACATGTGACTGTGCAGGATGAGTATGCAAACAGGAGTTTATGGCAAAACCAACAAAGCTGAAATATACCCTTAGGATTTTGGTGGAGGAAACTCCCCTCATCAGCAGCTCAATACACCCCTTTGGGAAAGCAATTGTTAGCTTCATATTGGGATTAGGTAGAGACTAAACAGTTGACTTCAGGCCATGGAATCCCAATGATGACTTGGGTAATGAGTACACCAAGTACTCATAGAATTGGACATGCACAAGAAGCGAGCATGATTAAATGGAAAAGGCACATTCAAAATAGATCTAAAACAGGCAAAAGTGGACTTTTTGCTCTACCTGAATCTATATGAAACACAGATACTGAGGGAAATGATATACCCCTGAACCAAAGCAAGAGTTGTTACAGTCCTTGGTAAAATAGAATGAGGGATATGATGAATTGACTGAAGAACAGGAGAGCTATGCATGGTTTCCTAATGGACAGCAAAATATTGGGCCCATAAAAGACACTGGAAAGCCATAGCTTATAACCCATGTACTAGGCAGATTTTGGAATGGACTGGGATAGACGGAAGTAGTCAGTATGGTGACCTTGTGGCAGTATACCAAGCTATCAAAACAGGACAAGGAGGACAGTGTCATCTCTCCAGTGATTCACTGGATGTATCTAATGGGTTAGTACATGGATTCCCATGAGGAAAAGTCAAAATTGAGAAACTCATGGCAAACAAGTCTGGGGCAAAGAATTATGGGAAGATATATGAGATATGTCTTTGGTTACTAATTTGTCAGTTTTTTATGGAGATGCTCACGTGGCCCTCACCATGCCAAATTGGGAGTACAATGCACATGCTGATTGACTAGCAAAGACTTCTACTCAACATGCTGTCTCTACTGTCACATCACCTGATGACTCAGTACAGCAAAATGGGTCCATCAAATGGCAGGCCACTTAGGAGTCCAGGCTACCCAGCAGTGGGCACCAGACCTAGGTGTTAGAATCTGTCATTCATTGTTATAACAAGTAGCAAAAGAACGTTTTATGTGTCAATTCGAAAAGGAACAAACTGTTCCTAGGGAGTAACTGGAGAGATAGCAAGGCAGGAGGTATCAGCCCAAGTTTTGTAAATAGATTATGTTGGACCCATATCCCAACATAAATGATGCACATTTATATGTATTTGTATTGTATTCACATGTACTAGTAGGTTGTCCCTATAAGAGTATGATCCAGAAAAGTACATGTAAACCTTTAGATAGTATAAGTCATTATGGAACCCCAATGCATATTCAAAATGACAATCTGTTACATTTCAAGGGTAATGAAATGAAGAGATACTGTGTATGAAATAACATAAAATGGATAATTTCATATTCCATATTATCCACAAGCAACTGGGTTAATTTACAAATGAATGGTTATTCAAAGAACAGTTAAGAAAGTTAAGTTCTAATAATTCTTATCAACATTGGAAAGATAATTTGTTTATTGCTTTATGTAATTTGAATACTACACCGTTGGGAGGAAATAAACCTCTAGCCAGAATGATGACCACAAATCTGGAAGTTAGAAAACAACACACATATAAGAATCCAAATGTTGAGCGTTGGCCTATGAGACCACATGTCCCAGCCCTGTATCCAGAGACACCTGGCTTGGCAGGATATGATTTAAATTGTTTAAAGGAATTTTCGTGGTAGAAGAGAGAAATAACAACAGTATCTACTGGAATATGGATGAGAATGCCTAAGAATGATTTTGCATGGATATTACCTAAATAAGGATTAGCAGTTCAAGGAAAACTTATAGTGGCTGCAGTAATAGCTTCTAATTACAAGGAGAAATTCTTGTGACGTTCCAAAATTTAGGTGACGAACCCATATAATTTTGTAAAACTGATGGAACAGTTCAAGTGATTATTCTCCCTTGTGAAAAAATATCAATTGCGGAAACTGACCTTCCTTCTGAAAGAACTAGCAGAGGAACTGAAAGATTGGTTCTACTGATACTATAAAATTGGGAGCTAAAGCATGGGTAAAATGGAAACAAGATGACGTTCCCAAAGTTGCAGAACTTACAGCGTATGGGAAGGGTAATACCGTAACTTGTTTATTCAGGAGAGGATGATTACCAATCATACCCTTAACTCATATGTTCTACCATGAACGGGGCTATCATAGTGGGTTCACGGACTCCAAAAGCATGGCTGACCCTACTTCTACTTATTTCCTCTTTGTTTGTTTTTGGCTTTTTGTGTGTTAAACTTGTTTGCTACTTTTGTTTCCTATAGGCTTTGTATAGGGATCCCTGGTCGATCTCTCACTTGGCATTTCTGAAGCCTCCCTGTGACTCATCAGGATCAGGGCCAAAGCCTTAGTCTGGAAGTTCATACTCCATTTCCCTTGTCATTGAATCAATATTTAGTAAGCATCTGGGTCTGGATGCTCTTGGGAAGACCCAGAATCCCCCATGAGACCAGGAAGGTGAGGGCTTCCTGCTTTAAGAACTCATCCAAGAATCCAGGGTTTGGCTTGGAAGGAAGAAGGAGGAATCAACAGGCAGATGTAATTAAACCTGGGGACACTGGCAGCTAAGACATGAAATGATGCTCAAGCTCCCAAGGAACTTCTGAGGATCACAGAAACACTAGGAAAGGACCTGGAGAGAAGGGTCATAAGATGTTTGGTTACTGTGGCACAAACACAGATACGTGAACATGCACCCAAACACACACACATACAAACACACTTAGCAGAGGGCTATAAAAGCCTTGGTTGGGGGGAAGGAGCTGTCACAATCCATCCCTCCCCCTCTACTCCTCTCAGAGATCCCACCCACCTCAGACAACATGTGCCACACCAGCTGCTCCCTTAGCTGCCAGCCGACCTGTTCTGTGCCCGTCTCCTGCAAGCCTACCCTCTCTGTCTTTCCCTGCTGCCGCCCAGTCCCCTATGTGGCCCTGTTGTGCCAGCCAGCCTGCCCTGTAGTGACCAGATACCTGGCAGTCTGTGGAGCTGGCAGTTGCTCCCCCTCATGCTGTGCAGGCAGCCCCTGCCAATCCTCCTGCTGCCAGACTGGTCCCTGCAGTCTCACCTGCTGTTTGCCCAGCCCCTGCCAGTCTGCCTCCTGCGTGCCTGTTTGCTGCAAACCTGCTCTGTGTGTGCCTGTGTGCTGCAAGCCTGTGTCCTGTGGGGTCCCCTCCTGCCAGCCCACCTACCCTTCCTTCTGCTGCTGAGCACCTGCTGTCCCACTGCACATGACAGGACCTTGGAGCATCCCTTTCTCAGATCATCATGGTCACAGTCACTGGGCAGGGCCCTCACTCCAATCCCCCATGATGGAGGGAAACCCTGGTTCCCCTGGGACTCACAACCCATGAGACCCAGGCTAAGTCACTGTTGTCAGAACCAAGCTGGGCATCATCATGCCCCATAGGAGGTCCCAGGACTCCAGGGTCTGACTCTCCCCATATCCCTCTTTGCCTTGTGGTCAGTCTAGCATCACCCTCCTAGTCAATCCCCCAAACTAAGTCTGTAATAAACTCAAAAGGAGACATGTCTAAAAAGCTCATTTTCTGAAAGCTGACTGTGCATGGTTGGCTGGGTCAAGCAGGGGGAGGAAGGACTTTTCAGAGTTTTCATGGGGAAATTTCATGGTCCAAGAGGGACAAGACCAACCATAGGCACCTGGAAGGGATGTGAACAATAGGCCCATGAGGATTTCTGCAGCTTTAGAGACCCCATATTGGAGTGTGCTCCCTCCCACTTTGCACCTGGGGCTCCCAGGACCAGCTCATCACCATTGACCTCATCCCTGTGCTGTTACTTCCAGTCTGGATTGCTCTCACCTTCCTCAGCCTCCTCTTCCCTCTGATTGGAGGGCAGGAGAAAGAGGTTCAGACTCCTCTCAGCCCCTTCCTTGGAGAGGGTAGATAGAGACTGGGCCCACAGAGCCCCCACATTACACCTGCTGCTGTGACAGAATTCACCTCCATAGAACAAGCTCCCACAGCACCAAGTGCCCCCAGGATTCAGCCCCCCCTTCCTGAATCCTTCATCCTTCTCCCCTGAGATTGTAAGGTCCTGGAGGGCAGGAACTGTCTTTCTTTTCTGTTGGTTATTTCCCCAGTTCTAAGCACAGTGTTGGCACGTAGGAGATGCTTAATAAATATGGACTGCATGACCAGGGATTTCCCCTGAGGGGACATTGCCTTGTGCTTGGGCTCATTACGGAAGAGAAACAGTTTTTATGGGGATAAGGTTCTATCCCTCTTGTGGTTTGTGGGAGGGAATCCAGGTCATTTGTCCTGCAACTTCCTGGAGGAACATGTTGGTGCAGTCAGGCAAACACACAAGAGAAGGGACAGGGAATCCTGTAGACGATGCACAGGGCATCTGTGAGGAACACTGGGCAGCTAAGTACCTCTATGTGTGTATGAATGTGTGTGTGTGTGTGTGTGTGTGTGTGTGCACATAAGTGCATGAAAGTATGAGTCTCTGTGTGCATGTGAGTGCATGAGTGGTTTGCTTGCACGGGCACATGGGTGTGCAGATGTACGTCTGTGTGTATGCATATTGGTGGGAGTGCATGTGTTCTTGTGCATGCGTCATGCATGTTGGCCTGATGTGTGTACAATTTCCTGTGTATGTGTGCATGTATCTGCATGTATGTTGGTGTGTGTACATGTGCATTTCTGCAAGTGTGTATGTGTTTGTGATTCTGCGTGGATCTGCGGGATGTAGGTGTGTTGTTCTGGTGGATGTCAGCTGCCAAAGGATTCTCACTGCCTGTCCTTCATTCTTAGCCATTGTGATGTTAGAGTCTGTGCCCAGTGTGGCTAACTGGAACTGATCAGCTCAATACAAGCTCAGCAGGTCAAACACAGGTTAGGCACAAGTAGTTCATGTGAACACATGGGGTGAATTCTCTAACTTTGCACATCTCACACTTCTGATCTACTTCAATTCTGCTTTGCTCATAGAACACAGAACCATCTCTGATGTGGACACACCATAATGAGTACTTCGATGCCAGTTTCTTCCATGTCACAGACTCAGTTCCAAAGTTCTTCAGAGACTCCTTGAAAGGGTCCTTGTATCAATTCTTCTGAGCAACCAGCAGAATCCCAAACCATCAGGCTTCTCTGCTCCCAGGTTGTGCTTCATAATGACCCTGGAGACAGTCACCTGACCAGGCTGAACAACTTATCCTCTGATCTGGCTTGGACGCTTCTTTATTGGTGACAATGCCCTGTTTGAATTCTGGCCCCTGCCTTTCTCCCACCTGTGACTTCTCCTCTGACCAAGCATCCAGCAGCAGGTACAAGTTCTCCCTCTGAGAAAATCTCACTTGCCCTTTGACAGAGAAAACAGAGGCTGTGCCCTGGGGCTCCCTCTTTCCCTCCTCTACTAAGTCCCAAGCACACACCACACTATCCCCTCCTACCTCTCTGGGGCTGGTGAGACCGAAAATGCTCTCCTTGCCTGGAGCAATTGTTCTACTTGTGACTGTGACCCCACTCATCTCTACCTGTTCTAAAAGGTTCCCTGTTGATTCTGATTTTCTATGTGTCTCTGTCTCTCTGCTTCTCTCATCTCTCTCCATCTTCATCTCCATCTCTTTGTCTCTCTCTTTCCCTTTCTCTCTCTCGCTCACCTTTTTCATCTCTATCTCTCTGCCAGTCTCTCACTCTCTTTTTCTATCTTGGTCTCACTGTCACACACACTCATTCTAATTTCCATCTCTTGACCCACTCTTCCACTAGCCCATGTAAGAGCTTCACCAACACCACCAGGCATAGGGAAAGACCCCTACAAAGTGGTCTCCAGTCTTTCCTCTTTCCAATCTATTCTCTAGACCATTTATTTGAAAAAGAAAAAGAAAAGAGGGGCCCTGAGAAGTACATGAAGATCCCTGTGGACTGAATATCAACTGCACTTTGTCAGTGTCTTTGTTTAATTCATTTTGTTCCACAATGCCACAATATATTTTATTCTGGTCTGTTGCCCTGGACACTTTTGGGATCTGAATGTTGGGTGCCTGCTTTCCTGGAGCTGCCCCTTGATTTCCTGAAGACCCAGGTATGCTCCTGTCCCTCTATACCTGAAGTACCAGCCACAAAACAGAGTAGAAATGACTACATTGCAGGCCATTCATGACCCTGCCCAGTGTCTCCCTTTGCTATCTAGATGTCCTAGACAACGCCAAGTAGTGTCAGTGAAACATTTGGCTAGATGGGACTGCTGGTGTCCCAAAAAACTCTGTCTCCTCAAAATACAGAGAAGGCTCAGAATGCTCTTCCTACATCATCTCTTCCACTTCCAAGAATTTTCAGCTAGGGCCCTGTGCAAGAAGCTTCCCTGACTCTGCCTGTCAATGCTACCCCGTCCTGAATTGGCCTCTTAGGTCCCTGTCCCCCTGAGATGAACCTTAGCCCACCAGGTTTCATTTCTGTCACTAAATGCTCAGGACTTGGTCCTTTTTTGTGGAGTTGAGGCTTCATAGATGTTTACTAAAGGGTGGAAATGGAAATCAAAGGAAGGTTATTTATGGGCTTCTGGTCATCTCCTAGACAATGTCACCATCACCTAATGATGGGCTCTGAAGGAAGCAGTCAGAAATAAACAACAACAGGGAACCAGGCTTGCTCACTCAGGGCACATTTTCCTGCAGAAGGGATATAAAAGATCACCAGGATACACCACATTTACACACAGCCCCCAGCTGCACTCTCTCACTCACACACATTTACACACAAACACACACAGACCCACAAGCCTTGCCATACTGAGGCACCAGCTCCTCCCTGCATCAATCCTTCATTTACAACCCTTTCCACCTCTCTGCCACCCAAGTCTCCTCACACAGCTGCTCCCACCATGGCAGACACCTGTTTTTCTGGGTGCTGTGCTCCCACAGCTTCAGCTATCTCAGTCTGCTCCAGTGACAGGAGCTGTGGCAGCAATGTCCGCTTGCCTAGTTCTTGCACAGGCTCCCCCTGGCAGGTGGATGACTGCCCAGAGAGCTACTGTGAGCCCAGCAGCTGCACACTATGCAGTTGCCCAGCACCATGCTGTCCTCCCACCTGTCCCCTGACCCTGTTGTGCCGCTCAGTCTGCTGTGTGCCCACCACCTGCCAGCCAACCTCTGAACTCAGTCAATGCCAGTCTGTCTGCACATCCTCCTGCTCAACATCTTGCTGTCAGGCCTCCAGCTGCCAAGCCCCAAGCTTTGGTGTGCCTCCCTGCACAGTGCAGTCCTGCAGCTGCATCCCTGTGTGCTGCAAGCCGAGTTGCTGCATTGCCTTACCTGTGTGCTACAAGCCCAGTTGTTGTGGGACCACAGCCTGTTGTCCACCATCCTCCTGCTGCCTGTCCAGCTGCTCCCGCCCCACCACCTGTGTGTCCCTCCTCTGCCAGCCTGTATGCAGATCAGTCACCTGCTCTGTTCCCATCTTCTGCACACCCTCCTGCTGCACCACCACATCCTCCTCCTCTTGCTGCTGTGCACCTTCCTGCTATCCAGCCCCCACTTGCTGTCACCCTTCCTCCTCTGTGTCCCTCATCTGCCAGCCCACCTGCTGCAAGCCTGCCTGCTGCACTACCATCTGTGGCCAAAAACCTAGCTGTTGACCACAAAGCACCTGTTCCTCTCACCCCAACTCTTCTTCTGCCATCGTCCTCACTCAACTGCTACATATCAGCCTCAACAGCTGGCAACAACTTCAAAGGCATTCTGTCTCCCTAGTTACACCTGAGCACCTCATCCACCCCAGGTGCAGGTAAAGAGTTTTACCAATCTCCTCCAACCCTGCCTGGACTCCATCAGGGCTCTGGCTTCGATGTTTCCCTTGCTCAGGATGCATCCTCCCAGTACTGTCTGCAGCTTTCAGATGCTTCCTAGGCTCAAAGTGTGCAGGGGATGACCCCATGTTGGGACGCATCATGTAATAAACTGCATCCACCCACCTTCTTGGCCTC
Source organism: Potorous gilbertii (assembly GCA_028658325.1). NCBI lineage: Eukaryota > Metazoa > Chordata > Mammalia > Diprotodontia > Potoroidae > Potorous > Potorous gilbertii. Next base: position 298,727,722 of record CM053770.1, on the reverse strand, counting down.
TCATTTGTCCTTTGTCCTTATCCTGTGCTCATGACTGGGGGAAGTCACAAGCATTGAACAACACTCTCTGGGGAGACCAGAATGCCATGTTTCATAGTAATCCAGTGACTGTCAAACCATGCACACATGTCATCATGGTCATGCTAAGCCATGACTTGACCCATCCCTCTCCATCCCACACTCTGAAATGGTCACACCCATCAGCCTGACCACCAACCTGCTATTACCTTGCCTTAGAAATCTTCCTCTGTCTCCTCATCCACCTGATGTCATTGTGTCAAGTTCAAGTCCATGACATCCAATAATCTTCGCCCCAGCAGCTCTGGAGCCTTAGTCTGAGTGCTACCACTACATGAAGTAACGGGGGTGATTCAGACAGTCATAAAATGCTCTCTTGACTTCAATGCCTCTTTATTCCTCCTGGTAGAGCTGGGACACCCAGGTCCACAAGCAAGAAGGGCCATGTTGGAGGGCCTGACTCTAATGGCAATTTAAATGGGAAGATCTTTCCCATTCATTAATAGGTCCATGTGACCAGGTTGGATCACAGAGAAGTCTGAGTCACATGGAAGGTGTGGTGGGAGGAGCTTGCTGAACCTGTATAACAGGAAGAGGCAGAGCTAGAGCAGAGCTGAAAGGATGGGAGGGAGAGAGCAACCAGAAAGGAAAGGAAGGATGCAAGCCAGCAGGCAGCTGGCCAGTGTGAGTGAGAGAGCTTCATTGTGATTTGTGTCAGGGAGCCAGTTTGTGGGAAGCCTGGCAGGGAGAAGGCTTGGGGATGGTGGTGTTCTCTGCGTTGTGCATAGATTTTGTTACTAAGATGAAATTACCAATACTATACACGAATATGTTGAGGAGGGAGTGTTAGGCCCGACAGCCACCTGATGGAATAATCCTGATTGGCCATTGTGAAAATCAGAGGAGACATGGAGGACAACAGTGGATTATAGACAAGTGAATACTGTGACTGCTCCCTTGTGTGTTGCTCTTCCAGATACCATCACCTTAATAGAAAGGACCCAGATATATGATGGGAGTTTGTATGCAGTTATTGCTTTAGCCATTGCTTTCTTTATTTTCCCCATAGAATCTCAACTATGGGACCAACTTGCTTTCACTTGGCAGGGCTGACTTTTATATGCTTGCCACAAGGCTATGTGCTTAGCTCCACCATATGTCATAGGATTGTGGATGAATATTGAGATGAATTAGAGCTACCTGGTGTACAGTTTCTCCACTACATAGGTGATATCTTTATACAAGGAAAAACTATAAAAGAAGTGGAGAAGAGTTTGACACTTTTAATTGAGCATATGAAAAGCAAAAGGTGGGAGATTAACCCTGCAAAGATTCAAGGCTCAGCTCAAACTGTAAGGTTTTGGAGTATACAACGGAATAAGGGGCTGCAAGAGATTCTACTACAAGACTGACAAAAGATTCAGGACTTTCCTCTCCCCACCAACAAGGAAGAGACCCACGTTTCCCTCCCCTGCTGGTCAATGAGCAGGCCACCATCATGAATGACATGGTAACCATTGGAAGCAGGACATTCATGACACATTCTTCAGTGTAATCAGATGGTTAGAGATGTCCTTCATCCTGGAAAGACCAGAGTGCCCAAGAATGAAAGTCAAGAAAAACTGACCAATATGTACAAGACAACTCCAGAAATCATTTTTGTCTTTGGATTCAGAACCCATCTTGGTGGTGGCAAAACTGAAGGCCTTGGCATGATTTATGAATCTCTTCAGTACGCAAAGAAAATGAAGTAAAGCACAGACTTGCATGGCATGGCCTGCATGAGAAGAAAAAGACATCAAGAGAGCAGAGAAAGGAACACAAGAGCAGAATGCAGAAAATCAGGGGCACTGCAATGGCAAATGTCAGTGCTTGCAAAAAGAAGGAATAAAGGCATCAGGGATGTTGTTTATCCATGAGGATAATTTTTTATGAGAACATAAATAAATTATGTAGAAGTTTATAGTCTCATTTCAATATTAGTGACATCACATCCCACATCTAGGACAAATTTTGAAATCCTTACATAAAATTCCTAGGAGAAAAATAGGGATTCGATTCAGGACTTGAGCAGAGGAAAGATTTTGAAGAAGGAAAGGCCACTATACAGTTGGTCCTCTATTTATGGCTTATGAAAAGTGGCTTGCGGGAATTACAAGTGAAAGTGCAGGATGAATATGCAAACAGGAGTTTATGGCAAAACCAACAAAGCTGAAATACACCCTTAGGATTTTAGTGGAGGAAACTCCCTTCATCAAAAGCTCAATATACCCTTTCGGGAAGGCAATTTTTAGCTTCATATTGGGATTCAGTAGAGACTAAACAGCTGACTCCAGGCCATGGAATCCCAATTATGACTTGGGTAATGAGAACACCAAATACTCACAGAATTGGACATGCACAGGAAGTTAGCATGATTAAATGGAAATGGTACATTCAAAATAGATTGAAAACAGGCAAAAGTGGACTTGCTGCTCTACATGAATCTATATGAAACACAGATACTGAGGGAAATGATATACCCCTGAACCAACACAAGAGTTGTTACAGTCCTTGGTAAAATGGAATGAGGGATATGATGAACTGACTGAAGGACAGGAGAGGTATGCATGGTTCACTAATGGACAGGAAAATATTGGGCCCATAAAAGACACGGGAAAGCAGCAGCTTATAACCCACGTACTGGGCAGATTTTGGAAAGTACCAGGATCCATTGAAGCAGTCAATACGGTGAAAAATTCATGGCAAACATCTCTGGGTCAAAGAATTATGGGAAGATATATGAGACATGTCTTTGCTTACTAATTTGTCAGTTTTTCATCGAGATGCTCACGTGGAACTCACCATGCCAGAATGGGAGTACAAGGAACATGCTGATTGACCAGCAGAGACTGCTACTCAACATGCTGTCCCTACTGTCACATCAGCTGAGGACTCAGTACTAGCAAAATGGGTCCATCAAATGGCAGGCCACTTAGGAGTTCAGGCTACACACCAGTGGGTACAAGACCTAGGCATTAGAATCTGTGATTCATTGTTATAACAAGTAGCAGAAGAATGTTGTATGTGTCACTTGGAAAAGGAACAAACTGTTCCTGAGATCGTAACTGGGGAGACCGCAAGTGGGAAAATATTACCCCAAATTTGGAAAAGAGTATCCTGAACCCCTATCCCAACACAAAGGATGCAAATTTATAGGTATTTGTATTAACACCTATTCACATGTACCACTAACTTGTCCCTATAAGAATATGATACAGAAAAGTACATGTAAAACTTTAGATAGTATAAGTCATTATGGAACCCCAATGGAGATTCAAAATGACAATGGGCTATATTTCAAAAGGAATGAAATGAAGAGATACTGTATATTAAAGAAAATCAGTGGAAATATCATATTCCATATTATCCACAAGCATCTGGCTTAATTGAAAGAATGAATGGATTATGGAAAGAAAAGTAAAGGGAGTTAAGTTCTAATAATTCTTATCAACATTGAAAAGATAATTTGTTTATTGTTTTATGTAATCTGAATAGTAGACTAGAAGGATGACCAGAAATGTGGAAGTTAGAAAGCAACATACTTATAAGAATCGAAATGTTGAACGTTGTCCCATGAGATCAGATGTCCCAGTCCTGTATCCAGAGACACCTGGCTTGGCAGGATATGATTTAAAAATTGTGCAGAGAAATTTTGGTTGCATGATAAAGAAATAAGAAAAATATCTACTGGAATATGGATGACAATCCCTAAGAATGATATTGTATGGATATTACCTAAATAAGGATTAGCAGCTCAAAAAAAACATATAGTGGTTGCAGTGTTAGATACTAATTCTCAAGGAGAAATTCTTGTGACATTCCCAAATTTAGGGGATGAACCCAAATAATTTTGTAAAATTGAAAGAACAGGAAAGTGATTATTCTCCCTTGTGAAAAAACACCAATTGTGAAAACTGACCCTCCTTCTGAAAGAACTAGCAGAGGAACTGAAAGATTGGTTCTACTGATACAAGAAAATTAGTAGCTAAAGCATGGGTAAAATGGAAACAAGATGACATTCCAAAAGCTGCAGAAATTATAGCAAATGTGAAAGATAATACCAGAACTTGTTGTTTATTCAGGAGAGGATGATTACCAAATTGTACCCTTAACTCATATATTCTACCACGAACGAGGCTGTCACAGTGGGTTCATGGACTCCACAGCATGGCTGACCCTACTTCTACTTATTTCCTCTTTGTTTGTTTTTGGCTTTTTTTGTGTTGAACCTGTTTGCTAGTTTTGTTTCCTATAGGCTTCGTACCTTCCACCTGAGATGCCTGATTGCTTAAGTCAGATGTCTCCCTCTTCCCTTGAAGCTGATGTGCCATCTCTGGACTTGAAGTTGACCAAGTTCCAGATGCCAGCTGAAGAACAGAACTCTCAAAGGGAACCTCTTTGGGCAGACACAGATCTATGGCCAATGTCAGCAGAAGTATTTACGGAAGAGGAGAGCTTCCTCCCTTACCACAAGCTTTTAGGCCACAATGATTTGAGAAGAGAATGATAGGGTGCTTGTGCTCAAATCCCACCCTAAGATGTTGATGTATGAGCTCATTTGGTAGGATCCTCTTTATACTATTGTAAAATTCTATTGACACCAGTTGCTTAAGATAATGTAAATGCTTATGTTCTGTTATCCCTCTTACAATGCTGTTGATACCTGTTGTGCCAATAACTTATGTAATGAATATGAAAGCTCTTGGGGCTGAATGTTACAGCAATTAAAGTGGAAAGGTCTTTCTCATCCATTCATAGGCTCACATGACCTGCTAAAATCACCTGGAA
>CM053770.1:298591701-298722374 GCA_028658325.1 Potorous gilbertii | reverse complement strand
AATGGCTAACATTTATACAACCCTTGTGTGCTGGGCACACTATCACCTTTGATCTTGAAAGTCACCCTGGGAGGTAGGTTCAATACTGTTACACAATTGAAAATGGAAGAAAACAGGTTAAGGGAAATTTCAAGGATCCCACAGCTACTGAATGTCTGAAGTGAAATTAAACAGAAACCTTTGTGACCATGAGCATCATGATCTATCTGCTGAAACACTCAGGACATCAACAAACAAGTCTTTCCTGTTCACAGACATATGTTTGATGTGATCAGTGGCCATGAAAGAATTATAAACATGGAGGGAAAAGGGGAAGGGGTGTCTTGATGTGAAGCAATGTCATGTCGATTCTGTGTATTGACCCCTCAGAGTATCAGCATGATCCATAAGAACACAGAAAGTACCAGGAAATGAATGGAGGTATTTGAGGCAACAGTTCCAATATTTCTCTGATATGGACTATCAAGAAAATTTAGTGAGGTCATTGAACGCTGCCTAAGGATCAAACTACACTTTCCTGAAGGAATAGGCACACGGCACCAATGGCCCAGATCTCGGACATGCAGCCCCTGGGCATGACCTGCCTGAGGTCCAAGGAATGGGGGCCAACACCCCAAGCCAGTAGTCTCACTGACAGCCATGACCAAGACAAAGAATTCAATCTGACTACTGACTCTCTGCGTTCTATTGTCCCTACCCTCCCCCATAGGTCTTCTTGGATTCTCAGTGTCAGAAAGTCACCTCAGCCACAATGGAAAGGGACTGAAGTGGGGAGGACTCAGAGGATCATGGTGGGGAGGGGAATGACTGTCTGAAAAGAGACTCTCCCTGCAATCTGACCAGGGACCATGCTGTCAAAGGAGACCCTTGGGAAAGGTCAGGGCCAGAAAATGCTCCGGACAGCATTCTGCCATAGCCCAAGAGGGCCTGCCTGGCAAGTGACAGGACAGCCTGACTTCCATCCCTCATAGACTACATTCACCAAAAGGCTCCAGGTATGAACTTTGGCAGGTCCCTTTATGGATCCTGGTGTCCTCCAGACTGGAGCCCAAAACCTACCTTGAAAGCTGACACCCTTCCCCACAAACACACAGAAACTGCCCTCTCCACTTTGAATGATAGATTCTACCCAAGGAGGCATCTGAGTATCTGATCCTTACTAGAATGAGACCCCATTATAGAACCTCTCTGGCCCCCAGCTGCCCATCATGACCACATGCGGACCTCTTGGCGGAACAGGTTGTGACTGTTGGCAGGTTTGCTGCAGAGGACCCCAAGTCACAGAAACAAGACATCTCAGAACGTCCTTCCTGCCTACTCCCTTAGGATCCTCCAAAGGGGTGGGTCCAGGAACACGCCTTAGGTAGCCTACTGCCCTTTGCCTGGGATAAAAGGTGCATCCTCCACACCATCCATGACTCCCCTGCATTACCTGACTGCTTGAGGGTTTGTCTTCCCATGACTGAGAAGAGTTGGGCATTCTGTCAATGGTCCTTCTACAACCTACATGGCAAAGGCTGGTGTCCCAGCACTCACAGGTGTGCTAGCATCCATGCAAGAAAGCTCTGAAGAGTCCATACAGGATATCTGCATACTGGTTCTCTCCCCCATCAATACTGCTTCCTCTGCCAGGCTTCTCCTGGGACATGTGCCTTAGAATGCCCATCCCAGAGATGCTCCCCGCAGTTTGATGTTGGAACAAGCAATGCCTCCCCTCCATGGTCTCTGAAAAGATCCACAGGTCCTCTTTGCATGGGATCCAGCTCATTCAGGAAAGAGTACCCAACCACACAAGGGGGAACACCTTAGTCACCAGTCCTGCTGCCTCATCCCACATAACCCCAGCATGTGCCAGTGTGACCACCATGTAGGCCACTTTCAGGCAAGTGCCCCCCATTTATTCTGTCCCTTGGACAGTCTTTCCATTCAAATGAATCCAAACCACTTTGGGGCTGCAGGAACCCAAGAGAACTTTAGTCAGGACACCATTACCTCAGAGTATTAGTATGCCCAGATACGTGCATGCTCACAATCACACACACAACATGAACACAAATGTAAACAGGCATGCACACACACATGCACGCACAAACACATGGACATGCAAGCATGCAGGCAGAGATGGTGATGGGCTGCTTGTCATCTCCTGCACGATGTCACCATCACCTAATGATGGGCTCTGAGGGAAGAGATCAGCCATAAACAACAACAGGGAAGCAGGCTCTGTCCGCCTAGGCACACCCTTCTGCTGGAGGGATATAAAAACCCACCAGGCTACACCGCCTTCACACACAGCCCCTAGCTCCACTCACACACACAAACACAATTCCAAGTGAGGATCCAGCCTCTCCTTGCATCAGCTCCTCTCTCACATCCCTTTCTCCCTCTCTACTGCCCAAGCCTCCCCACACAGCTGCTCCCACCATGGCAAGCACCTGTTTTCCTGGGTCCTGTGTTCCCACAAACTCAGCTGTCTCTGTGTGCTCCAGTGACAGGAGCTGTGGCAGCAACGTCTGCTTGCCCAGCTCTTGCACGGGCTCCTCCTGGCAGCTGGATGACTGCCCAGAGAGCTGCTGTGAGCCCAGTTGTTGTGGCCCCAGCTGCTGTCCAGCCTCATGCTGCCCACCAGCCTGCCCCCTGACCTTGCTGTGCCACCCAGTCTGCTGCGTGCCTGCCACCTGCCAGCCAGCCTGTGAACTCAAGCCCTGCCACTCTGTCTGTACCTCCTCCTGTTCACCATCCTCCTGCCAGATATTCAGCTGCCAGGCCCCAAGCTGTGGTGCACTTGCCAGCACAGTGAACTCCTGCTGCTGCATCCCTGTGTGCTACAAGCCCAGCTGCTTTGTGACCACACCCTGTTGTACATCCTCCTGCTGCCAGCCCAGCTGCTGCTGCCCTCCCTGCTCCGTGTCCCTCCTCTGCCGGCCTGTGTGCAGCCCACCCACTTGCTGTGTGCCTCTCTCTTGCACACCCTCCTGCGGCACCAGCACATCCTCCTCCTCTTGCTGCTGTGCGCCCTCCTGCTGTCCCGCCCCCACCTGCTGCCGCCCTTCCTCCTCTGTGTCCCTCATCTGCAGGCCCACCTGCTGCAAACCTGCCTGCTGCCCTACCACCTGTGGACACAAACCTTGCTGTTGACCACAGGGGTGCTTACTCTCCTTTCCTCTCTCTCTGGTGCTGAGCCTCCAGCCCTGCCCAACTTCTGCAGGCCTCCTGGATCCAGCTCCAAACATCAGCCTCAACAACTGGCAGCATCCACCTCAAAGGCACTGGGACCACCAGGCCACAGGCAACTCACTGCACCAAGAACCTCACCCACCCTAGGCCCATGCCAGGCCCCCTCCAAACCATGTTGCTTTCCCATGCACCTAGCTCAGTTTCTATCATTCTGGCCCTGCCTGCAGCTCTTAGGCTCTCTCTAGGTTCAAAGTGTGAAGGGATGACCCCGTCCATGAGCCCTTCTGGCAATAAACCACATCAACTCACCCTCTGGCCTCTCATGTGCCTTTTGTCTTTATCCCTGGTCAACACAGGACAGGCCTCAGAGTTGACCTCTGAACAGTGTCCAGACCAATCACCATACCATGCACACATTTCACATGGTCCTGCAGAGCCATGCCCTGACACATCCTCTCCAACCCACACTGTGTCCTGTACACTCCCATTCACCTGTCCTGCCCATCAGGCCACTATCCTCTTGCCTTAAAATCTTCCCCTCCATTCACCAACACAACACTGGACAAGAGGCCAGCTCCCACCCAGAAGTGACTTCCACATGCTCATAGAAAGGTTGTTATGCATCCAGATGGATGCATTTCTTTCTCTAGCCTAAGATTATGGGAAACAGGGATGTAGCAGGTTTGGCTGCAGGGAACAGACTGGCAGTAGGTGGAATGACAGGAGCTTGCTCCACAGCAGGATGGAGAACAGCTGCCAGCTCCACAAACTGCCTGGCAGCTGGTCACCACAGGGCACACTGAGAGACACAGCCAGCCACACAGGAGACCAGGTAGCAGTAGGGACAGACACAGCAGACAGGCTTGCAGAAGACGGGCACAGGGCAGGTTGTGGCACACCTGACATGACCCATGATGTCTGGGCTTGGCAGGACTTTTAGGAGTAGAGCCAAAGAAGGACTTCCTTTTGATAGCTCCTTTCCACTCTGAGGCTTTTATAAACCTTGACCCATATGGATAAAAGCAACATACAAATACTTCAGTCATCTTCCTGTTGTTTTCAAAGCCTTGCTATAGTGTTTTTTCAATAACACTTTCTTGTAATGTTTTCTCTCATCAACTGATTACAAATTTTTCATGATTTCAAGCTAATTTTGCACCATTCTGCATCTTCCATCATGGAAACCAGATTTTGCATTCAGACTATGAAAAGACTTTATTCTTTTCTACCCCACAGCCCCACTCCCCAAGACTTAGTTCTTAAGACATATCATAAATACTATGGGTTCTCATAGGAGGGGAAGATAACTCACTTCAAGAAGGATTTTGGATGGTGGACACTGTGCCACAGCTGCACACTCATGCAGGAAGCCACACCCTCAGGCACCTTGACTTCCACTACCTAAACCTTTATAGTATATTGAGAGCAGATTCTATCTACCTCCTTGTTTGAGCTGAGATCTTATCTCACTTGCAGCTGAAAAGTTTAGTTACTCTTGTGTACATTTTGGTAGAAGAAGGCATTTAACATAAAGAGGACTGAATTTCAGAAGATCTGGACTCAAAGCTGAGCTTGACTATGAGATATATAGCCCAAAGAACAACCAAATTCTGCGTAGCCTTTGATCCTGCAATATCACTACTATATTTGTATCCCAAAGAGACCAAAGGAAACGGAAAAGGACCTACAGGTGCAATCATATTTATAGCATCTCCTTTCAGGCTGGCAAAATATTAGAAATTGAGGGCATGCCCATCAGTTGGGGAATTACTGAACAAGTTGTGCTATATGTATGTAATGGAATACTACTGTGCAATAAGAAATGATAAGCAGGAAGAAAAACCTAGGAAGACTTGCACAAACTGATGCAAACTGAAATGTGTAGAACAAAGAAAACACTGTATACAGTGCCATCAATATTGTATGATGATCAGCTATGAATGATTCAATTCTGCTCAGCAGTTCGATGATCCAAGACAGTTCCAAAAACCTCACAATGGAAAATACTATCCACATCCAGAGAAAGAAGTGATGGATTATGAATGCAGATTGAAGAATACTTTTTTCCACTTAATTTTTTATATTTTCTCTTTTGATGTGTTTCTTCTTTCACAACTGTGACTGACATGAAAATGTTTTACATAATTACACACATAAATCCTATATCATATTGCCTAACATTTGTGGAATAAATGGAGGGGAGCTAGTGAGAAATGTTTGGAACTCAGAATCTCATAAAAAATGAATGATAAAAATTATCTTGGGGGAAAATACTATAAAAAAGAAAGAGAAAAAGGATTTGCACCTCAAAGAGAGTCATGTGTGATTGTTTCTAATATAAAAAATATCCAGTTGAAGTGTGGCCTGGAGAATATGATCTGGGATCTATTCCACCTTTGCAAAGTAGGAAAAGGGCAACTCTAGCATGCTGTAGGGAAGGCCAGTGTAGACAGGATCAAGGACTTCTGAAGGTGAGAGATTTTCTTCTCTGCAAAAGAGTATCAAGCTAGACATGTTGATAGGCCACAACGTAAATGTCTCTAGTCTAGGACAACAATCCACTTCTCGTATTGCTGTCCAAGTAGCCCTCAAGAGAAGAAACCCAGGTTATCTGTAGCAATATTTTTTAAAGTGCTCTAAATTACTAATTAGTAGAGAACAAATAATTAAAGCAACTCTGAAATTCCACCTCACAGTCATCAGTTTTGGCAGAGATGACCCCCCAAAAAAGAAAAATTACAAGTACTGGCAGAGCTGTAGGGAAATAGGATCACTGATGGCAGGCTTGGTGGAGCTATGAATGAATACAAGCATTCTGAAAAGCAATTTGGAATTCTGCCACCAAAGGTACTAACCTGTGCATGCCCCTTGACCTAGTGATATCACTGCTGGGTCTATACCCCAAAGAGATCAAAGAAAGAGGATAAGGTCCTGCATATAAAAAATAAGTATACTAGTTCTTTTTTGTGGCAGCAAGAATTTGAGAATTAAGGGGGCACCTTCACTTGGGGAATGAATGAACCAACTGTGGTATGTGCTGGGGAGGAACACTATTGTGCTGGAAGAAAAAAAGAGAGAGTTTCAAAGATACTCGAGCAGACTGCTTTGAAGTGATAGAGAGGATGGCTAGCCAAACCAGGAGAACAGTTCATCCCATAGCATCAATATTGTAAATAAAAACATTAAGAAAAATACAAGAATTATGATCAACTATAGCCACAAATATCATCCCAGAGGGCTCATGAGAAACAATGAGAGAGAATGGACTAAAATATAGTATTGGAAACATACTGTCAGACGTGACCACTATGGGAATTTGTTTTGTTTGACTATGACAGAGGGGTTCCTCTTGCCTGCCTGCCTGCTTTTGTCTCTTCATTCTTTTCTTCCTTCCATACTTTCTTTTTCTCATGGGCAAGAGGGAGGCAGGAGGAAAGAAGAAAAAATAAACATTTGGTGATTGAAAAAACAAACAAAATGAAGGACTTGGATTGTTTGAAAAGACAGAGGACTAGGGGCAGCATGAAAGTGGATAGGGGAAATATTTAGACCATGGTCATTCCCTCTGGCCATGGATTTGTCTTTGAATTTTTTTAGATCATAGAGACTTCATTATAAAAAAGAGAGTTCACCCAGTTCTTCCCAGCAGTGTACAAATATGTGGGACGTTCTGAAACCTAGACAATCTTTCCCCAGGAAATGAAGGCTGAAAAATGGAGGCAGCAATTATCCTCAACAGCCCAAGTTGGTGATCTGAGTCAACTCTCACAGGAAGGTATACATCAGATTAATAAGATGTTGGGACGGACCATGGAGAAAACAAGAAGGAAGAAAAGCCACTGTGTGTCTGTGAGTATAAAACCCTTTGCAGAGTATAAAACCCTGATTGGCAGGAGGAGCTGTCCAAATCTATAGGTCCTCCTCTGCTCCTCTCCCCAGATCCCACCCACCCCAGACAGCATGTGCCACACTAGCTGCTCCCCTGGCTGCCAGCCAATGAACCCCTTGCCCATCTGCTGCAAGCCCATCCACTGTGTTCTTCCTTGCTGCTGCCAGCCCTCATATGTGGTCCTTCTATGCCGCCAAGCCTGCCCTGTGGTGACTAACCGCCAGGCAGTCTGTGGAGCTGACAGCTGCTCCCCTTCATGCTGTGGAGGCAGCTCCTGCCAATCCCCCTGTTGCCAGGTTAATCCCTGCAGCCCTTCCTGTCGTGTGACCAGTCCCTGTAAGTCTGCCTACTGTGTGCCCAAACTCTGCCAGTCTACCTACTGTGTGCCCAATCCCTGCCAGTCTGCTTGCTGCTTGCCTGCCTGCTGCAAACCCTCTATATCTGTGCCCATGTGCTGCCAACCTGTGGCCTGTTTGGTCCTTTCCTGCCAGACTTCCTGCTGCAAGCCAGCTTCCTACACATCTTTGGTCTGTAGATGCACCTGTGCCCTCTCCTGCTCCTGCTGAACAGGCCATTCACTCAGAGTTTAATTAGATGAGATAGGAAACATCCTGCCTGGGGTCATGGTGACCACAGCTCTGCTAATCCCCTGGAACACTGGATGCCTTCAGTGGCAACATAAAGCAGGGCTACTGATCAGAGCAAAGACATCATGGAGCAAAGACCCTTATGGACAGCCACTTTGACTCTACTCATCATCCACTTCACCTAAGAAGAGCTCATCTCTGGATGGTTGGTCTTATTGCATATTTACTGTTGGAGTCTGCCTTGGCAAGAAGCAATATTAAGCTAATAAATTAATGTGATCTCCCATATAGACATATATTTGTCTTTCTTTTATTTCACTGCTACAACTTCTAAAACTCTTCCTTTAAGAGCTATAATACCTTCCAGTTTCTTTCTTCACATGCTGGGAACTTCAGAGGTCGCAAAGGGAACAGAAACCACAAGATTGGAGCAGGTGGCTCTAGGTATCCTCCAAGAGTCCCATGTTTTCTTTCAGTGCTGAGTAGGACAGGAGGTACATGGAAGACACTGCTGAGTATACTTCCTCTAAAGCTTAGAGTCTAAATCATCCTTTCTCAGCTCAGTGAGTTACTATCCCTGATCCACTGAGTTGACTTTGCCAATTCAATTCTGAGAGGTTTTTTTGGACACAAAACAGACACATCATTCTAGTGGCTAATTTCCATAAACCACTTCTTTGAAAACTATAAGGAGACAACCCTTACTGTCAAAAGCTTCTGTTCTCATAATGCTCCCACTTAAGAACATCTCTCCTCCCTCACAGAAAGATTTCCTTTGGCTTGGGTGGGATGCAAAAATTGACATCCATTTCCTAATAAACGTATGTGACCTGATGGTTGTGTAATATATGTCCTCAGATCTTATCTTTTATTGGAATGCACTCTAAACTTCTTTTCATAAAAACATCATGTCCCTCCAGGGTAAAGAGGTAATAATGGAGTCCAGAGGTTTATAATCAATTAATATACAAGCATTGATTAAGCCCCTACCATGCTGGGGACAAGTCTTGCAAAGACCAAAGTGGTTCAAGAGGCCCTATGCCTATGAAGTTTCCATTTTTTCAAAGGAGATGACAAATGTAAGTTGACACAAAATTAATATAAGATCAAGTCTGGTACCGGGAAGCGGGAGGAGTTAAATTTTACAAGGGATCAGGAGAGGTGGATTCAAGATGGCAGAGTATATACAGTAACCCAGCTGAATTCTTACACAATTTCTCTCCAAACAACATTAAAATAAACTCCAAATAAAATTTTGGAGTGGCAAAGCCAAAAAAAGGTCAGGATTTGGCATTCTTCCAGTCCAAGACAACAGAGGACATCAGTGGAAGAGATCTGTGATGCCAGGGTTTGGGCTGGTCCACAGTGCAAGCAGAGGCTACAAGAGCAGTAGGCTTCAGAGGATGCTAGCAGCAACTTCAGGAGCCCTTAGCCCACAAACAGTGAGGGAGTGGGACAATTGATCAGGAAGAGATTACAGGGGACCATTTACTGGCACTGGGTGCTACTGGCACTGACTGGAAACTCTATTTCCCCTACACAGTTCTGGGTGGAAGGAAAGTGCTAGAGGTTAGTCACAAGGTAACAGGAGTCTTGGTCCCAGTTGCAAAGCAAAGAGGAGCATTACCTCTTATAGCTGTAGGAGATTGGGGGCCCTTCCTGAGTAAAGACAAGAGCACAAACCAGAAGATCAATGACCACACCTCTTCCCAGAATGCACTACCTTGGAAGCACCAGAAACCTGGAGACCTCCAAGAACTAGTTCTGAAAAGAGCAGCACAAAAAATCTTGATACCCACCCCCAGCTGAGCAGAGTCCAACTTTAATATAAAGTTCAAAGTCAAAAAATAGGATGGAAAATAAGCACAAAAAAAAAGAGAGAGAGAGCTTGGCTATAAAAACTACTATAGTGGCAGGGAAAACCAAAACACAAACCCAAAAGGCCATATAAAAATAGTTACAAGCAAAGCCTCCAAGAAAAATGCTAATTGGGCATAAGATTGGTAAGAATTACTGGAAGAGTTAAAGAAAAAGGTAAGAATGGTAGAGAAAAATTGGAAAGAGAAATGAGAGAGATACAAGAAAATTATGAAAAGAGAATTAAGTTTAACAAAAGAGGGACAAAAAACTGAAGAAAATAATACCTTAAAAACAGAATTAGCCTAATGATTAAAGAAGTACAAAAATTCACTGAAGGAAAGAATTCCTTTGAAAGCAAAATTGGTCAAATGGAAAAGGAGGTATAAAAGCTCATTGAAGAAAAAAATTCTGAAAAATTAGAATTAGGCAAATTGAAGTTAATGACTCCATGAGACAATAAGAAACAATAAAACAATGTCAAAAGAATGAAAAAGTAGAAGAAAATTTGAAATATCTCATCAGAAAAACAACTGACTTTGAAAATAAATCTAGGAGAAATAATTTAAGGATTACTGGACTACCTGAAAGCCATGACAAAAAAGAGAGCCTAGATACGATATTTCAAGATATTTTTAAGAAAATCTTCCCCAGTATTTTGATCCAAGGGTAAAATAGAAATTGAAAAAAATTCACCAGTCATCTCCTGAAAGAGATCTCCAAATGAAAACTTCCAGGAATATTATAGTCAAATTCAAGGACTTCCAGGTCAAGGAGAAGTTATTGCAAGCAGCCAGAAAGAAACAATTCAGATATTAGAAAGTGACATTGGGATCACACAAGATTTAGCAATCTGCACCTTAAAGAAGTGGAAAGTTAGGAAAGTGACATTCTAGAAGTCAAAGGAGCCAGGATCACAACCAAGAATAATCTATTCAAAAGAGAATAATCCGTCAGGATAGAAAAAAATGAATATTTCATGAGAGATCATTCAGGCATTCACAACGAAAAACCCACAGTTGAATAGAAAAATTTACATTCAAACACAAGACTCAATTGTCATTTATTTTTCAGTCATGTCCAACTCATCATGGCCCAAATGGAGTTACCTTGACAGTGATCCTGGAGTGGTTTATCATTTCCTTCTCTAGTTAATTTTACAGATGAGGAAACTGAGGCAAACTGGATTAAGTAATTTGCCCAAGGCCACATACTTAGGAAGTTTTTGAGGCTGGATTTGAACTCATCTTCTTATGTTCATTGATTAATAACCACTGTTTATTGGGTTGTTCATAACCTCCACTCCTTTCAAGTGCAAACTTCTAAATCTTGTGTGATCCCGACTGTCAATCTACAATATCTGAATTCTTTCTTTCTGGCTGTTTCCAGTATTTTCTCCTTGACCTGAAAGCTGTGGAATTTGACTATAATATTCTTGGACGTTTTCCGTTGGAGATATCTTTCGGGAAATGATTGGTGGATTTTTTTCTTGAAATATGATGTCTAGGCTTTAATTAAATTCTTAAATTTTCATGTTTAATTTTTCAATACTTTCTTGAGCCACTAAGTTCAAACCTGACCTCAGACGCTTACTTGCTGTGTGATCTTGGGCAAGTCATAATTTCTATTTTGCCCTTGGATCTAAATACCGGAGAAGTCTTTCTTGAAAATATCTTGAAATTTGCCAAGCATTCAGAGATAGAACTAATGAACTCTGAGTGAAAACTGAATCAATTTTTTTTTCCTTTATTTGCTTTGTTTTTTGGAAACATGGCTAATATGGAAATGTTTTTCATGATTTCACATGTACAATTGATATCACATTGTCTGCCTTCTCATTGGCTAGGAGGGAGGGAGAGAATTTGGAACTCAAAATGGTCAAAATAAATTAATAAATTAGAACATTAAAAATATATAATTATATTAAAAAATGTTCTAAATCATCATTGATTGAAGAAATCTAAATTAAAACAATTCAGTGGAGCCACCTCATACCTACAAGAAATGACAAATGCTGAAGGGGATGAGGGGAAATAGGTACACTAATTCACTGTTGGTGGAGTTGTGAACTCTCCATTCTGGAGAGCAATTTGGAACTATGCCCAAAGGGTTATAAAATTGTGCCTACCCTTTGACCTGGCAATACCATTTCTAGGTCTGTAGCACAAAGAGATCAAAGAAAAAGGAAGAAATTAGTAAGAGTCTGAAGCTATATTTGAACTCAGGGAGAGGAGCTTTCCTAACTCTAGGTCCAGCACTCTCTGAAATATGCCACCTAGCTGCCCAAAGTAAAAATGGACCTAATCAAAAGAGATAATCAGGGAATCTATATTTGGCTAAAAGATACCCTAGACAACGAAGTAATATAAAAAAATTACAGCGTTTCTCTTATACTGAGTATAAAACGGAGTCAAATTTATAAAAAAAAAAAAACACTCTTCAACTGACAAATAGTGAAAGAATAGGAATAGGCAGTTTGAAGAAGAAATCAAAGCCATTTATATTCATATAAAAATGCTCTAAAACACTATTGATTAGAAAAAGGCAAATTAAAACAATTCTGAGGTACCACCTCACAGCTATCATGAATGACAAATGCTAGAGGGAAAGAGGAGGAAATAGGGACAATAATGAAATGTTGGTGGAGTAGTGAACAGGCCTAATGATACTCGAGAAAAATTTGGAAGTAGACCCAAAGGGCTATAAAACTGGGCATACCCTCTGATCCAGAAAGACCACTACTTGGGGGTGGAAGAGGAATGGCAAAGAAGGAGAATTTGGAGCTTAATTTTTTTTAAGGATGATTAAAATAAATAAATAATGAATTCACAAAATTCTTTCTTTAAAAAGGAAATCTGGAGTTCTAAGAGGAAATAAGAGGAAGCTCATTCTTGACATGGGGGACAGATAGCCTTCCTAAAGGGTAATTGAGTCCTTCCTAACTTCACACGGAAACTTCTCTTTTCTCCTCAATTCTCTCATGTCTCACCCTCTGGCCTCTATCAGCTGAGTACCTTCTAATGATGTGTTTTTCTTTGACAATGAAGTGCTTTTCTTTCCAGGGCCAGCCTATCTACCTTGTAGAGGGCTTGATTCCATCCCTTCATGTTTACTCTAGCATATTGGATCATCTCCCATCTTCAGCTCCTCTGTGTATCTACTAGGACCTTCTGCACTGACTTCACACATGTCCAACTCTTCCTATCCCTCAAAAAAATTTTAAACAACCCCTTCACTAGACTCTACCATCCCCCCCCAGTGACTCTCCTTCCTTTCTTAGTCAAATTCCTCTAACAGACCATCTACACTCTCTTTCCTTTCACTTACTTCTCAGCTCTTTGCAATTTGCCTTGCAGCATCATCATCATTCAACTGAAGCTGCCTTCTCCAAAGTTGTGAATGATCTTTTAATCACCAACTCTGATGGCATTTAGTCAGTCCTCATTCTCCTTGACCTGTTGGCTCCATTTGATCTCAGTGGTCATCCTTTCCTTTTGGATAATAACATCTCAGGTTTTTATGACCCTCCTTCTCCTCCTAGCTGTCAGCTCACTCCTCAGTCTCCTTTGCTGGTTCATCATTGATATTATACTATCTTACCACTCAAGCTCCTGTGCTGGGCCCTCTTCTCTTTTCCCTTTACACACTCTCTCTGTCTCTATCTCTGTCTCTCTGTCTCTCTCTGTCTCTCTCTCTCTCTCTCTCTCTCTCTCTCTCTCTATCTCTATCTCTCTCTCTCTCTCTCTCTCTGCAACCTCTCTGAAAAACATATATGTGTCCCAATTTCTCCTCTGCACCCCCAATAGCCTGTTGGAGACTTCAAACTAGATGTCCCAAAGACACCTCAAACTCAGTGGGTCACTGCCAAGCTTTTCCCAAACTCTCCTCTGTTTCTGCCAAAGGAGCTGCCTTCCTTCCAGCATTCCAGGTTTATAATTCCACCTCCCTCCCTCACCCAAAAGATCCAACACTCCCTAACCTTTCCACTTTCTACTTTCACAACATCTCTTATCAACTCCTCTCCCCTCAACAGACTCTGAGTGGTTGTTTGTTGTTTCATTTGGTCCAAATTGAAGACTTTCATGGCAAAGATACTGAAGTGGTATTCTTTCTCCAGCTCATTTCGCATATGGGGAAACTGAGGCAATCAGAGTGAAGTGACTTGTCCAAGATCACAAAACCAGTAAGAGTCTGAGGTAGGATTTGAATTCAGGTCTTCCTGATGCTAATCCTGGCACACTGAACACTGTGGTGCCACCTGGACCCCCAGATTGGTAGCAGCTGCCAATTTCCAAGGTGTCAATGCCCATGCTGAAAACTGAGAAATGTGGTTTGAGTTGGCTCCTGTGCACTCCTCCTTCTATACATTTATTGTCTCCTTCAGTAAAGGATGAGCTTCAGGCAAAGAGAGACTATTTGAATCTTGTACTTGTGTCAGCAGGATGTGGCTCAGTTCCTGCCACATAGTAGTGTCCATTGCATGCTTGCTGACTGATCTAGATTGACGTTCGGTGGGACTGTAGAGTAGTGCAAAGGCAAGGTAAGTCTAGAAAGTTATAAGCACACATTTACCTGTAAGTGTGATGATAGGAAAGGAAATCTGGAAGGAAGGATAGAGGGAGAGAGTACTAGAGGGAGGGGAAGGAGAAGTAAGGGGAGGGGAGGTGGAGGAGAAAAAGGGAGAACGAAAGTGGGGAGTCCATGTGCATACATACAGTGGGGGGAGGGAGGAGAGATGATCTCAGAGGTCCTTGGGGCTCTGGATTTTGGAAGATTCATTGGACATTTTGTGAGTGCTATAGGCTCAGTTGACTTTTGAAGGGACCAGGAAAAAGGGAGATGGAACTAGAAGCATCCTGATTCAGGAGGAAATGGGCCTCTGGAAGGACACAGATGAGCCTCAGCCCCAAGGGACTATTTTATTGCTCAGAGTAGGAAACCCAAAAGCTTGTGATGAGATGTTAGGAGCAAAAACTTGGTCAGGTGCAAGGGGCTGTCCAAACCCAACCCTCCTCCACTGCTCCTCTCCCAAGAGCCCACCCACCCCAGACACCATGTGCCATACCAGTTGCTCTCCTGGCTGCCAGTCCACCTGCTCTGTGCCTGTCTGCAGCAAACCTGCCTACTGTGTCCATCCCTGCTGCCGCCCAGCCTGCCCTGTAGTGACCAGCTACCTGGCAATCTATGGATTTGGCAGCTACTCCCCCTCATGTTGGGGAGGCAGCCCCTGCCAATCCCTCTGCTGCCAGGCTAATCCCTGCAGCCTTGCCCACTGCCAGGTCACCAGCTATGTGCCTGGTCCCTGCCAGTCTGCCTGCTGCATGCTTGTCTGCTGCAAACCTACTCTGTGTGTGTGTGTATACTGCAAGCCTGTGCACTGTGGGGTTCCCTCCTGCCAGACCTCCTGCTGCCAGCCTGCCTCCTGCACCTCCCTGCTCTGTGAACCCTCCTGCACCACCTCCTGCTGCTGAGCACCTGTTGCCCCACTTCACTACAGTGGAGTCTGGAATATCCACTTCTCAGGTCACTGTGGGCACAGTCTTGCTCATACACTGTAAGAGGCCTTTCCTGGGCCCTCAAAGCTAACCTGTTAACCCAGGATCTTCAGTGTTTCAGTCATTCTCTCCTCCTGACCTCCGGGGCAGCAATGTCCTCTGGGTCTCAAGAATCTGATCCTTCCCCTATGCAGTCCATCTCTCAGGTGAACAGCTTTGTAATATATTTAGTCACAGAAGTGAAGTTGTCTTGTCATGTCTTATATCTTCCTCCATTTTCTTTCATTTCCTTGTCAGAAAATACTTTACTTAAGAAAGTTTAAATAATTGAATATTTCTTAGAAATATGAAAGAATTTATCTACAATGTAGCCTTGAGGAATGGTGTGTGTGTGTGTGTGTGTATCTGTATCTGTGAGAAAAGAAATGGCCTGAAAGATGATGAAGCCAGCAACAGTAACCAACTATACAGACAGACAGACAGACACACATACATGGAACTACTTTGCTGCCTCTAAGAAAAGTTTATGAGAATGCATGAACCTCTATCATCTTAACAAAAATTGTTTTGAAGTAAGAAGTAAAATAAGAGATATCTTCAAGGACTGGAATAACTAGAAAAACTCATGAAAATAATAAAGGCTAACATTTATACAACCCTTGTGTGCTGGGCACATTATCACCTTTGATCTTGAAAATCACCCTGGGAGGTAGGTTCAATACTGTTTCACAACTAAAAATGGGAGAAAACAGGTTAAGGGAAATTTCAAAAATCCCAGAGTTACTGAATGTCTGAAGTGAAATTAAACTTTTGTTTAATGAGGAACAATGAGGAACTAGGAGGGTTGTGTTATCCTCTATAATAGCAGGAAAAATAGGAGGAAGGAAAGTTTTACGTGGAAACGTAATGAATTCAGTCTGGAAGTGATGATGAACTGTTGAATTTAAAATGTCTTCTGAACATCCTGTTCAAGATAACTGAACTTAACAATGAATTTGTTCCCATATTGTGGGTTTCTTTCCTCATTGAAACTCATAGTCTGATAACATTGTTTTTTAAATACTCTAGAGCATCAATGGTTCACTGAACTCATTGTCCCCCCCAAGAGTCATCCCAGACTCCTCACTCTCTCTCATTCCACAAATCCAATATAGTACCAAAGCCAGTCAATTTCTCCTTCACAACATCTTCAGTTATGCCACCTAGTCTCTTCTGATATTGCCATGACTATTTTCTGGAGACATACATGCCTACTGATGGGTCTGCCTATCTTATGTCTTGTGCCACTTCAATCCAACCTTCATTCAAACCTTAAAGTGATTGTTCAAAAGTACAGGTCTAATCATATCACTTCTGATTCAATAAGTGCCTTCTCTCTCAACTGCCCATGCCGACCATGAGTGAGGAGTTTCCCCAGAACCTCATGTATCCCTGTGTCATTCTGACTCCTCTAGCCATGTTCCCTTTCATTCTCCTCTGCTCATACTGGGTTCTCTTTTGCCTCTCAGTCCTGCTTTCCCATTGGAGACTCATAATCAAATCATTTCCCCATTTTTCCTCCAAGAGTTGTGGTGATCTACCCTTCTCTGATGTCATTTACCACCCAGGATCTTTCCCAGTCACAATCCCCTTGCTGGCTACCACTCCTTGTTATTTCAAGTGAATTCAAGATGTATTTACTAGTAGCTTTTTCTTTACCAGGAGGTCTGCTATGTCCTGTAATTGCAAATGCTGTCAGAAAGAAAGACAGGTGGCACCCTCAAGGAGCGCACATTGACATGGGAGAAAGCAACAATGAAATGAAGGCAAGGAGGGAGTGGAGAATGTTCCTTCTATTATCATGGTGGAGAAAGGAGTCAGTATTTCAACTTCAAGAAAAAGGCAGTGTGCATAGTGAGCCTTGGCCCTTTCTTTGTGTGGAACTTCCAGAAACAACTGGCCAATCTGCAAAAGGTCCAACCCCAGGAGTGGAGAGACTTTCTGAGGTAAGAAAGCAGCTACTGAACAAAGGGCAGAAGGGAGTCTGGGTGCTTTGGAGGTTGGCCCAGAGAGGAGGTGACGGTAGATTCTGTGTTGTCCACCCTCATAGAAGACACACTTCTAAAAGGTAGAGCCCAGGTCTCCTGAGGCCGTGTATCTGTGGTACCCCACCACCATCATTCTGTGTGTCCCTGGCTGGGGCCTGGTACACAAGAAGCACTTGATATTCCTGGTTATGTGGACTTCATTCCATCCCAGAGAGACTTTTCCATTCCATTCAGTTCCACAAGTAATTCTGAAGCCTCTGAAGATTCCATGGTGGATACAAAGAAAATCTCCAAAGAGGATGTAAGTAGCTTCTGTCCAATGAGGGCCTGGGGGATGTTCCTCCCCTTTCTGGAGCTCATTTTCCCATCTGTAAAGTGAAGATGGGAGTGAGGAGTAGGAGGCTGGCTACAGTAAGAAAGAGTCTTTAATTGGCCTGTTCTGCCACGAGGGGGCAGCAGTGTCCTGTCTCTAATTCCCCATGCCCACCCCTACCCCAAGAAAGAGGTGAGTCTAGAGATCTTTCCTGCCTTTTCCTCCCGTCTCAGGACAGCCTGCAGGTTTCACTAACTCTGGTCCTGACCTTCTGGCTCTCTGCAGAGAGCTCTTGGCATCATCCTCTGGATTTAAACAGACCAGGTCCATCCTAGAGGCTAGCTCTCTCTGTTGATGGATTGATTGACACGTTAGGCTCCCACCCAGAATTTACTCTAGGACCATGTCCTAACACAGCTTAAGTGTAGCTCATGTAACCAAATGTGGGTAACAAGGTCTCCAGGTTCCACACGAGTAGTTAAGGTTATAGGGCTGACATTCCTATAACACCTCGTGTGTGTAAGGCATATGGACCTCACAACAACTCCCAGGAGGTAAGTGTAAATATTATCCCCATTTGATAGATGAGGAAACTGAGGCTGAGAGAGGTTTTAGTGACTTGCTTTGGGTCACATGACTAGTAAGTATCTGAAGCCATATTTGAACTCAAGTCTCCTTATCTGTTGTGCCACACAGCTGTTGAATATGGAGTAAGCCAGAATTCTATCACACAGAAAACTTGGGAAACTCACAGAATTCACATGAGGTTTTAATTAGGTACAGAAAATGGAAGGCATCTGAAGGTCTCCCAGAAGGGGGATGTAACAGGGTTCCAGTCCCTTCCTTCCCTATGGCCTGGATACCTTTCATTGCTTCTCTAGCCATGGGAGCCCCAGGAGGGTCCCCGAGGAGGCCATCTCCAAGACTGGAGCTGTCCAGGGCATCTTCTCTGGCTAAAAGACAAGATTTAAGTGCCCCCTCCAGTTAGGGGGATGAGTTTTTTCCATGACTTTTCCTTAGGTGCCCTCTGTTCGTGGATTTCTTCAGGAGTTCAGGTTATCATTTCCCTCTTGGCATGCTGCTCTCAGGTTACCTGTGTGCCCCCTATGATCTGTCTGCATGATGAGTTTCTGCTGCAAATCATCATCAATAAATCCTGAAAGGAGGAGAGGGAGAAACCGTTTCCCCCATCCCCAGAAAAGGGGGACGAGGTGGCCAAAGTGAAGCCAAGAAGTCATCTGCTGCCCTCCTTCCTAGGCACAACCCCTGGTACATGAGGCCATTCTTCTGAGTCCCAGCCAACCCATCTGGAGGGTCCCAGGTCCCGGAGACCAAGGAGGAACAGGCCATGTCCTCTAGACAAAGTGCCAGGCTGGTTCTGGTAGGGGTAGCTGGGCTCCAAATGACCAAGGGAAGCCTGTCCCCAACCTTACACACACTGGAGAGCGTAAGGCTGTCCTGGTACTGCCCTAAGGAATTAGGCTTAGTCCTTATGCCACAACCCAGCACTGTGAGAACAAAAATCTCTCAGCAACATCTTGTTAAACAAGATAGATGTCATCTACCATTAAGTGTTCTGAACCAAGCCACTCCCCTCAAAACCTTCCTCCTCAAGCTGATGACAGATCTTCAAGGAAGCCCAACTTGGGTGGCCCTGATCTCCTCAACTTCAAGGCTCCCCGATGAAGGACTCCCCCCTGACACTCCATCTGCTGCTCTGAAGAGCATCTCTCTTGGTCAGTCCAAGATGTGACGATCTGGGATAAAGGTATCTGTGATGCCCCAGAAGGAGTCCTAGAATGGCAGGGGAATTTTTTTTTTCAGGAGAGAGAGAAGGTCAAAGTAATCAAGAGCTGGCCCTGAAGGCAGGAAGACCTGGGTTCAGGACTTGCCTCAGCCCCAAGTTGGTTCTCTGGCCCTGGAAAACCACCTCAGCTCTCCTGGCCCCAAAGAACTCCCCCAAGACTCCATCCACAATGAAATCACAGACCTAGTGTGAAAATCAATTCACAGAGATCACCTAACTCAACTGCTGTATTTTAGAGATAAAGAAACTGAGACCCAGAGAGGGTAGTGACTTGCCTAGGGTCACAGAGCAAGTTAATGGCCAAGCTGAAGACTAGACAGATCACCTGTCAGACACCTGGACAAGTCCTGTGGTCTTTCACCATTCATCTCCAAAGAAGGATGGAAGAGACCTAAGCTCTCATTCCTGGTCCGCTCTGAGCCCTGGGGTGCTGGTTGGCACCATGGTGGAGAGAGCCATGAGACTTGAAGAGAAGAAGACTTGAGTTAGAACCATATCTTGACACTTTCTAACTGTGGGACTCTGGCAAGGCATTGAACTTATCTGTCTCAGTTTCCTCATTTGTAAAATAGCTTCTTCCTCCTTTCAGGGCTGTTGTGAGGATGCAATGTGTTGACATCATGTACAGGGCTTCACAAACCTTGAAGGGCAATGTCAGTGCCAGGTATTATTATGAAATGGTTGTTTGAACCCATCTGCACGTTCTCTTGGGCAATAATTCCCTGGCTATTCTACTGCTCTTACAATTATTCGGGTTGGAGATAAGATGGCGAGAGCACCAAATCAGGAATCAGGCCCTGGGCTCTAGGCCTCCCCCTTTATTTCCTCAAAGCATTTCTTCCCCTCCCTGGACCTAAGAGGGCCCTGCCAACTCAAGAGCTTAGGTGTTCAGTAAGTGCACGGGAATTCACTGATTCTGACTCTCTACTCCTGTATCCCACATCTTGCCAGTCCTTCACTGCTATTCTGCACTCTATGGGGCTTTGAGGATGGACCCAAGAGTTATTATGTTGTTAATGATAGCCATCCCCAAGGGCAGAGCATTCTCACAACAGCCCTATGAGGCAGCTGCTCCTTCTGTACAGATGAAGAGACTGAGGGCATTTCAGTCCCAGAGCCACTAAGATCTCACAGCTTCTGCCTAGGTTTCTGCCTAACACCTTGTCCAGACTGTGGTCATGGGCTTGTTCTCTCAAAGCATGAGCATTTAGAACTACTCAGTATGGGGTAGACATGGGTTAAGAGACTGCCTGGTGCCACCGATGGAGGCTGACTTGTGTTTGAACCCCACCTCAGACACTGACTGGTCATGAGCAGCCCAGCTCTCAGAACCTCCATTTCTCCAGCTCTATCGTGCCTCCCTCGTGGAGCTGGGGGTTTTTTCTATTATTTTTTTCCAATTACATGTATAAATACTTTTCAACATTCATATTTGTAAAATTTTGAATTCCAAATTTTTCTTCCTCTGCTCCTCCCTTCCCAAGACAGCAAGCAATTTGATATAGGTTATACATGTACAATCATGTTAAACATATTTCCACATTAATCATATTGTGAAAGACAAATCAGAACAAAAAGGAAAAACCATGAGAAAGAAAAAAACAAAAAAAAAGGGGATCTGCATTCAGACATCATAGTTCTTTCTCTAGATGTGGTTAGAATTTTCCCATCATGAGTCTTTTGGAATTGTCTTGGATCATTGCATTGCTGAGAAGTGCTAGGTCTATCATAATTAACCACTGCACAATGTTGCTGTGATTATATACAGTGTTCTCCTGGTTCTGTTCACTTCACTCAGCATCAGTTCATGTAAGTCTTTCCAGGTTTTTCTAAAATCTTCCTGTTCATCATTTCTTATACCACAATAGTATTCCATTACATTCATATATCACAACTTGTTCAGTCATTCCCCAACTGATGGGTATCCCCTCGATTTTCAGTTCTTGGCCACCACAAAAAGAGCTGCTATAAATCCTTTTGTACATGTGGGTCCTTTGCCGTTTTCCATGATCTCTTTGGTATACAGACCCAGTAGTGGCATTACTAGATCAAAGGTATGCACAGTTTGATTGTCCTTTGGACATAGTCCCAAATTGCTCTCCAGAATGGTTGGATCAGTTCACAACTCCACCAACAATGCTTTAGTGTACCAGTTTTCCCATATCTTCTCCAACACTTACCATTTTCCTTTTCTGTCATATTAGCCAATCTGATAGCTGTGAGGTGGTACCTCAGAATTGTTTTAATTTGCATTTCTTTAATCAATAGTGATTTAGAGCATTGTCCATACGACTATAGATAGCTTTAATTTCTTCATCTGAAAACTTCCTGTTCCTGTCCTTTGACCATTTGTCAATTGGGAAATGACTTATAAATTTGGAGTATTCTTATAAATTTGACTCAGTTCTCTATATATTTGAGAAATGAAGCCTTTATCAGAAACCCTTGCTGTAAAGATTGTTTTCCAGCTTTCTGTTCTCCTTCTAATCTTGGTTGCATTGGCTTCATTTGGGCAAAATCTTTTTAATTTAATGTAATTAAAATTATCCATTTTGCATTTGATAATATTCTCTAGCTCTATAAATTCTTCCCTTCTCCACAGATCTGAAAGGTAAACTATTCCTTGATCTCCTAATGTGCTAATGCTATCATCCCTTATGTCTAAATCAAGTACCCATTTCCCTCAAGGGGAACACTTGTCAAGGAAGCACCTCATAAATCTAAACGTGCATTAGTATAGTCATAAACATCATTGTTACCATTACCAGCCCCCAGGGTCAGCTCGACTCAGTCATGGTCATGGCCATTCACAGAGCAGTTTGATCATTTTCACAGTTTGTCTGGGTCTACACACCAAAGGACCTGTTTTTCGGTCAGAATCAACCAAAGCCAGGCTAAGCCCTGCCAAACTAGGCACTTTCATACAAAATATTGGAACAAAAACCCTGGGACAGTGCCAAAGTAAGGCTATACTGTGCACTATAAGGTCTAGGGCTAAACTGTGAAGCCCTGCAGGGCATGGAGCCAAGATGTGTTTTCCCAACGTACTCAGAACAAACAAAGCCCGCCAGCCCTGACAGAGTGGGATGATGAAACCTCCTTGGCATCTTTCCAGATGGAAGCAGGAGCCGCCACTCAGTACCACTTGCCTTGTGTCTTTCTTTCTCAGTCTTTGCAGCTGGGTCATCATTTCATGATTTGCTAAGTGCCCTGGGGAAGGGGGACAGACTTTTTTAAATAACACTTTTTATTGTTGTATGAATGGTTCGTTCCCTTCCCAGCCCTAGTAGAAACATGAAAATACAAGTTCATGACTCATCTCCCAACAGAAGAGGACTTGACTTGCTTCTCTGATATCATGGGGACAGGGACAGTAGGGTTCCACTGATGGGATCCTGTTAAAGGCACCAAAGGCTTCAAGGGGTCATCATGTGCTCTTCGTGGACACTCCCTTCACCAGCACAGAAGGCAACTCCTCATTGATTTGGTTGACAGTATTCATGAGTTGCTGTGGTCGAATGACCACCTTCCTTCCAGTCAACCAACCAAGCCTCTCTGAATCTAGCTAGACTGCCCTTTTAGAAAGAAATGGTCGGTTGCTTTCCTTCATTCTTGAAGAGGAACAAAATTACATCACTATGTCAAGGTCCAGTGTATCTGACTGTGGCAGATCAGTACAAGTTTGGAATGTTCTACCACAGGCCAGACACACATAATCTGCATCAGTGAACATTTGGGGTGGGTTCTCTAAATTTGTGCATCCTGTATTTCCTTTGAGTCGTTTCAATTCTGCTTTATTCATAGGGCACAGCACCTTTTCTGATGTGGGTAGGCCATGCTGAGCAATCCTGTGCCAGTGTCTCCCATGTCACACAACCAATTCCAATGTTCTTAAGAGACCTTGAGAATGTTCTTGGATTGCTTCATCTTATCACCATGTGATCCCCTGGCCCATGTGAGTTCTCCATAAAATAGTCTTTTTGGCAAGCATACATTTTTACATTCGAACAATGTGGTCAGTCCGCCAGAATTACACTCTCTGAGGCAGAGTTTGAATGCTTGGCAGTTTTGTTTGAATAAGGACTTCAGTGTCTGGTACCTTATCCTGCCTAGGTGAGCTATAGAATCTTTCTAAGATAGTTCAAATGGAAGCGATTCAGTTTCCTGGCATGGTGCTGGTAGACTGTCCATGTTTCACAAGCATACAACAATGATATCAGCACAACAGCTCTGTAGACCTTCAGTCTGATAGTCAGTCTAATACCTCTTCTCTCCCACACTTTCCTTGGAAGCCTTCTAAACCCTGAGCCAGCTCTGGAAATGCACAGCAGCACAAATCCTCTTAAAGCTCACACCTTCCCTTTGATGACCATCCATGATTTAACTTGTCTATAATTTACTTGTACACAGTTGTTTGCTTGTCTCTCGGTTAGACTGTGAACTCCTTCAGGGCAGGGTTTGTCTTTTGCCTCTTCCTGTGTCTTCTCAGGGCACACTCATTGAGCCATAATGCACAGAGCACTGGGCTTGGAATCAGGAAAACTGACTCATCTTCCTGAGTTCAAATTCGGCCTCATACATGTACTAGCTGTGTGACCCTAGGCAAGTCACTTCACCATGTTTGCCTCGGTCCCTCAATTGTAAAACGAGCTGGAGAAGGAAATGAAAAATCACTCCAGCATGGAGTCACAAAGAGTCAGATACAACTGAAAAAAAAAAAAGAAAGCACAGGCTTAGTAACAATGCCTAGCCCCTAGTAGGCACTTAACGGCTTGCTGCCTGGTTGACTTGGAGTTTATTCTCAAACCCCTGCAACCTGGTATGATGTGTCCAAGCCTTCTTGATCCTACATCACCAGCATACCACAAGGAGGCATTGAAGAAAGACTGTAAAAAAAAAGTATGGAGGAAGCTTCTTGCATACCTGAGATATCTCTATGGGTGAGTTCCTTTCTACAAGTATCTCTGAATACTCCCATCACTTTGGTATAATTTGATTCCCTATAGCTCATTGAATTTTTTTTCTTTTTATACAGCTTGCTGACCATAAGTTTCAAAAGGTCTAGGAACAAGGAAGGTCACATTCTTCTGATCCCAAGAGCACTGACCCTGCAAGAAATGTATCTCTCATTTACTAGACCTTGACCAAACCCCTCCCCTTCTCTTCCAAACACTGTGACTACTAATGTCTCTTCAAGCTCCAGGTCAGTAGCCCATCCTCTCTTCAGTGCCGGTGCATCTTCCCTGGGTCCAGGTCCCAATTATTGTTCTAGATGGCTCTTTCATCGCCATCGCCTCCCCCAGCCCATCTCCTAGTCTGAGGTTCCCTCATTTATGAATCTCTGTCTGTCAAATGAGGCTAAATGAGGGCACAAGTCACTTCAGTCCTTTCCTAATCAGATATGTTCTCTTGTGTATTAACTTTTGACTCACCATGCCTCTCTGCATTGGTCTTTGGTCATTCATAATTTCAATTCTTCTGATTCCATGGTATTCCAGGAGTTGCAGCCACACAGTACCTTGGAGGGAGTATTTTTGTCAAGAAGGTAAATTGTGTATGAAAGAGCACTTTGGGATCATCAAAGGAACTAGATAAACTAGGTGGGTCCAAAGGCCACCCAGTCTATTCTCTCCCTATTCAGTGGTGGTTCTAGATCACATCCAATCTTCAATGACCATCCAAAAATTGTGTGTTGATGACTAAATCAATGGACTGTCTATACACTTGCATGCCATAATCTGAACAATGGGCATTCTTCATCCATTTTGTTTTCTCTGTGTGAATTGTCAGACCTGTCACTTTGGAATAACTGTGTTCTCTCTGAGATTATATAGATCTTGATAATTAGTAACAGCAATGTGGAAATGGATACTGAAGAGGAATGAATCAAATATTAGGAAATAGGGTTTGAGAATAAGAAGTGAAAGATGTTAGAAGCTCACAGACTGTCATAAAAAGTGTTGAAGAAAACATTTGAAACTGAGAATGACAAGCACTGAAATACATACATGCACACGCACGCACACACACATACACACACACGCACCACACACACACTCAGGCAAACTATCTTAACAGACCAAAAACAACTGGTTAACAATGAGGCAGTAATTTCTATAAATTAGTTGTATGCAGATCATAGACTAGTTGGAATAAAGATAATAAAAAGAAAGAATGAGAAGGTGCTATGTTAAATTACCGAAGTCCTAAGCTCACCTTTGCAAACAAACTGTTAACTTTGGAAAATTAATAAATGGAAAGTCATCATCTCATATGATCACTGTGTCTTAAAGATGGCTAACCAGTGTAAATCCATGTCTAAAATGGGGAGACTGAAAGAACCCAGAAAGAATATCAGTCAGCAAAGCCTTGAAGTGAAGAGATCTGGGGGCCAAGAGCAAAAATGGTTTAGGGTATAAACTCATTTCAGACCATTGTGAAAGCGGAGAGCAGATTACAAGCAGCAGTACCTTTCATAACAGCAAAGTGTGTTGAAATGAGAAAGAAATACACTTGACATGAAGCCAACCAAGTCAGAATCTCACCAGGACACTTAGAGAAGAGATGGAAAGTAGAACCACAATGCAGACAGAAAAAGGAAGAGATCTGCTAGCACCACCGCAGCCATCCATCCTGGCCAACGGGGAAGCATCACATTTCACAGGATCCACTGAGTCTAAGGTCAGGAACCAGGGCTCTTGATGAGCAAGTCAATGGAAAGAATGAAGACAGAGGTGGGAAGAGCACATACAGAGGAATTCCATGCTGGAGGTCATACGATTTTGAAAGTACCAATCAAGAGAGCTCAATGAGGGGAAAACACCAGATGAATGGGGGAAAAAAAATCACTGTCTACAATCAAATGTAATGGACAGGTAATCAGCAACTACCAAGCCACAAACATGGTAGGTTTTATTTCTACTAAATCTGTATGAGAATAATATATGTGTGTCACACAAACACACACACATACACACACACTAATTCAGGGTTCCCTTGATGAAAATATAAGAAGAGAGCAGGGACTTTCCAACTGTCCACATCTTCACAGCCATACAATTGACTAAAGGGTAAGAAAATACAAGATCCAACTCTAGTGATTAAAACAAATTCCTCAGTAGAACCAACCCTAGATTTCCAAGTTTTCCTCTGACAAGATGTCCCCCGTGTGCATATTAAATCATGAAAGACTAATTAGTAAATGAGCCCCAGGAGACCTAGTGCTCAGTGACTCCCTGAGGTATTGACATCAAGGCTGGCATCGAACAAGGAGATGCAGAATCACCAGGGTCATTTGCTACTATCACAGAAAATGTCCTGCACAAAGGGGAAAAGGAATCCCTGCTTGATAAACTCAAAGATCTCAGCTACTGGGATAAGAATTCGGTATTCAACAAAAACCGTTGGAATATCAATCTGTAAGAAACAAGGAACAACAAGTAGAATGACGACAACAGTTAAAAGTTAATATTTCCAGAGCACCTGACCATGTGCCAGGAACTGTGCTTAGCCCTTTACAAATACTGTCTCACTTGATCCTCACAACCAGCCTAGGAGTGAGGTACTATCCTCATTTTACAGATGAGGAAACTGAAGCAAACAAAGTGACTTGCCCAAAGGCATACAGCCAGGAAGTGTCTGAGTTTGGATTTCAACTCAGGGCTTCCTAGTTCCAGATCCAGTGTTCTATCTATTGCACCACCTAGCTACTGGGATAGACCAATGTCTCACATCTTATATTAAGATAATAGACATAAAGGGTGGCATCATAAACAAATTAGAGGAGCAAGAAAGAAATGATCCTTCAGATCTATGGACAGGGGAAAAGTTTATGACCAAAAAATGGATAGAGATGGTCACATAAAATGGACAATTCTGAATACATAAAATTAAAGGTTTTACAGAAAGAAAACCAGTACGGCTAAAATGGAAGCAAGTAATTGAGGAAAATATATTTGCAGTGAGTGTCTCTGATAAAGGATTCATTTCCAATATTTATAAGGAACTGATTCCAATTATAATACTAAGATGGCTAAGAGCCATCTTCAAATTAAAAAATAGTCAAAGACATGAAGCACAGTTTTCTAAGAAATGAATCCAATTTATCAATTCGTTAAGTTATCCAACTCACCCTGACCCCATTTGGGGCTTTCTTAGCAGAGTGGTTGGCCATTTCTTTCTCCAGCTCATTTTACAATTGAGGAAACTGAAGCAAACAAGATTGAGTGACTTGCCCATGATCACACACCTAGTAAGGGTCTAAGGCCAGATTGAAATCAGGTCCTCTTGAAGCCATGTCTGGTGCTCTATCCACTGAGTCACTAAGCCGTCCAAGCTATCAATAGCCCTATGGGGGAAAATGCTTATTTGGAAAATGCAAATTAAAGAAACTCTGAGGTGCCACCTCTTCCCCATCAAAATGGCACTGACCAAAAAATGAAACAACAAAAGTTAGAGGGGCTATAGGAGAAGGGCACATCATTTATGGAGCCAGGAACTGGTCCAGTCATTCAGGAAAGCAACTAGAATTACAGCCATCCCTTCCACATCGTCACTTTCCCCATGGGGGTTTCCATATATCACAATTCAGCATAATAAATTAAATGGGAATTTGGGGGATTTTTGTGATAATACATGAAGGAGCAGAAGACAACACAGAAAAAGTTTAGAAACTCAAAATGGATAAAATATATGTACAGTATTGTATAATATCAACCTATTTTATCTTTTACCACCATAATCATTCAGCCTTCTTCTTGGTATCAAGGCAGGGCCATAAAACTTTCAGTGAATTTCCCAGATCATGGGGTACTGTGCCCCTATCCCCGTGATGTGGAAGAGAAACCATATATCCTCAAAGCCATAGAGCTGAGTAGCAATTGTGCATGCCCCTGGCAGCACCACTACTAGAACCATAGGCCTAAAGAGATCAAGGAAATGCGAAAAGGACTTGGCGAAAATCCTGATAGCAGCTCTTTTTGTGGTGCCACAGAACTAACTAGAAAATACAAGTGTTCTTCGATTGGGGAACGGCATATGAATGGAACGGAATGCTAAGGTTAACATAAGAAATGGTGAAAGCAACCATTTCAAAGAAACCTGAGATTTGCAGCAACTAATGCAAAGTGAGTGACATGTATCTAACAACAATGTTGTAAAGACCAAAGCTTTGGAAGATTTCATAACTGGTCAGTAATCCATCCCACTGAAACTGACTGATTAGATAGAAGACTGAAACCCCAGGGAAGGCAGAGCAGTTTCCCAGGACACAGAGGGAACATCAAGATTTTTATTTCGTAGTCAAATAATTTTTGCAATAAAAGAAGGACAAGGGGCTTTCCAGAAGTGAGCAGAAGGTCCTACCATCCAGCATGGCCCTAGAGGCCCTGCTTCGGTTTGACTCTCCTCTTTATCCTTCCTGCCCCCTGTGATTCAGAAGCTGGTCAGCTGGACCTAGAGTCTAAGAACCTCAAGCGCTGACTTGACAATTTACTCCTTCGACACCCTGGACAAGTCCCTTGAATTCTATACTCCTCAGGCTCCTCTCCCATACAATGAGAAGATGGGCTCAATGCCTTCCTGGTTTCCCTTCAGCTCTAAATTGCATAGCCTCATGATAAAGGTGTCTTTTGACTCCAAGAGGCAAGTGACTGAGCACCCCTGTTGTCCCCCTGACCCCACCTTATCCTCATGATACAGTGATCCGGTCGGTGGAGCTCCTACAAGTCAAAGTCTGGGTAGATTCCACCTAAACTGAGGCACCCAGGCAGCTTCTCTTTGGGTGACACGTTAGCACTTACACTGGCCTTTATGTGAAAAGGTTTCCTCACTACAAAATTTAGGTTGTTGGTTTTTCCCCAGCCAACAGAGCATTATAGAAGTGCAGCCTCTTACTACAAATGAATGAGTACCTTATCAAATGACATGTAAGCAAAGTCCCAAGCTGTTCTTCCCTAAGATCCAAGGGAAGTATTTATGGCCTGAGAACCCTAAAAGTCAGCCCCGTGTTCTCCCACCTTTAATGGAGTCATTTCTCGCCATCCTCCCCTTCCCAGGCTCAATGCTTGGGGTTTTCTGTTTCCATAATTATAGGTCTGATAAATAAAATCTCTTGGCACCAGCAGGAGAAAGGTAATAAAATGTCAGAACTGTTAGCAATTAAAGTTTTTGTTGTGTTGTTTTTTTTTTAACACATTCTCCGAAGTTTCTTCTTTCTTATTTTTCGCTGGGTTTTGTATTCTGGTTTTGCTTTTTGCCTTCTCCTGTCTCGACTCACCTCTAAACTAGGAGCCTTTAGCTCTCGTCTGGTTGGCAGGTTTGGCTCAGCTTGGGCCCCTGTCCACGGGAGGAGCTATCTGGGTCGGAGGAGGGGACCGGAGCCTGCCAGAGCACTGAGCAGTCCCTCCCTGATCGCCCGCACCCAGGGCCGTGAGGGAGTGGAAGGAGGGGAGAGGAGAGGCGGAGCGGCTCCCTGCGGCTGCACTAATTACAGACTGGTTTTCACCTGGCGTCTGGCATTAATGACCACCTGTACTGCTTTCTATCCAGGGGAGGAAATACACCATTTCCCCAGCGTGCTTGCAGGGAGGCTCACTCATTCCTGAGGGGCAGGTGGCAGCCTCTGGGGACCAGGCTGACCCTGGGCACACCGCGCGGCTCCTCCGCCCCAGCTCTGGCTCTGCCTCTAGACTCCTCAATCGAGACCCCCCCGAGGAACGTAGACCTGAGACGGTTGGGCAGCCTGGTCTCATTCGGGGCCAGCCCCATTCTGCCTCCGACGCCACTGCCACCTGCGGACCCTTGGGCCCTGGAGTGGTTTCTCGGGTCACGGAGTCTCTCCTTGCCTCTCCCCAAGGTGGCATTCTGTGACCGCCTGGGGCGCTGCCCGGCCCATCCATCCCAACCCCGGGACGCTCCTACCTGTGCAATGCTCCCAGGACCTCCATCCTCGGGCGATGCAGCGCAGGGGACCAGCCTGCAGAAGCAGTAGCAACAACAGCAGGGCAGGAGCCATCAGGGAGACAGCGAGGCAGCTCCGCGCCCGGGGATGGCTTCCCTGGCCTCTCCTGTCCCGGACTCAGGTGGCCTGGCCGCCGAATGGGGACAGCTCCTCATGCCCTGCCCCGGGGGAGCCGCCAAGCTCCCGCCCCTGGCACCCTCGAGGCACACATTACGGACAAGCACAGCCGCCTCCGCCTCCTCTCCGGCCTCTGTGGCTCCTGCTAAGTGTCGGGGGCTGAGCCCGACCCTGAGCAGGTCCTTTCCTGGCTCCCGGGTGACAGCTAGCCAGCCAGCCGACCAGTCACCTTCCCTACCGTTCCACCACCTCCCTCTCCGAGAGGAGGCTAGGAGGGTACGACAGCTCGGAGCTGAGGACTCCTGCGGGGAGGCCGGCTGGAGGCTGCGGCCGCTCCCGGCTCTTTCCGAGCCCCCTGGGAGCCGCCTTCTTGCTTGTCCTCACCAAGGACTCCAAGCTCACGCCCCGCAATGGGGCAGGGGGGCGGGGAAGGGGAGGGGGGGCAGACATTTAAATGAGAAAGCAGTCAGTTGTCAGGGAGGAGAAGGAGGAGGATCTAGGTCCCTCGGGGATCGTTTCATCTTTTGCCCAGCCCTGGGGGCGGGTGGGGGTGGGGGGGGAGGAATTTCCCTCTGCAGTGAAGTCAGCCCTCTAAGAGAGTGCGGGAGGATGAGAAGGCGGGTGCGGGGCGCTCTGGGCTGGGCCCTGCCCGGGGGCCGCCCGCGCGGCCTCTCCAGCCTCTCACCCTCTCCACCCGTCCGCCCAAGGCTCGGCTCTCACAGTGTATGTAACTAGGTCCCCCGAGTCTTTCCAAAACTATTTGAGGCCGAGACTGGATTTGGACCCTCTTTTAACAAGTACCATCCTCCTCCCCACCGCAAGAACACTCGTGGGACCTACGCAAGCCCCGTTTCCCTGAGCCCATTTCTTCGTCTGTAAAAATGGACTCAAGAGGCTCCTGGGTTCTCTTCCAACGGTAGATATCAGATCCTCATGAGGTTCGACCTCAGATGGTCTTTGAGGTCTCTTCCAGCTTGGGGGAAGGGGGAGATCTCTACTTCTATGTTCCAAAAGAGGTCTACAAGGCAGCCAGGTGTCAGCCATCTGTGTGAAGGGACAGGCTATCCAGAGGGAAAAGTGCCTACTCTGTGCTAAGCTTGAAGACACCGAAGGCTAAAGGTCATCCCTGTCCTTCTGTCCAACAGCATGGGGACAAAAAGTAACAAAAGAAACCAGTACCCACAAGAGACCAAAATCGTCCCCATGTTTCAGGAGGATCTCCCCATCTGCAGGGAGACAGGACTCTCCCATCCTGCACATGGCTTTGGTGCCTGGCTGCCAAGCAGTAGCTCTAGTGGACAGCTCTTGTCTCCCAGCTGCCAGCTCCAGCAGCTCCCCAAAGAGGGACTGACACTGTCAGCAGGCACTTAGTGGGTCCCCATAGTGGCCCAGAGCATCTCCAGCAACCACTGACTTCAACCCCAGTGTAGTGACTGAGGCTTCCACTTAGACCAGGCTACTGGGAGAATTAACCAATCAGGGGGCTCTTGTTCACCAATGGGTAGGCCCCTTCCACTCATCCTCCATCTCTTTAGAGCAAAGACTTCCACTCCGAAGGACATCCAAAACAGAAGGTGAGTCCTAGTCTGTGGCCACAGCCCAAGAAATAGGAGTCAGGTACCTTAGCACTAGCCTGGCACAAGCATTCCCTGCAATGACCACCTAAGCTGACCTCCTTTATTCCCCTAGTTTCCCAGAGATTTCTATCTGGCCAGTTCAAAGGCAGAGATCCATGTAATTTTTAAATCACCTGCCTCATTGTATTAAAATGAGGCAGCTTCTAAATATTTCACCTTCTCATGAACAGTTTCCATGCATAGGATGGGATCATGTAATCAAAGTTATTGGATCAATTTGGCCACATCCCCAAGTTGCAAGATGGGAGTCAGGATGCCCTGGGCCAATGATCTCCTGGTTTACTGGTTTTTTTCCCTTGAGCATGCAGAATGTGTGGGCAGACCCACTGGCCAATTTCTTGATCTTCCTCACATGAACCCATGGAGGGAGAACTCCAAGGAGACTTGAATCACATCACAGTGATTTGTATAGCCTTGGCCACAAGTAATACTGTCACCCAGCCTGGGAAGGAGGCCACTTTCTATCCATGAACACCATTCAGCCTGCCCTAGGTTTGTCTAGAACTCTAGGCAGGGAATTCCAGGTCAGAAGTGTAAAGCCATGAGGGTATAACTTGTCCTGAATTGATAGAGCCTGTTCTTCCATTGGAGCTTCCCATGGACACCTGTGTGGGAGAGTAATGCAGGTGTCTCTCATACATCTCCCCCCCCCCCAATCTGGAATTCCAGGCTACCAGCCTGGACATGCCTCTAATTTCAGTCTATCAGCTTCTCTGCTTTCCAATGAGGGGAGCAGAGCCACAAAGGTAGAAATGTGAATATTCAGCCTAAGTCCAACAGGACGTTTAGGTTTTGTTTAATTACAAGACACTTTAATTTACATAAGAGCAAGAGCAGATTTCAGTCTCACACATGTTTCTTGGTGTTTGATGACAAATCATGAATCTTGGCTAAGAGTGTCTCAAAACCAAATCTCTTTTCTCATACTGTCCCCATTCCATTTGTAATGTGGATGCTGGGCCCCTATTCTCTCAGGGCCAGGTTACCTGGCAGGGCTCCAGGATACCCTGAGGTGTTAGTGAACTATCTCTTTTCTCTGCCATCAACTCAAGTGCTCACCAACTGCATTCACCCCAATTGTTAGGGGCCAGGGATTAGCAATCCCAATTTCATTTAATTACTTAACATCAATTAACCTTTTTCAAAAAAGGAATATTTACTTCACAGAGAGCACAAAAATAAACATTCAAACTTTCCCTCTCTATATCTGGGCTTACCCTCCCCCTATACCACCACAGTTTTTCATCCTATCAGCCTTGATCCCACCAGATTCATGTCCAGAAGCCACATCACTGCCAGAGGTCATTCCTCTTTCCTTGCACCATGGGGAGATGTGCTGACTGACAAACATGGCATGAATGCTGAGTACCAGATTCCTGTGGCTCTGGCTCCCAGCCGAAGTCAGGGACTCAACTTCCTTCACCTAGAATATAGAAAAAAATGAAAAAGCCAACAAGGTTCCATTGCCAGAGGACCATGTGGCTTCAGTAAGGGCAATAAGAATTTGGGAAACTGAGTCCATGAAATGATGAGCCTGGCCTTCCAAAGGCCAAGAATGAAGGCTGTCTCCTCAAGATTCAGGAGACAGCCCCCCTCCCCCACATCTCCACCCTCTGCCACTGGCATGACTAACACGATTTTCCTTGACTCTGTTACCAGTATGACGAGGGAGAAATGGAGGGAATGACAGGAGGTAGTGATAGTGACATGGGGAGAAGGGAAAAGAATGTCAATGTGTCATTGAAACAGAAAGAGACATCAGGTCAGAAGGGGCCATGAACAATCCGAGCTCAGTGATGAGTGCCTCGCCAGGAGCTGGAATGCTCAGGTTTGCAGAACAAGAAAACGCACTTAGCACAACCCATATTAGCTCCATTTATGGATGAAAGAATAAGTAGCCCTGCCCATGCCACAGATGCTCACAGTTGGCATCACTGGGCCTGAGAGTCCCCGAGGTCTCTTGCAGACCTAACAGCTGAGAAGTTTGTGGAGTATGGACGATAAAATGACTGACCTCCCTCCCAAGCTGTTTCCAACTCTGTGCTGCCTGGAGCAAGGGACTGGTTGTCTTTCAGGTGACTCAATGAATTCTGTTCAATTATTTTCTTAAAAAGTAAAGTTCCAGTTCATTTAAAGTTGCCAGAAATGTTCAGTATGGAATGAAATGCCCACCTTTGGGAGGTGACCCCACCTCTGCCCCTCATTCCCTGAGTGACCTCGAGGGCATACCTTCCCTTCCTTGGGACACGGTTTCCTTATCCGTCAGTGAAACTGGACTCAGTGATGTCTGAGGTCTCTTACAGCTCTAGATCTTATTTTTTATGATATGTTTGTTACACAGAAAGATTTGGCTTCCTTTCAGACCATGTCTCACTAAAAGAGAGGCAACCTGTGCTGGGCCAACAAGAGAGAAAGTTGGTTTTCTTCATCCTCCTGTCACTCATTTGAAAGGGGACATGCTGATGCATCATTGTTAGGGCAAGAAGATCGACCAGGAAAACTTCTGAAAGTAATTCAAAGGGATGAAGGCAGCGGCAGAGGGCCAGCCTTGGAATCAGGAATAATCACCATGCCTGATGGGAACTGAGACCCTGATCCCAGGAAGTTTTTTTACCTCTCAGAAACTTGGCCAGTGCTCTAAGACTCTTGCGTTACAGAAGAGGGATGGGTCAGCAATGGTGGAGGCCTTTTCCATACTGGAATTTCCCACACACAAATGCAATCACAGACCCATGACAAGCAAGGAATATAGCTAGGATTCAGATTCATTTTTACAAGCATTTATTGAATTATTATTTGTATACCATTTGTATACCATTATTATGTATTATAGTATACAAAGCCTTGTCTCTGGGACTGGGGATGCAAAGGCATAGCTTACAAGTACACCTGCTGTTGGGCTTTGTCTCATCTTTTTCAGGAGACTTTTCATATATCCTTGAAAAGGGGTGAGAATGTCATTAAAAAAAACTTTTAAAATTCTGAACTTAAAACCAAAAGAGAACCTTTACATATTTATATAGGAGAACATAGAGACTTCTCCATGAGACTGTGAAGCTCCATGTCACACTGCTCACTTTTTAAAAAGTATAGAATCAGTTCTTTATGTTCCTTTCAAGTCTGTTCTGCTTATCTTAGCTTCTTTCTGAACTTTTGTCTGCTCTTGTCCATGTATTTTTTAAAAAAAATTTTGATTGCTCTCTCTCAAAACCCCCAATTAAAGCCTGAGAGAAAGGAAGAAAGGGGAAAAGGAAGGAAAGGAGAAGGAAGGAAGGAAGGAAGGAAGGGTGGGTGAAAGAAGAAAAGGAGGAAAGGAAGGAGGGAGGGAGGGAGGGAAGGAAGAAGATTTTGTAGTAAATATGGCAAAGCAAAATAAATTCCCCGGTTGGCCAAGTCTCAGCAGATCTGCTGCTTCTGCCTCTATCTCAGAAAATATAGATCAAGCATGCTTCCTCCTCAGTCCTCTGGAGTCATAGTTGGCCATTGCCTTGACCAGAGTTCTGAAGTCATTCAGAGCTGCCACCCTGGTCTACAACATTCTCCTGATTCTCCTCCCTTTGCTCAGCATCAGTTAATATGACACTTCAGGATTCTCTAAAATTGTCTCTTTCATCATTTTTTGTGGCACGTTAAGTCCCCATTACATCCACAGACCAAGATTTCTTCAACCAGGAAATGTCATTTCTAGCCTATAGGATTAGAATCATGGGTCAAGAAGTTGGCTTGACAGGACCATCATCTCTACCTGCCTTTGAAATAGGTTTGTGGAACACGTGATGTTGAAATGAATCCCTTGCGGATGATGTTTTCCTTTTCAGTTGGTCACCAGTCGTTCGAGGAGACCTTAGGATGGGTGGTGAGCTCTGGTTCCCTGAACAGTTAGGTGCCAGGCCAGTTCCTGCATAAATGCAACAATATTTTGTAATTAATTATCCTCCCGTCCTATTGGTTACAAATTAAACTGAGGACATGTGACTGAATCAGACAGCAAACAAATCATGTCAGGATTTTCAAATCACTTTGCTCCCTTTGGAGGACAAAAGAGGTGGATTATGAAAAGGGAAGCTGATGTCAGTACCTGAAGAGAACCCTTGCCAAAAGAGCAGTTGTTTATAATGAGCATCTGTCCTTCAAGGAGCAGTAACAGTGGTGTTTTCCAGAATCCATGGCCTGGAGAAAGTGGAGGGCATTTAAAGCTAGAGCTGCCCATGCTCCAGTCCCATCAATCCACCTGCCCAGAGCCTTCAGACAAGCACAGTGTCCACACTGGAGCAAGAATCAGGGACAAGAAGTCTGAGTGGGAGGGAGAGGATGCAGGTCCCAGACATGGGACCTGCAGGAATCTTGTATGTTGTTCTCTGCTGCTCCTAAGCTTCCATGTTCTCTCAGAACCTCTTGCACACACAGAAAGACACAGTAATGCAAAAGGACATTAACCAAAAATAGAACTGTGGGGGTCAATCACAAAAAATTAACATTGGGCAGCAATTACTTGGTCCCCCAGGGCCCCAGATACTCTCCATACCACCTCTGCCCAGGTGCCTCCCTGTCTATATCTGAAGATGCAGCATTGGCTTTCAGGGCTCAGTGGCATCTGGCTGCATCCTCTGGATTGACGGAGGGGCCTGTAACCCCCTACCACTTACTCCTGTTTTTCCTTTTCTACGAAGTTCTCTGGCAGTTCAGCTTCCAAACTTCTGACTTCTCATTGCAGGCATCCAGGTTTCCCACCAAAGAGCCATCCTCAATTCCTCCCTCTCATTCACCCCATAAATTTAACATCTGCTAGACCTCAGCAATTCTCCTTTCCCAGCATCTCCCCACCCATGGAGCCCCCCACCCTGGTGCAGGCCCTCATCACCTCACACCTGCCCTATTACAGGAGCTACTGGAGGAGGAGTCCAGGTCTCTCCTCACTCCACTTAGCTGCCAATGTGATGCTCCTAAAACACAGGTCTGGCTGGCCATGCCACTCCCTGCTCTGGGAGTTTCAGGGCTTCCTGTTAACAGGATCAACTCCAACGTTAGACGTTGAAAGGTCTTTGGCCTTTCTCCAGCCCACCTCTCCAGGCTGGTCACACACCACATGCTCCTGCCAAATGAGTCTTCTTGTTCCAGTACCTGGAATCTCTCCCTTCTCACTTCCTACCTCTTGGAGCCTGCCTCTCTTTCCTTTCTAGGTTCAATTCGAGGACTCCTCCCCTTCCCCTGCCACGATCACCCTATAGCACTAGCTCCTCAATCTGTTCACGCAACTCCAGCCGCTGTCCTCCAGAAGTTGACAAGAACACAGTACAGCATGTCGCTGTATTAATTGTCCAACAAGGAAGTGCAACATTGGAGTTGCCCACCAGAAGGTACTTTGTTTAAGTGACAAGCCCAGTGGCCTCATGGCTGCAGTGCCCCTACTGGCCTCTAGAGGGCACTCAGCCTTTAGGCAGTCCGAGGAGTCCTCCAGCCTCCAAACCCATAGTAACAGTGGCCCTGGATTCTGACTACCAGCCACAGCTGGAGATGAGATGTAATATTACTTAGAATACCCCAGCATAAACCTGTTACCTGTACACAGTTCACAAGCTCCAAGCCCATGTCTTAGATCTCTCAGTTTACAAACCCCCACATTTATGGACTCAAGGACTGAGTGCTCAATTGTTATCCAATCTTCATGACCCCTTTTGAGGCTTAAGAGGCAAAAATACAGGAGTGGTTTGCTGTTTCCTTCTCCAATGGATTAAGGGAAACAGAGGTGAAGTGACTCACCCAAAGTCACACAGCTAGTGACTGCCTGAGGCCAGATTTGAACTCAGAGCTTCTTGACTCCAGGTCCAATTCTCGGTCCACTAAACCACTTAGCTGCTTCCACTAACATACTGTGATTACATAGTTGGCTTAATAGAGTATGAAGCAGAAGAAAATTAATTGAGGCATCTGCTTCCAGCCATCTCTTAGACCTCCTCCCACTTGCCCTCCCAGATCTATGGATATAAACAGGGGAATTCCCACACCACAAAGACCTTCAGCTTAAAGTAATGGAAAAACGAAAGGAAGCTTCCTCACCCCATCCCTTAGTTTGTGGACTATAAACAAAGGAAAGAACAGGATATAAGGTTGGAAAACAGTTTCCCCCTCCCAGCTCACCAGCTCCAATGGAGTCTCAACATTCAAGATCCTCTCTCTTCATGACTCCTCTTTCCAACTCTGTCCCAGGATCTGGCTCTCCCTTGTTCAGAGCTGCCTCAGTCCTTTCTTTCTGCTGACCTTGGATTTAGACTTCCAGGCTACCTTGAAGGCAATGGGGGTGAGTAGTTGCTGCCATTGGATGCAGACTGCCCGGCTTCCACAAAGGATATGGGAGTGGCTGACCCTGGCCCATTGATGCTGTGGCCAGAGATATCAGCAGTGGCGGGTAAGCTGGGCAGGGGCCAGCTTAGACCCATCCCTTTAGTCTTTTCACATGGCTTCTTTTCCAGAGGGTGAGTGGCACAGGCAGTTTCCACTGTCTTCCTGCTCTCTAATCGAGGTCTGGGGTAGTCTCATTTCCAATGAGGGGAATCATGCAGTTCACCTGTGGAAACATCCTGGTTCTTTATTTAACTCCCCATAGGATGAAAAGGCAAGACAGAAATACAGACTACATTTACATATTTCTCTGTTTACTTACCTGTAGCACCTCACCCCAGCCCAGATGGTGAGCTCCCTGGGAGACACTTAAGCCACCAGACTTCTCCCAGAATTGTTCAGATTCTATTCAGTTTCATTGTCTAAAACTCTATCCCCTACCTGTGGCTATTGAAGTTGACCTTGCATATTATTAAATAAATGGTTAATGAACACTTGGAGGGTTGTGAATGCTTAGACCACTAAAGAAGGCATCATCCAAATGAAGGATACAATGGAGTGAAACAGGACTGTGTGCTTGCTCCCATGCTTTTCAGCATGATATTTTCAGCCATGTTATCATATACTTTCAATGAGGATGAACATAGCATCAAGGTCAGCTAGCATACTGATGGTAAATTATTCAATTTGAAAAGGCTACACGCCAAGACCAAAATGGAGTGAGTGTTCATACATGAATTTCTATTTACAGTTGATTGTGCACTCAATGCAGCCTTTGAACTGAGATGCAACAAAGTATGGATCATGTCTCTGCTGCCTGTGCTAATTTTGGCCGAATAATTAACACTGAGAAAACACAGGTGCTCCATCAGTCACCACCACACCAATCATACATGGAACCATCGGTTACAACAAATGGAGAGGTTCTGAATGTTGTGGATAAGTTCACTTGCTTTGATAGTGTACTTTCATAAAGGGTACTGTGCTCTAGGAGCACGACAGGATTGAGACAGCACAAAGGAAATGTAGGTTGCGCAAACTTGGAGTAACCACTCCAAATGTTCACACAATCTGTGCCTAATCTGTGATAGAGCATTTCAAGCTC
Organism: Potorous gilbertii; assembly: GCA_028658325.1. NCBI lineage: Eukaryota > Metazoa > Chordata > Mammalia > Diprotodontia > Potoroidae > Potorous > Potorous gilbertii. The sequence goes on along the minus strand of CM053770.1, from coordinate 298,683,064 downwards.
ATATTGGTCTAATCAGTGACAGTTGTACACACTGAAACTTCATTTTATCATGGTAATGTCATTTTGTTCCTCTTTGAGAACAAAGGACAACAATAAACCAGCCAACCAACTGGGGATCTGCTTTGGGGAGCCTGAAACATGCATGGACATTCTGCTTTGGGAGCCTGAAACATGCATGGACATTTTGCTTTGAACAGCCATGTGGTTGGGAGCAGTCCAGAACTGGCTGTCTTTAAAACTGTCTGACTCAGAAATGATGGGCTTTTATGGGATTTGAGTCTGAAGGTGAAGGACTCCACTTCCATCAGGTAGTAAGGAGAGCAGACTGAGGGTCGTATCCACCGCTCCTCCACATCCTTTAGGCCATGTGGCCCTCCAAAATGGGCCTGAGTGTTTGGCTTTTTCCTTCATTCTTTTCTGTTCTAGGTTCAGGAATCAGAGGCTCTAGGAGCTTGAGTCATGGGGTCCCAGGAGTTCAGTAATTTAGGCCTGATGAGATATAGCCAGCCCAGCAACAAAACCCTGAGGACCAGGGGTTCAGTGATACTAGCCCAGGTGGACGTTGAATTTGAACTTGGTGGGGACCGATGCCTTGTGGAGATTGAGCTAAGGTATCAGGTTAATCAACTTCACCACCATGGAGACTGAAGTAGTGTGGATGGTGGAATTACGGCTCAAGGTATTAGGGAGAAATGTTTGTATGTTTGTCCTTGCTATGCCTTTGAAGTCATGTCATTGGGCCTTTAAAAATAAGGGGACATAATTGGTGGGGGCCCCACCAATTATGTCCCCTTCTTGGAGAAAAGACCCTCCAACCCCTTCAAGATCCTGGAGAGCCCTGTCAGGGTAAAATGTCACAGGCTTGGCCCTAAGAGAAGTGGGACCAGAAAGAACTAGGTCACAGAAGGGAACTATGATCATGTACTAGAGTCAGAGAAGCTGCAATTAAGAACAGATTATGCCTCAATAAAATGAAACTGAACACTGCCTGATAGGCAAGTCCATGCTTCACCCTCATGGCAAATGTGGGGGACTGTGGGTGTGGAATATTGTATATGCTGGCAGAAACTGCTAAGGAGCTGGTTGGTTTTCATGATCTATTTTTTAATAGTTTCTTTTGAAAAGTCTTTGTCACCTAATGCATTGTTGATGGAGTTGGAAACTGTTCCAACCATTCTGTAGAACAATTTGGAATTATGCCCAAAGGGCTATGAAACTGTGTGCACCCTTTTACCCAGCAATACCACTACCAGGTCTGTATCTCAAAGATATCCAAAAAAGGGAAAGGACCTATTTATACAAAAATATTTATAGCAGTGCTTTTTGTGGTGATTAAGAATTGGAAATCAAGGGATGCCCATCAGTTGAGCAATGGCTAAACAAGCTGTGGTATATGATTGTGACAAAATATTATTGCGCTATAAAAATGACAGGCAGGATGATTTAAAAAAAAAAAAAAACCCTGGAAAGACTTACATAAACTGATGCAAAGTGAAATGAACAGAACCTGGAGAACACTGCACACAATAACAGCAACATTGTTTAATGAAGAACTGTGAATGACTCAGCCTTTCTCAATATTATAACGATCCAAGACAATCCCAAAGGACAATGATGAGGCATCCTATCCATCTCCAGAGAAAGAACTAATATTACTTGAATACAAACTGAAACAGCTATTTTTCACTTTCATTCTTTCTTTGAATTTGAGTATTCTTGTACAAAATGACTAATATGGAAATGTTTTACATGACTGCACATGTATAATGTATATCTGATTGCTTACCATCTCAGGGAAGGGGGAGAGTGGAGGAAGGGAGGGACAAAATTTGAAAATCAAAACTTTAAAAAAAAGTAAATTTTAAAAAATTATTCTAACATAATTGGGGGAATAAAATATACATGTTTAAAAATCTTCATCACAAGGGAGGGATATATTCGGAAATAGAAGTAAAGTAAAAAATTTTTAAAGGCATCAACTAAACTTTTTTAAAGCAAACAGGCCATGTCTGACTGCCCCTTCATTTTTGACCAGAGTTACTAAACCCTGAGGGATCAAGGCAATGCCATGGATGTGGGTGGATGAAAGTCCAGTAAAGATTTCAACGTCTCTTGCTTTTCTTAATGAAAATAGAGAGGTGGGAGCTAGATGATAACATACGTAGGTGGAGAGGAGAATGAGCTTCAACATCACCTTGGCAGGAGTCTGCAATGGACTCAACCGGCCTTGGGTACACCCACATTTTCATCAATGACTCAGATAAAAGTGTAGCAGCCACGCTCACCACTTGGCAGACGACACAAACAGGAGGGGAGATCTGACATTCTGGAAGCCAGAGCTAGGATCCAAAGTGCTCTTGAGAGGACAGAATATTGGGATCAACTGAATCTGTCACAGTAACTAACAAGTCTTACATCTGAGTCACAAACCCAAAATGGAAGAGGTACAGCTCAGTAGCAGATTTTCAGAAAGGATCCAGGGGTTTTGTGGTCTTGAGTACCACAGAATTGTCTTGAGAGTATGGTATGGATGACAAAAAAACAAATAAAAGAGGCTGTATTCTTTGCCTGCATCAATCAGGAATATGTTCAGTAATAAGGAGCTATCAGTCTGGCCCTGGTCAGACACTCACCCTCATCCCCCACTGCAGGAGGGCTGGGTTCCATTCAGGACAAGTTGATCTGGAGAGAGTCAAGAGGACAAGGTGAAGGACCTTGAGTCTCACCATGTGACCATCACTTGAAGGGACTGGGTTCAGATGCTGTGCTAAGTGCTGAGAATACAAAAAAAAGCCAAAGTAGAGGCAGCCTTGAAGGGTGTAGTCAGACTTTTCATGTCATTCCATCGCTTTCTTGGATTGAACCATCTGACAGGCTTGAGGACTTGAGTGATGAGAGTCCTCTTTTCTGGGTCTCCAGGAGCTGTGGCTGCAGCCCCTGTGGGAGCAGGGAGACTCCAGGCTTCATGGGGGGGCGGGGCAAGGTCTCCACTCCCAGAGGTGACTCCAGGAGGGTATTGAGGGCTCTGGGCTGACCCTTCGTGGTGCATCTGCCTCCTAGTTAGGCCAATTAACATCTCCACTAACTGTGTATTAGTGACCTGGCTTTTCCACAGTCCCTCCAACCCTGTTTCCATTTGGGGACTCATCAGGAATCTCATTATCCTGTAACATCAAGTCAACCTAGGTGAGTGTTCTTCACCCTCTGACTAAGGGCAAAGCAATGATGCCTTTACTGAAGGAGAGACCTCCAACAGCTCCCTCGGACTTCCTCTTCAGAATCCTCTCCCCACTCCCTACTCAGCTCCCTTTTGGATGTTGTTTTAGATTGGAAGCTCCTTGATGGCAGGGATTGTCTTTTCATGTTTGTATTTCCAGTGGCTGACATATTGATGAATGTTGACTGAGTAACTGACGGATCTCCACCCATTTTCAGGGTATGAGGTGAAACCTCAGAATTATGTGGCCCCCCTCCCCACTCTGGGAGTCCCAGGTCTATTGAATCAATTAATACCCATTAGCTTTAACCAAAGGACAGAGAGAGAACAGAAGTAGAAACCTTTCCCCACGTACACACATAGGGAGTATAATCTCAGATTTAATTCTCTTTTAGCAGACCATTGACCCCACTGAGTACATTTTCAAGTCTGGCCATGCAGATGGAAGAGTCCTCATATCAGCCTGGGCCCTCAGGTATCTCTTTAAGGCCCTGATACTAAGCTGACCATAAAACTGAGCAGGGATTCAGTTCCCAGACTCCAGACTCCTGGAAGGCTCACTCTCCTGGTCTGGGGAAATGAAAAAGGTGGTAACTTGCAGAGGAATATCCTTCACCTAAAATTAAAGAGGAAACCACCTGGCAACCCCATCGTCCAGGGCCCAGTCAGGGCTTGAGGCCTCTCCCTCTTCCAGTGTTACTTCTCATGTATCAGGAAGAAGTCAGCCAAAGAGAAACCAAATCCGGGAGAGAGGTCTAACTCAGAGAGAACTCACAGACCTTCCAGAAACCTCGAGTTAGTTACCCAGCAGTAGTCCACCTGAGAGGCTGCTGGCCACCACATGGTCAGCAAGCCAGAAACAATTACAGAAGGTCTCTCCAATGTACATCTGTCACATGACGATCTGGCTTTCTGGGAGACAGATTCCTCAGCATCAGCCCCGCATCAATGCACCTACACAGCTCCAGAGGACCCAGATTCTCAACCAGTACCTCCTAACATTTGCAATATTATGTATTTATTTCATACAGTTTTTAATATTTTATTTTATCAATTATATATAAGCAATTTTAACATTCATTTAAAAAATGTTTGCATTCCAAATTCTCTCCCTTCCTCACCTCCTCCCTCCTTGAGAAAGCAAGCAATTTGATATAGATGATACATGTGCAGTCATGCAAATCATATTTCCATATTAGTCATGTTGTGCATGAAAGCAGAGACCCAAAAAGCAAAAAACAAGAAAAAGAAAGTAAAAAGAAATTCTGTTTAGATCTGCATTCAGATGCCATCCATAATATGTTCAGTCACAAGAAATTCACGACCACCAAAACAGCCCAGAGTCCATTTTAACACTCCAAGCCCATCTTGGAACCTAATCAACCTGTGGGTTACCACACCCACTTAGAGAATGCCGAGTAAAGGGGGAGGAACCACAGGACCTTTATCTTTGCCATGGCAGTGACTAGCACATAGTTGGTACTAAATATTTGCTTACTTCACTGGATTAAAATAAAGCCCACAGTGGGTTTCCGGTTCCTTCACCTCCATCCTCTGAGTTCTCAGGAGGGAGTCTCCCAGGTGACGATATCTCTGGCTGCAAACTTTGCCAATTACTTGGAAAGGAAAGGATTTTTGTCTGGGGTATTAAGGGAGAATAAGTACCCTAACGCTAAATGCTGCTCAGCCATCTTTGGGGTCCACCTGTCCCCCAGTTCTGCCTGTGACTCTAAGAAGCTGTCACATGAGCAGTGGTCACACTCCAGTAAAAAGTTCTCAGTAGATGGGCTCAATGAGAATGAGGTTAACTGAGGAGTCTTAAACCCACTGGCAAGTTAGGGGATGTCTACCCCTTCCAGTGTTACCATGGAGTAGACATCCCCTAACTTGCCAGTGGCAAGGCTTCTCCTTGGGTCAAAACAAGAAGGAAAACAAGCCAAAACAGACTTTTGGGTGTCCTGGGTGGAGAGGGGACGTGAGGAGGGTGAAAGTGAAAGCCTCTGGCCATTGGCAAGTTAGGGGATGTCTACCCAAGCATGTGAAGATTTGCATCAGCAGAATGGATGGATGAGAACAGGTCGTTCTAATGGCCATGAAGCAGGTGCAGTGGAGTGCTTAGAGCTTGGGCACACTGAAGATGCCAAGGTCACCCCCTACCTCTCAGGCCATCACTAGTCATCCCGACTTTTGTTCTGCCACTGGACTTTGATGACTCTGGAAGAGAGAACTCTACCTCGCTTTGATCCAGTTCATACATGAGTCGACTTCACCACAATGTCAAAGGACAAACGAAACCAACACTTTGGGCTGAGCCAAATCCGGGCAGACGTTTACTCTCCTCAGAGGAAAACATACTAAGTAGTCATCACAGGAAAGAGCTAGGAGCCTAATGAGCCCTGAGAGTGACGGTATCAGCTTCAAACCCCCAATACGTGCACATCCAAACATACTAAAGCTCTTGGCTGAGCAGAATTCTCACCTGATCCCGATACCCACCAGGGAAATGGATCCCTTTGGCTCACATGGAATTCAGAAGGTATCCCCATGGGATGGTGACAGACCTGACCCCCAGACTGAGCAACCCCTGCCTCAGGGAGCATAGTTCACTCTGCCCTGTCCACAGGAGGCAGCTTAGGAAGGGAAACCTGAGGTCGCATTGGCGCATTTCCTCAGGCAGATGTGGTTCTAAAAGTCTGCGTTGTGGGCCACACCCAGGCCAACTCTTTACAAGTTTCAATAGGATGTGGCATCCTGGCAGAGTCAAAGAGAAAGGCCTGAGGTCAAGCTTTGAAGGTTCTCCCAGACAGGCTCCACCAACTCTGTCCTCCTCTACCTGCTGTCCTGGGAGCCAAGTCAACACCGAGTGGGGCCTCTAATGCCCTGGTGCCAGGCCCCCAGGTCACTGATTCTCTGCCATCCCTTTCCGTCCCCAGCCCAGCCCCAAACCAGAAGCCCCAGCCCAACAGGAGGCTTCTCCTTGGGCCAAAACAAGAAGGAAAACAAGCCAAAACAGACTTCTGGGTGTCCTGGGTGGAGAGGGGAGGCGAGGAGGGTGAAAGTGATCATTCTACTTGGTGAGTTGTTCAAAGCCTAGATAGTCCTCCTCTCAGCCAGCTTCCCCAGGAAGAGGACCCATGTGGAGCAGGGCCCAGAACTGTCGGCAGATGAGTAAGGTGCAGCCCTGGACCACTGGTGGGGTCAAAGGGCAAACTTTTAGCCTTGCCCCATGATGGCCCTGGGGGGTGCTGGCCTGATCTTAGCAGCTTTTAACAGCACTGGGGGATCCCATTAGGGGAGCCAACAAAAGCCTGTCTGAGAGACACCCCCACACTCAACCACAGAGCTGGCCCCAACCTACTTCCTGACAGCCTCACTGGGCTCTGAAGGGGGTCTCTTTTCACACAAACGCACAGGATGGGGCCAGTTCTCCAAGATAAGGTCTGGAGTAAGCCTTCTGGAATTCACTAGTGGCCTAGCTCATCCGTTGCTTCCTGAACCTAGAACTAGAGGAACCTTAAGGACAAGGGAAATGGAGATCAAGGATTTGTTAAGCCTCTGCTGTGTGACAGGCACACAACAACTCTGGGAGATAGGTTTTATTAGTATGCCCATTTTACAGAAGAGGAAACCAAGGCAGACAGAGGTTACACAACTAAGAAGTATCAGAGGCTAGATTTGAACCCAAGACTTCCAGACCTAGAGCTCTATCAACTGCATCATCTAGCTGCCTTGTACAGCTCAGACAACCCCTCTCACAGGGGAGGAAACTGAGGCTCAGAGAGGGAAGATATTTGCCCAAGGCTACACAGCTAATAATAGCATTTGAACCCAGGGCCTCTACCTCCAAAGCTTAAATGGGCTGACTGGCTCCAGTTATTGGAGCTGCTTCTAGTTCCAGCTCCAATGTCCCTAACTCACACCTGTACTCGCCTCTCCACCTCCCTCTGACTTTGGGTCCTTGTGAGCAAAGCCTCCTGCCAGACTCAAAGCTCTCCAGAAGAGGATTAAGACTCAGGAGGGTCTTGGATTGGAAAGTCAACATTCATCCTGGAGAACCTTCAGGGAGACTCCAAGGTCTGACCCCAATGTGTCTGCTGCTGCCCCAAGGTCCCAGACTAGGGATCTCCTCTCTGCAATTAGCAGAGCCCAGTTCTAGGGGCTCCCAGCTTCAAAGCTCTTCCAAGCCAGCCAGAGGGCAGGCATGTGGGGCCTCCCAGTGGAAGGGATATAATTAGAGCCCACAATGCTGGGCTCAGGGTGTGACCGAGCGCTTGCTCATCCCTAGCACACATCGTCCGGCCCCACAGGCTCTTTGAGCTCAAAGGCCCCCATCTCCTCCTGGCCAAGCCACAGGAACAAAGCCTCCTCCTGTCGGAAGGGAGGGGAATTCAAGGAACATGCCCAGCACGCCCCATCCCTGGCCCTCTCTTTGATACCTGGGCGGGACAGCTCCACAAGGTTCTCTTGCCTGCCCCAAAGTGGGTAAAGAGGGAAGGGAAAGGGGCCCAGCTGGAAGCTTGGCCCAACTCGAGAGCCAGCTCTAGAGCTTGGCACAGCCTTCTGCCAGAGCTCTGTGTGTGCCCAGGATCTGGGAGGGGGACAGAGAAATGACAGTTTTTCTCTCCCTTGATGATCTCCTTTCCCTGTGACTTCAGGTCTGGACTTGTGGATGTGGGCTGTCCTCAATCTGCCTCCCCTGAACTCCATCCCTGTGGGATACCCCAATGGGATGCCCCCAACTCCTTGGGTAGAAATCATCTTTTCCCCAAACCCACTCCCCAGCTCCCAGGCCCCAGGTGAGTGTTATAGAATGGCAGAACTGAAAGTGAGAGGTCAGCCAGGTAGCAACCAGGGACTGACCTCTCATTCCAAGCCCTGACCTCTTCTGGCCCCTTTTCTTTGCCTGTTCCTTTTCCCTCAACCCCCACATGGAATCTTACTTCGCAGCAGCTCTGATCTCTGTGCCCTTCAGTCACCACCTGCAGACACTGGGTCCTTAGACAGTGGCCTCCAACTGATCTTCCTAGCCTCTGGCCTTTCCTCTCTCTCCTTTCATCCCCCAATCAGCTGACCAGAGAATCTTCCTAACTTAAGTCTGACCAGGCCAGGCCACCCCTACTTAAAAGCCCTCCTGGCCTCCCATCAACTCCAAGACCAAAGCCAAACCTGTCGGCCAGCAAGGATTGCTCCCTCCTCAGAGTCTCCTCTTAGACCACAATCCCCCCAGACCACATGCATTTCCCACCCCTGTGAAGCAGCCAGTACAGGTAGGTGTCCCTGTTTTCCAAATGAAGAAATTAAGACTCAGAAAGGGGAAAGTCTGGATTTTGCAAATGATTTGCCCATAGAGCATGGGATGGAACCAATAAGATGGGAGGGAGGGAGGTCCCAAGCACCTGTGGGATGGCTGACTTTGGCCAGGAGGAGGGGTCCCTCATTGCCATAGATGGGGAAAATGAGGCATAGGGGGAGGGAAAGAAGGGGAGAAAGGGGCCTTGGTGTTCTCTGCGCTCCTCAGCTGAGATACGGAGAGTCAATGCAGTAGGTCCTTAACAAATATTCTCTGACAGACAATAAACTGCTTTCTCCTCTGATGCAGAATTGTTCCAAGTGTTTCATGGCTTTTCTCCTCCTCCTCGAGGCTGTGTTTTTACCATCGCCCACTCCAACTTCCTGACATAGATCAGTGTTCCCCAGTGCTTCCTCAGATCTGTCTCTGTTTCTCTGTCCATCCTTTCCCCACCTCTGCATTTCCTAGGCCCCCAGTTTCTCCTTCACATTCTCATACTTCCAGGTTGTGTGATCCTGAGCAAGTCACTTCACCCCCCCTGGGCCCAAGTTTCTTCCTCCATAAGTAGGGAAAATAATATTTACATCACCTATTTCTTAAGGCTGTTTTGAGGAAAGTGCTTTGCCAGCTTTAAAGCATTAAATGGGGCAGAGTTGTTATAAAGATCAAGACAGACCATATTTGTAAAGCACTTAACACATAGTAGGTCCTGAATGGATACTTATTCTTTGTCCTCTCCCTCATGTGAGTGTGACAGTGATAACTATGGTCACTTCTCCAATCTCCTTTACCTCCTTGCCAAAGATGGCAATGGAAAAACAGAGGACCATGTTCATCTCAACACAATCAGTAAGCTCTTATTTAGTACCTACTGTGTGCCCAACGGTACACAAGTGGTGAATTGAGAACTAACCAGGAAGACCCAGGCTTATCCTGTCTCCCACATGTCCTGATTATGGGGTCAAGCAAGTGTGATGCAAGTGACTGGCAACACTTTTGAGTCTGAGTCAGATGAAAATGTAACTGGGATGTATTTAGCAAGCAAACAAAAATATCCTGGAACTTAGATGAAACAAATGCATGGTTTTCTAAGTGAATACACAGCCCACAGGGATCCTTGTGCACGGCAATTCCTCAAGACCTGAAATTTCAGAGAAGGTGCTCCCGATGGAGGGAAATTCCTTATTGTGGGAATTCCCAATGTCCTTCCAGGCTGAGCTCCCCCAAAAGGAAAAATCTGGGTGCTGGCATTGTCTGCAAAGCCTGGCCTGGAGGCACTCACCTCTTCAGTCAGTCTACCTCACCTGATCAAGGAGAGCAGCGCTTCGAAGAGCCTCATCTGAGCCCACAGTGGGGAAAAGGAAAAGGAAGTTTTGTTCTCAGGGTCCCAGGTTATTTATGTTTCATTCTTCTCCATCTGAAAGACCTTAAGAGAGAGAAGGCCCTGAGGGATGGGGCAGGGGTTTCCCAGCTAGAGCAGGGACACCCAGGCCCAAACCAGAAACCACTCTCCCCCACCCCCAACTCTTACTTTTCTTTATCTTGATCCACAAAAAGCCCCTAACAGAATTGGTCCCACCTGATGCATCAAAGAGAAAAAATACAGGGGAAGCTGTGTGCGTGTGAGTGTGGGGGCTGCCCATAGAAGGAAGGGATGGAGGGAACAAGCATTTATTGAGCACCTACTGTGTGCTGGGTAGGGCAGGTAGATGACTCAGTGGATAGAGTGATGGAGTCAGGAGTCAGGAAAGGTCTGGAGTCAGGAAAACCTGAGTTCAAATCTAGCCTCAGGCACTAACTGTGTGACCTTGGGCAAGTTAATCCACTGGAAAAGGAAATTGAAAAGCACCCTCGTGTTTGTACCAAGAAAATTCCATGGACAATATGGTCCACAGGGTCGTGAAGGATAGGATACAGCTGAACCACTGAATCAAAGCAATATGCCAGGCACTGTGCAAATGCTCCCACAAATACAATCTATTTGCTCCTCATCCCAACCCTGGGAGGTTTTTCAGTTGTTTTCAGCCATGTCTGACTCTCCATGGCCCCATTTGGGGTTTTCTAGGCAAAAATACTAGAATGGTTTGCCATTGCTCATTGTACAGATAAGGAAACGGAAGCAAACAGTGTAAATGACTTTCCCAGGGTCACACAGCAATTAAGTTTCTGAGGCCTGATCTGAATTTAGGAAGATGAGTCTTCCTGACTCCATGGCCAGGCATTCCATCCACTGAGCCTCCTAACTACACACCCTGTTAATATCCCCATTTTACAGTTGAGAAAACTGAGGCAGGTAGAGGTAAAGTGATTTGCCCAGGGTCTCACAACTAGTGAGTATCTAAAGCCACTAATGCCCAGAGTGGGGACTATTACTATTGGTAAGTGGCAGAGGCTTGGCTGTCATTTAAGAACTATGACCTCACCATGACTATCAGGGAACAACTAAAAGGAATTTCCAAAGGAATCTTGAGACCACTCTCAGAAACTCAAGGCACTTCAGGAGGGAAGACTTTGCCGGACGTGGCCAGTGTCCCAGCAGCCTCTGATGAATCAAACCTGGAATGGGAATCAGTGCCTCCGAAAGACAGGCTGGAACCTCTCCAGGCAGGGGTTAGCAGAAGAGAGCTTTGCTCTCAGGACTGAGCCGCCCGTCAGAGCTACTGTTGAGGAAAATGAAGCTTTTTGAGCAGAAGCCTGAGCCCTGGTGGGGCTTGGGGGAGAAGGGGAGGGAAAGGAAGCAGCTTGTCTGTTCCTTCCCCCATCCAAGGATTTTTGATGTTCTTTTCTTTTATGAAAGAAAATTGTGTCATTCCCTAAAAGGAGAGAGAGAAGAAGAGGGGAGGGGAGGGGAGGGGAGGGAAGGGAAGGGAAGGGAAGGGGAGGGAGATTTCAAATGAAAAACACTGCTGGCCAGACAGAGACCAAGGGGGCCAATGACAAGAAGAAAACATGGCAGGTGATCGAAGGAGGAAGCAGGGCTTTCTTGGACAGGTGTGATCAGAGGAGGGGAGAGGGAGGCAGGCTGAGGCATCTAGAGTAGGGTTACTGCTGGGACCGAGCTCACCCATGGGGCCACTGGAAGTTGGACTGGCTCTTCCCAAATGCAGAGAAATACTTAAGGTGAACTTTAGACAGCAGTGCTTCATGGGAGATAATGTTTGAGGTTAAAAAGACAACAAACCATCAAGATTGAAAGTGACTTAATTGTTCAGTCTTTTGCCTGAATTAACAAACCATTCCAAAGACCAGGTCCCAAATCAGCCTCAGATACTGCCTGTGTAACCTTGAGCAAGTCATCTCACTCTGGGTCTCAGTTTCCCTATTGGTACAATTAGCCTTCCAGACCTGGAATTAGCCTATAGAATTAGGTTCATGCTAGATATGTTCAGAGGTCCCTTCCAGCAGCTCAAGATCCAGGAACATTCAATTCCAATTTCAATAAATGAGTGAAACAGGAAAAGGATTTGCCCATAGTGCTAGTGTTGCTGCCCTGCCTAGTGTCCCTGGGGCACTGTAGGTGGATCCTTACTTGGTGACAATGCTGCTGGCAAGCTCTTAGCCCCATTCTGGTGGATTTTTTAGATTAGCAGTTGAAGTGCTTGAAGGTTCAAGGCTTTCCTACTTATAAAAAGCACTTATAAATGGACCTGGGGCTCTCCAAACCCTGAATTCAATTGTTCTAAACTTAGACTGGTTCCACTTGTTAATCTGCAAACAGGCTGGCTTATCTTCACATGACCACACTTGCATAGTTTATGACCTTGAGGTGAGGATAGAGTTGGGCTTTCCCAACTAAGAGGAAGTTCCCTTTTCCTCTTGTACTTACGGAATGAGCTCCCATCAGCCGACCAGCCCAGGGAAATGCCAGCCCTGGTGATTTACCTCACCAAGGACAATGAGGATGCCAGGGGACTCAGAAGCTGACACCAAAAAAGCCAGCTATGAGGGAATGGATAGAAATGGTGAAGCCCAGCCCTAAAAGACAATGGAGGTGGCAGATGATGCTGAGAAAAGCTGTGGAGGACGAGAGTACACAGAAAGGCGGGCATGAGACCAGCTTGGGCAGAAAAGCCCCAGAGCATTTGCAGGTGACTGCGTCTGAGGCCAAAGTTGGGCAGTGGATGTGCGGTCCTCTGCATCTGCTTATGCGGTGAGCTGTCCTCAGTGCTGATGGCCAGTGCCCCTTGAATGAGATGTGGAGGAAAGGTCGGAAGAAATCTGGGTGATTGGTGGATCAGGCAATGAACAGGCATGATTTGTGCTGGGTGCTGAGGAGACAAGGCCAAATCATCCCTCCTGCCACAAGGAGCTTACATTCTAATGGGGTGACTCAACCCTGAAAGTACTACCTTAAGGACTCGTGCTCCTCAAGAGGAAAGTTGGACAAACGGTAAGGATCTCAGAGGGTATTTAAAGGTGCAGATAGTGGGGAGACTGAGAAGACAAGGGCACCTCCAGCCGCTTCCCCCACACTGCCATTTCTATGACATCTTCATGAGACTGGCTTGTATAAGTCTGTAGAGAAAAATAGGACAAAAGACCACCAGGGCTGCCTCCAAAAGAGGCCCTGACTCAGTGGGACCAAGTTCAGTCCCCTGAAATCTTCCCTCCATCCCCTGCAAAGTTCCAGAAGAGATGATGATCCCTCAGCACATCCCTCTGCTCACCAGCATAACAAGGGGGCCTAGGGTTGCCAGAGGGATTCTGGGGACCAGAAGAAACTTTGATATGAAGTTCAGCCAGAACAGGGAAGCTAAAGTCCCCTGCAGACTCCCATCTGGCACTGGGGGCATCTAGCCCACAGCACTGGTCCTCACCCCACAGGCTTTCTAGGAAGGTTTCTAGGTCCAGCTCCTTGGAGACCTGGTAAGTAAAAGGGGATTGCCCTGGGCACTGGCACAGGAAAGCCAAGGGCCTGTTGCCAATGAGATGTTGGATGAGCAACTCACTGAACGATGCCCTTGGCAGACATCTGGAGTAGGCCCTGCCAAGGGCAGCTGAGTGGAGGAGATTAGGCTGCAGCAGATGGCTAAAACTGTGCTGAGCTTTCAAGGCCCAGTAGCCTAGTACTCTGAGTTATGAGTGCTGCATATCAAAGGACACAGCCCCATTGGAAGGGGGTCATAAATTTAGAAGTGGAATGAACCTTTGAGATCATGTGACCCATCCCCCTCATTTTAAAGAGAGGTAAACAGACCTTGATCAGGGTCACATAGGTGGCAAGTTACAGGGCCAGGATTTGAACAAAGGTCCCCTAATTCCCCATCCTGGACTCCATTCCCTGCCATAAATAAATCTCAAAATCTGAAATAGTTTTAGAAAGAAATTTATTTGGTCATTTGGTAGAGAAGAGAGCCAGAGGAAGGAGATGTGACTCTCCCTTGAATCTGTGAGTTCAGACAAGAGCACAAGGACACTTGTCTCCTTGGTCTGGTGTGGAGCAGCCTGGGGAGGTCAGCCTAAACACAAGCACTGAGGGGGATCGAAGCCTCCCTGGAGGTCTCTGAGGCCAGCTTGCCATCCACAGGAAGTTTGGAGGTTAGACTATTTTCTAGCCAAATGAAGCTAGGTACAAACAATATTAATAAATGATAAAGCGATTACTTCCACGACCACATTGCCTCCCAAACTCTAGATGAAGCTAAGAGCAGTGGAAGACCCATGGAGTATGTGGGGAGACTGTGGCATGTGATTAACTACAGCTTGTGGGCTAGAAGTGGCCCAAAAGCCATCACCAATGACATACAAAAATGGAGAAAAAGGCGGGATTGTCACCTACAAGAGTGAAAGACAAGTATTTATTGAGCACCTACTGTATGCCAGGCCCTGCACTGGGGGATAGAGAAACAAAGACAGACAGTCCCTGCTGCCCTCAAGGATGTCATAAGAGCCTCCATATCCTGCCTCCAGGTATTTTCACTGTCTACACACACACACACACACACACACACACACACACACACACACACACACCCCATGCCTGGAATGCTGTTCCTCCTCAGGTACTTAATAAAATGCCAGTTGACTTGACTACTCAAAGAGGACCAAGGACATCACAGGGTGATGTCCTGACTTGTACATAAATCAGATTGAAATGAAGCACAGTTGTACAAAGTCATTGGCCTTACTCTCCCTTCCAAAGTCATCAAAATCCAGTGACAGGACAAATGTCAGGATAACACCCAGGATGCAGAAGATAACCTTGCATCGTTAGCTTCTGACCAAGCTCTGAGCCTCCACAGCACCTACTTCAGCCTCCTTCATGACTGTTGGAACAAATTGTTCTCATCTCTCCACTCTGCCAGGGGAAGTCTTCACATGCTTGGGGTAAACACCCTCCTAACGTATCAATGGGTTTGATGTTTGTCGATTCCCCTCAACCTGATTTAGCTTGTCAGAGCCACAGGTGAGAGGGAGGTGAAGGTGGACACCAAAGATGGATGAGCAGCCCTTTTCAGGGCTGTGACTGGCCCACCAGAGGCACTAGTCCTCCCTGAACACACCATACACCCCTGACTTGACTTACATGGGGCTTAATTTCCCAAACGGCCACCTGAGAAGTACACTGGAGTCCATGGACTTCTACATAAGCTATCCACAAGTTAAGATTACAGAATATTTCTTCTCAGTGATGAATGACGGGTGCTGGGTGTGCGATGGGAGTGTAGTTTTACATATCAGGCCGAGGACTTCTTTTATAAGTCAAATAATCTTTAAATTATCATCAAAGAGAAATGAATTTGATCCACCTATTGTTTTCACAAATATCTTCTCCTGGGGCAGATTTATGTTCTAGGAGAACTCAGAGCATCAGCTTCAAGGGACATGAAGCCACAGCAGTGGAAAATTGAGAAAAGAGCAGCTAGAAATTCTGAGATTATATTGAGATACATTTAAGCTCTAAAGCATCACAGATGGGGAAAGCTAGGTGATGCAGTGGATAGAACACCAGTCCTAGGGTCAGGAGGACCTGAGTTCAAATCTAGCCTCAGATGCTTATTAGGTATGTGATCCTAGGCAAGTCATTTAACCCCAATTGCTTCCAAATATGCACATCACAGACAACATTATTTCTTCCCACTTTTAGTACTACACCTACAATAACAATAACTAACATTTCTACAGCACCTACTATGTGTCAGGCCCTGTTCTAAGCACTTAACAATTATAACCTTATTGGATCTTCAGAACCACCCTGGGATATAGGTGTTGCTATTATCTTCATTTTACAGATAAAGAAACTGAGGCAAACAGCTCTGTAGACCTTCAGTTTGGTGGGCATCCTAATGCCTCTTCTCTCCCACTTTTCCTTTGGAGCTTCCCCAACACTGAGCAAGCTCTGAAAATGTGTATCAGCCTCATCCTCTATGAGGACATGTCTGGAAAGTACACGGGCAAGGGAGCCAAGATCTAATGTAGCTTCAGAAAGGGCTGAGGAAGGGCTAGTGTTTGCTGCCCAACAACTTCAGGAGAAGTGCCAGAAGCAGAACAGAGCAGAACAGAATACAGAGTTCATCGATCTGACCAAGGCCTTTGGTACTGTCAGTCATGAGGGGTGTGGGAGGTCTTGTCCATCAACATTGCATGTCAATTTCACAACAGGGCACTTGCCTGGGTTCTGGATAGTGGATGATAGTCTCACATGTTGCCAATCACAAATGGAGTGAAGCAAGGCTGTGGGTTTGCTCTCATGATTTTTAGTAATGTTGTCAACAAGGATACAGTATCAAGTTCAGTTCCCACACTGACAGTAAATTAGTTAAAAAGGCTACAAGCTAAGACTAAAATGGAGGATGAGTTGGTGCATAACTTTTTGTTCACAGGTAATTGTGCACTCAATGTAGCCTCTGAAGCTGAGTTGCAACAAAGTATGGATCAATTCTCTGTTGCTTTGCTAATTTTGACCTAACATTTAACACCAAGAAAACACAGGCTTTCCATCAGCCGGCCCTATATCATCCATATGTGCATGGAAATATTAGTTACAGCAAATGGAAAAAAATTTGTTTTGAATAAATCTTAAAATAGATAAATCATAACTTTTAAAAGAAGAAACAATAAGATTGCGGTTACTGTGTACAATGTTCTGTTCACTTCATTTTGTATCAAGTCATTACAGGTTTTTCTAAAATCATCCCCCATCATTTGTTACAGCAAAATGGTATTCCACCATAATTATGTATCACAACTTGTTCAGTCATTCCCTGATTAATGGGCATCCCCTCAATTTCCAATTCTATGCCACCACAAAAAGAGCTGCTTTATTTTTATACATACGGATCCTTTGAATTTTTCTTTGATCTCTTGGGCAGATCTAGTAGTGGTATTATTGGGTCAAATGGTATGCACACTTTCATACCCCTTTGGGTATAGTTGCAAATTGTTCTCCAGAATAGTTGGACCACTTCACAGCTCCACCAACAATACTCCATCAACAATGCAATGTACCTATTTTTCCACATCCCCAGAACTCTCATTTTCTTTTTCTGTCACGTTAGTCAATTTGATACGTATGAGGTGGTATCTCAGAGTTATTGTAATTTATATTTCTTTACTTATTAGTGATTTAGAGCATTTTTCATGACTATTGAGAGCTTTGATTTCTTCTTCTGAAAACTGCTTTTTCATAACCCCTGACCATCTATCAATTGGAGAATGGCTCTTATTTTTTATAATTTTGGCTATATATTTGAGAATTAAGAGAACCAGAGAAACTTGCTGTAATTTTCTTTAAGTTTTCTGATTTCCTTCTAATCTGGGCTGCATTGGTTTTGTTTGTGCAAAACCCTTTTAATTCGATGTCCTATGTGGGAGGGTCATGTACATATATATATATATATATATATATATATATCATATATCATATATATTTATCAATTGTCTATGAACATACATGTGTTGTTCACCAATCTATACCACAATATGTTTATCCTCATAGAGAAAGAGAAGCTACAAAAAGAGAGAAGCTATAAAAAGCAAACATAAGAATACTTCATAAAAAAATAGTGGCCCAATAAAAAATAAAGTCAGTTATATCAAGATGACAAATGTTTTCTCACTACATTCCACCTTCTGGAGGCTGGCAATCCCTGCAGCCATTTAGGATGGTCTATAAATGGTATTGTAATGATCACAATTTACAATCCCAGTCTCACTGTTTGCATCACTTGGGGTTTGGACATATGGCACACACAACCATCAATGCTACATTTAGCATTAACACATTTTAAATATGTCCTTAATACAATGACAATAGAACTTTCCATCTGTCCCATGTTTCCTTATGGCCGGTTGTCTGCAGACCCAGCCAAGAGCTGATGGAAGAGAACGTTACAAGGCCTCTTAATTTCTTCCCAATCAAGCCAATGCCCTGTGCTTTTCTGCCTGGTGATCTCTGTATTTTCCACTGTCATTTGTCTTTCTTCAGACCAGTCCAGTCATTTTTGAATGCCTGCACCCTTCTCAGTGATGTTTAAGCAATCACTGTTGTATCTTGGTAAGATTTTCTTGTATCTCTGGCAAGTCCAAAGTTTGTCACCCCTCTACTTCCAATGGGGTGACGAGTAGATGGCAGGTCCCCCTGTCACACTGGCAATGTTTTATATCCTTGTTCATCCTGTTGGTTGTGACCATAATTTACAGGAACAGTTGGCTATCAGACAACCAAACAGAAGGTGAAGTCATTCTTGACTGCAAGAGATCAAGATGGGGTGATACAGGGCTCTGGACTCTCCCCTTCTCTCTCTGGCCAAGCCTGTTCATCAGAATGCAGAAGACATGATGAGGGGGAGCTGAAACCCTCGAGCCACCATCCACCAAACAGAGGTCCATCAGCCATCAGCAAGGGAACCAGAACTATCAGCCCAGTCATAAAACTAACCTGGGATGTTACAGGCAAACCCCCAAAATAGCTTCACATGCATCCAGGCAACAATACTGGAAAATGCCCATGTGAGGTAAGCCTGCTATGTAATTACATTTGTCTGTTGCTGCACATTAATTACTGCATCCTGGAATATGTCTGCATATAATTGCATTTGTTTCTGCATGTAACTACTACTCACTGGAATATTTTTGTTTCTTATTTAGTTATTGTATTCCTTCGTGTTCTGTGCTCTGGTCATGCTATGGAAATGTCCATTCATTGTTTGGCATATATGCTAAGGCTTATACTGAAGTTGTTGTTGTTTTTTTTTATATTGGCCTGTTGACAACGCGATGGTTCCATGTAGCTTGTTTTGCTTTGTACTTTGTTGATGCCTGATTGCTGTGAGCTGTAGATATATATGTAATCTTGAGCTGTATGTGTGTTACATCTCATGTGCATTTATATCATCAGTGGACATGGTCAGGTGTTGCTCCATATAGTGCCACATCTTTGCACACACTGTTAATACACATTTGGTTTCTTTTATTTTCCATATGTTTGGTTATCTGGCACACCAAGAAAATCACCCTTATTGTCTTAAAGTAATGGCATTTGGATTTATGCTATAAAGTTTCAGGTTTCACACCTTCTCTGGCTGGGATTTTTTTTAAAGACTACAAAAAGTTTTAGCCCTGGAGGAGAATGTGTCAGGGGCTCCCTCCTAAGTCTGGGGTATTCTGTGTGCTGTAGGGATGGAGATGGAAATGGAACTCTGGATCAACAAAGAGAATGCCAAGGGCCATGCAACACTGTCTACCTGTGTGTCAACAGAGTTTCTTGGGGGGAGGGGCAGAAGCATATGTTGTTCCCAGGATTCTTCAGGAGAGGCACAAGGAGGAAGAAGCAATACATGTAGAGGAGTCAAGCTCCTCAAGGCTTGCTTGCCTAGAGCCTGCAAGAAGGGACCTCCCTGGGTGAACTTGAGTCCTTCCTCTCTCATGGTTTGAGCAGAGCTATTGTCTCACTCCCAGCTGCAGGCTCCTTCGCTCCTATGTCCTCTGGTGTCTTCTGGTTTCTAGAACTGCACCAGCTCCTATTTGCTCTTCTGCTTGGATAAATGAGTCCACTTGCCCTTTGTTCTTTGTAATGGCTTTTTGTGTGTGGTGGGTGGGAAGAAATGGTAAGTGTAAGCTAAGGGTGAGTTCACCCTGAAGAGAAGCATTTATTAAGCATTTACTGTGTGCCTGAACCTGTGCTAAGCACCAGGAATACAAGACAAGAGAAAGATGGTCAGTCTCTGGCCTCCAGGAGTCCAGGTCCCAAGGGAGAAGATGATACAGAAAAAGATGAAAAGCAGGGGAGGACTGAAGGAACCAGGTTCAGTCAGCAAGGGAATGAAACCTGCTGGGCCTGGGCCCCTCACAGAAGAGGAGCCTAGAAAGGACTCCCAATGGAAGCAGGGGCTGGAGACAGAGTCCAGAGCCAGGCCATAGGGATGCTCAGATGTTGGGGGAGGAAGAAGTTCCAGAACAGTCTTGAGGCACAGCTTTGAAGTCTGAAGGTCAGGGCAGAGCTGGGAGAGGAATGAGGCACTTTCTAAACCCCTTGACCAGAGCTATTCCAGGAGGACACCAGGTAGAGGACTGCCTGAGAGCCCTCTCAAAGACAAGGGAGAAGTGGTGCTGCCCTGGCTGTCTTTATCTCCCAGCCCCAGGGGAGTGGGCCAGGAGTCCAGGCCTCACCCTTGGCTTCCCTCCTCTCTACAGGGGCAGCTCAGGGCTCAGACGGTGGCCATCCATGTTCCCTAGGAGCTGTGTCTATACATTTAGACAACCTTTTGGATGCACAAACTTAGACTGTCTGAGCCTGGGCTGTCCTAGTGAGTCTGCACTTCTGTGAATGGGGTATGGGACTTTGAGGGAGGTGGAGGCACACTGTGAAAGAGAACAATCCCCAGGATGTCTAGCTCAGCCACAACATGCAGGGCTCTCCCTTCAGAGGAGCCTCTCCCAAGTCAGTGGACTTTAAGGAATGGATCCTGAGTTATGGCTGCTGTCATTTGAAAAATCCATGTTGGAGAAATAAGCACCAATTTCATTCTGACAAATGTTTTTTAAACTGACTACTTGTGCTCCCACTATCTTTTAAAGTCTTCATTCATTTTTTTGCCTCCTAAGATGCAGAGGAAACCCTGGGAGTATGGAAGTGTGCTCCACTGCGTAGAGGATGCAGAGATGAGTAAGATACAGAGAATGCCTTCAAGGAGCAAACAAAAATTAGAGAATTCCAACGCAAACTAGACGATGAAAATTCATAAACTAAAGCTTCCCTTCCCACTCAGGAAATTGGGAAAGATGAGAATAGTGGGTAAGTTATGGAAAGAGAGGCACACTGGTACATTGTTGGTGGAGCTGTGAATTGCTCCAACCATTCTGGAAAATAATTTAGAATTATGTAAAGAAAAATGTCTAAAATGTCCAGACTTTGACTCAGAGATGCTACTGCTAGGCATATACCCCAAGGATAAGAAGAAAGGTCCTGTGTACAATTTTTTTTAAGTAACATTTTCTGTGGTAACAAAGTGGAAGGAGAAAGGATGAAAGCTGATGCCCTTTGTTTGTGGCATGAATGTAATGGAACATGACTGCAATGACAAACAGCAGACCCGACAATCCACAGAAGCCTGGTTATAATGATATAAACTGGTGCAGAGTAAGGGGAAATGATCACAGTAATGTGGATGAAAGCCACCTGAAAGGACAGCTGCCTGGAATGACTTGGATGCCCAAGTTCTGTCCCAGAAAAGAGATGATGGATCACATGTCCTCCCCTCAGCAGAGGCAGGGGCAGACTACTACAGATGGCAGCCCTACCACAAAGAGGGTCCTCTGGGGCAAGGCATAAACCAAAAGGCACCCCCTCCCTCCATTCCCTTCCAAGGTGGGGGACTAAGGGTACAGAATACTACCTACCAATCAGCTTCAGTCCAAGCATCATGACTTAGAGTTGAAAGAGACCTTAGAAGCCATCACATCCTACCCTTTCATTTTACAGGTGAGGAAACTGAGTCTCTGAGTGAGAACATGGCTTGCTCAGAGGCAGACAACTAGGAAGTGTCAGGGGTCAGATTCAAACCCAGGTTGGCCTAAGAGCCGTGCTCTCCACATTGCACGATAGGTTCTTGCCCTTGCAGAGGATTTGAACAAGATTGTCTCTTCTCATCTTTGTTCCAAAGGAAGGCTCTCTGCTGGCTGGAGGGGAGGAGGAGCTATACCCAGAAAAGAGTGGGCTGAAGCCAGAGCGCTTCGGTCCCACTGTCGTTTTCAGAGATGGAGCCAAAGACCTGGGAGGAGTCAGAGGCTCCAAGACCCATGGGTGTGCTTCCTTACCATCCATATCTTCTTTTCCTGCCAGCAGCTGCTGGAGTTTAAGGGATTTGTAACTGGATATGCTCACTTTGAAGAGAGTGATAAATTTATTACAAGCAAAATCCCTGGAGATTATTAAAAACCATAAATTCAGGGAGAGCTTTCTTACCTCTGCCCTCACCAGAGAAGTCAGACAGCATGTCAGCCCAGGACAAGGCTCTGATAGCAGAGAAACAGCTTGACCACACGAGCCAGAGATGCCCCTGGAGTGGAGGCTGATCCCAAGAGTCCCAGGGAGGAGTCCTCATGGGGCCTCTGGCACCTGGTACATACTCAGGTGTCAGATGAATGGGCTCTCCCCTGATCTGGTCACAGACCTTGGGCCTGTCAGGCTGGACACACAGACTCCTGGAAAGCTTGTAGCCACAGAGCATAACAAGAAGTTTTTGGCTGGTCACCTCTTGAAGAAGTCTCTCGAAGTTTATGAACTACATTCAGCCTGGAGGCCAGTCGTAGCCTGAGGGAGTGAGGAGCCCTCTGAGGCCTGAAGTTGAGTGGCAGCCCCTTCTCTCTCTTAGTCTTTATGCTCACAAGTCTTAGACACAGCTCACCAGGTCATAAACAATAGGCTGAGACAAGGAGACCAAAATCCTCACCCAACACTGCAACCAAGGCCAATGTGTGCAGCCAGGTGCCTGGCTTCAAATTCAGCCAGCTTTCCCGTGTCCTGGGCTCTCCCCTTGGGAGAGGCAGCATCGAGCCCCTGATCAAACCTGCCCAGAGGGACAAGTTAGTCTAAGTCAGGCCCTAGAGTAGAGGAACCAAAAAAGCTCTGGAGGTGGAACCCCAGGACCTGGGTTCAGATCCTAGTCAACTCTCAGTTTCCTTATCTGTTAAATGGGGACAGTGACCTTGACAGTACTTGCCTCAAGAGGGTATTGGCAGAATAGGTGTTATCCCCTTTTCTATCAATTTCGCCAAGGGCTTTGATGCTTGGACCCAACATGGTCATTGTCCCATCAGATTGATTCCCCCACCATTGCACCACCAAACCTAAAATGACTGGTTAACCCAGAGAGCCCAAAGGGACAAACAGGAAGAAAGGGCGCCCACTAAAGGAAGTCTTCCATGCAGCCCTGTGGGAGTAGCTGAGCTGGAAACCAAACAGGTGCCCGAGGTCAGGGATGGGATAAACAGAAGGCTACTGGGCTTCCTCCCTCTCTTTAGTCTAGCCCCTGCTACAAGGATTATGCCTGGAGGCATATGGGAAGGGGGAGAGTTCTATTCAGAAGTGAAGGCAACATGAAACAAGAGAGGGTCACAACATTTAAAAACAAAAGAAAGGAATCATGGGAAAGTGGCCTCACCACTGTGTCAGCTCCACAGACATCAAAGGCCAATCTAGGGATGCTGGGGGGTCAGCCCTGTCCAGAATATGACTGGCTCACCCAAATGCTGCTGGGTGAGTCAGGATGGACTGTGAGGGTGAACTCATACTCCCCTGGGGAACTGAGTGGTAACAGACAGATTGATTACAGGTATTAAAGGATGGCCACAGGGATCCCAACTCCACTCAAGGTCACAGACAAAAGTGCACTCATTGTGGGACAAGAATGGGAGCTACACACACACCACACACATACATGCACACACATATACACATGCACACATGCACCTGCATGCACACACATACACACACTACATATTAAATACAGGACACCTCCCAGCTAGGATTTCCTGCCTTATATTGTGGGCATGACCCCCACTAAGATCATCTCCATGCATGGTGTTAACTACTTAAATCCAGTGTCAACACAGTCTCTCCAAGCATACGAAAGGCCTGTTAACAGCAACCTGGACCCCAAAAAACTAGAAGGCTGAGGCCTTTGCCAGGTGCCAAGATTCATGCCAAGTGCATGGAAGAGCATGGCTGGCTTTCTGGTTAACCACCTTGAGTCTCAATGTGGGGGGAGGTGGATCTTGGGGTGGTGACCCAGCAAGGCTGGAGCAGTGCATTGGCAAAGAGCACAGTCGTCTGGCCTGAGGGCCAAAGTCAGGGTTCCTTCAGGGACCCTCAGTCCCTCCTGGCCTCCCTCCTCAGTCCTCCTCTTCTGTTTGTTGAGTTTACTGCTGTTCCATTCACTTCTGATTAAAAGCCTACTGTGTTCCAGGCATTATGCTGGGTACCAGAGAGAGCAAGACAAAATAAAACATGTTTTCACGTGAATATCACAGGTGATTTTGGGAATCACATTCCAGCCCTACCTTCATTCCAAGGAAGACACGCAGCCAGTGCTCCCCCTGCTCTCCTTCTTGCTGGGACCATGAGGCTGCCCTTCCCTCCCTGCCCAGCAGCAAATTGTCAATCTAAAAAATTAACACCCTCCCCTGTCGTCTGTGACACTACACTCAGCTTTGTGTGAGTGCTGGAGTGGGATGAAGAATACGGGCACCCTTGCATTCTGGCCACTTGGTCTGTGTCTCAAACTGCCCAGCAGGGCTAGGGCCTTGCCCCCTCCTTCCACATAGCTGAATTTCCCAGTGTAACGTCCTCAACAACTCGGGTCTCATCCCAGTCATGTTGGTCTACCGAGAGAATGTGGGACATGGACCAGTGTCCTCGATTTAGTGCTGGAAGGGGCCTTTGAGACCACCCCCCTCATTGAGCAGAGGGGGGACCTGAGGGGCAGAGGGGGCAAGAGACTGTTCAGAGTCCCACGACTAACAGGAGATTGAGGCTGGCTTGGGACTCCAGTCTGGCCAAATCTATAATGTCTTAGGCTGCCTCTGGAAAGGACACCAGCATGTCTTTGAGATAAGAGACTGAGTTTGAGTCCTGGCCCTGGCATCGATGAGCTAGATGACTGAAGGGGAAGCAAGGAATCTCTGAACGTTAGCTTTCTCATCTGTAAAATGGGGATGATCTGACCCTGGTGATCGTCTCATTCCTAGGTTGGGTGAGGGTAACTCTGGGCACAGGACCCTCTCTATCATGGGCATGCCTCCAGGATGTTGCTGAAACAGCCTCTGCTCCATCTGCAGAGCCTTCGAGCATGTGACACAGCTACATTCTACACATACAGCCCATGAAAAGGGCTTTGGGGGATTTATCTTCATTAATGCCAATGCTGGACTTTCTATAATTGCAAACTGCTCCCTGAGGCTGATGCCCACCTGGGGATCACAAGCATCCTTCCAGCGATCTATGGGGCTGAGTCATGAGGGATCCCTGGGGATCACCAACATCCTCCCGGTGATTCATGGGGCTGAGTCATGGGGGACCACAGGTGCCAGAGAATCCAAGTGGTGCATTTCCCCGGGAGACAAGCCAACAAAGATGCAGACAGCAGGTCCAGGGGGGTTGAGGCTGCCATCAGTGACATAAGACAGATGATTCAGGAAACAAACAGTCATTCAGTGAGCATGAGGGGCTAGCCCATGAGCCAAGTTGGATCCCCCAGAATGTGAAAGAAGTCAGGAAAAGGATGCAGTAAAAGGAGATCTTCTTGGAAGCTTGAGGAGAGAATGTGGACAAGAAGGTCACAGAGGCAATCAGCCAATGAATCAAAGAGCATGTTTTAAGCACCTAGTGTGTACTAGGTGTACTGTAGCCAACCCCTGCCCTTGGAGGGCACAGAGAAGGTGTGGCTGGGTTGACATTTGCACTAATGGGGGAAGCCGGATGAATGAACCTAGAAAGGTCCCTGGTACTAGTTAGCAGATCACAGTCTGCCCTGCTCAGAGGTCTTAGGGCCACTGATGCCCACCTTCTTCCAGAACATTCTGCCCTAGCCTGTAGGGGCAGTTAGGTGGTGCAGTGGATAGAGCACCAGTGCAGGAGTCAGGAGGACCTGAGTGCAAATCTCACCTCAGACACTTGACACTCACTAGCTGTGTGACCTTGGGCAAGTCACTTAATCTCAACTGCCTCATCCTGTGTCATCTCTAGTCATCCTGATGAATATCTGGTCATTGGATTCAGGTAGCTCTGGAGGAGAAATGAGGCTGGTGACCTGCACAGCCCTCCTTCACTCAAAACAAAGTCAAGTGCAAGTCATGTCATCATTTCTCTGATAGCATGGTGTTCTTCAGCAACGAAGGACAAACACACACGCGCCCTAGCCTGTCACCATCCCTTCTGCCACCAGCTGTCACGGTCCCTATCTGCTTTGCTTTCCTGAAATCCTAACATTCATCTGGCAGATGAAACCCAAAGGTCCCTTCTCTTCCTGCAAACATTCACCCATCACCACTCTGGACTAGACACAAGTGCTTGGAATCCTCCTGCTCAGGACCTCAGAATCCTGGGAAATAGTTTCCAAGTTTCCTGGGGTAGCATCCTGAGCCCCACCCAACCCAGGAAGCAGACATTCATGGATCTGCTAAGTCTCCACACTTTTTTTCTATAACAATCCAAATAGATGAATTAACCTTGGAGATTCTGTTTCTGGGACCCACCTCAGGAGAGCCCTTTACCAAATGGCAAACTCCCAGTCCCTCTGCTCTGTGTCTAGTTACCAGCCTCCACCCTTAATCCGTCTCCAGGTACGCACTCCCAGCCCTACTACCTGTGACTTCTCACCATCAGCCTGCCAGGCTCAGGAGCAAGGTGCTGCTCCATCAGAAAGCAAAAAGCCCACCTCACTCCCACCCTCTGGCTCCAGGACTCCCCACCCTGGCTGAGTCACTCTCTCCCACTAGCTGGGCTCAATGAGACTAATAGGGAGTTTCTGTTCCTTTTCAGAACTGAGATTCTATGTAATGTGCACTTAGTAACAGCTTGCAGAATCAGTCTCCAAGTTGGAGGGGACCTTAGGGATTGTCCTCTTTTAGGATGAGAGATGGAACTGATGGACTTCAGTGCCCACCTGCTCCAAGCCCCTCATTTCCCAGAGGAGGAACCAAGAGGATTTGTTCAAGGTAGCCCAGGCAAGAAACCTCTCAGGTGGGATTCAAACTCTTGCCCTCTGCCCCCAGAGCCTCTGCTCCTTCCCCATCACCCCTCCTCCATCACCTTCATTTTACAAATGATGAAACTGAGGCAGCCCCAAGAGTCCCCTTCTTAGACTTTTCTTTCATCTTTCTAGGAACTATCCAGATAAGCAGTGGTCAAAAGGAACCCCCTGAGCATCTTCTCCTCCAGCAGGAGGAGTACTGCCCATCTCAGGAAGAGTCCAGGCTGACAAAAGGAAACCCAGCCATTAGAGGCTTCCTCCGCCATCTCCCCCAGTGCCCTGCCTAGTGGGACCCCCTGAGCTGCTAGTCACAGGGCACCCACAAGCCAACCTGGCCAGTGCCTCTTCAGGCTCCCCTGCTCATGGCTACAGACCAACCTAGCCGAGTCTGGGTGATCAGACTAGACTTCCCACCATTGGGTTAGGAACAATAGAAAAGATCGGCAAGCAGCAGAATCACCACACTCCCAGACCTTTGCCACCATGACTCAACTGCTTCTGACTCTGGTCCTCTGGACTTTCTCCCACTCTGGAGTCCTTTCTGAAGCCTCCTTTTGGAGAAAGTTCCCCAGAGTGATCATCCCTGATTCTCTAGATAGCAGCGCCATACCCAGGGACCTCTTTCCTCTGACTCCCTTCCCACACCTTTCACCTCCCCTTCCAAGGGCTGCCTTGTACCATTAGAAGGCAAGCTCCTTGAGGACAGGGGTTGACTCCTTTTGTCTGAATTTCGATCCCCTGCACTCAGCAGTTTGATGTATAGTAAGCATTTCATAAAATACTTGTTGATTGGCTGACTGAACCTTCTGCCTTCTTGACACAAATCATCTCTTCCCTGATGCCCATTCCTAGCCCTTACACTAGCACTTCCATGAAATACCCCTCACTCTTTGCTCATGACCCTGGCCTTAAAGAGAGTTCAAGAACCTCCAGTGCCACCTGTAAGTACAGACTGGGCCAAAAAACGGGCATTGAGAACTATTTGTCAATAGACAAGTGACTAGAGCTAATGAACAGTCTTCAAAAAAAGAAATGTAAACCATTGATAATCATGTGAAAACATTTTATGAATCCCTAATAAAAACAGGAATTTCTATCTCCAGCACCACCAGGAGTCCTCCCAGTCAGCCCAGCTCTCAAGAGTCATTCCCCTCTTATTTCCCCTTTCCCAGGTCTTGTCCATTCTGCCTCTCTGACATCTCGTGTCCAGCCCTTTCTCTCCACTCACACAACTGCCATATGGGCATAAGCCTTCAGCACCCCAGTTCAGCCTCCATGCAGGTCCGCCCTCCCCTGCTTCCCTATTGCCCTTAGGATCTAGGACAGACTCCTTTGTTTGACATTCAAAGCCCTGAACAAGCCCGCTCTAACCTGCCTTTCCAGCCTCGTTTTGAGGGACTCCTCTTCATTAATAAAGGCCTGTTGATTGATTGATTGAAATGCAAATTCAAACAACTCTGAGGTTTCACCTAACAGTTATAAATTTGGCAAAGATGATGAAAGACAGAAATTGTGTTGAAAGGGCTGAGGGAAGACAGGTGCAATAATATGTCATGTTCTCAAAAAAAAAAATCAAGTTATGCCCCCTTCCCAAGACACTAAACTATCCCTACCCTTTGACCCGAATTCACTACTGAATTCACTACTGAGCAGAAGCCCCCAAGAGATCAAAAACAAACAAAAAGGGACCATAGTGACCAGCATCCCTTGGCAATATTTGTTATGGGGTCAAGGAAAGAAAGGGGATCCCCTCCACTGGGGAATGGCAAACCAAGGCACACCAACAGAATGGGATAGGACCACAGTCTAAGAGTCCATGGATATAAGGAGTTCAGAGAATCTGGGAAGACCCTTTGGGACAGAGGCAAAGCCCAGAGCAATGGCCAACAACTCAAGGGAAAGCACCCCCAGAAGAAATACAGTAACTGATGAGGAGACACCTTCCCCTCCCTGGTAGAAACCGGGTTGGGGGGGGAACTCCTGGTGCTGAATGCTCCATACAGGAGGATGGTTGGAGTTCTTGCTAACCAGCTTTGCTTTGTGACCTGGTGGGGGCTGGTGCAAAGAGGATATGGAGAAATGTATGAGAAGCCCAAAACAAAGGACTTTAAAAACTCACGGAAGACCATCCCTACAGGGAGGGGGAGGGGCAGGGGCAAAGAAAGAACCCTGGCTCTGGAATTCCAGCTCTGCCACTCACTCCTTGGACAAATCCCTTCCCTTGATGGACCTGAGTCTCCCTAGCTATAAAATGAGGACAATGGAGTCGATGTTCCCCACCAGTCCTAAATCTGGGAACCTATCCCAGGACCTTCCGACAATGGGGGAGCCCCCTACAGCTGCCCCTCCCCAAAGGGGCCAATGGGGGAACATAACTGGGGGTCAGGGGGGAGCAAAGCTGGCCAGTAGAACCCACTGAGTCATTGTTTGATCTCCTATTAAGAGACCAGAGTCACTGACTCAGTGTCACCATGACTGGCAGCCTCCAGCTGATGCCTGGAGAACTCTGGCCTCTTACTCTGGTGGCTTTCTAGGTTTGGGAACTTCCTCCTGGACTCTTTAGAATGGCCATGACTTCCCCAGTCATCTCCCCACAGAGGTTAAAGTTTCTCCCCTCTGCTTGGAATGGACCTAACCCCAAGTCAGGTAACAAGACACATTTTTCTTCATTTTACAGAGGAGGAAACTGAGGTTGGCATGTCCAAGTGTAGCTTTAGAATAAGGGTTCTTAACAGAGGCCAGGAACTTGTATTTTTTTAAGTGTTTTGATAACTGTATTTGAATACAATTGAAATAAGAGAAATGTTTGTTCCAAGAAACAGAGAGTATTATGGGATGTAAGATGAGTAATCTTGATTACATTAAGTTAAAAAGATTTTGCACAAATAAAACCAATGCAGCCAAGATAAGAAGGAAAGTCAAAAGCTGGGGTGGGGGGCGAGGGGGAAGGGAGGACTTTATAGCAAGTATATCTGATAGAGGCCTAATTTCTAAAATATATAGAGAATGAAGTCAAATCTGTAAGAGTACAAGTCATTCCCCAACTGATAAATGGTCAATAGCTGTTTTCAAATGAAGAAATCCAAGTTATCTGTAGTCATATAAAAAATACTCTAAATCACTATTGACTAGGGAAATGCTGAAGAGGATGAGAGAAAATAGATACACTAACAAACTATTGGTAGAGTTGTGAACTTATCCAACCAAGGGGAGCAATTTGGAATTAGGCTCAAGGGGCTATAAAAGCTGTGCATACACTTGGACCCAATACACCACTACTAAGTCTGTATCCCAAAGAGATTAAAATAGAAAAGGACATACATATTTAAAAAGCATAGTAGTTCATTTTGTGATGTCAAAGAATTGGAAATTGAGGGGATTCCAGGGGAATGGCTGAACAAGCTGTGATATATGATTGTGATGGGATTTGTTATTCAGTTCTGTCTGATTCTTCACGACCCAGTTTGGGATTTTCTTGACAAAGATGATAGCGTGGTTTGCCATTTCCTTCTCCAGCTCCTTTTACAGATGAGGAAACTGAGGTAAACAGGATTAAGTGACATGCCCAGGGTTATATAGCTTGGAAGTGTCTAATGGCAGATTTGAACTCAGGAATATTCATTTTCCTGTGCCAGGAGGGGAGAGGGAAGAGTTGGGGAGAAAATTTAGAACTCAGAATCTTATGGAAGTGAATGCTAAACATTAAAATTTAATTAATTAATTTTATATATATATATATACATTTATCTTCCTGACTCCAGGCCTAGGACTCTGCACTTTACCACCTAGCTGCTCTGCTCTGATGGAATATAACTGTGCTATAAGAAATACAAGCAAGATACTTTCAGAAAAAACCCAGAAAAATTTACATGGACTGATGCAAAGGGAAATGAGCAGAACCAGAATACTGTACATACTAACAGACACAATGTTTGAGGATCAACTGTGAATGACTTAGTTCTCAGTAATACAATGATCCAAGACAATTCCAAAGACCATCTATCTAAAGGTTGAACAATGTTCTCCACAGCTAGAGAAAGAACTGAAGGAGTCTGAATTCAGATTGAAGCAGACTTTTTTTTTACTTCATTTTTCTAGGGTTTTGTTTTTTATTTGGTGGGGTTTTTTTATTTGGTCTGTATTTCTATTGCAAGGGCCGGAGAGAGAGGGAGGGGTGAAAGAGAATTGCTCTGAAGATATGAAATCCCTTTTTGTCTGTCCATCCTTGGGCTCACTTACACCATGAGCTCCCATGTATGGACCTACATGCATGTTCTGCAAGTTTTGAGAGAAAACATACTCATATTCAGACTAATTTTGTTTGTTTTTCTATGAACAAACAGCAATGATTGACACCACTTTGTGCAAACACAAAAGAAAGTGAAAAACAGTATGTCAGCCTGTACTCAGACATCAGTTCTTTCTCATTCACATTTGATCATTGTACAATATCATCGTGATGTTCTTCTGGCTCTGATCCCTTCACTCAGTATCAATCTTTGCAGGTTTTTCTGAAACCATCCTGCTTGCCATTACCTATAGCACAATAGTATTCCATCACAATTACAGACCACACTTGCTCAGCCAATCCCCAGTGGATGAGTATCTCTTCAGTTTCCAATTTTTAGCTACCACAAAAGGAACTGCTCTCAATTGTCCTTCATTTTTGAACAAGACCATGACATCAGAGAAATTGATGACATGACTTGCACCGGACTTTGTTTTGAGTGAGGGAGGGCTGTAATTTTGTGCAAATAGGTCCTTTCTACCACCACCCCTTTATAAATCTCTTTGGGATCCAGAACTAGTAATAATATTGCTGGATCAAAAGGTATACACAGTTTTGTAACTCTTTGGGCACAGGAACTCAAAATCTTAGAAAAAAGAAAGCAAATGTTAAAAACTGGTTTTACACGTAATGGGAAAAATAAAATATAAAAATTTTCACTTAAAAAAGTAAAAATAGTTAAAAACAAATCAAACTTCCTTCCTCCTTTTCTCACCTATGTATTTTATTTTATGCATATAAGAACATCCCTCTGAGGAGGAACCCATAGGCTCCTCCAGAGAGGTCATTGAAAAGGGTCATAGTTACCTCACCCTGGCCCTGAGCCCTGGCTTTTGAGAGAGTCTTGGGGAAATGCCTCTGAAGAGTTGGGCCTAACTAGCCAGACCTGAAAAGGCAGGGCCTGCTACCCAACATCCAGCTTGCTGCCCAGACAAGGTCATATGCCAGCCCTGGAATCAGGAATGAGCCCCAGAAGTGGGGTTCCTCACCCCACCTCTGGTGGCTGAACACCTGCTTGCTGGAATGGAATGGAACTGAAGCCCAGAGGGGTCCCAAGAGATTCTCTAGACAAAAGAAAGGGGAACCTTCTCTGGTCACTCACGCCATCCTCCATAGATGTGCTTCTGTTATGTGGGGAAATCAAAGAGCCCTAGTGAGTCCCCTCCTCCCAGGATGTTTCATTCGATATCGGGGAATTAGAGAGTGGTGTATGGGCCTGGCTTGCTAAGCCCCTCTCCTTGGGATTCTGACTAAAAGACACAACTCTGGAGGAGGAACAGAAGCAGCAGCAGTTGGAAGGAGGTTGCGGGGAAGGGAGGTGTGTACAATTATCTCGAGACCTTCCCTGGCCCAGTACTTGGCAAAGCTGGGTCCTCACCTCTACTTGGTTCCTGAAGCAAGTCACTGAGTCTCCTCTCAAGAAAAGCTGAGTCAGGGGCTTGGTGACAGAAAGACCTGGTTCCCCCTGTGAGAGGATCTGTCCAGGTCTCATGCTGGCCAATACCCACAGACACCTCAATCACTGAGTCACCATGACCCAGGACACCAAAAGTCAGAAGGGGGGATTTTTCTTGAAAGAACCTTCCTTGGTGGGTGACTTTTGAAAGAACTCTGCTGCATCCCACATTCCTCCTGATCAAGTCCTCCTCCAAAGGTCTAGCTGGGAGGGACACCCATCAGAGAGGCAGCTCCTCCAAGACTGGGGAGAGGGGAGGCTGAGAAGACCCAACAAAGACCCTGCACAGGATTAAGGAGGGTGGTGTTAAGATGGCCCAGGGTAATGTTGGGTCAATGATGAAGGCCAAGGGCTGCAAAGAGAGCAGGGAATGGAGGCCTAGGGTAGTGTCTGGTCCTCTTGGCTTCACTGTGGACAGTTCAGGCCTTGACCCTGCCCTTCTGCGGTCATAGCCTGGGGCTAGGGCATCGAGGAGCCTTCCTGGAATGAGCAGGTAATGAGAGCAAGTGGTCGAACTTTTCCGAGGGAGAAGTTCCTCTGTGCCCCATACTGAGCTGGGATAGCTGCTGGCCAAGGGGTTAACATCAAGCAGGACCAGCAGAGCAGCTTTGCCCCTGCACAGCTCACCCCCAGGGGATGTACAGAGGCTGGTGAGTCACAAGTGCTACCCAAGGCTGGCTTACTTAGGTGATCAGTCTAAACTTAGCTTAATTAATTTTGAATCATTCTTAGGAGGCTACATGAAAGAGAAGCTGGTGACCCCTCTTGCTCCCCAGCGTCTGAAAGCTAAGTGAGGCCCTATCTGATGGGCCCCGGCACTTGGGGGAAGCCCAGACATTTCAGTTGATGCTATTTGGGGGTGGGGTAAGTTGGAGAGCCCTAATCCAGCAGGGCTGAGGCCTACCAAGGACAGGACTTCGGGTGCACCCACACAGGACAAATACAGGAAGACAATTTTTGTGCCTCACCCTGGGTCACCTCTGCTTTAGACTGATTCTTATCAATAAGGGACTTGAGGCACCTGACCACTCTCTAGCTCATGTAAGCACTCCTAAATTGTGGTGGCGGCACCTGGATGGATGAGCCCCAGTGGGAGGAGGAGTAGAAGAAGCTGCTGTCTGCCACACACTCCCTAATCAATTCACTAAAACCACACACAGAGACACACAAACACACAATCAGACACACACTTAGACACAGACCTACAAACACACAAACACACATAAACACACAGATATGCATACTCACATACACACAGATATACAAACACAATCAGACACATACACATTCACACATGCACAAATATGTATACTCACATACACAGACACAAAATCAGACACACATATATACACTCACTTGCACTGATACACACTCACATACATACACATATGCACACACACACACACACAAACACACACACACTTCTTTAATCAGAATGAGATGGCTATTCACTAACAGCCAAAAGTCCCTCGTTGCGGGCAGCTAGGTAGTGCAGTGACTATAGAGCCAGCCCTGGAGTCAGACGGACCTGAGTTCAAATCTGGCCTCAGACTCTTGACACACTCACTAGCTGTGTGACCTTGGGCAAGTCACTTAACCCCAATTGCTTTGCCTTCCCCCTTCCAAAAGAAAATAAAATCCCTTGTTAATGTATACCCAGCCATGGTTTATTGAGCACAGAAGGAATGACCTCCTTCTCACACCATAGTGCCAGAAGGCTTTCAGATCCCTGGGATACCCTCTGTGGGAGGGACTATGGGAGGCACCCAGCCAGAGAAGGTTCAGATGAGCTGCAATCTACAGAGAAAGTGATTAGGGACAGCAAGTAACTCCACAGAAGACTTTCTTCCCCATTCTGCTGACTCAGTGTCTCCAAACCAACCCACCAGAGACCTCTCCCCCAGCCTCCCAGTGCTGCTAGGAAGCACAGCTCAGGCCACTCAAATAGACTCTCCAAGAATTTACCAGGCACTTAGTTCACACAGACAGAGTGCTCTGCGCTCTCAGGGAGAAGGCAGACCAACATGCATATGAAAAGAAAAGAGTGGCTTTCTTTTTTTTTAATAGTATTTTTCCAGTTATAGGTAGAGACAATTTTTAACACTAGTTTTTACAAAACTTTGAGTTCCAAATTTATCTTCCTCTCCTCCTCAAGAAAACAGTTTTTAAATCTACAAAAATAAATCCAAATTAAGTGCAGGGTTGGGGGAGCACAAAGCCACTAACAACCAAGGGGCCTCTAGGATAAAGCCCAGGCCCTTCCCTTTGGTATTTCAAGCCTCTCCCTGCTTTGGCCTCTGCTGGGTGAGCGGATGCCTTCTCTTTCGGGGAGGCAGGCCTCCTCTGCCCTTCTGGGCTAGTCCCCAAAGGGGCTGTTAGCTCCTTTTGCCCAGTACTGTGCTTAGCTGGAAAGCTAGAAGGTGAGCCTCTTGACGGCAAGGCCTGTCGTCCTGGCTCCAAGCAACGCAAGTAAAGCTGATCTGGGTCTCTAGTTCTAGCTTCATACTCACCCATTCTTTCTCCAGTTAAATTGGCTTTGCTTTTGCCTCTGCATGATGTGTCTCCCTGTTCTGTGTTTTTGCTCGGGCCAGGCCTGATGCCTGGAGTGCTTTCTGTCCACCCATACCTGCTGGAATCCAGAGCTCCCTCCAGGCTCAGCCTCCTACACAACTTCTCCCGAATGACTCTATATCTATCTCCACTGTGTCTACTGTATCACCATTGTATCTATTTTATCTCCACTGTATCTCTACTGTGCCTGCTGTATCTCCACTGTATCTATGTTATATCAATGTTCCCCTCCTCTCAGCAGCATGGAAGCTCTTTGAAGGTGGGGGATGCTTCCCTTTCTGTCCCCACCACTCAGTAAGGGCAGAGCCCGAGGTAAGTAGGCAGCAGATGTTTGCTAGATCAAAGACGCAGAGGAATCAGATTGCTCTCCCTTGCCATTGGATCTCCCTGCCACCTCCAAGCTTATCCAGGGCTCTGTGGGTAATTTGCCCTAGGTGTGCATCAGAAAAGGTCTCTTGGGCCTGGATTCTCCTGCCCTGACGCGCAGTGATAATGACAAGCAGGCTCACCGATCTCCTTCAAGCCCCAAAGACAGGGCCCAGTGTGGGCAGGTGGGAGGACTGCAGCCATACCAGGGGGCAGTTACCTTCTGACCATCTGCATGGGCAGCCTGTTCCAAGAGACCCTGCCCCTTCCTTAAGCAACCCCTGGGAGTTTCCCTCCCAATAGATCAGATCTGTAAAGTGCTTTGCACTTTCCTCCCAAGAGCCCTAAGAAGCAGGAAGTCCAGATATAAGGACCTCGCTTCAGCCAGGAGCACCCCTGCCTGTGTGATCCCTTCTGGGGCAGCAGCTGCTACCATTTCCCAGGAGGAGAGATCTGTCGACTGCACTGCTGTGCGCACCCTGGGGAGCCTGCTCCCATCGCCACAGCGGCAACATTCAGGGAGCACTTCTGTCAGGTCGGAGCTGGGCCAAGGGAGAGAAACCAGGAGAATCCCCGGCGCAACGACCCTTTCATGTTCTTCCAAGTCCCATCGAGTATGAGCCAGAATTTCAAAGAGCCTTCGCCAAAGACAACTCAGCCCAGTTCTCGTTTCCAGCTGAATGCTTTCCAACCTCAGGTCCTCTGCCAGAAACACCACACACAAAAAACAAAGAAACCAACAACCCAGCCCAATTTGAAAGAGGCCTGTCCGCCCCCCTCCCAAACCCTGCAGCCAACAGAAGCCATGAGGAGAGAGCAGGATTAGGGAAGCCGCTCTGAAAATGTTTGCACGAACTCAGCCTGCTGGGGATCCAGGGCTGGAAAAGGCCTGCCGGCAGCTGGACTATGACCCAAGGGGGCCTCACCAAGAGGGAACTGCACAAAGACAAAAGGCTTTCAGATATTCTGTCATTTAATCAAGTGGCTAAACTTTTATTTTCCTCATTTTCCAGACAGGAAAACCAAGGTACACAGAGCAAAAGTGACCTTCCCATGGGCATTCACAGTGACCAGTGTCAGTGGAGGGATGTGCAGCCGCCGCACTGACCGAGGGCCCCCAAGGAGCTGACCAGCTTCTGCCTGAAGCAGCCCCTTCTCCTGTGGTACAGCTGCATCCACTCCAGCCCACATCATCACGGGTCACAGCCTCAAGTTCCTGGTTGCCCTCAAAACACTCGGGTTTGCCAAGTGGACAAAAGAGAATGAGGGATTGTCCTGGAAATACACTGTATGAATTCTGGGCAAAAATTCCTCCCCAAAAGGACACCTCCCCCTGACTCCAAGTCAGACACCATCTTAAAAAGGGAAGTACAGCACTGGGCAGGGTCCCCAAAAGTTCAGCCAGCATGACCTGACACAAGGTTCATCTAAAATGTTTTCTCTGGGCTCTGAGGTGGTCCCAGAAGTGCAGAGGTGCTTCCTCAAAAGAAGGAGCATGCACACTGAGAAGATGGAGCACCAGAGAGGCAAGCGGGTTCTGATGCAGGACTGAAGTCCTCTGGAGCACAGCCACTGCCCCAGGAGGCTGAGGACTCTATGGCATGAGTCCAGAGGCAAAGAAGAGGCAGAGTGTCTAACTTGGACACCATCTTGCCAAGCGATGGTCAGTCTGAATGAAAGGAATGGAGAGCTAAACAAAGAATGAGGGTTCAGTAGAAGGATATTGGGTTCTTTACAAAGCACTTTTTCCACATTGTTTTTGACTCCACTCAGCTGCCATCCTGGTTCTTTCAAGGGGGTTGCCTCCTGGTTGACCTAAGTCCCCTGGGATAGCTAGACATCTCCATATGCTGGGTTGGCCCCTGTCACCTCCTTTTCTCCCACAGACCCTAAGCACTGCACCACCCCACTTCCAGCAGGAATTAATAATTACTTTGGACTTGGTTACTTTTTCTGGTTTCTCTGCTTCTGTCACTACTGATATTGGTGAAGTCTGAGCAATTATTCCCTCTCCCTTCAATCCAATCCAACCCAACCCACAAACCTTTGTCACACAACTCTCCTGTGTGAAGCACTGTGACAAGCCCTGGATTTACAAAGAAAAGGAGGAATGGTTCCTGGCCTCAAGCAGCTGACAGTCTATGGGAAAAGGCGACCAGGGAGTGCCCTGTTGCTCCTGTTCCATCATGTCTGAACCTTTGTGACACTATTTGGTTTCTTTTTGGCAGATCCTTCTCCAGCTTGTTTTACAGATGAGAAAACTGAGGCAAAAAGGGTAAAATGAGTAAGCCAGGGGCACACAGCTACTAAGTGTCTGAA
This sequence comes from Potorous gilbertii, assembly GCA_028658325.1. NCBI lineage: Eukaryota > Metazoa > Chordata > Mammalia > Diprotodontia > Potoroidae > Potorous > Potorous gilbertii. The sequence continues at coordinate 298,645,366 of CM053770.1, read as the reverse complement.
GTTGGAGTTAAACTCAGGAAGATAAATCTTCCTGACTCCACCCCAAGCTCTGGACACTGTGGTGCCCCTAGCTGCCCTAACCTGCACATAGGTAATAAGTATAAAGAAATGGGGGAGAATGAAGGCACCCACTTCAGGGCACTGTTGGTGCCTCAGGGAGCCTTGAAGGCAAGGGAGAATTCTGGAGGCAGAAGGGAGAAGGGTGGCATGGCATGTGCAGGTACATGGAAAGGCAGGGACATGGAAAAAAATAATGTGAGTGGGTCTAGAAAGGTGGCTGTGAGGCCCCACCAGTGAAGGACTCTGAAGGGCAAAAAGAGGGGATGGGGTTTGACCCTGGAGGCAATGGCCTCTGGAGCTCTTGAAGCTGGGAAACATGGGCAGAGCTGAGTCTTAGGAAATTCCATGGAGAACTCACGGAGTTGACTCTAGTCTAGGCTGTCACTTGACCTGGAGAGGTCAAGAGCTTGACCTGGAGTCAGAAACAATTTCCTTGGCTATGAGAGGGACATGGGATTTCTTTTCACCTCCCCTAATACAGGGAAAGGGTGCGCCAAGCTGCTGAAGCAGGGGCAGGGTGGAAAGTGCTGGACTGAGTCTTTCAAAGAGGGAGGTGAGAAGGGCAAGGGTGGAGTACATGAGGATCAGCAGCCTCAGGGTAGGGAGGCTGGACTCTGGCATCAAATGCTGCCCACTGTCAGGCTGAGCAGCCCTGCCCATAATGAATTTCAGGGCAGTAGGAACCTGGCTGCGAGACCCTGCATATGCTGCCACTGGCCTCGAATCTGGGTGGTGGTGGTGGGACTCTTTTCCAGCATCATCTCTGGCTGTGACAGCTCTCATCCCTCCAGGGGGTGGGTGGTCAAGGACATTCCTTTGTCTCCCATTGTATGGGGCCATACAACTTCTAGACTTCTGAAGATAGGAAACAAAATGTCAAAATCCTACATGGCCCATGTAGTGGGCCATAATCACTACAACATAGAACACAGAGAAGCCCCGGGCCTGCAGCGTCCTTCCTGGGCAAGCTCTGGTCAAAGGAGCTCATGGACAAATGGGCTGGTGAGGCAACGGCTGCAGGAACAAGAAGGGTCAGGGGCCGCTCCAGACAAGGCCCTTTCTTTCCTCCTGCTCTCCTGGTTTCTCCACTGGCTCTGTTCAGTGCTGGAGCTTGACTCAGATTCACCTGGACTCATCTCCTAGCTTGACATCACAGAGGGTCTTCAGAGGCAGGTGGGTACCCTTACCAAGATTGGGGCAAGGAAGACTCTTCCCCTTCAGCCATCATTCTCCTTCTCTGAGACTCAGGCCATACAAACAAATCATTCCACCTGGATCTCCGGTGGCCCCAGGTCCTTCCTCCTCCCTTCTCCAGAATGGCAACATCTGGTCTGTCTTCCTTACGATGGGCAAGTCTGATCCACATGAGGATGGATGTCCCCTAGCACTTCCAGGAAGCACTGTTATGACTCCCAGTTTACAGATGAGGAAACTGAGGCAGGCAAACAGTGGTTCAGTGACTTGTCCAGGGTCACCCAGATAGTTAAGTATATGAAGCTGGATTTGAATTCCGGTCCTCTTTACTCCAGGCTTGGCATTCCATGCACTGTGCCAACTAGCTCTCAAAAATCGTCAGTAGTAGCACTCTGCTGCCAGTAGGGGAAAAAATGCAAACTTCTAAGTGTAGTACTTGGCCAAGGTCTGGCTACTTCATGCCTCATTATAGGATGTGCTACATCCATGCAGACTCATTTCCTAGTGATATCCCAAGCCTGACATTCCATCTGCTATCTCCTTGTCTTGGACCCTGACCCAGCACCGAGATGTCTGATCCACTTTTCATGGTTCTTGCTGTACCCAAGGGACTGTGGCTAAGGAACATGAGATCTATCACCAAAGTGGAATTTAAAGTAGGAAGCTGTGAGAAAAGTCTAGATATCTCCATAATCTAACAAAAAAAAAGTAGAGCCACAAAATGCATGCTTAGGGCACCCCTGAAGAATGGGGATCAATCAAGCCAAACCAACCCCCCATGGTCTTGACTTGGGGCTGGAGGGATACATAGGCAAGTGTTACAAACAGTCACAGAGGTCAGCAAGAAAAGCTAGAAAGGGGCTTTTCTCAAGGACACAGATACAAACTCTACCTCATGTATTTTAGGGCCTAAGACAAAAAAGCTAGAAGCAAATAAAAATAGATGAATCAAAGGCATAAGGTTCCATGGAAATTTTAAAATACGATATTACACCGCTGGGTCAGATAAGGCTATAGGAATATTTAAATGATAAAATTACATACTGAGATTCATGAAGGGTGGTAGATGTAGCTTAATGTATAGCACAACTCTGATAAAAACACACTGGAGTCTGAACCTAAATGTATTTTCTTTAAGATAAAAAACTCAAAAGGGAGAAATGATCAGAGATGGAAGGTGTCAGATACAAATAACAAGAAATAAAACATAAAACTTCTGTTTTTATTTTATTTTATTACTTTATATAAATATATAAATTATATATATAAAATATTTGAAAATTTATTATTTTATTATTGGCTGGCAGTGACATTCCCCAAAGCAGAAACAAGAGGAAAGAGAAAATGGTAAGAAACCCATCTCCACTTCTCAGCCAAATGGCCCTGACCCACCAGCCTCCAGTAAATCTCCCCCAAATATGAAAGAATCAACAGCCTTCCGTCCTCCCATGTCCTGGACATGGACGGCTTGCTCCCTTGTCTTTTGAAGAAGGCTCAGCCCCATAGGGAAGTCCAACCTCACTCTAACACCCAATGCCATTTTGTGAAGGCAGCCCCTCTTCTGTCTTCCCTCCTACCAAAGATCACCTGAGAAAAGCCACCATGACTCACCCCCCCACACCACAAAGCTGGTGCTCCATCAAGAACAAGGGCCAGATGCCAAGCAGGTTCACTTGAGGAGGCAAGAGGGAGTAAGACCAAGACCTGTATCCAGCACCAGTTTCCTTCCTCCTTGGCCCTGACGTCCTCCAAGGAAGCCACCCTGTCTCCCCCCAAGCCTCAGCTTGAAGCAAGGTGAAACCTTCTCAGGAGGTTCCTGACCCTGGGTCTGGGAATTAGTCTTCTTAAAAACTTTGGTAGCTGTATTTCAAGAGAACTGGCTTCTTGGGTCATCCCATGTATTTGTTTTAGGCATTTACAAACATGAATCTGAAGAGAGGTTCCCTCCCAACCATTCCTGACACAGATGAGCTTTCCAAGGCTGGCTGGAGGGACTCCCAGCTTCTCCCTGGCCTCCCCAGTACTGGCCCGAGGCAAGGGTTGGCCTGACCAGAGGGAGTGCCTGGGGGACTCACAGTCAGCCCCCAAAATGCCCAAGCAAAACCCATCTGGTCAAGGTGACTTATTTTTTAATTCAGCTGTTCCATTTCACCTTTATTCTTAGAAGTTTCACCCTCCTCAGCTGGGCAGATCTGAATCCAGAGCAGCATCAATTTATCCTTCCCTCCCAGCTTGGCATCATCTCTTAATCTGGTAAGAATGTCACTAAGACAATTCCTGGGGCCCAACCCCAGAGACCCTGTGCCAAGGCTACAAGTTCTGCCACCCCTCCCATACTGACCACAAGAACTACATCAGAGACTCCATCCACTGGACTACTAATACACTTAAGGCAATGGAGGTGTTTTCAGTGGTATCTGAATGCAGCAACTCCAAAGGAGACTCTTAGACAGCCCCTCCCCACTACATGTACCTGGGGCATGCAGCCAAGTGGGCATTTCCTCCAAGAGCTCCTTATCACCCAAGGCTTCTGGGAAGTCTCCAAGATGCCCAAAGTCCAAAGTCCGGCCTTGAGGGAGCCTCTATACATTGTTCACCAGGAGGATGAGACTTCTTCAGTAAGGACTTCGCAGAGGAGCTGAGGCCCACGCCCACAGATGCTCTGCTGAGCTCTGTAATCTTGGGAGAGTTGGCACTGGCATCTTTTGAGGCCCAAGGGAAGGACTCCCAAGCTCCTCTCACACACCATCACTTCCAGCCACCGACCTGGTCTCCCTTTCAGAGGAGCATGCAAAAACAGAAAAAACACTCACTCCCCTACACAGGGGGTCAATATATAACTTTATTTTTAACAAAGCAATTAAGTTCCACCATAAAATGAGGAAACTTCATGGGGAAAGGTGTTAAAAATAAATACAAATGAATAAAAAATACTTTGATTTTGAAAGTTTTTCAATTCCAAAGCCGTCCTCTAACTTTATCGGCTCCATTCCCCTCCTCCTCCTTCCTCCTGATGGGGCCTCTGAACCCTGGAGCTCAGCTACCCCAACACGTCCCCAGCCCTGAGCTAGTGCCCAGCATGGGAGCACTGCCAACACCACTTCCTGGCACTATGCTAGCCCCACTCCCCACTCCTACATCTTTCACTTCAAACCTCAAACACTCCCTTCTGGAAGAGAGACCACAGTGTCTCCAATGGGCCAATTCAGACCCTCCAATGGCATCTGATCCCATAAAACTGGGGGTCTTTAGTGAAGCTCCCTTAGATATTTTGCTGAAGGGAAACATGCAAACCTGGGCATGCACACCTCATACAACACCCTTCATTTCTTGTGTTTAAAAAATAGAAATTTCTATTTAAATTTTGCCGGCTCAAAGCAGACCCAAGGAACTGATTCTGCAGCCCATGTGTCTGTTATTGCTTAGGATCTCCTCTCAGCTCTGGGCTCCAGAGCTGAGAGCACCCAGAGAGCCTCCAGAGAACCTCTGGGGGTGTTTCAGGTTCCAGGCAGTGCTGCTGAGGTCTGCCCGTCCCTGCACCCTGCCTTGGAGAGAGGCTTCTCCCCTTCTCCCAGGCACACTACGAGTCTGGGCCTTGGGAGTCTGCAGGCCCTGGGTAAAGTTCGGCCCCAACACCTCTGCCAGAATTCCTGACCCGAGTTCAACGACGCCAGGAACACAGAGATTGGAATTTGTGAGAAATGCTGCCCAAATGCCTCTTGGTTTTGTACGATGGATCAATGAAGATTTTTCTCCTAATTAATCACTCCACAATACCCCTCCCCCACAGCTGACCCACACGATAAAAAAGGTCATTAGACAAAACTATTCTGGGTTTGACAGCAATGCACACCTGAAAAGATCATTCCACTAGATAAGAAAAACGTGTATTTGTCAAATTGTAAGGACAGAATTTGATTGCAGGGTATTTCCCACGTGGCACATATGTAAAACACCCATTGATGGGCCTGGAATCGGCTTGCGCCCCAAGCCCTTCTTTCTGGTCTGGGGACCCAGTCCTACCAGACTGTCCCCCACTGAAAACCTGGCCTCTCACAACCCCCACCCCCTTGCCTTCAAGGCGGCCCAGACATCCAACCCCTGTCCAAAATACTCCAAAGCCGTCCATCCAAGGGAAGGAGCATCACTAGATCAGAGTGACCGCCTCAGGCTGGCTGTGACAGTGGCAGGGAGGGAGAGAAAAAGAGAAGCCAGGATGGCGGGGGAGGTCGGGTGGGTCCTAGAGCCCCAGGGACTTCTGAACTATCTGCTTGGCAATGCGATAAAACTGTTCCCGGTCATCGCGCCACATCTTTGAGGCGTCCACGTTAGCCCCACTCTCATCATTTGGCTCTGAAAGAGAAGGAAAAATGCAGGGAAACAGGGTCTTTGGTATATACCAGGCATGCAGACAGAAGCCTCTGCCTCCCTTCCAGAGGCTCTGGGTGGGGGGAGGAATAGGGAGGGGGGATGCACCCCACTCAAATAAGGACAAAGGCAGATACCTTGTAAACACTAGAGGCATTCCAGAAAAACAAAAAAGGCGTCTCACTTTGACACAATTTAACCATTTGTTAAGGAAATCGTTGCCTTTTTAAAAAAAAAGCAAAGGTTCCATCCACGAGCACCTCCACCAGTAGGTGCTATCTGTTTTCCAGGGATACCTGGATCCAAGGATGGCCCTGTTCTCCCCTAGGGCCCACATGCAGCCCCAGGAAGAGGCCAGTGGGGCAGAGGGGGAAAGGGAGCCCCCTTTGTGACTGCCCCTGGGTGGGACCCAGGCACCTTCTTCCACCCTGGCCAGTACTCCCACATCTCTGACCCTGCTCACCTGCTAACATGCTCACCACCGAGAGGAGGATCTTCTCCACACTCTGCACAGGACTCCAGCGTTCAGCACTGCTTTCATAGCCCATGGGGTCGTCACCAGGGGCGTGCAGGATGGAGATGCAAACCCTTCCGTCAGGGTAGACTGTAAAGGACCCAAACACAGGTGACATGACACACCACAGGATCAGAGCCAGCACCCGAGCACCCCAGGGCAGAAACCAGCTGCTGTTTGCACAGCTGTGGCTGACTCCAGGCATGTCCCTAGAGTCACACCCGTCCAGGAAGCAGCTGGGGGGGAGGGGGCCTGGTGCAGGCCCAGGGAGTGACTGCCCTGAAAGCATCCCAGTGCTATCATTACACAAAGCAGAAAAGTGACTCATGGAGGGAACAAGCCAGGAACAATGACGTCCCAGTAAGCACCAAGGGCCAAGTTCCTCAGGACCTTCCCTGACAGTTTCAAGGGCCAGAGTATCCTCCTCAGGGCCCACAAAGGCCACCACACCCAAGAACTCTGGAGAAACAGGACACGGGACAGTTACAAGTCTCTCTTTTGTCTTTATGGAAACAGCTCAAAGACTCAGCTTCCTCTGAGGACGGATTTCCTCCACAAATACCTCCTCCTCCCTCAGCCCCAAGAATGCCAGACAGAGGGCCAAGAGCTCAAGCTCCAGGGAGGTTTACCAAATCTGACAGTCATGCCCACAACAGCTCCCATTCTGAAGTAGGGGGGAGGCCTGGAAGTCCTGGATTCTCTGTCATCTGTGTGATCCTGACTGAGTCACTCCCCTATCTGGGCCCCAACTTCCTCTAACATAAAATGGAACTAATACCACTAGGAACCTCAGAGTAGGAAACTTGAGAACACACTGTTGTGACTGGAATCAGATATCAAGCTCTGCTTAGGAGGTGTGAACCAAGGAAGCTCCCCATGGCAGTCCCCAAAAGGGCTTGTTGACCTAAGTTATAGCTATGAATATTTACTATATTAGAAACAAAAACGGAAACATTTTAAAAGTATTAATTGATTCATTTAAAAACAGCAATAATCCCACATGTTAACAGAAATCTCATTTTTATGTGAAATGATGTTGCCTTTCAGAACAGACAAGATTAGGGAGCTGAGGGCGCGCCTTGTTCTATCTGTGCATCTTGTCCACATTCCATCCTACGAGCTATGTTCCCATTGATGTAGAAGAAAAGGCATCCCTGCGACGTCCAGGGATGTCCCCTTTGGGGAGGGAGAGGGTGTTCTAACAGGCAAACACCAATATGGTCCACAGGCCAGCAGGAAGGGGGAGGACACTGTTATGAAAGGGGGTGTGTTCCCATGAAGGAATGACCCTCACATCTGCCACTTGAGCAGCCCTGAGCCCTTCTGACCGTGAAGAAGGTGGGGATGGGCAGGCAATCAGGACACTGGACAGCTGCTGGCTGGCTCTCTCTGCTCCCCCTCAGCAGCTCCTTGTGTAGTCCTCTGTCCCAGGAGTGTCTGCGGGGAGGTGGCTGCCCCATTCTCAGGCTGGTGACTGAAGGAGGAGCACCAGCACAGATTTCTGAGAAGCAGACTTCAAAGAGTTTGAAGACCAGACCTTCAGGGCCCTCTGCCCTCACATTCTCCAAAGGCAGCCCACAGAGACAATAGAAACTGCCGCTGACAAACAGGTCTAGGGAAATCCGAGGTGTCTTGAGGGATGCATAGGAAAGTCACCAGTAGCTCAGTCTTAGGAAAGGGCAGAAGATGGTGGAAGGGGAGGTAAGGAAGGAGCTGCCACCTGCCTGCCCAGCTCAAAGACGTGGAGAGAGCTGAGGACAGCAAGCTTCAGGGCTCAGCTGGGCCGGGAGGAAGGGGAACAGACAGCCCCTCCAGGCTCCAGGGATGAGGAACAGAGTCAGAAACAACTCAAGTTCTGCTGAGAAGACAGGGCATCTGGACAAGTCGAAAAGTCACAGCTTCCATAAGGTGTTTTCCTCCCAGAAGACAATGTACCTGACTTCAAGCCTCTATCTGCTCCACCATAACTCCTGCCCAGCTCCCTGATAAAGGTAGTTCTTAAGGGAGACAGATCCAACAAGGGGTCCCTGATGCTCAGCATCATCTCAGAACGTCTGCAGATAGTCCCCAGAGCTCACCTGACGGCGTGGCCAACACTGGCAGATGGAGTGAGGACACAGAAAAATCCTGACAAGGAGCCTCGGCTAAGGCTTCTAAGACAGATGAGTCCAAAAGAGGCTGGAGAAGTGGAGAAGGGTTAAGAGTGCACATTTAGACTGTACTTGTCTGTGCCAGGTGGCAGGCACTGTGATTAACCCCATTTTACAGATGAGGAAACAGAGGTGAACACAGATTAAGTGACTTGCCTAGGGTCACATAGTAAATGTCCAAGGCTGGACTGGGACTCAGGTCTTTCTGACTCCAAACCCAATGATCTGTATGAAAACCACTTGGGGTCTGAGTGGACCACAAGCTCAGCAGTATACTGTGACAGCCAAGAAATCTAAGGAGATCTGGAGCAGCTGGACTAGAACCACAATGGGCAGGATCAGGGCAGTGGCTTTCTGCCTGGCTCAGGCCTCCTCAGGGAGTTCACAATGGAAGCATCTGCCAAAGGGAGTAGGACATATGGCAGAAAGAACTGACAACAGATACACAGGCACACACACTGCACATGCAAAAACATATACACATACAGAATGGCAGGGCTGGCACAGATATTCTCTGTGCCTCTATGAGGAAGAACGAGGAGAACCAAGGGACTTGAGGCTGGAATAAGACCCAGAGCAGAACTGAGGTGTGCCCCAAATGAAGATTCCCAAGCAAAGGATGGACCCTGTGACCACCTGGGGGGTAGGTGGCTGGGGGCTTCAGGGGCCTCTGAGCTCCCACCCTGCAGGGATTTGGGGCTTCCAATTCCCAGTGCCATGTGCGTGTGACTGTGTGTGTGTGTAATCATGATTGTATGTGCATGTGTATGTGTGCTTAGGCACACACGTGCATGTGTATGTGTATGTGTGTGTGTGTGTGTGTGTGTGTATACGTGAGCACACCCAGGGATTTCAAGGCTGTTGAGGAACTAGCTCCTTCAATCGAGGGATAGGCCCTGAGAGATGGACTTCCCCAAGGTTGTCACCTCTCCTTGAGGAGAACATGACAGTCATTCCGCCTCCCCTGACTTCCTCTACCTCAGTGATCCAGAAACAGGAAAGGAAGCCTATATGCTGCCCTTTCAGGGCACAGAAGGGGCATGGATGGCCTTCCCACCATAACCAACCAGTGACCAACTGCCCTGGCCCTGACTGCAGGCCATACCTAGTTATTGCCCACTGTACCCTACGGGACAGGGAAGCCACAATGGAGGGTGAGTGAAACCAGAAACTGTCCTCTGCTTGGTTAGCTTTCAACAACCAACACACCTCATGCCATCAAATGGCTCACCACGGCTTTAGGCAGACATCTTCCGATTGGAGAATGTACTTCACTGTGCACTGGGGCTCCATGATACACGAATAATAATGAGGGGCATGATTCCTATAAAAGACCTCGCTCTATACAAAAACAGGGACACTGATGCACTGTTGGTGGAGTGGTACTGATCCAACCATTTTGGAGAGCAATTTGGGACGCAGTACAAAATGTCTAAAATGGTGCCACACCCTTGGCCAGCAATAGGACTACTAGGTCCATATCCCAGAGAGCAAAGATAAAGACCCCACGTGTACAAAGATATTTCTAGCAGGTATTTTTTTGTTTTGTTTTTTTATGGTGGCCAAGAATAGGAAATTGAGGGGATGCACATCAATTGGGGAATGGCTGAACAAGTTGTGGGATACAAAATGGAATACTATTGCTCCACAAGAAATGATAAGCAGGCTGATTTCAGAAAATCCTTGAAACACTTGTATGAACCGATGCTGAGTAAAGCGAGCAGAACCAGGAGAACACTGTATACAGTAATAGTAACACTGTGCAATGACCAGCTTTGACACACTTAGCTCTTCTCAGCGACACATGATCCAAGACAATTCCAAAAGTCTCCTGATGGAAAATGCTGTTCACAACCAAAGAAAGAACTTCAGTCTGAAAGCAGACCAAAGCATGCTTTTTAAAACTTGTTTCTTTGCTTTTTCACTTTTCTTACAACATGGCTTACATTGAAATATGTTTTGCATGATTTCACATGTATAATCGATACATTGTTTCCCTTCTCAATGGGTATGGGGCTAGAGAGAAGCATCTGGAACTCAAAATTGGAAAATAAATAATGAGGGGTTTCCTTAGGGAAGGGAGAACTGTTCTGCATACATTTTCTGGTTCATTAGCCCAGGCATCACCTCAGTTTCCACAAAGGGTAAGCAGTGACTCCAGAGCAGTAGGAACCTGAACCTTCTCTGTGGTCCAAGGCTCTGGTCACTCTTATGTACCCCCCCCCACCCCCGCCACATACAAGACTTGTCCAGGACCCCACAGCCACACACGTGAGAAGCAGCTCTTCATGGCCCCAGGGGCACTCTTGCTCCTCAACCCCTGCATCTGCTAAAGGCCCATTCACTTACTGTTGGGATGGAACATCTCACAGGTGAACCTCATCTTTGGGGGACTGAGTGGATAGTCCAGGGGAAAGCTCAGAATCGCAGGAAACACACCAAACTCGAAGCAGGTATCTTCTGGGCCCCTGCAGAAAAGGGATCTGGATAAACACACCTGGGCATGGGGTGGGGGGGCCTAGGAAGGGCTCGTTCTGCCCCCTCCCCCCAATCTGACAAATTCCAGCCAATATGAATTTTGGAAACAGACACAAGAGGCTGAGGCCAAGGATGTCCAGGGAGAGTCCAGCTGAGAACTCTGCTGGGGCAGAGGCTGCCATCCCCACCAAACCTCCCCAACCTCTGCCCCAGTCTCACCACCCTCCCTGGACAGTACACAAGCCACCCTCCCATCCCATCTCCTCATCCCCATTCCTACAGCCACCCCCATTCCCTTGTTTCAAGAGTCTCTGGACCAGACTAAGAGCCACCAAGCTCTCCTCATTCAGTCTGAATCCCACTCAGCTTCCAACTCCTCCCCACCAAGGATAAGAGTGTCCAGGGGCCCCCCATGTCTCAGGCTGCCATGGCTCCAGCCTGCCCCTGGGCAACAGCCTTGAAGCACAAGCACATTCACTCATCACCTCTCAGGCTCTCACCTCAGCCTCTCAGTCAATCAACAAGTGCTTCCCCTGAGTGTAGTCAACTTCAGGAAGCCATCCCTGATGCCCTTAGCTGGCAGCACTGGATTGGTCTGCTCAGCAGTCTGTATGAGTGCCATCCCCTCAACCCTAGCAGCATGCCAACCACTTGAGGGCAGGGCCTCCCCCCCATACCTTCTATCCTTGCACACAGCAGGTACCTAAAAAATATTCACTAAGGCACTAAGCCAAGAATTCTGACAGGGGGAAGACTGAGAATGAGGAGTGCTCAAGGGTCAGAAATGCTAGTGGGCAGGGCTGCTGCACCTCCAGAATTGCCCCCCGCAGTGTGCTTCTGAATGTTAACCCGGCTGTCACAAGAGGCCAGTCGGGCAAGTCAGGCCACATGAGCCTGACTCCAACACCACGTCTGCAGCTCTATTTCACTGCTCTGGACTTCTTCAAACATGAGCCCCGCTCCTGTTAATGTCGGGGGTGGAGGGTGGGGAATCAAACAGAAAAGAGGAAAGGGAGTATGGCCCTGATAAAGAACGGAGAGGTGGCTACCCAGGGCACCCCAAGCACTTCCAGGGGAAAAGGCTCCTGCCTGGGCCTCCAAGCCACAACAGGGACACCCTCCTGATTAGCAGTCTCCCTCCCTCCCTCCTTCTGATAATGAGGAACTCATCCCCCAGGAACTCCCTGTGGGACACCTCTAACAGTCAGGAAATCTGCCCTCCCTCAGTGGGTCCTTCCCAGTCGACCCCTTCAGACCAACCACTACTCCCAAAGTCACTCTGCTTGGGCCTGTCAAGCCCTCTTTCTGTTATGCACAATCATGCACATGTACACGCATACATACATACCCCCTCCCCCTATCACTCATCTCTACACTCTAAAAGGAACCTTCTTTTCTTAGGAAGATGATACCGCTTTCTCCACACATCCCAGCTCCAGCTGCCCAGGGCCCAGGGGAGGCTGGGTACAGCCTCAGTTCCCCAGCTCCATTCTCCAGACTCTTCTGCTCTCCGCCCTCAATACCATGTCTTCTTTCAAGAGACGTCTAATCCTCCAGTCTGGCAGCCATCACCTGATGACCTCTGCAGATGTTCTCCCTGCCACCATTCACAAAACCGAAATACATTCAGGAGCATCTCCATTTCTTGGGCCCAGGAATCACAGCCCTACCATGTCTGTAGCTTCAGAGCTGGAAGGGACCTCCTTGGGTACACAGCAGACAAGCGGTCACTGGGGTGCTGGGCTCTCCCTGTCAGGAACATCTGCACAGCAAACCAAAGTTCTCAGGCCTGACCTCGGGGACTCTCCAGAACCTGCCGAGTCTCTTCTCCAACAGTACTTTCAACATGCTCAGTGCCCTGGCTGCTCTCCCTCAGATGCACCTCATTCAGCTCTGCCTGAGCCCGAAACACAGCAAAGAAAGAGGAAAAGGCCCTGCCCCCTGGGATGCAAATACAGCAGCAGCTCATGCCAGGTCAAGACCCAGGCGCTCTTTACGAAGGTGTTTTTCATTTCTCTGTCCTCAGCACAATGCCCAGTGCACAGTAGGGACCTGCTGGCCTTCCACGGGAGGGAGGATATGGCTAAACAAATACACACAGGGGACTGTGGCAGAGAAATCCTGGGAAGGCCTGGAGGTGCCACATGCCATGGGAGGACTCTGTTCTGCTGCCAATATATTTGTTGCAAGGGCTTTTTAAAAGGGAAGGAAGTGGGGGAAGCAGGTAAAGAGGGGAGGCTTGCACCCAGCTGGTGGCAGTGTGGGTAGAGAGGTGGAGATGAGGCCACTGGATGGCTATGGGGGGTGCAGAGTCCAGAATAACGCCATGGTGATGAGCCTGGGAGAGGCCAAGGATGGAATGGGGGCCGGGTAGGGGAATGAGCTGAGTTTGAGAGACTTTTGGGCACAGGCACTGAGAAGGAGCTGAGAGGCCAAGAGACTGGCCACAGTCTGGGTCACAACAGGCAGGAGTCAGCAGAGGAAGCTGAGAAGAGATGGGAATCACAGGTGGAGAGGGGGATGGCGCCTGCCCTCCCATTTTTTGGAGCCATTCCTCCTCCCTCAGCTGTCTCCAATTGATCCTTGTTCCCATGTACTTGTTGGTGCCCTGGCAGTCCCAGTAGGCCAGGTGCTGGTTCTATTTGCTTGACCTTTCTTTGCCCAGTACCTGCCAAACAGTAGGTGCTTAATTGATGTTTGTTGACTGCCTCACTGACCATCGAGTCTGGAAATGAAGAGGTCACTGGCTTCTTTGGAGGATGTTTCAGTTGGGCTGTGAGGGATTCTGAAGGGATTGGAGAAGAGGCGGGGTAGAGGGCGGGTGCTGGAGAGGCCTGTGAAGTCAGGGAAGGATTCCTACAGGCTTGTTTATAGGCAGCAGGAGATAACGAAGCCCAAACTCTGTTCAGTAGTGCGTGAGTAGGAGCAGAACGGAGATGATTTGGAGCAGAGGGGGCCAAAGATCCCCCTGGCAATGTCTGGCTCAAAGCAGTCAGTTCAGAAAAGGGAATGCAAGCGGGGGATGGAGGGATTTTTCTGGGGCAGAGCAGAAGCAGAGCCAGGTGACTGGCCAAGAACCCAGCCTCTGTGGGTCCCCTGGATGCTCCCCACCATGACCCCAAAGCCAATGGAAGGCACCAGAGACACTGGCCCTTCTCTGTGTCTGAGCACTTTTGGCCTTTGCCAGCCCAGTCTCTCCCCTGAAACTACTCAGTGTAAGGTACAGCCTCCCCCTAGCAATGAATCCAAGGAAAGCAGAGTCCACTTACTGGCCAACAGCTAACAATGATGAGATGGACATGTGACGGTGTCTGACTGGGCTGAAAGGGATAACAAACAAGAACCACAGGAACCGCAAGGGTGTGATGGCCAGACTTCAGGATTCTGACCAGCACAGGGAAGCAGGCCCACATGGCCTGGGCAGGAAGTTACTTTTCCCCCTTCCCTACCACCCTGATTACAAAGAAAGGCTCAACATGGGGCAGGGGAGTCGGTGAGAGGAACCAAGGGAATGAAAGACAAAGCAGCACATCAAGGGTCATCATCTGTCCAGAAAACTGAAGCCAGCCGACATTGGGCCAGGACACAGCAGGGGAACCCATTCCACTGCATGTATCCCCCCACTGCCAGTTCTGCCTCTGCCTAGGCCTCCAGGTCCCAGCATGGGTCACTAATCCCACTTTTCTCAAATCCCTTTGGTGAAATATGGGCAGTGTTTCAGGTCAGAAAGCCCCGAGCACAGGACCAGGAGTCAATAAGACCCAAGTTCAAATGTGACCTCACATTTCCTTGATTTCCTCAATGGCATCCACCTCCCGGGACTGTTGGAGGATCCAACAGGCTCATGCTTGTAAAGGGCTCAGCACAGTGGGACTCTTGCCCTACCCATTTTCTTCTTCAGTGGTCTTACATCATCCTGAGGGACCAGTATGGAAATGATAGATAGGAGACAGATAGGAGGAGATAGATAGGAGATGATGACTGCACAGCATGTTGGACCCTGGTCTGACCAGGCAGGATGCTGGAGCAGCCCACATGGGAAAATGCTGGCTATGTCCTTTGGCCATGAAGCCTCAGGCCCCTACACTGGCAGCTGCCCTCCAACAGATGCTGGCAGTGCCCCAGCTGCAGTGTTTTCTATGGTGTCCAGGTGGCGTATTTGGAGGGGTCTCAAAGAGCAATGGAGCTTTCTCAAAGAGACCCATGGGAGCCGCCTGATGCTTTTATAACAGGCCTTTGTGTTTCCAAACAGAAGTTTCTTTTTTCCCAAACACCAAGTGGATCCACCACAGCTCCAGAAGATGATCAAACATTGCCTGCACTGTTCTAACACACGGTTTATTATACCCTACCCACAGAAAAATGTTGACATGTTACTGCTTTGGGGGCCTGCTGTCTCTTCTTCAGCTGCCAAACTGCTCTGGTGCCCAAAGGAGACACCCCACGTACACAGTGGCATGCCCACAGGTGCGCTGGCAAGCACACACACCAGCTCCAACGCCCAGGGCAGGCATCTCTTTCCTTTTCACTTTCTCACTCTAAAAGAACTCACCCCAGAGTCTTCCAACTTAAAAGCTAAGGCAGTCCTGGAGAATGGCATCAAGGGAGACACCATGCATCATCCCGACCGGGGACAGGGAGAGCCAGCCTGCGACCCTCCATCGGCTAGCCCATCCCAGACTCCCCAAGCCCAACATGCCATCCTCCAGCTCCCCAGATGCTAGCCACAAGGACTATGGTTGTGCTGGACCTGTGCACTGATTCATCGATCAACTGACCAACCTTCCAGATACTTCCCTCTGACCAAGGACGTGGCAGCCTCAGCCCAAGGCTCCCCACCTGTCGAGATTCACACCTGCAGCAAGTCACACTGGCCCAAAAGCCTCTCTCTCCTCAGAATCCTCCAAGGACTCTGCCTGGACCTTCCCCCCTCCCAAGAGAGCTGAGATCAGAGCAGGTCAGAACAAACAGTCCCTCCCTCATGGAGGAGAACAGGGTCATGATTGTGAAATAGAAGGACCCTTAGAGGTCATCCCTCTCAAGTCCCCAGAGGTGAAGCACCTTGTCTAAGATCACAGTGGAAGTGACAGACAGAGCCAGGCCCCAACAAAAAGGATCTGCACCCCAAGAAAACAGCACAAAATACATTCAAGGTCACATGCAGGGAGAGCCACTGGGAAGTGGGAGGCTCAGGAAAGGCCTCACTGGGTCAGGTTGAGCTTGGACTGATGTGAAGGATTCTGAGTATGAAGAGGAAAGGTTCTCCAGGGATGGGCCCACTTTGTACAAAGACATGGTGCCTGGAGATGAGGTGTCATGAAGAGAAATGTGAACACAGCCCCAAAAAGAGGGCAAGAGTCAAAAGTGTTATGATGGTGGGGGATAGGGAGAACACAAGTCCCTTAAGGCCAACAGGAAGACCCCTGAGAGTGCACTGGAACTGCTGCCATGCCTATCCAGGGTCTCCTGCTCAAGCCCACAGGGCAATTTTGTTTCTGTTTTTCTCAGCCAGATTTGTCAAACCTGTACAAAAGATCTTACATCCGAGGCACAGAGAGCTCTAATGTCATCAGAGTCCAACCGCCATTAAACAGAGCACCTGCCTCAGCCCATGACCTTTAGCCCAAAAAGCACAGACTGACCTGTCTCCAACATGAAAGCCCAACTGCTCCATATTTTTTTAAAAAAAGTTTCTTTAAAACATAGGAGAGGAGGGAAGCTTAGCTCATCTTCTGAGCACGGGGGTTTAACGAAGGGCAGTCTCCTTAGTATTCATTACTTCACTTTCTGTTCCCTACTGCCTTCCCAGGAAAGCCCAAGAGACTGGCTGGGCCACAAACCAATGCAGAGACCTGGGTTAGCTGACATGGGGGTTTCTGAAAAGGTGATGCAGAAAGCAGAAACCTTGGAATCAGATAGAGAATGCCTAAGGTATCTTCATTACTAAAAGATTTAAGTCTCATGCAAAACAAGAAAGTTCCTTCAAAGCCTGAAGAATTGGTGTCTAACTTGTCTGCCCTGACTCTGGGTTTCAATGTACTATGTGTCTCTGCAGTGACCAAGTTC
Source organism: Potorous gilbertii (assembly GCA_028658325.1). Lineage (NCBI taxonomy): Eukaryota > Metazoa > Chordata > Mammalia > Diprotodontia > Potoroidae > Potorous > Potorous gilbertii. The sequence continues at coordinate 298,628,536 of CM053770.1, read as the reverse complement.
TGCCTGAGTGACCTAAGCCCTTGGGTCCAGCACCCCCTAGATTGCCTCAGATGCTGGGTGATCTCCAAAATCTCTTCTGATGGTACAGAAACAAAGGTGCCTGCTGCTGGCACCATCTTCATACAGCATGTGTAGGACAGAGGGATGACCATGGGTCACCCAGGATCAAAAGCAAGGTCTCCTAACCTCCCCCTCTTCCTGGAGCTTCATCCACAAATGGGCCTGGCCTGGCCTGGCTGGTTCTGATCAAGATTTCTGGTTCTCCTTCACTTTGGTGCTCAGCATCTTCCATCATCCCCTGGGAAATACTTAGCGAAGAAGCTTATCTTCGAAGTTGTCAGACCCTAGCTGGAGAGGCTGCCTCACCACCAATTGATGGCTCAACTCCACCCATCCAACCTCTCTGTCCACTCCCACATCCAGGCCCTAAGAGGTTCTCATCTCGATGACTGGAGCAGACTCTGAATTGTCCTCCCTACTCCCAGTCCACTGCTCCCTACCAAACCCCAATATATCTCACCATTGACAAAATAACCTTCAAAGGTTCCAGCCCCTTTTGGAGCGGGTCCAGTTCTGTTGGGGCTGAAACCGTAGCATTACGGTCAGTGAGCTTTTCCCCAGTAATTTTACCTTCTGTGAACTTTTGTCTTAAGCTGAACTGTAAGGTACCAAACAAGAGTTCAATCATTATCTGTTAAAAGGGGGAACCGCACCCCCCCCCCAATAATGTTCTGAAAAGAAACCTAGCCTCTGGAGTCCAGCCTCGTCTGGTTGCTCTGCTGTTGGCCGTGATGGAGTTCAGACCCGCGCCGTGCAATCTGAAAATCCTGGAACTCCTGAGAGAGGAAGACAGTGAGGCAGGACAGTAGGCAGGCAGGCAGGGAGAGGATGGAGGGGAAGAGAAAGCTGGGACGAGGAGCAGCCAGGTGTCTAGCTGCCAAACAAAACCCAGGCAAGGACGGTTAATGCCATAATAGTTGTTTTAAGAGCATTTGTAACCGGCTCCTTGTTTGTGAAAGGCCCTGGAGCTGAACCAAAACCCACACTCCTCAGGTCCTGAAGCAGGGGAATTCCACCTTGACAGAGTTGTCCTCAGAGAGAGAGCTCTGCCCAAGAGAGACAAGCATTTTTCAAAATAAGTGAGTGAAACATCGGTTCTACATGGTGCTACTGACCTAAAATCAGCCCTCCTAGCCCTTCTAGGGCTCTGATGGATGAGTGTAGGGAATGCCACGGAAGACCCGAGCTCCTGAAAGGCTCCAACTCACATGTGAGGCCAACTCTGGGAGCACAGAGGTGCCAGAGCAGGGTGGGCGAGGCTAGCGCAGCCCTATCTATCCTGCAGTGCCCAGTCATGATGGAGCAGTAGGGTGTGCTGGCACCACCACCTCCAAGAGTCACTTTCAGAAAAACGAAACTGTCCACATTTAAAAGACAATCATGCTTTTAACATATAAATCTCACTGTGTGTGGACAGGCTTGAGAAAGGAAAAATCCCACTCATAGCACTCAGGTTTAAAACTGTCAGAACTAAGAACTCAAGGAATACCAAAGTACACCCTGACAAAAAAATGACACATAGTTTCACCAACTTTTCCACCCAAGAGGACTGCACACATTAATAAACTAATTAAGGGCTAATGATATGCTGGGCTCTTTTAAAGACAAAAGCCAAAGCATCCCTGCCCCAAGTAACCAGAGTCCAAAGAAAGGTCCAAGGCCTTGGGGACAGTGAGGATATGACTATCATTAGGGCAATGTCAAAAAAACCAGAGAACAGGAATAAAAACTTATTTTTTAAAATACCTATCTAACTCTATACTATGTTGCTGATGACTGGGTTTCCTGAATAGAAAAAGTAGATACGAGGAATACAAAGGGGCTGGCATGTCACCTAGGAAAAAAGAAGAAAATAGCTCGTGTAGAGTATGCCCCTCAGCTGGGATGCCCAAAAATCATGGGGAAGAGCCAATGCAAAGGCACAGAGGTGGGAGAGGGAGCAGCAGGAGGAGCAGTCAGCCCACGGACGAAGCCTGTGCCCATGACAGTGTGGTGACACACAGGCTCAGGGCAATCCCTGCGATGCCTGTATATAATCAACGATGAAGGATTTGGTGCTTCTCAGCAACACCAAATGGCTCATCCCCCTGCAAGAACTGAGGAGTCTGAATGCAGGTCAAAGCCGATTCCTTCTCACTTTGTTTTTCTCTTGCCTGTTTCTTCTTTCACAACATGACTGATATGGGAATATATTCTACATCCACCAGTCAACTAACTGCTCATTGTCTTGGGTTGGAGGGAGGGCAGGGAGAAAATGTGGAATCCAAAAATTTTTTACATCAATGTTAAAAATTATCTTAACATGAAATTGGAAAAATAAAATCCAACTTAAACAGGAAAAAAAAAAAAGAAAACCAGTGTGATGGAGGACAAGCAACATTAAAAGCCTAAGACTCTGCTCAGTGTGGCACCCAACTGCACCTGCAGAGTGCCTGCACAGTGGAGGGAGGCAAAGGGCAGAGAGACATGGCCACCACAGCCATTCATTTTGCTAATTGCTGCAAAGGACAGTTTTCCTTCTTTATATTTTCTAAACTGGGGTCAGAGGATGGGGAGTTAGCAATTGTGATATGCCCAAAGGAGGCCTAACACATTTTTCAACGCACAGACAAGATCTGGGTGAGTTCTGAGGGCAGCACTGGGTGACCAGGAGGGCAGTTTGGAAAATTATGTTTGGAATTTGTCATACAGATTTTTTTTTTAAAGCAAGTGGTAAGAACTGAAGATAACAGCTTCCTATGTGATCTTCCTACATGGTAGAGAGAGATTTTGTGTGCGTGTGTGTGTGTGTGCGCGCGCGCATGCATGTGTATGTCTCCTAAGTTCCCAACAAAAAAATTAGCTGAGAGTGGATGAGGGCCTGGGATATGGCACACAGAAACAAGATGTGGCAGCTGACTGGGCGGAGCCAAGGGTGGGAACCCTAGTTCACTGGCAGGAGACAGCAGGAGGTCAAGGAAGTCAGACACTGAATGTGAGACATTCCAAGCAAGTGGGGATGAGGTGCCCATGAAAGCTAGATCTCCAGCTCCAGGCAGGAATGTCTGCCCAGAGATGATGGCTGTACCAAGGGAGCTGATGGTGTCACTGACTGAGAAAAGAGACAGGGGTGTGGGCCTAGAACAGGGGAGAGGAAGGGAGGGAGATAAGAAGGAAGGGAGAAAAGAAAGGCAAGGAGATGGAAAGAAGGGAAGGAGGGAAGAAGAAAAAGACACACACACACACACACACACACACACACACACACACACACACTCCCCCATGGCTTCACAAATCAGTTCAATAGCTAGGGAAAATGTTCCCTCAAAAAACTCAGACTCCACAGAACACCACTCTCCAACATCAGGTAAGGATCCAATCTGAGGTGCCCCAATGGCTATGGGCGGGTTCCACTCCAACTTTGCTGCTCTTGGTCAGGCTTGTCCAACTTCTGGTGACTCCAAGGATGACAGCACGCCTGGCCCTTCTGTCTTCCACTATCTCCCAGAGTCTGTCCAAGTTCATGCTCATTGCTGCCATGATGTTATCTATCCCTCACATCCTCTACTGCCTCAATCCTTCCCAACCTCAGGGTTTTTTCCCATGAATCTAGTCTTCTCATTATATGGCCAAAGTATTTCAGCTTCAACTTCGGTATCTGACCTTCCAGTGAAAAGGCAGGATTAACATCTTTAAGCATTGACTGCTATGACCTCCTAAAGCCCTGCCCAAAGTCTTCTCCAGCCCCACAATTGCAAAGCGTTGATTCTTCGGCACTCAGCTTTCCTTATAGTCCACCTCTCACAGTCATACATGGCTACTGGAGAACTCATTGCCATGACTACATGGACCTTTGTCAGCAGGTGATGTGTCAGAAACTGGGCTCACCAGCCTCCCCATCCAAGCCAGAGTAGTATCAGGAATGACACCAGAGGCTTCCCCCACCCAATCCCCTCTTTGGCCCAATTCCCTAACTCTCTCCTCCTTTCCTTGCAGTTCTGATGACAAGATGATGCTTCTCCTTGCTGGGACCAATAGCTCCTTCCCTGGGGGCCTCTCATCTCTGACTTATCCTCTCAGCCACGCCCTCTTTCCGTGGAGAAGACCCTTTCTTGCTGCCCTTGAACATGCCCCAATCTCTGCCTTCCTGTCCTCTGCTTCCTCCTCACCATTCTGGCCAAATCAGACATCCTCTTCTCAACGTGGACCCTTCTGGATCCCAAATGTTTCCTCCCTCTTCTCTCCTCCCCAGGGACACGGCTCTTCTGGTCTCTTTCCAGCAATTCATGCAAAGCACCTGCTCTGTGCCAGGACCTGCCCCATTGCCAAGAAGTCCACCTTCCAAAGGAGAGATGTGCACATGTATATTTATGCATGAAAATAAGTGCAAATATACATAAAGAAGCTGAAGACAAGAGAGTCTGGCAGCTGGCTTCACCGCCAAGAGGATGGGGCTAAGCTCAAATCTCAGAGGATAGAGGGACAGCCTTACAGTCTGGAGATGGTCCTTGGATGAAGGTCCTTGAGGGTAGCATGCAACAGATTCTCAGGTAGGCAGACTCATCACCAGGCACAGGGAGGGCATCACTGAGCATGACCATACTCTCTCATCTCCCCTAAACCTTACTTGTACCCCGCGATGGCTGGTCATGCTCCCACCTCCCAGGCAGTGTTGGTGACAGAGGCTGACCGAGCCTCCAAGAAAGGGTTCCTCACCCACCCTTCAACTCCTCCCACCCAAAGGGAATCACAGAACCTCAGAGGGAAGGACTTTGGAGAGGTCCAGCTCTTCCCCTCCCCCTGCTCCACCTGCCAGAAAACAGGCACAAGAGTCAAGAGATGGCAACTCTGAAGGATAAAAGGGGCTAAGTGCAGTCTGTGCAAAAGGAAAAATGTGAACAGAAAAGCATCCCCTGTTGAATAGCATTCTCTCTAGGGTAAACAATTTTCACTTGTATTTTCCAGGAATAGCAGAAGACCCCAAATGAACAAGGGACGCAATGAGACTGGAGGTTTCTGATCTCACCAACCCATGGCAGACAGTAAGCTCCAGGGGAAAGGGAGCAGAAGGGCTACCTGCTGGCGTGCTCTGGCCCCTCAAACATGCTTCTCTCCTGAAGGGTGCTTCCGACTCCCAAAGGCCTGCAGTCTAGGACAATGTCCAAGGATTTCTCAATCTTCTGTTACTGACACATCTGAGGCCCCAACCCTTTGCCTCCGGAGTCACTTGACCTCAGCAAGCGCATTAGTCTCTGTGACCTGGCAGATGATGGATGCTTCCTCAATGCACAGGGTCTTGGTACATGACGCCAAGGGGTCCCAAGAACAGGGTGATGAGATATGCTCCAGAAATGGCAACTCCCAGGGCTGCACCTCCTGGGTCAGGGTAACTGCACAGGATGGGAGCATCTCAAAGGGAGCTGCTCCGTTTTCTGCAGAGCCCTCACAGCTGCAACAGCAACTTGACATAGATGAAAGGGACTAGATGCTCCTGGGCAGTGGAGGCTAAGAACCTCACTCACCTTTCTCCACCATGCGGGCTGTAATTTGCAGGCAGATCTCGTTTGCCTTGCCCCGCTATGGGCATCACCCTCACACCCTCATCATCTCCAATATCTCTCCCAGTTACCCCTGACCTCTCTGCAGCCTTTGATGCTGCCCACCTCCCTCTCTTCTCTCAGTCTGAGTCCCCTATAAAGGCCCTTTAGCATAGGAGCTCGCAACAGAATTGCATAACCTCCTGAGAGTACCTGGACACAGAATCTCCCAGAGCTTTGAGACATCCATGAAAACAGTAATATGTGCACTATCCTGACCTCTGGGATGGCTGCCAGACAAGCACCGTGGCTGCCATCCTTTAACCAAGAAGAAAATAAACTGAATGCAGGAACAGGCTTTGCACAGCACCAGAAAGTCAACCAACCTTCCCCAAACCAAGAGCTCCTGGCTCATCACATGCCACTGTCATGAAAATCATGATGACTATTCCACAATGTCATTTATGATTAGTATCAACTGTTTTCAGTTATTTAACATTTTCATGTCATTAGTAATATTCTTGTGAGAATGAGAGAATTTCACATCACTCAAATAGCTTTTTCAAAGCTGTTCAAAGGCTCCTGTCAGACAGCAAATTCTGGGTGGGAAAGGAAACTGAGGCCACCATTTTCCAGCCACAATGAAGAGGCCCACAGAGTCTGCCCTTGGGGAGTTTAACTGAGCCTTCTGGGAGAGGGTTGTACCTTTCAACCCAGCACACAAGGGTGGTGTTCCCAGGACTGCCAGGCTAGCCCACAGGAGGTTCCTTGCAGCCTGGAAGGGGCTCCCAGAGGAGCCTTCAGGGCAAAGGGCCTGGACAGTGGATGCAGTCAGTTCCACCCTTTTAGCAGACACGGGGAAGACAGAGTGGATTGGAGAAGTGGACAGTTACAGGAAGCAACTGTGATAGTCTGGCTGTGAAGGGAGCACAAGGAGGCTGGCAGGGTGGCTGGACCGCCAGTCTAGGTGATGGGGGGAGGGACAGTTTTGGCTCTTGGGAAATTGTGGGTGAGTCAGAATCCAAGGAAAGTAGAGGCACTAGGTATAGACAGCATCCTAAGCTGAGAAAGGGAGAACAATAAGCTAAAGGTGAGGATGGGAGGGGTCAGTGAGGAGAGAAGCAGCTGCAAAAAAGGGAGGGACTGAAGGCTGAGAGACAGGTCTGGAAAAGGGAGGCAAGGAGGAGGGGACAAGGAAGTGAAGAAGAGGGAGATATCTAAGGAGGGGGTGGTACCAGGAGGGAAGAGGACCTCTGGGTGAATGACTTAATTTTTAAACTTTAGAATGAGGTGAGGAGAGAAGAGGCATGATAATGTGGAACCGCCAAGGGAGAGTGGGATGGCAATCCCTGGGAAAGGATGCTGGGAAGGAGGTAGACAGAGGCCACAGCAGGGGCAGGAGGTGAGGGGCTCCTCAGGGTGGGTATCCTGGGTCCCATATTGAGAGGCTCAGTTAAAACAAATGTCAAAACGTAAACAATGGGTGTCTGACTCACATGATCAAGGCTTCCCATTCAAAAAAGTTCTCTTCATTCATTGGGCCTGCAACAAAAGGAGGGAGAGAAGTATGACTTCTTCAGCCCCAGCTCAGCACAAAAGACTGGAGAAGGGGGGCAGGGGACTTACCTGCCACGATTCCCTCCGGCGGATTCAGCGTCAGTTCTACAAAATGAAGAATTAAAATGCAGTCACTTACAAGAACAGATGCCATGCTGGGTAACAGCATTCACTTCCTTTCTAGATTTGAGATTGGAAGAGACACACTCTCATTTTACAGAGGAAGAAGGCATAGCACAGTTAAGAGACTCACCCAAGATCACACAGGCATAAGTGTCTGCTTCATAGGTGTTATGCCTCCAAGTGCAATTAACTTTCTACAGGCTGCTGACAAGCTGACTTGATTGTTATAAGGGTCCCTCCCCAAATGAAGGACTCCTACAGTGATTCTGGGATGAACACCTTCTGAGGGGTTCTTATCACAAAACTTCCAAAAAAATAAGCCTGAGCAGCTTCTGTACAGCTCTGGGAGGTTTCTAACACACTTCACACACATCCATTCACAACAATCCACTAGAAATAAGGAAACTGAGGCTGGCTACCCAGGGTCCTAAAGCTACTAAGTATCTAAGGCAGGATTCAAATTCAAAGGCAGGCAATTGGAAATCACATGGGCAACACTCTCCTTTTACAGAGATTCTCGCCAAGTGTCTCCAAGGCTGGGGGGATCTCTGAGGTTACTTCGCTCAGCCCATGCCTACAGCAGGACTTTCATCCTGTTAAGGGAGTAATGCTGGAAGAGAGAAGAAATCTCATCATCAAATGTTATGTGGCCAGGGCTCTTCCCAGTCTTTATAGCTGAGTGAGAAACCAGCCTGAGAAGCAATGAAGAGAATACTCCATCCAGAGACACTGCCTTGAGTACTAAGCCACTCACTTTTCCTTCCCTTACAAAATCCCCACCCATGGTTCCTGGAGGGGTCTTGGACACAAATCCACCCAGCAGTAAGTACTGACTACTGAAACGCAAAGACTGAAGTCAAAAGGCCCTACAGACAAATGAGTTGAGCAGGTTAACAGGAGAAGCCACTGGGAAGGTGTGGTTTGAGACAGGACTGAAAAGCCAGGGAGGTCAATGGGTAGAGATGAGGGGGGGACAAGAGGAAATGCCCAGAGCTGACAGATGGTGGGAGAGTCCATTTGTGGATCAGCCAGGAGGTCAGGGGGACTGGATCAAAGGGCATTGGGGAGTTAGGTGTCAGAATCCTGCAGAGGAAGAACGAGTTTCAAATGTCAGAGCATTTTGTATTTATTCTTGGAGATTACTGAGTAGACAGGAGAAATGATTGGACCTGGGCTTTGAGACAGTAATTAAATCCATGGGAAGTGACAAGATCCCTGATGATGTGGATGGTGAGCCAATGAAGGAATGTAAGGAGTGGTCACTAAGGCCAAAGGGGAGGCCGGAGTGAGGCCCAAGGGAGAAGAATCTCTAGGAGGAAACGTGGTGGTCCGGAGGGTCTGAAGCAGTAGCACTGGAGATCAATGAGGCCTAAGAAAGGCTCCTCTGATTCAGCAACGTGGAGATCAGGACTAATGTGATGGCATGCAACATGCACTTCCCTGTCACCATGATCAGACCCAAATTCTCTCTACCAGGCTCAGTGTCCAGCAGAGGCACTCCCCGTTCATCCTCAACTCAGCTATCCACAAGCAACCATCCACTGTCCAGCGACGGCAGCCCAGCCCTGCCCTTGTCTCTATCACCTCGGGTCTTTGGGCCCACCCAACCTCAAGTCGTTGGCCACCTCCACTCTTTCCTTTCTTCCCTTTTAAAAATACGTTTACCACCATCTTTGGCTCCACCACCTTTGACTCTGCCATCTCCTCCCCTTAGGCCCAGAGTCTTGTAGCACTGAAAGCCTCCATCCCCCAGGACTGCCTTCCTGGCTCTGATCCCTATGACATTCCAGCCTCACAGGACTGAGCCCAGGGATTCAAACACAGCCATCTCCTTGCCCATCCTTCAGAGTCCAGTGGTGAAGAGCAGCCACTTCTGGTAATGACTGGGTGGCAGCCTGGCGGAAAGTAGGGTCAGACCAGCATTTCACACTATAGACTAAGAGCAACTCCAACTAGAGAATTTAGACATAAAAGTAAATTATCATGTATCTGTGCATGTTTGTATGTCTATGTCTGCCATGTATGTTTGTGTTTGTCTGTCTTTGTATCATTCATCAACACAGCGTACAGGAGGGCTGCTAACACAAGTTCACTCTTGATCTGGTCAGATGGCAGGAAGTGGGGGATGATGGGGTCAACAGAGACAGGCCCAACTTATGCATCCCCTAAATCATTTAAGCCTCAATGGGGGTTAGCTGAGGCAAACACAGGTTTCCCCTATAAGAGGTCTCCTCTCTCTCTAAGACTCAATGGGGGCTGGTCAAGGCACACACAGCATTCTAGCTTGTGCACTCAACCCTAAGGGTTTCCCACTCACTAACCAGTGCCCATTGCTTTATAGGGCCCTTAGAATCTACACAGGTGATACTTTTTAGGGTGACAAGAGATTATTATGGCCATGGATCCTGGGAAACTGAACTCTAAGAACAAAAATCCTCTTTATACTACAGTCTTTTGGGTGTGTCTGTCTTGGGTGTGTGCCTGTGTGTGTCCCTATCTTTGTGTCTGTTTGTGTGTCTGTCTTATGTGTGTTTGTGTGTGTCTCTCTTGTCTGTGGGTCTGTCTTGCATGTGTGTGAGTGAGAGCGAGAGAGAGACACAGAGAGAGAGAGAGGGAGGAGAGGAGAGAAAAAGGAGAGAGAGAGAGGAGAGAAAGAAAGAGAGAGAAAGAGAGAGGAGAGGGGAGAGAAAGAGACAGAGAGAGAGAGAGAGAGAGGAGAGACAGAGAGAGAGGAGAGAGAGACACAGAGAAAGAGAGAGAAAGAGAGAGAGAGAGAGAGAGAGAGAGAGAGAGAGAGAGGGAGAGGGAGAGGGAGAAGGCATAACCAAATGAGAAGAACAATCTATGGACAAGAGAAGAATTCATGACACTTGGCAAGATTGCTACTTTTGATCCTCTGCATCACCTGTCATGAACTCAAATGGGAAACTTCATTGTATGAATTTTAATGTTTTGCACAAACAAAACTAACGAAGCTAAAATTAGAAAGGAAAACAGACAACTGGGGAAAGAAATCTTTCCAGTATTTTTTCTGATAAAAGTTTTTCTCTCTTTCCCTCTCCCTCTCTCCCTGTCTCTGTCTCTTTCTCCCCATACTTGTGTCTGTTTGTATGTATGGAACTGATTAAAATCGACAAGACTAAGAGCTCTCCCCAACAGAAAAGTGACCCAAATGCGCATGTGCTGACTCCATTCCACAGGCTGAGCTTTCTCTTTTCAAAGCCAAGTCATCAGGCATGCCTCCGGTGGTCTCTGTGTGCCAGGCAGGCCCTGCCCTGCAGGAGACCGTATTCTAGGGAGGAGACACCTTGGAGAGAAGGTTTCAGCTCAAAGTCTAAGCGAAAGGCCCCAGGGTCTCTGAAGACAGCAGACCAGGTGGCCAGGACTCTTCTTTGAGGCCATTTCCACTGATACAACATAAAGCTGTAGCTCCTGATGTGCAATCACTGGACAGGCTCAGGACTCAGGTGACAGGGACTCTCTCCTCTCTGGGTCTCGGGAGCTGGGTTGCAGCCTTTGCAGGGGCCCCAAGTCCCATGGATATCTCCATTGGCCCAGGTCCCACAGACTGTCCTTTGGGTCAGAATCAGAGCCGGCACAGCTGTGGACCTTGTGGCTTCTTCCATCTGCTCACAACACAGCAGCTCTCTGCTTTTGGCCAAGATAGTCAGAGAGAGAAAGCCCCCACTGAGCCAGGCAGCCCACCAGACATCCACTTCCCCAAAGTAATCGTCTATGCCGACCTGTCAGTGGGCTCCAGCATCAGTTTCAACAGTGGAGTCCAACGCAGAGAACCCCATCCTGCAGGCCAATGACTCTGAAAACCCATAAATGAACAGCAGCTGTAGAGTGTCATACACTTATGATGTTGCCAAACAATACTCAATTACATTTTAATATGGCTCAGCCTGGTCACTCTCTGGCTACATAATATTGCCTATGGTCAGGAGACATCCAGTCTAAACTGTATCCAAAGAAAACTAAGCTGGCTGGTAGTCATCCAGCCAAAGCCTCAAACTCTCATGACAGTCCCCACCCAAGCCCTTTCTGCCCAAATTGTCAGGAAGTCTTCACAATGACCCTGCATATTGCCCCTCTCCAATCTGTAGCCCTGAAGCGCTGCTTTCTGGGACTGAGTCCAAGTGTCTATCCATATACCAGTTTTTCAGACCCAAAGGCAGGGGAAGAGCACATTTCTCCAGGCTTAATGTCCCCAATTCCTTTGCATCAACCGGACATATTGTCAGGCATTCAAATCTACTCTTGTTGGGGGTCCCACACTCTCAACCAAGACAGTAACCTGACAGGGCTCCGAGACAAGAAAACCTCCCAGAGAGCCATGGGCTCCAGCTCTACCCCCTCTTGGCTTTCTCGATGACAGCAGTCTGTACAGTGAGGCTCACTCTCCCACTGCTGCATGAGAAGGGACAGCCCCTCCTCCTCTCTGGTGCCCTTCATTCATTTAAACAAGGCTTAGGTTGGGATGACTTGGAGCTTCTCTCTGGGGTGTGTAGATGTCCCACATTTGGCCCAGTAGCACAATGAGCCCTTGGCCATCACGGATAACATGTTCCATGATGTATACTCTGTGTATATATACACAATGCCCACTCTGATCCATGGCTGAGGTTGCTGGCCAGGAGCTTCTTCCAAAGTGAGACAAGGACAATTCTGACTCCTGGTCTTATTCCTTCCAGGGAAAATATTCAAGGACTGGGCCAGGTGAGTTTCACCTGCCAAGACCCAAGAGGAGGCATTAGCAGGAAGGTGGACCACACTGTAGCCCAGGACTGCCTGAGCAAGGGGACTATGAGAGCAAGGCAGGAGGCTCTCGATGTCCCAGTTATTTATAAGTAAGACAGAGCCAAGGAAGGAGGAGAGTGACCAGACCAGAGGAACTATTAAACCTTCTTATGAAGAAACTGAGTGGCCCAGGTGGTCAGACTGTGCCCATGTGCAACCATATATCTGTGTACATGTGCATGTGAAAACACACACACACACACACACACACACACACACACACACACACACACTCCTTTTCCTCAGAAACATCAGAAAGAAGACACAAGGAAGGGGAACAGGCCACAAAGTCTCTCTTTCCCAGGTTCAAGCAAACTGCCCAATCTCTACATGCTTATATTGGACTACAGCAGAGAAAGAGCAGAGATTGCATCAAGGAAAGGCCTGGCACAGAGCGGGAGCAAAAGAGAAGCTAGCCACCTTGGCTGGGGGGGAGGGTGGGGGATCAGTTCTGTGGTCTCTGGCTAGAGTTCCCTTTAGACGTTCTGGGGGTGACCAAGCCCAACTCTTCCTCAGAAACAGAGAAACTGACTTGGAATCAGCCACTGCTCCCAACAGGGAGACCAGGAGCAAGGGCCACGATTGATCCAACAGCACCACCTAGTGACCAGGCACGGAGCGGAGACTATTAGAGAAAAATCAAATTCAGCACTTGGAATCTGGGACTCCAGTGGCTATACTGCCTGGTTCCAAGACAGCTGTGTAAGAACTTCAAGAAACAAATGAGGAGGCAATTCCAGGCCCCCATAAGCTTGACCCCAAGGGCTGGGCATTAAACCGGCATTTCTACAAAGAGTTCACCCTTAGTCGGTCAAAAAACAAATGTTATTTTCACTATTTGCCATGGAACAAAAAGGTCCCTGGGCCCAGACAGCACCTGCCTGCTTTGAGCCACCAATCTTACCTACTCTGCCCTGGTTCCATCAGGGTTCAGAAGGTTTAGCTCACTGCCCAACGAGCAAAGGATTAGTGGTCTTTCCAAGGAAATGCACAACTGGCAGGAGAGGGAGGTTCTTTGGACAGAACATTCCTGCGATGCAGGGCAGCATCCCTCTCTCTAAAGCCACCACTGCCTAAGTGGTCTCTCCCTTCCTTCCAGATCCAGCTCAGCCCCACCTTCCACTCCAGCTCCCCTCTTACCTGCCTTAGATTGACATCTGTTCATTCTGTATAGACTTATAGACACACACACACACACACGCATGACATGTACCACTTCATTGTTGCTCTCTGCCTCCCCAGTACAGTGCCTGGCACACAGTTGGCAGCAAGGCTATTTGAGGCAGGGGGATGGGTACTTCTCCCACCTGAGTTAAACAGATATGCCACACAGTCCAGCTCCAGGTATCCAGGCCTGTCCCTTTCTTTAAGGACAGGGACCCACCTGGAAACTCCATCAGAAAACCCAGAAGAAATGGGAGCCACGTGAGGTATAGGCTATCCCCTTCCCAAGGGGCTCTGCAAGTTGAAAGTACTCAGAACAAGACCTGCTACAACAAAAACAACTGACTTTGATTAAGAAAAAAAAAGAGGGGACATAGCAAACAGGTGTAGGAGGATGCTGAATGCTGGGGGATGGGAAAGAGGGGCTCTGGCATTCAAGACTGGCAGAAGGAATCAGAAGCATGGTAGTAAGGCCCTGTGCTGGGCAGAGGTAACAAGGTATCACCATCATCTGTGTCTACGTCCCACCCACCCCAAAGGTCCTTGCCTGGGATTTCACAGGAAGAGGCCAAAGAGAACCACAGACACCTGGCTACACACTCAGAACCTGCCCTACAGTCACCCTGGACAGCAGCAGCTCAGCCCGTCCTTAAGAAGACAAGGGGTGAAGTAAGGTGTGGACATCACCACGCCTCCAGAGCAGAGAGCCTGACAAGGAACAAGTCCTCCACGTGCTCTGCATGGGAGGAAGGAGGGTTTTAACAGGATGTTGCTCTGGCCCTCAAAGAAGGTTCTCATGGGTCATACATCCTGAGCCTCTACCATGATTTAAAATTTGCATTGAAGTTGTTCTTAAAAATCTCTCTCCAGTTAAAGTTTTGAACGTTAAAGAAGCCAACTTTTAATTTAAAAACAGAAAGAAATTAAGAGTGGCTAGAGAGATGAGTTTGGAGCCGTGCAGCCCAGGCCCTGGCCCAACCCAACTGTGTGGCACAAGCCAGGTCACTAAAATGTCAGCACTCATCCACATCAGTGGGCAGGACCATGTGCCCGGCATGCATGAAAGCACAGGGCTGGCCCAAAAATTACAAACCAAGATGCATTTTCCCAAGCATGAAATGGAAGAGAAATTTGGGCTGGGCAAGAACTGTTCTGAAGACAATACGGGGGCCCCAGTAGGCCTAGGTCAGGTAAGGGGATCTTGTGGGTATAGGCAGTGATCAGGGGCCATGGCCCCACAAATAAGGAGGTGACCACCTTTCTATCAGTCTTCTGTTTGACTGGACCACAGGTGAAGCGTCACTTTGGCTCCAGATACAGTCAAATAAAGAGGATGTAGAGTGCGAGTTTCCAAGCCAAGAGCCTGGACAAGTTTCACTTTGACAAGAGATGTAGCAAGTGTCCTCGAGGCTTCATGAAGCACCTGCTGTGCGCTGGACTCTGTGCTAGAGAAGCCTCCCAAGGGGCAGGTTCAAAAGCTTGAGCTGGATGTGAGGAGGGAGTTGGGCCTGAGCGGTGGCCCTGCCTGACCTGGTGCTGCCACTGTTACCTGCACAAACATCTCTCTCCTGGAGCAGGGAGCGACGACTTGTCGCAGCTCCTCTCAGGCTGGAACGATACAGCACCCCACAATTTGAACGACATTTACTGCTTCTGACAAGCAGCGGGCACCTGGGGGAATGGGCACCAGGTCTGTGCGGCCAGATGACCGCTTCTGCTCTGCCCCTCTGGTTAATGGGCACTTTTTCTAGTCTTACATCTCTCTAGAAATCTGAAGGCCCCCCCCCCCAAGCACACACATGCACATGCACTCGTGTTCTCTCACCCACTGCATTCTGTCTGATGCTCCATTTATGTGATGTTCTGACACTCCAGTCAAATCCCCCCAAACTTTCTGGTTACTCAGACACACATCATCGGGGAGGAAGGTAAAGGAAAAAGCATTCCCTGGCCGGGTCTGGAGTCAGAGACTCAGAACACAATTCTGACTCATTCTGCCCCGGTGACTTTGGACAAGCCACAAGTTACAAGCCTAGACCTCAATTTCTACAACTGTAAAAAAGAGCCTCAGTTTCCCCATCCATAAAAGGGGCGTCACCCTCGGCCAAGAAAGTGCAAGCCAGGCCAAGCACTGGGCCTCATTAGACAGAGTCCCCAGTTAGAGGGTAAGCCTCCTATGGGCAGAAAGGGCTCACTCCTCCAGCCCTGGGTCACTTCATCCCCAGTCTCAAGAGAGGAAGTCATAAGGGTGGGTGCGCCTGGCACCTTGGACATCCCAGCTCCTTGTGAATCATCCCTAAACTCCATTCTGACCCAGAAACCAGCTGCACTCCTCAGGGTGCAGAACAGTGAGGGGAGGAGGGGGACCTGGGGGACAAAGGGCTCTGTCTGACCCCAATGCCAATCCTGCCAAAACCTTTTTCTAAGGCGGCTAAGGTATCTCTGGGGCTTAGGAGGCTTCAGGACCAGCTGGCCGGGGCACCAGAGAAGGATACCCACAGGGTGGTCAGGAAGGCTGGGCAGGCTTGCAGGGCATGCAGTAGGTGCTTAATCAATGCTCTCCCTGCCCTTCTGGAGACCCAGGAGGGTGGGGCAGGGTGGGGGTCTCCTTCCTGAACACTCCCGTGGTCGGAGGGTGCTGGTGCTGGCTTTACCAACCATTAGCACAGGAGGATCCCTCCTGGCCCAGGGTCCATGGCCATCCGTGGCCACCAGAATAAGGGAGGCTCCCCAGACAAGGCACTGCCCAAATAACCGCTGCCCGCCTCTGCCTCGGTTTCCTCGTCCGTAAAATGGACACCGGGCAGGGTGGTGCCCGTGGGTGGGTTAAGGCATTCAAAACGCTCGGCTGCCTTGGAAGGCTAGGCACAACCGGACAGCCCATCTCCAGCCTCCGTGCCTTTGCTCGGGACGTGCTGTCCGCGCAGGCGCACTGCTCCCACCCGCCGGTTGGCCGCGACCTCAGTTTCTCCACCTGGCCCGGCTGCACTCACGCTTGTACTCGGCCATGAGCCGCTTGAGCGCCGTCCCTGCCATCCTGGCCCCGTAGGAGCCCCCTTCCTCCTCGTCCTGCACCGGCCCGGCCGGCCCTGCCGCCGCCGACCGCTTCCGAGTCGACGCGGCCCCGCCCCAACCTCTTCCGGGTTCGCGTCATTGCGTCCCGCTGACTTGCGCACGCGCATCACCGCCCCCTCCCGTCCAGTGGCTTGGCCGGCCGACCGGAGCGAGGGCATGCGCATGCGCGTCTATCCGGCGGGAGGCAGCCACGGCCGGAGGAGAGAAGAAAGGGGTAGAGGAAGAGGCTGAAAAGAGAAGGGGGCGGGGCCCGGTAGAACCAGGGAGCAACTGGGCCCCTTAAGTTAGGGGCGCCCCCTAGAGGTTCCTGGCAGCAGCTGCACCGGAGAGCGCTACCGATTGGCTCCGTGGCCACGTGGCAACGACGTCTGCAAGGTGGGGGGATCCGCCTTGGGCCGGGGGCAGGGTCACAGCCTTGTCGGTGACGTCACACGCCGAGCAGAAATACTCTAAGGGGCCAGAGCGGACGGCTGGGCCGAATGGCCACGGCCTGTCCGTGGGCACCGATCGATCTAGGCCGACTGGGCGGGGGCTGGGGTGAGAATTCCCAATGTGGGAGCCGGAAGGAGAAGGTCAGGGCATTCTGCCCCCGCATGGGGCCCCCTCAGGGGCGCTTCTACACTCCCCAGCCGGGCTCCACACCCCCAAACCAGTATGAGAACACCCGGAGCCCTGGCAGGGGCTGCAGACTCTGGAGAAACCCCTCCCGGCCTCCCCGTACCCTTGGTCCCCAGGCGGACGGGCCCAGAGTCATCCAGGTTTCCCCACCTGCCCCAGTCACTTCAGAATGCTTTGTTCACTGCATCAGGAGGCTCCAGACCCAGCACACCGAAAGGCCCCCTCCTCCTCTGGGGGCACCTGGAGGTCTAGCGTCTGAGCATTTGGGCATGGTTTCTCTCGCCAATATCGCCACCGTCCTGAATCCCTAAGGTCACATGACTTGTACAGGATCCTTCACCTCTCACCTCCATGACTTTGCCCAGGCTATCCCCCATACCAGTGAACACCCCAGCTCCCTTCAAGGTTCACTCGTGGGGGCGGGGAGAATGCTCCTCTCTTCCCTTTCCGGTGGTTTTGCGTTGACTTAGCTGTACCTGGGTGCTGAGTCCCTCCCTCCAAGTGAAGACTCCAGGAAGCAGGCCCCACCTTGCTTCTTGGTCTCTATGGCTGGTCTAATGACTTCCAATGCCTCCCTCTCCCCATAGCTCAGAGGAGACCAAGGGACACTGGGAACTAAGTTTCTAAAGCCCAAATTAGTTTATATCACTTTGGGTAAGAAGTGGGCCTCAGTTTCTTTATCTGTAAAACGAGGGGGCTGGGCATCCCTGAGTCTAAAGTTGGCCCTAGCCAGGGAGCTGGCCATCCAGAGCCCTGATCAGTGGGGCATCTGTAGGGGAGCCTTGGGAGCTGAGGCATGTGTGGGTGGCGGCAGGAGGGCAGAACACAAGCCAAGAGTCAGAGTACCAAACTATATTTACTGTATACAGTAGTAAAGGACAACAAAGGACATACAAATCAGAGAAGAGACAGGCCCGAGCCCACAGACACGGAAACGCCAAAGGAAAAGAGTCACCGTCAGCGGTCAGCAGGCAGGTTCACATGAGCGGAGATGCCTCAAGATCAGAAAATGTCACAAGGAGGCTGCTGGAGTGGAGAACAGCCCCCAATGGGTCACCTGGCAGAACTCGGGAGGGCACTGGGGCCCCAGGGATCCATCCAGAGGACACACAGCACCAGGCCCTCTGTCCCACAGACTGACTGTCCCCCAGCCTTCGGCAGGCACGTGAAGGGAGGGCAAGAGAGGGTCACCTGCCAGAGCTCTCATGGCCCTCGAGGTCCTGAGGTGGAGGCTGCAGAAGGATGCGGCCACACCCCAGCCTGTTCATCCAAGCAGGCCTCCCCCATCACCCCTTCCCTGCCCACTCCTGCCTCCTTCAAGGATCCTGGCAGACTGATCATCGAAGGATCCTGATTAAGCTGATGACAACACACAGGCACTCCTGCTTGCCCTCCCCCCCACTGCCGTGACTACACTGGAGTATTTACATGATTAGACGATGCAGTCGAGAAAGCATCCCAAGCGTGGGGGGCTAGCACCCCAGGCCCCCGAAGCAAAGGGGGAAGAGAAGGAAGGAAAGTGAGGACAAACAAGCAAGAATCTTTTACTTCAGCAAAAAGAACATTCCACATTGGCCCAATTCGAGGTGTCGCGGAGTCCCCGCAAGGATCGGGAGTCACATAGACTACGTATGGTGAGTCAGAGAGAGAAGTGTTTGGATCTGCATCCTCTGCCAGGGTGGAAGCATCCCACAATTCCCTATCCCAAGACTGAGGAAGACCCAGGGGGCTCTGGCCCATGAGCCTAACATGCTCCCCCTGTCTGCTGCTGGAACACATCAATTGTGTCTTCATCCTCCATCTCCAGCTGCTCGGGCACCGGCAGGGACCAGACCGGCAAGAAAACAGATATGGGCTCGTTAGCAGTGCAAGGCTCCCCCCAACACCATGAGAGTCTTCACTTGACCAGCCCAGATTTGTCCCAGCAGCCACCCCAGGAGGGTGAGCACACTTCCTGCAGCCCCTTTGGGCCATGACCTGGTCAAGAAGCAGGAGATCAGGAGATAAGGACAAGGCTGGACCACAGTCAAAGGGGAGGCTTTGTCCCAGACAGAAGAGTAGGAGCAGGTCAGCTTGTGCCACCTGGCTTACGGCAAGCCTTGGGGTCACTTTTCATCCTGTCCAGGCCTCCCCTGAAGGACTTCCCAGGGGCACTGGGCAGGGGGTTTTCCATTTCCCAACCCAACAGTACTAAATGGAAAGGTCCATATCATGATTTGTCAAGGAGGAAGCATACCTGTGCAGGGGTATCGGTCTCATTAATTGGTTGTCCATCAAATCTGAATCGAATCTGTCTCATTGACAAGCCCTAAAATTTAAAAAACTATCATCAGTATAGGCATTATCTCATGAGTTACAAACTATTCATGCGAAAGCCACATTATCCAACACTTTGAACCACAACTGGGAATTCAGAAGCACTTGGTAAACGGGTCAAAGAAATGTGTACCCCAGTCATCAGGACTGACCATCCTATGTGAAATGGCAACAGATGGCAGCCTCTGAAAAAGAGGGGGCTGATTTTGTCCTGATGTCTTCACAAGTGGGGGGGAGATGCTAGTCACCCCTCATCAAAGGGGTGGAAGGGGAGGGAAAACCCCATCTGCAGGTGGCCACAGAGCCTTCCAGAATGGAAGGGTCTCCCCTTTTCTGGGCCCAACTTGTTATGTTAGAAAAGGGTGTATCACATTTGGGATGCCCCCAGCCCTAATCTTCATCAGACTCTCAGAAAGTCCAGGCCTCCCTCCAAACTGCCCAGACCAAGTGACTGACAACTGGACATTCTGATCACGGGAACGTCATCACCTCTGGGTAATCCCCCTCTGGCATCTTGTGGCTCTGTGATCTTAGCCAGGACCTTTCTCCACAAGAGATGTTGGGATGGATGAGATAGAAGGCTGGACTCCAGGTCAACCATGGCAGAACGTAAATTCCAGCTCCCCAAAGTGAGCAAGCAGCTGAGCCATGGCCAGAAACCCAGTCTTCTGCCTGAACCTGTCTCAGCCATCTCATGCCTTTCTAACCCACCTCCCTGATGGCATTTGGGACCATGGCCCCCACCAGAGTGGGCCCTTCACTCAAATCTCTATTGATACAGAGGATGACGTCCAACAACCTGCGTGTGGGTACAGACAAAAAGAATGGTGGCCAGAAGAGGCCCAGGGATGCTCTACCCCAAAGGCATCAGACCAAGAAAATTGTGGCAACAAAGTCTGCATCTCACCAAAATGGAAGGGGGAGGTAGGGGCCCACCCTTGGTCCATGCAGGGCTGCCTGGGGCTGGAGTAACAGGAATCATTTGAGTGTCAAGGAAGGGTCCTGGCTGCACCCCATAGGAGAGAGAAAGCTGCTTTTCCCTATACCTTCTTGGCTCCCTGGGGATCACACACTAGCAAATGGACCAGGACTCGGGACTTAACCTCCCTTTTTCTTTAAAGAAAACCCAAAAGGAAATTTCTTGGAAGTTGTCAAATGTGGCAAAACTCTTCCTTGAACTGAAGCCTTTAGAGGAAGGGGCAAATTGGGACTTCCTGGGAATTTCATTTCTGGTTTTGGCAAAAAAAAAAAGGCCAAGGGCTTGCAGCAGGAGGCTGAGCTGGCGGGAGGCCGAGCTGAGCGGGAGGCCTTGCTGCCATTCTAATGCAAACCAGATTCTCACAGAAGCACCATGCCCCACTCCGATTTTTTGTGGCTTTGTGTAGCTGATGCCACACAAGTGACCACACACATCACACTTTGTTGGTAAAGACAGTTCCTAAAGGTCTTACTCCTAGACCCCTTCCAGAGTTCAACAGTGTGCCTGAAGTCCTGGATGAGCTCTGAGCCTGCCTCCAATGGGGCCCTTGGGTGGGCTAGTCCCCTACCCCATTCTTAGGAAAACCAGTCAGCAGCTGCTATCAGAAGCGTCCCCTCACCAAACATGTCCTCCATGCCCATACCTGTCTCTCACAATACGCCTTCATTAATTTGTTCAGAGGTGTGTGCCGCTTAATTTTGAACTGGACCACTGACCCATCCTGTCCGGCTACCTTCAGGTTGATGTGATCATTCTCAGTTTTCACTCCTTCCTGTGAAGAGAAAAAGGAAATGGAATACCTCCAAGAACTCATTCCGAGTGCCCCAGGTGGCTGGCAAGAGCTCCCCCATCCACCAAGCAGGGACCTCCTGGGCACAAGGGCTGTCCCAAGGTCCCTATCTCTCCAGGTTTTGGAACTCCATCCAACCTTTGCAACCCTCTCCCACCTCTGTGACTTTGCAATGTCCTTCCACCTGCTCCTGGAAAAGGCAGCTCAGGCCCCATCTCATGCAGGAAACTCTGCCTGGTGGGGCCTTCCCTCCCTCCAAAGCACCCTCAGACTTACTCCTTTTACATTAAATCTGTATCAACCTATTGCCACCCCATCTGAGTTTGTGGAAGTTCCTCAGGCTTTACGTAACCCAGGGAGGTAGGTTGTGTTACAATCCTCTTTACAGAGGGAGAAACGGAGGCAGACAGAGGTTCAATGATTTGCTCAGGGTCCTATGGCTATTAAGTGTCTGAGGCCAGATTAGAACTCAAGTCTTTTTGACTCCAGGCTGAGCATTCTACCCAGTGGGCTGCCTAGCTCCTGTGACATGTCTCTGCAGCAAGAGCTAAGGGTAATAGGAGAAGCTGCAAAGGAAAACTTCTGCTGCTGAGAGCTCTATGAAGGGAAAGGTTCCCATCAGTGTGTGTCTGAGGTAGCCTGCAGCTAGCCAGCTCCACCTCCCTGCCATGAGGGCCTGGTGGGGAAAGGAGGCTTCTGGAATGGAAACCTCTCTTCTGGAAGGGCAGGAGGCACAGTAGACTGAGCTCTGAACTCGGAGGAAGGAAAACCTGAGGTCAAATAAGACCTCTGCCCTCACTACTGGATGAGCCCTGCCAGCTTTGGTTTCGACCTTATCTGTAAAATGGGCATAAGCACGGCACCTACATCTCCCAGACATCTGTACAGTGACAAAGTACTTGAGAGCCCATAAAAGGGAGCTCCTAGTTAGAGGGGCCACACGGAGCCTCGTTGGCCTGGTGAGTGAGAGGAGAAGCCAAAATGAACCCAAGCCCAGGAAAGTGGCCCTAAGGGTAGAGCCCTGGCCCCTTCTTTTCCATTTCTCCTTCCCTCTGCTTCCCCCAGACTGTTCTGACCTTAACTTGAGGTCCACCCCTGACACTCAAGGTGGGCATGCTAACACCCCCCCCAAAGCTGGGCCAATCAGAGGGTCTGAGTCAAATTCTTCTAGTCAAGATCAAGAGGGAGCCCAAGAGAAAAGGTCTAGCCTGAGAGGTCTGCTTGCTCTACAGTCAAGGTCAGACAGGCACAGCCTGACACCCTCTGGCTTTCCTAAGATGCACAGAGAGTAATGTTTCAATCTGATCACTTTTCAATCTTGTCTTCTCAAAGGGAAGAAGGAGATCCCTCCCACATCCCGTCCCTGCTCCAGACTCACTATCTTCTAGTGCAAGGGAAGGAAAGGGAACCCACCAGTAATGATTCCCAACAATCTCTCTCACTGAAGGAGGCAAAAAGATTGATGGACCAGAAGAGAGAGCCCAAGGCCCCACCAGGGACCAATCCATGCTTTATTTCACAACCACTGCTCAGAAAAGCTGCATGGCCCCAAGACGCCCACATCACACCCCCTGACTCAGGGAACATCCAACCCCAAAGGTTTGACTCAGCTTCCCAGAGAGGGGCCAGCACATCCAATTAAACAGTAGAAATAGAGACAAAACTAATGTCTCTTAAATTAAACTAAAAGAACCCAATTGGAAACATCTCTGCAGCCCAGAAGCACACAAGGAGAAATGAAGACCATTTATAGCCCCAGGAAGGGATACTGAAGCCCCGCAAGGGGCAGAAAAATGTCAAGTAGGGCATTTAGGTGCTATTGAAGGAACTGGAGACAGAGGAAGAGCAGCTGCTGAAGGACTCATCTGGGGCCCCCAGGGGACTGGTGGCCAAAGTGCCAAGCCCCTATTCAGCCTATGAACCAGCCCCCAGAGGCCCAACTAGGCCAGGAGAATCTAGAAGGGACATGATCAAAAACAAAACCCAAAGAGGAAACCTCATCTTCCTTCTGTCCTGCTGCAGGGATCTGAGGGGCCAGCCCTTACCACTGGGCAGCTGAAGGAAGTGACAAAAACGACTCGACCCAAGTCACCCCACGGTTAAGCTGGTTTTTCCAACCCCACTTCCTCAGCTGGGCAGAAATCAAGACTGTTGATCAAGCATGCCAACATTTTCCCACTGTCCAAGAACCTGGGACACAGCAGAGAAGACCAAGAAGCCTCTAGGGATTCAAGACAACAGGGCCAGGGTGAAAGGAGCAAGAGCAGTGGCCTTTCTGCCTGAGGGAGCAGCTCTCTGAATTCTGGCCCTGACTGTCTTCTGAAGTGCTTGAGGCCCAGGGCCCCTTGCCAGGAGATTCCCCAGCTTTTCCTCTGCCTCTGATTCTTCAAGAGAAGATGCCCAGGCCAGGCCTGATGGCATGAGTCCTCCCAGGATGGAGAAAGAGGACCTCAGCAGGGTGCTCCAACAAGGCCTGGCCTCTGTCAACCAGTCACCTTGGTGACGTGACCAGAGGTGGCATTCCAATGCCTCATTTCCCATTGTGCAAGGGTTGCAGACTCTCCTTTCAGGGCCTGGACAGAATGATTTATCAAGCTTCTATGAGGCACAAAGACAAAAGCCTCTGTTCACCTTCGAGGAGTTTGACAGGGAAGGTCAGTAAATTTAAGGCAACTAGAGGAGCAAGAGAGCAGGAACAACACGTGGGGTGAAGCGGAGGTGAGGAGGTTTGTCTTTTATCCAAAAGGTCCCTGGGAGCCACTGAAGAGCGCTGAGCATGACAGTGGCACAAATACCATGGTCCCACTGACAGCAATGATGAAGCCAGCTTGAAGGCCACTATCACCCCAACTTGGCAACTGCCAGAGGGAAGGGTCAGGAAGGGCCAGGAATGGTGCCTGTGGACAGAGGGGCACTCACAGGAATGTGGGACGTCTCAGAGGTGGCAGACAGCAGGCAAGGAGAGCCCCAAGCTCACTCATGTAGGGATAATTGTCCTCTTCCCAAAGGAAGGGGATAGAGAGACAGAGGAGCATCTGGGAGAAAGCTGGGGGGGAGAGGAGGGGGCTGTGAACCCTGATGGGGAGGGCACAAGAAAAGGCTGAGCCTCCAGGCAGGGTAGAGGCTGACGGAGGCCTACCAGAGCTGGCAAAGAAAGAGGCCTTGTGGCAGCTTCAGGCAAGGGAACAGGCTGCCAGCCTGCCAGGGTCAGGTGGAGGTGGAGGAGGAGGAGAGGAGGACAAAGACCCCAACCCCCAACCACACAACAGCAAGGTAGAAGGTTTCAGCGGATTGGCATTCCCATCCCCATTCCTGAATGCCCTAGCTGAGCCAATGTGTAGGCTGTACAAAGGCCATGGATGACGAAAACGGAAACAGAAAGCGCTGGCCCCCAAACCCCCTCAATGACTGCACAGCATGTAACGTTGGCTTCATGCATGAGTCTTTCAAATGATAACAGTAACAATAACCAAGTGTCCAAGGGAAAGGCTCTTAGCTTAGCAGCTGGCCCTGGTGCCCCCACTGGCAGCCAAGAGCCCTGATGTATTCCCTAGAGCCTTTCAGGCCAAGCAGATGGCATACAATCTTGCATCAAGGATCTGCCAGGCCAGGCGACATACAGGTCTGCACAGCCTCACTGACCCACCTGAAGACCATGTACAAACATTAATGAAAAGATGCTCCTGGGAGAACACCTCTACAATGACCCCACACTGGGTTCTTGCAGATCCAAGAGCTACCAGAAATGTCCTTCATGCGAACTTTAGGCATGTGCCCTGGCACCGCTGCATTGGGGGGGCTTCCATGAAGAATTGTAGGAGGACCCCCAAACAAAGGGAAGCTTTCAGTTCAAAGGTGGGCACGAGGAAAGTTGGATGGTGCAGAAGCCTTGCACCCACAGACCCTCGGACAGCTCAGGCAAAGGTCAGACCAAGCGGGTGACCCACGAGTACATTCTCAGCAACAAGCATCCTGGAAGACAACGAGACCCAGAGTAGGCACAAGGGGTCAGTAAGGAGGAGGGGGAGCAGCCTTGGCCTGCTGAGTCCGAGGATGGTGGAGGCTCGATGGCTCCCAAGCCCTCCCCAGGTGAACCTCCCAACAGCGGGGCTCCGGGGCAGCGGCCTCCAGGTGCCAATCATGGGGCGCCCAGCCTAGGGCAAGGAGCCTCTTCCAGGCCAGCCCCTCTCTCCTTGGAGATGGGGCTCCTCCCCCGACCCCCGCTGGGCCCCCAAAGAACCCGAGGCTCTGGGCAAAAGGGTAGGGGAGGAGGGAACGAGGAGCAGAAGGGGGTGGAAGGGAAGAGGGATATCCCAGGAGGAGCACCAAAGGGAGCACGGAAGAGGGGGGGGCCAAGAGGAAGGAGAGAGAAAGATGGGGGCGGGGCAGGATGGGGGAAGAGGGGGAGAGGCGGGATGGAGAAGGAATGGGGGAGGGGCGGAGGGAATGGGGGAGGGGAGGGATGGGAAGGAAGGAAAGGCACAGGAGACAGGGAGGGGTCGAGGGGGCGGGGAAGGGATGAGGGAGGAGCCGAAGGGGCCTGGAAGGGAGAGGGCCAGAGCAGGCCCAGCGGCTAGGGCGGGCAGGCCTCAGGCCCCAATCCCCGGCGCCCATCCCCCCTCGCACCTTGGGCTTCTCCTCGGACATGGCTCGCCGGGGCCGGGGGTTTCACTCCCTCACTCGCTCGGGGTTCCGGGCTGCTCAGGCCGCGCTCTCTCGCTCCCTCCGCTCCCTCCGCTCCCTCCGCTCCCGTCGCTCCCGCTCCCGCCGCGGCTCGGGGACGCGCTTCCCCCCCGCGAATCCCGCGCTCTCCATTGGTCGAGGACGGCATCACGTGGCGTCGCGCGCTCCCGATGCGCGCACCCGCTCGCCGCTGCCCGTCGGGCGCGCGCCTCCTGCCCGGGGCCGCGAGGCCGTTGGAGGGAGATGCGTCACGGCAGGCCACGTGACCAGGCCCCGCCCATTCCCCAACTCTGCGCGGAGGCGTATGTGCGCGCTCGCGCGCGGCCCCGCCCTCTCTTCCCACGTGATCCAACCGAGAGGCGAGGCCGGAGCTTCGGGTCGGACCATGGGGCACTGAGTGCGCAGGCGCACAGGCCGCCGTCCATCCCACAGATACAAAATAGCCGAGTCGGCCTGAGGGGGGAGGGGCACGAGAGTCATATACCCCTCTCTCACCCAACCTCCAGCTAGCGGCGCCGCAGAAGCTGCGCCCACAGAGCGCGCGCCAGAGTGTTTGGAAACGTGCACGCGTGTGTGTGCGTGTGTGCCTGTGTCTGTGTGTGTGTGTAGAATGTGTGGATGGGTGGATGTGTATTATCTGTATCTGAATACACATGTGGTGCACGAGTGCCGCGTGCCCACGCACCTGCCCACGAGTAGGCTTAAGCCGCTCCGCCCCCACCCCAGCGTCGAGGTCTGCCCAATAACCAGGGGGCAGAGTGGTGCTCCTGGGGGTGTTTGGGTCAAGTCCGATTCCGTAAACAAGACTTGAACCCTCTTCCCAGGTCTAAACCACGATACAGGGACAGCTCCAATAGCAAAGCATTTAATTAAGACCCTGTGTTCTGTGCTGCTCCATCTCTCACCTCCATGCCTTTAACTAGGGGAAATTGACAGGCCTTGTTATTAGGTGGAATGAGAGAACAAGTGAGCAAAACTCCTAGGTTGTGAGCCTGAGTGACTCAGGCTCACTGAGTGACCATATTGCCCTCTGTGTGTGTATGTGTGTGTGTGTGTGTGTGTGTGTGTGTGTGTGTGTGTGTATGTATGTATTCGTCCTTCATTGTAGAAGAAGACCATGCCACCAGAGAAATAATGACATGACTTGCCCTTGACTTTGTTTTGAGTGAGGGAGGGCTGTGCAGGTCACCAGCCTCACTTCTCCTCCAGAACCATCTGAGTCCAGTGACCAGATATTCATCAGGATAACTGGAGATGACCCAGGATGAGGCAATTAGGGTTAAGTGACTTGCCCAAGGTCACTCAGCTAGTGAGTATCTAAGGGGAGATTTGAACTCAGGTCCTCCTAACTCCTGTACTGATGCTCTATCCACTGCACCACCTAACTGCCCATATTGCCCTCTACAGTAATAGGGAAGGTAGGGAGAGGGGGCAGGGATGGTAGGATTTAGCGGGGAAGGAAAATGAGTTTTCCATTTTAGACATTTTAAGTTTAAGATATCTACTGGACATCCAGTCTGAGATATCTAAAAGGCAATCGAAGATAAGAGATTGGAGGTCAATCATCAGCGTAAAGATGGTAATTAAATCTGTGGAAGCTGATGAGGTCACCAAGTGAAGTTGTATACAGGGAGAAGAGAAGAAGGCCCAGGACGATACTCTAAGGAACATCTTCAGTTGGAGGGTGGGCCATCTCCACTCATCCTGATGAAGATCAGGTCACAGGACCCAGATGGCTCAGGAAAACAGTGTGGTTGGTGACCTTGCACAGCCCTCCCTCCCTCAAGAGGTGTGCCCCCCACCAAGCAGAGAGACATGTTCCACTTCATTTGGCTCCTTGGTTAGGAGGGGTTTGCTTGTTTTCCTTTTTTCATGGGGGTGAAGGGAGAGGGAGAAAAAATAAATTATTTTTATTTAGTTTTAGTCATGGGTAGGATTATAATAATATTAATTGAAAAAAAATTTAAATAAAAAAACCCCATGCTGGTTGGACCAGCTAGACTCTGGGATCTCATGGTCATCTCACACCAGTCAGAGGCCTCACTGGCTGGTCAGTCTAGAGCCCAAGCAGATGAGATCCAGTGGAATTCTCCATGGAACCCAAGGACTCCTGGACACCCCCTTTCCAAAGGCCCCTCCAGCAATCCTCTTTCCTTGAAGGTGCCATCAGATGGTGGCTTGAGCTTGAAGGAAACAATGCTCAAGTCCCTGGGGCCCTACCTTAACTCATCCATGGAGCTGGAACTGCTCCAGCAGAACTGCTTAGAAGGGAGCAGTCATGGGTGGCCTATGGGCAGCTTGGCCCATGCTAGGAGGCGTGCTGTCCACTGTCTGCATACTGCCCTGGATAACCCACAGGTACTCCTGAAAGTCACAGACCAGGCCCCCCACAGGGGACCAATCCAATGCAATCAACATTTACTAAGTGCCTACTGGGTGCCAGGTGTCAGGCAGAAGCACAAAGGATACAATTAACAAAAAGGACACTCCCTGCTGGGGAGGCAGGAAAGGGAAGGAAGGGTGGAGCAGTGGGATATGAGGGGGCAGAGGAAGGCTTTGGTAGCCTTCTTTTGGTGACCTTCTAGCCCTCTCATCAGAGGCTCCCCCTCCACTGTGGAGCTCCAGTATGGGGACTATAAAATGGGAGACCTCAGGCCATCTAGTCCAGCTCCATTTACAGATGAGGAAACTGAGGCAGGAGAGATGCCTCAGAGGGGTGAGGGACCTACCAAAGGTCACACAGACAGTAAGCCTTCAAAGTGCAATTTGAACCCAGGTCATTGTGAGGCACCAGATTGTCAGAAGATCAGGGACAAAGATCTTGAGCTTGAAGGGTTTGAGGCAGAAGATTAGCCCGTTCATCCCATAGAGCTGCTGTAGGCATCAGACAATTGGAATATCATCAGGGAAGATGCTACTCAGAGCCCCCAGGGCCCAAGCTTAAGGACAAGAACATTTTATCCAGGACTGCCAAGGGGCACAAAACTGCCAATGAGGGGCGTTGGGTGGCATGTCTCCACTCCCACCCATGACTAAACAACTGCTAGTGTGCTCTCCTCTTTTTTCCAGGAGTTAGAATTGGTGATTCTCAATTCCCTCTTGCCCAGGTGTTCCTGCAGAGCTCCTGTTGGTCTATGCTAGCAGCCTGCCACTCGTTGCCAGGTTGACAGGACTGGGAGCCTGTTACAGAGAAGATGGCATCTACTGTGCAGCCCTGGAAGAGAGCCCAAGATGCCCCTAACTGTAGCATGCCAGTGTGACTCTTCCTGCTCCCACCATCCCCTGCACAGCTTGTCTCCATCTGCTAGGACCTGCTTGTGGGATGAAAGGGAGTATCCTGGATGAGCTGGTCAGACCTGTCAGAAGAGGGAGGTGGAGAAGATGACCTTTGGCCCTTAAACCCCTCTTGTCTTCTTCTAAACATCAGCTTCACTCAAGGGCATATCTTGCTTAGCATGAAATAGCAGCACATGTATTAGGAGGCTTCAGGTCACCTGAGCTATCAGGTGAAGGTTCCAGCATAGCCTCATATCCTCTGGGCACACCAAACCTGACCCCTAGGAACCAGTGACTGTGCCCAGGTATGAGAAGATAGCTTCTTTCTCCTCTCATCTGAAAATCTCCTCTTCTTCACCAGGAGGAAGCAATGTGCTTGGGAGGGTGTGACAACATGAGGCAGGATGGGGGGCTCCTGGGGACCAGGGCCACCACTACTGCTTTCCATCATGGGGCTGAACCACAGACCCCACATGGACCACAGCTGTCTTTGCTGTCTAAGAATTATGATGGAGCTTCTCCCTCCTCTTTGCCCTCCTTCGTATCCTCTCTCCCCTCCTCTCCTTCCTCTCTCTCCCTCCTCCTCTCTCCTCCCTCTCTTTCTCTCTCTGTCCCTCCCCCCCACTTCTGTTACTGTGTTTCTTGGTTATTTCTTTCTCCCTCCCTTCTCTCTCTCCTTTGCTCTTTCTCCCCCACTTTCTCTTTCTCCCTCTTTTTCTCCCTCCCTGTCTCTCTGTCTTACCCTCTATTTCTCTCTCTCTTCCCTCCTTCCCTCTCTGTCTTTGTCTCTCTCCTGCCTGGGGGGTGAGGTGGGGTGGGATGGGGTGGGGTGTGTTTGCCCCAAAGCTCATCTTTCGTTAAGAAGTTTATGTTTTTAAATTGCTGTTTTTGTTTATTGGTGTTAAGAAAAATCATGACTCACCTAAAGCATTAGGGGTCTAAATGTACTTGGTCTGGACAAGAACAGTAAAAAAAGAAGAGGGTCAGGGTCAGGGTCCACTTCCACCCCCAAAGCAGTGGTCAAGGATTTCCTGGCGGGGTGCTCCAACAAAGCAATGAAAATTTACTGATGAACATCATTATAGCTTCCCCAAAGCAAAGGAAAGATCAGGCTTCCTCAGTCGGGAATATTATGGATTCCCCTAGCAAGGAATGAGTTTAGCACTGATATTGGGAGAGAAAAGGATAGAGAAAGGGAGACTTCTCTGAGGCCGCTGTTCACTCCCACTTTTACTAGCTCCCATGTGAAATTCAAAGGACCCATCTACACACTCCAGAGGAGGGAATGACATGTCCCAGAATGTCTGCATAAATGAATGAAGGAGGAAAAGCATTTCTTGCTCTCTTACTAACCTCTATAATAAGCACTGGGGATGGGCATAGGAGATCGTATAGGGATGGTGAAGAAAAGTCTCAGGGAACGGCCCTGCTTTAGGGTAGATGGAAAGGCCCAGTGGTCCAGAGGATGCTGAAGCCAAGCAGAGGTTAAGACCTGTTGCTACTCATCATTTCCACAAAGAGAACCACACTCACTGGTGATGTGGAAACATGGTTGGTGCCCAGGACTTGGGTAGTATATAGAGGAGTTACATTTCCTGCAAAAATCGCTGTCAAGTGAGTAAAATCAGGAGCAGAGAGAGGAGAACCATGTCCTGAGTGGGGGAAAAAGAAGTTGCCATTTATAGGACACACAAAAGTTTGCAAAGTCCTGGGCCCGTCTCATCTCCCTTGAACCTCCTGACAACTCTGGGAGAGGTGGACTATGCTTATCCCTATTTACAGATAGGAACTGAACATAAAGGTGGATGGAACTCAGATTGGAATTTTAAAGCTGAAAGGGACCTCAGAGTTCACCTAGTCCAACCTCCTCATTTTATACTTGAGGAAACTCACACCTAGGAAGGAAGGAGGACTTATTCCACCAGTACCCATTTTTTAGAGAAGTTGGATTGCAAG
Source organism: Potorous gilbertii (assembly GCA_028658325.1). Classification (NCBI taxonomy): domain Eukaryota; kingdom Metazoa; phylum Chordata; class Mammalia; order Diprotodontia; family Potoroidae; genus Potorous; species Potorous gilbertii. The sequence continues at coordinate 298,597,620 of CM053770.1, read as the reverse complement.
TTGCATCAAAAAAAATTCATTCTCATTTCTGGTTCTGAGAGACAAGATGGCAGAGTGATCAGTAATTGCTATCCCCCTCCCCTTGTTGACCTTGACAAGCCCAGAGAATATCTCCCCTGGAACAGTGGGAGTAGCAGAAGGGATAAATAGACTCTTAGCCCATGAGACTAGGAAAATCACTAGGAGGGTTCCTCTTGCTGTACTTGAAGGGGACCAGAGAAGGATCAGAGTTGTCCCAGACCTTAGTAAACTGGGAGGAGATTCTGGGGCCCAGGGAGGTGAAGCCAGCAACTGCCAACACCAGGACCCCAGGCGTGCCTCAGTACCTCAGGAGAATTGAGAAGACACTAGCACAGACAGGATCATGAACCGCTGAGCTTGCCTATGCTCTAGCTCAGCAGAGGAGACCTCCTGTGGCCAGACCACCTGTTCCCCACACTTAACAAGTTATTGTGGTAACCCAAAAAGACTTCACCTGGCCTCTACTTTCCAACACCCGCCAGCTCAGCACCAGGTAAGCTGCAGCATTTTAGCTTCTAACTGAAACAGCCCAAGGCCACAACACACAAAGCCTCAAGTTTTAGGTACAAGAACTGTGGGACAGAGCCTCCTGTGCCCCAGACACAGAGGTCTACTTTAAAAGCCAGGACAAAGGTGATTATCATGAGTAAGAAGCAAAGCAGAAAAGAAAAGACCATAGAATCTTTTTGTGGGGACAGGGACCAAAACAGAAATACCAAAGAGGTCAGTATTGAGACTGTACTCCCATATGAAACTTCAGAAGGGAATATGAACTGGTCTGAAGCACAAAGAACCTTCTTGGAAGAGCTCAGGAAGGATCTTAAAAGTCAAATTAGAGAAATAGAAGAAAAAATGACCAATGATTTTAAAAATATGAAAAAAGAAATCACAGAAGAATTTAAAAGGGTGACTGGACTAATGGAAAAGGAAGCACAAAAACTAACTGGAGAAAATAACTCCTTAAAAGGAATAACTGGACAGATGAAAAAGGAGATGCAAAAGTTAACTAAAGAAAACAATTTGATAAAAATTAGAATCGGGCAAGTAGAAGCTAATGAATCTATGAGACATCAAGAATTAGTCAAACAGAATCTAAAGAATGAAAAGATAGAAGAAAATGTAAAATATCTAATTGGAAAAACAAATGACCTGGAAAATAGATCCAGGAGAGAAAATCTAAGGATTATTGGTCTACCAGAAAGTTATGATGAAAAAAAGAGGCTGGACAATATCATCCAAGAAATCATCAAGGAAAATTGCCCAGAAGTCCTTGACCCAGAGGGCAAAATAGTTATCGAAAGAATCCACTATTCACCTCCTAAAAGAGATCCCAAACTAAAAACACCAAGGAATATCACTGCCAAATTCCAGAACTATCAAGTAAAGGAGAAAATACTGCAGGCAGCCAGAAAGAAAGAATTCAAACATCGAGGAACTACAGTCAGGATCATACAGGACCCTGTAGCTTCTACAATAAAAGATTGAAGGAATTGGAATATGATATTCCATAAGGCAAAAGAGTTGGGACTACAAACAAGGATTAATTACCCAGCAAAGTTGAGCATAATATTTCAGGCAAGGAGATGGACATTCAATGAAATAAAGGATTTCCAGACCTTCTTGATGAAAAGGTCAGAACTCAATAGAAAATGCAATCTTCAAATATAGGTCTCGAGAGAGGCATAAAAAGGTAAACATGGGGGGAAAACTTCCTACACGATATGGGCAAACTGTTTACATCCTCTAAGAGAAAATGATACTTGCTAATCTTGAGAATTGTATATTTATTATGAAAAGTAAAAGGGATATGCATAGATAGAGGGAGCGGGTATAAATTAAACGATATGTGGATAACAAATGTGATTTAAGGGTGCAAAGGGATTGTAATGGGAGATGTGAAAAGGAAGAGGTAGAAAAATAAATTCCATCACAGGAAGAGGCACAAAAATATATTACAGTAGAGAGAAAGAAAGAAGGGAGATGAGCATTGTTTGAGAGGTACTCTCATCTGATTGGATTCAAGAAGGATACAAAAATTCAGTTAAGTATAGAAATACAGGTAGCTCTATAGACAGTAGGAGAGGAAGGGGCAAGAAAAGGGAGGGAAGAAGTAGTAAGGGGAAAGGAGATTAAAAGGGAGGGAGACTGAAAGAAGGGAGGGAAGACTGGGGGAGGTGGGTCAAAAATTAAAACTCTATTGTGGAAGGGAAGGAAGAAGAGAGAAGTAAATGCATAAACAAGGGGAAAGGGGATGGAGGGAAAGACACAGATAATCATCATAACTGTGAATGTGAATGGGATGAACTCTCCCATAAAATGGAGACAGATAGTAGAATGGATTAAAAACCATAATCCAACAATATGTTGTTTACAAGAAACACATTTGAAAGGGGGTATACACACAGGGTAAAGGCAAAAGGCTAGAGCAGAATATTTTGTGCTTCAGCTGACATAAATAAAGCAGGGGTAGCAATCTTAATCTCAGACAAAGCAAAAGCAGAAATAGATCTAATCAAAAGAGATAAGGAAGAAACTATATCCTGCTAAAAGATATCATAGACAACAAAACAATTTCATTACTAAACACATATGCTCCAAGTGATATAGCATCCAAATTCTTAGAGGAGTGAAAGGAGTTTCAGGAAGAAATAGGCAGCAAAACTGTACTAGTTGGGGACATCAATGTCCCCCTCTATGAACTTGATAAATCCAACCTCAAAATAAACAAGAAAGAAATTAAGGAGGTGACTAGAACATGAGATAAAGTAGATATGATAGATTTCTGGAGAAAATTGAATGGGGATAGAAAGGAATATACATTTTTCTCAGTGGCACATGGCACATATACAAAAATTGGCCATGTACTAGACCATAATAAACTCACTATCCAGTGCAGAAAGGAAGAGACAGTCAATGTATCCTTCTCAGATCATAATGCAATAAAACTTATATGTAATCAAAGGCCATGGAAATATAAAGCAAAGACAAATTGGAAAATAAATAATCTAATCCTAAAGAATGAATGGGTTAAACAGCAAATTATAGAAAAAAATCAACAACTTCATTCAAGAGAATGGCAATAATGAGACAACCTACCAAATCTTATGGGATGCTGCAAAAGCATTTTTTAGGAGGTTTTATATCTTTGAATGCCTACATGAATAAAATACAGAAAGAAAAGATCAATGAATTGGGCATGCAGTTGAAAAAGCAAGAAAAATAACAAATTGAAAATTCTGAAGTAAATACCAAATTAGAAATACTGAAAACAAAAGGAGAGATGACTAAAATTGAAATTAAGAAAACTATTGAACTAATAAATAAAAGTAAGATTTGCTTTTATGAAAAAAACAATACAATTGACAAGCCTTTGGTCAATTTGATTAAAAAAAAAAGAAGAAAACCAAATTACCAATATCAAAAATGAAAAGGGTGAACTAACCTCCAATGAGGAGGAAACTAGAACAATAATTAGAAATTATTTTGCTCATAAATTCTACAATGTAAATTAGATGGATGAATACTTTAAAAAATATAAATTGCCTAGATTAACAGAACAGGAAGTTGAGTACATAAATCACCCCATCTCTATTGATGCACTCCCTAGGAAAATATCTCCAGGGCCAGATGCATTTTTAAGTAAATTCTATCAAACATTTAAAGAAGAGTTAATTCCAACACTATATAGACTATTTGGGGAAATTGCCAATGAAGGAGTCCTACCAAATTGGGATTTATACAAGGAATGCAGAGCTGGTTCAGTATTAGAAAAACTATTAGAATTATTGATCATATCAATGATAAAACTAACAGAAACCACATGATTATCTCAATAGATGCAGAAAAAGCTTTTGACAAAGTACAACACCCATTCCTATTGAAAACACTGGAAAGTATAGGAATAAATGGAACTTTCCATAAAATAATAAGAAGTATCTACCTAAAAAAATCAGCAAGCTTTATATGCAATGGGGACAAGTTAGATGTATTTCCAGTAAGATCAAAGGTGAAACAAGGATGTCCATTATCACCACTGTTATTCAATATGGTATTAGAAATGCTAGCTGTAACAATAAGAGAAGAAAGAGAAATTGAAGGAATTAAAATAGGCAAAGAAGAAACTAAGTTATGACTCTTTGCAGATGATATGATGATATACTTAGAGAATTCCACAGAATCAAGTAAAAAAACTACTTCAAATAACAAACAACTTTGGCAAATTTGCAATTTACAAAATAAACCCACATAAATAATCTGCATTTCTATATATTAATAACAAAATCCAACAGCAAGAGATAGAAAGAGAAATCCCTTTTAAAACTATGGTAGACACTATAAAATATCTGGGGATCTACCTGCCAAAACAAATCCAGGGATATATTAACACAATTACAAAACACTTTTCACACAAATAAAGTCAGATCTAAGTAAGTGGTAGGCTGAGCTAATATAATAAAAATGACATTTCTACCTAAAGTAATTTACTTATTCATTGCCATACCAATAATTATTTTCTGGAGCTAGAAAAAATAATATCAAATTTCATCTGGAAGAACAAAAGGTCTAGAATATCAAGGGAACTAAAGAAAAGAAATGATAGGGAAGGTGGCCTCGCCCTATTAGTCTTCAAATTGCATTATAAAGCAGAAATCATCAAAACCACTTGGTACTGGCTAAGAAACAGAGGGGTAGACAAGTGGAATATGATAGGTACTCAAGACACAGTAGGCAATGAATATAGCAATCTACTGTTTGATAAACACAAGGACCCCAGCTTCTGAGATAAGAACTCACTGACAAAAATTGCTAGGAAAACTGGATAATGGTGTGGTGGAAACTGGGCATAGACCAATGCTTGACATCATACACAAGAATAAAGTCCAAATGGATACATGATCTAGGTATAAAGATTGATACTATGAACAAATTAGGGGAGCAAGGTATAGTGTATCTATCAGATTTATGGAGAATGGAGAAATTTATGACCTAACAAGAGATAGAGAATATTATGAAGGGCTAAATGGATAATTTTTTTAAAATTTATTTAACTTTTCAACATTCATTTCCACAAAATTTTGGGTTCCAAATTTTCTCCCCATTTCTCCTCTCCCCCCACCTCAAAACGCTGAGCATTCTAATTGCCCCTATCACTGATCTGCCCTCTCTTATGACATCCCTCCCCTTCCCTTGTCCCCATCTTCTCTTTTGGCCTGTAGGGCCAGATAACTTTCTATACCCCATTATCTGTATTTCTTATTTCCTAGTAGCAAGAACAATACTCAACAGTTGTTCCTCAAACTTTGACTTCCAACTTCTCTTCATCCCTCCCTCCCCACCCGTTCCCTTAGGGAAGGCAGGCAATTCAATATAGGCCATATCTGTGTAATTTTGCAAATGACCTCCATTATAGCTGTGTTGTGTAAGACTAACTATATTTCCCTCCATCCTATCCTGCCAGCCATTGCTTCTGTTCTCTCTTTGGATCCTGTCCCTTCCCAAGAGTGTTGACTTCAAATTGCTTCCTCCTCCCACTTCCCTCCCTTCCATCATGCCCCCCACCCTGCTTATTCCCTTCTCCCCCACTTTCCTGTATTGGAAGATAGGTTTTCATACCAAAATGAGTGTGTATTTTATTCCTTCCTTTAGTCGAATGTGATGAGAGTAAGCTTCATGTTTTTCTCTCAACTCCTTTCTTCTTCCCTCCACTGAAAAGTCTTTTGCTTGCCTCTTTTATGAATTTGCCCCATTCCATTTCTCCCTTTCTCCTCCCAATATATTTCTCTCTCACCGCTTAATTTCATTTTTTTAAGATATGATCCAATCTTATTCAATTCACTCTGTGCTCTCTATCTGTGCGTGTGTGTGTGTGTGTGTGTGTGTGTGTGTGTGTGTGTGTGT
>CM053770.1:298545796-298591201 GCA_028658325.1 Potorous gilbertii | reverse complement strand
CCCAGATGCTGACAAAAGTTTCAAGAGTTATAAACATTGTCTTTCCATGTAGGAATGTAAACAGTTCAACTTTAGCAAGTCCCTTATGATTTTTCTTTGCGGTTTACCCTTTCATGCTTCTCTTGATTCTTGTGTTTGAAGGTCAAATTTTCTTTTCAGCTCTGATCTTTTCATCAAGAATGCTTGAAAGTCCTCTATTTCACTGAAAGACCATTTTTCCCCTGAAGTATTATACTCAGTTTTGCTGGGTAGGTGATTCTTGGTTTTAGTCCTAGTTCCTTTGGCTTCTGGAAAATCGTATTCCATGTCCTTCTATCCCTTAGTGCTGCTAGATCTTGTGTTATACTGATTGTATTTCCACAGTACTGGAATTGTTTCTTTCTAGATGCTTGTATTATTTTCTCCTTGACCTGGGACCTCTGGAATTTGGCCACAATGTTCCTAGGAGTTTCTCTTTTTGGATTTCTTTCAGGGGGTGATTAGTGGATTCTTTCAATACTTATTTTGCCCTCTGGTTCTAGAATATCAGGGCAGTTTTCCTTGATAATTTCATGAAAGATGATGTCTAGGACATTTTTTGATCATGGCTTTCAGGTAGTCCCATAATTTTTAAATTGTCTCTCATAGATCTATTTTCCAGGTTAGTTGTTTTTCCAATGAGATATTTCACATTATGTTCCATTTTTTCATTCTTTTGGTTTTGTTTTGTGATTTCTTGGTTTCTCATAAAGTCATTAGCCTCCATCTGTTCCATTCTAATTTTTAAAGAACTATTTTCTTCAGTGAGCTTTTGAACCTCCTTTTCCATTTGGCTAATTCTGCTTTTTAAAGCATCCTTCTCTTCACTGGTTTTTTGTCCCTCTTTTGCCAACTGAGTTAGCCTATTTTTCAAGGTGTTATTTTCTTCAGCATTTTTTTGGGTCTCCTTTAGCAAGTTGTTGACCTGCTTTTCATGCTTTTCTTGCATTTCTCTATTTCTCTTCCCAGTTTTTCCTCCACCTCTCTAACTTGATTTTCAAAATCCTTTTTGAGCTCTTCCATGGCCTGAACCCATTGAATATTTATTTTGGATGTTTGCGATAGAGAAGTCTTGACTTTTATGACTTTCCCTGATGGTAAGCATTGTTTTTCCTCTTCAGAAAGGATGGGAGGAGATATCAGTTCACCAAGAAAGTAGCCTTCTATAGTTTTATTTTTTTCCCCTTTTTTGGGCATTTTCCCAACCAGTTACTTGACTTTTGTGTCCTTTGTCAAGAGTAGGGTATACTCTGGGGACCTGTAAGATATCAGTTCCTCCAAGGTGGCACAATCAAGTGTGTGCTTGTCTGGGCGCAGGGAAGGATTTTTGTGCCTAGAATCTTAGCAGTGTTTCCTCTCCACAGGCACTTGACCTCCAGTTCTGCCAAGCTAACACTGGGGGTGGGTGGGATTCAGTCAAGCTGTGGGGGCAAGGCCTCTTTTCAGTGAGAGACAAAGACCAGCTGCCTCAGGGTATCTATACAGGGCTGAGGTAAGACTCAGCTCTTTAGTGCCCCCAGGGGTTTTTACAATCCAGCTATGGTCTCAGGCTGCTGTAGGGCCTGCCCTGAGAACTCTTGCCACCTGCCCAATGTGAAGGCCCTTCTCCCTTCCTGGCCAGCTGAATAAACCCCGTCACTGACCTTTGGCACCTGTGGGTTGAGGGATCTGCAGACTCTCTGCTGCTGGGACTGGGGATTCCAGGACTGGAGATTCCACCCCAAGGGCTGTTCACCAGCCATTCACCTGCGGCCAAGGCTAGGCTTGGCTCTGTGCTCTGAGCTCTGCTCTGTGTCAGGTACAACTGACATTTCCTGTGGGTCTTTCAGGTTACCCTGGGCTGGAAATCTCCTCCACTCTGTTGTTCTTCACTTCTGCTGCTCCAGAATTTGTTGAGAGTCCTTCTGTCCAGGTGTTTTATGGGCTGTGTGGGGGCAGCCTCCATATGTGTGTTTTTCTACTCTGCCATCTTGGCTCCTCCCTAAATGGATAATTTTGATTACATTAAATTGAAAAGTGTTTGCACAAACAAACCCAATGCCACCAAAATTAGAAGGGAAGCAAAAAACTGGGGAAAAAATTTGCAAATAGTGTCTGTGATAAAGGCCTCATTTCTAAAATATATAGAAAACTGAGTCAAATACACAAGAATGCAAGCTATTCCCCAATTGATAAATGGTCAAGGGATATGAACAGGGTATTTTCAGAGGAAAAAATTAAAGTTGTCTATAATTATATGAAAAAATGCTCTAAATCAGTATTGATTACAGAGATTCAAATCAAATCAATTCTGAGGTACCACATAACACCTATCAGAGAGGCTAACATGACAAAATAGGAAGATGACAAATGTTGGAAAGGATGTGGGAGAGCTGGAACACTAATTCATTGTTGGTGGAGCTGTGAGCTGATCCAACCCTTATGGAGAGCAATGTGGAACTTTGCCCAAAGGGCTACAAAATTGTGCATACTCTTTGACCTAGCAATATTGCTTCTGGGACTCTCTCTCAAAGAGATCACAAAAATGGAAAAGGATCCCACATGTACAAAAAATATTTATAGCAGCTCTCTTTGTGGTGGTCAAAAACTGGAAATCAAGGGGATGCCCATCAATTGGAGAATGGCTGAACAAGTTGTGGTATATGAATGTATTGGAATACTATTGTGCTATGAGAAATGATGAACAGGAAGACTTCAGAGAAGCCTGGAAAGACTTATATGAACTGATGCTGAGTGAAAGAGCAGAACCAGGTGCTTTTCTTTGTACAAGCAACAACCACAGTATGCAAGGAATTTTTCTAGTAGACTTAGTACTTCATTGCAATGTAAGGACTTAAAAAATTCTCAATAGACTCAAGGCAAAATGCCTTTCACATCCCAAGAAATAACTATGGAATGATCACAGAATGAAGCAGACCATTTTCTTTTGTAAAAATAAATAAATAAAAATTTCCATTGAATTCTTGAGGCAAAATACCTGCCACATTCAGAGAAAGACCTATGGAATTGGATTGCAGATAGAAACAGACCATTTTCTTTTGTATTATGTTTTGTTTTGTTTTATGGTTTCCTCAATTCATTTTAATTCTTCTATGCAACATGCATTTAATAGGAATGTATATGTAGAACCTATATAAGATTGTACACTGTCTCAGGGAGGGAGAGGGAAATGAAGGAGAGGGAATGGAAAAAATTTAAGATATATGGAAGTGATTGTCGAACACTGAAAACAAATAAAATAATTCAATTAAAAAAATTCATTCTGAGAGGCAGAGCCAAAATCACCTGAGCACTCCCAAATTTCACTCCAAACAACTTTAAATGATACATCAATATGAATTCTGGAGGGGTAGGTCCAACAAAAATACATGAAGAAACAACATTCCAGCCCAAGACAACTTAAAAGGTTATCAGAAAAAGTCTGTCTCATCAGGGTGAGAAGGAAGCACAGCCTAATGTGGGTCACACCTGAGAAGCCAGCAGCAGGTCTTGGGGGATGACTGATCTGCCAGAGTTCTCAGATATTAAAGGAACTGGACCACTGATCAGAAGGTCACAAAGGGTCCTTGGCTTGCACTGGATGCAGGACTCTTTTACATTGTCAATATGCTGTTACTGGTCACAGTCCCAGGGTATGGAAGAACACTAGCATACCAGAGCATGCAGCCACAAGGATGTAGGACCCCAGTTTCAGGATGGAAACTTGTGGTCACTCATAGATCAGAGCACAGGCCAGAAAAACAGTGACCCCCACCTCTCCTTAGTTTATACCACTTGGAAGAACTGAAAACTTACAGACCCCCACAATCCCTCTCCAAACTAGCTCTGAAAACAGGAGCATGAGAAACGTGAAGCTTGGGACAGTACCGCCCTCCACCCTGTGGGAACAGGATCCAATTTTAACATAGAGTTAAAAGTCAAGAAATAGTCTGGGACAATGAACACACAATAACCAAATAAGAATCTGACCACAGAACGTTACTGTGGTGACAGAGAAGATAAAAACAACCTCAAAACAGTCATATCCAAGGTTTCAAAGGAAAATGTGAATTTTTCTCAAACTGTCCCCCCGCTAAGATCCTAGAAAAACTCAAAAAGGATTTCAAAAATCAAGTAAGAGAGGTAGAGAAAAATTGGGAAAATATCTTAGAGTGATGCAATAAAATAAAAAAAAAGAAGAATCAGCAGCTTCATTTTTAAAAAGCACAAAAATATACTGAAGAATTCCATAAAAATTACAATTGGGTAAGTGGAAGCTTATGACTCCATGAGACATTATGAAACAATAAAACAAAGTTTATAAAAAAGAGCAAAAATAGTAGAAAATGTGAAATAGCTCATCAGAAAAACAACTGACCTGGAAAATAGATTGGGGAGAGATAATTTAAGAATTATTGGATTACTTGAAAGCTATGATAAAATACAAAAAACCAATCTATTTATATCAAATTTCAAAAAATTATCAAAGCTATGATAAAAAAGCAATCTACATATCAAATATCAAGAAAATATCAATGATGTAGAGGACTTTCAAGCATTCCAGATGAAAAGACCAGAGCTGAATAGAAAATCTGACTTTCAAACACAAGACTCAGGAGAAGAATAAAAACATAAACATAAAAGAGAAACCTTAAGGAACTTGAGATTAAAAATGTTGACATTCCTACATGGAAAGATGATACTTGTAACTGCCAAGAACTTTCTCATTTTTAGGGTAGTTAGAAGGAGTATACATAGACTTTAGACATGGGTGTGAGTTGACTAGGATGGGATGATATCCAAAAAAATAAAATGAAGGGGTAAGAAAGAAGGATGCACTGGGGGAAAGGGAAAAGGAAAAATAGAATGAGGTAAAGTGTCTCACATAAAAGAGGCAGGAAAAAGCTTTTACAGTGGAGGGGAAAATGGAGAGGAGTGAATTTTACTTTAATTGTAACTGGCTCAAAGAAGGAATAACATACACACTCAATGCAATATAGAAATCTATATTGCACCACAGGAAAGTAGCAGGGGAGGAAGATAAGAGAAAGGATAGAAGGGATAGAAGGGAGGACAGATTGGAGGAGACAGTGGTCAGAAGCCAAACACTTTTGAGGAGGGACAGAGTGAAAGAAGAGTGAGAGGGAGAAGGATAAATGGGGAAAATAGGACAAAAACTGCTGGGGAAACTGGAAAACAGAATGGCAGAAACTAGGCATAGATCAACATCTCACACTATATACCAAGATAAGGTCAAAACAGATATATGATTTAGACATAAAGGGTGATACCACAGGCAAATTAGGGGAGCATGGAATAGTTTATCTGTTATATTTATGGATAAGGGAAGAATTTATGACCAAACGAGATAGAAAACTTTATTAGATATAAGATGGATAGTTTCAATTACATTAAATTAAAAAGGTTTTGCACACATAACCAAGGTATCCAGGATTAGAAGAAAAGCAGAAAACTGGAGGAAAATTTTTACAGTAAGTTTTATAGCAAAGGCCTCACTTCTCAAATATATGAAGAAATGAATCAAATTTATAATATAATTTCCCAATTAATAAACAGCCAAAGGATATAAACAGAGAGTTTTCAGAAGAAGAAATTAAAACCATCTATATTCAAAAGAAAAAAATTCTAAATCACTATTGATTAGAGACATACAAATTAAAACAACTCTGAGGTACCACCCCATACCTATCAAATTGGCTAATATGACAGAAAAGGGAAATAACAAATGTTGGAGGATGTGGGAAAACTGGGATACTAATGCATTGTTGGTGGTGTTGGGAAGTGATCCAACCATTCTGGAGAGCAATTTGGAACTATACTCAAAGGGCTATAAAGCTGTGCATACCCTTTGTCCTAGCAATATCACTACAAGGTCTGTATCACCCCAAAAAAAGAAAAAGAAAAAAGACACATATGTACAACAATATTGATAGCAACTCTTTATGTGGTGATAAAGAATCAGAAAGTTGAGGTGAGGCTCGTCAGTTGGGGAATGGCCAAACAAGTTGTGGTATATGATTGTGATGGAATTTTGTTGATGCTGTTGCATTCAGTTGTGTCCGACTCTTTGTGACCCTGTTTGGGATTTTCTTGGCAAAAATACTGGAGTGGTTTGCCATTTTCTTTTCCATATCATTTTACAGATGAGGAACCTGAGGCAACCAGGGTAAGTGACTTGCCTAAAATCATGTAGCTAGTACAAATCTGAGGCTGGATTTGAACTGGGGAAGAGAAGTTTTCCTGACTCCAGTCCTGGCACTTTATCCACTGTGCCACTTAGCTGCCCTGTGGTGGAAACTATTATTATATTATATGAGAAGGATGCTTTCAGAAAAACCTGGAAAGATTTACATGAACTGATACAAAGTGAAATGAGGAGAACTCAGAAAACAGTGTAGTAACAGCAACATTGTACATTGATCAACTGTGAATGACTTAGCTCTTTTCAGCATTTCAACAATTCAAGACAATTCTGAAGGACTCATGATAAAAAAAAAATGCTATCCATACCCAGAGAAAGAACTGGTATTGTCCGAATGCAGATCAAAGCAGACACTTTTTACTTTATTTTTCTTGGGTTGTTGGTTTGTTGGGGTTTTTTTGGTCCATGTTTTCTTTCACAAGATGACTGATATAGAAAGATGCCTTGCATGATTGCACATGTATAACCAATATCAGATTGCTTGCCTTCTCAATGAAAGAGGAGGAGAGGGAGAGAGGGAATGGCAACTCCAAATTTAAAAAAAAAAGAATGTGAAAAATTGATTTTACATGCAATTGGAAATATATATATGTATATAAGTATATGTATTGGTATATGAATGTGTATAATATCATACATATACATATGTATGTATGTATGTATATATATTCACTCTCAGTGCTACTTACCAGTGGTGGTCTTAAAAGTGCAGCCCAGGACATCAATCTTTGGTGCTGCCCTAGGAAGTTCTGTTTGGTGTCCTGAGGACATTCTGGCCCTTTCAGGGACCTGAGAATTTGGGGCTTTCTTTCTTCTCCTGGTGATGGAGCCACCACCACCAGCACCATTCTTCCCATTTTTTCGGGGCCAGTGAGATATTTACATTCAGGTTGGAACTAGAGCAAAAGTCCCAACATTTCCTCCAACAACTCAAGGGGGTCACCACTACATACCACTGTGGTCAATGTGAGAATGAAGGAATTAGGATCCAAGCTTAGCTTACTTTCTCCCTAGCCTAGGCCTGACCAAGTTTACGTCCAAGTGCCTTCACTCCCCAATGCATCCTTCTGGGCTGCAGTTGCTTCTTTAGATCCCTTGGGGCTCCTCTGACCATCTCTAAATTTGTGTTGGGCTGGCTGGTTCCTGGAGTTCCATGCTGGCCTTTGAAACTGCCAAGAGAATCCACTCTTTTCACCTAGAATGGAAAATAATGAATGAAAAGGTCAAGAAAGTCCTATTTCTTGGGAAGAGGTCCCAAGGCCTTTTGCCTTCCCACAGGAGAGGTTAGATGCAAAGGAGTCCCCTTACTCCCTGAGAAGATGCAGCAGAGATGCCAGGAGTGACCCCATGCTGTTTGTCAGACCCTTGGGCACGGGGTACCAAAAGTCCGGGGATGCTGCAGACTTTCAGACTCTTCCAGAAGTGGTTCCACAGGGTTCTCCCTTTGAAGACACCTCTTAGCTTAATATTGAGATAACAACTGGAAAGCACTTAGCAAGTGCCTGACACACAGTGAGCAATTCATTCTTACCAAACTCTTGGTTCTCCACACGCTCCAGACCCATACATGGATTTTTTCTTGGGCGGGGGTGGGGTGGGGAGTGACACTTTATTGATCCATAGAACTCCACAAATATTTGCTTCTCCTGCACTGGTGGGCTTCCATCAAACCCAGAATTCATCTGGTTATTCTATACAGAAGTGTGTTAGTGGGGATGGGGTCAAGTTTGGAGAGTCTCCGAAAGAGATGCATTTTTTGGAGGAGGCACCTCTTCAGAGAAAGGTTTCCTGGGCAACTCGAGTTTCATGCACCTGGGCCTGGTGGACTTTTCAGGGTCCTGTATATATAAAGCTGTGAGGGCTCTGATGGCCCAGAGGATGAGGGAGCAGATGCTTTGAGCCCCTGCACCAGTGACTGGGGCTGGTCCACATCAGCACCCAGCTGGAGCTTCCTAGACACTGACCTGGGTGCAGGCAGTAAGGAAAGAGAAGGGAATATTCCCTCTGCTACAAACTGGAGATGTCATACGTGGTGGTCTGGACAGTCATTGTGGCTATGTCTTCAAAGAGGGGAATCTTGGAAGATGATCCATGTCCCACCACACCTGAGGAGGGAGGGGGTGATAGGAACTGGAGCTGCTGAAGGAGCCAGACATTTCCAGACCCAGCCACCTGATGGATTAGTATTTATGATCAAACTTTATTGTTACAAAGGAGGGCTTTCTGTGGGGGGAAGGGAGAAGAGAGTTGAGTGGATATGGGGAGAGAGTTGATGTGAAAAAAGAAGAGGGAGAGTGACAATCCATCCCTTAAAAATAAACAAAAAAGAAAACCATCAATATCCAATCCGGGCTCTTATCCATAAAGAATAGTGAGCACCCTGAGACCCATGACTTACTTGGATGGACTCTGAAAAAACAAGACAAATATTCTAAGCCAATTTTTCCCAGGAAAGCTAGCATGGAAGAGGGGAGAGCTGGCTGGACTTGGATGTAGGCCAGCTTCAGGCTCACAGCTTGACAGAATAATCCTCCTTACTCATGACCTGGGGAGGTCATGGCTCTGCTCAAACCGCCCAACACTCCCCTCCAGTTTATTGGGTCCAGTCCCACAAATGTCCAAGCAAGGCCCCTATATGAGACATGCCTGTCCACTATTCCATCCTCACACTTCTCTCTGCTCCACACCCCCAAGCTTTTCTGCCCTCCTTCCTCCCCCATACCCACACTCCACTCTAGCCATCCTAGTCTTCTTGTTGCTGTCACACTCACTTCTCCCACCTCGTGTGTGAAACCAAGATGGTGGAGTACAGGCAGCATCCCTCCCAGCTCTCCCGACATTCCCCAACAAGCAACCTCAAAATAACACCTCAGATCCAATTTTGGAGCGGCAGAGCCAACAAAGGTAAGAGGGAGACATTTCTCTAGCCCAGGACAGCTAAAGAGGTTAGTGGGAGACATCTGTGATGGTGGTGCAGGTGCCAACCTGGAGCCTGGCAACAGCAGCAGCAGCTTTGGGAGCTCTCAGCCCAGAGATGGGAGGAGGATCAGACATTTTGCTGGCACCAGGGGTAGCTGGTCCTGATTGACTTGTCTATTGCCCATAGCAATTCTAGGTCACAGGTCCAGGGTATAGATGAGTGCTTATGGTCAGTTACAGAGGAGCAGGGGTCCTGGTCACATTCCAAGGTGGAGAAGAGTCTTAGTGCTTGTGGTTGCAGGGAAGAGGGGGGAGAGGGAAGGTTCTGCTTGGGTAAAGACCAGAGCATGGACCAGGAGAGCTGTGACCACACCTCTTCCAGGATCACATTACCTTGGAGGCACTGAGAATTTACAGACCCCCAGAACTAGCTCTGAAAACAGAGCCTGAAGCTTGGAACAATGCTTCTTCACTCCCAGGTGGGCAGAGCCCAACTTTTTTTTTTCTCTTTTAAACAGTATTTTATTTTTTCCAAATACATGTAAAGACAATTTTAAACATTCATTTAATTTTTTTTGAGTTCCAAATTTCCTCCCCCACCAAGGAGATAAGAATTTAAAATATATCGCGATCATGTAAAACATAGTTCATATTGGTCATGTTGTAAAGAAGAAACAAACCAAAAGAAAAAATACAAAAAAAGAAGTGAAAAAAGTATGCTTCTATCTGCATTCAGACTCCATCAGTTCTTTCTCTGGATGTGGATAGCATTTTCCATCTAGAGTCCTTTGGAATTATCTTGGATCATTGATTACCGAGAAGAGCAAAGTTATTGCACAATTGTTGTTACTGTGTACAGTGTTCTGCAGAGCCCAACTTTAACATGAAGTTCAAAGGCAAGAAAGTGCAAAGGCTGGAAAAATGAGCAAACAACAAAAACTTGACCATAAAAAGGTGCTGTGTGGCAGGAAAGACCAAGATATAAACTCAGAAGAAAAACAATGTGAAAATAGCTACAAGCAAAGCCTGAAAGAAAAATTCTAATTAGATCCAAGCCCAACAAGAATTCTGGAAGAGTTAAAGAAAAAGATAAAAAGTGTTAGAAGAAAAATTGGGGGAAGAAATGTTTTATTCAAGAAATTATGAAAGGACAATTAATAGCTTGGTAAAAGAGATACAAAAAATACTGAAGGAAATAAAACCTTTAAAAACCAGATCTGACTTAATTATAAAGGAGGAACAAAAATTCATGAGAATTCCTTTAAAAGCAGAATAGGCCAAATAGAAAGGAGATACAAAAATTCATTGAATTTAAATTCATTAATTTCTTAAAAATTGGAATTGGTTAAGTGGGATCTAATGAGTTCATGAGACACTGAGAAACAATAAAACAAGGTATTTTACAAAAGGAAAAAAAAATAGATGAAAATGTGAAATAACTCATCAGAAAAATACCTGATCTGGAAAATATTTTGAGGAGAGATAATTTAATAATTATTGGACTACCTGAAGGCCATAATAAAAACAAGAGCCTACACATCACATTTCAAGAAATTATCAAGGAAAATGGCCCTAACATCTTAGATTCAGAAGGTAAAATAGAAATGGAAAAAAATCCATTGATCACCTTTTGTAAAGATCTCAAAATGAAAGCTTCAAGGAATATTATAGACAAATTCCAGAGTGTCCAGGGAAAGGAGAAAACATTACTAGGAGCCAGAAAGAAACAATTCAAATATCATGAAGCCATTGAGGATCAAACAAAATTTAGCAGCTTATATATTAAAGGAGCAGAGGAGTTTGAATATGATATTCCAAAGAGCAAAGGAGCTAGGATTACAAAAATCATCTAACCAGCAAAACTGACTGTAATCATTCAAGGGAAAAAATGAATATTTAATTAACTAAAGGTCTATCAGTCATTCTTGATGAAAAGATCAGAGCTGAATAGAAAATCTGATATTCAAATATAAGACTCAAGAGAAGCATTAAAAAGATAAACATGAAAAAAATAATCCTAAGAGACTCAAAGTTAAATTATTTAAAATCCTATATGGGAAGATGATACAAGCAACTTCTAAGAACTTAATCATTATAAGAGCAATCAGACTGAGTCCACATAGACAGAGGGCATAAGTGTGAGTCAATTATGCTGTGAAGTGATAAAAAAGTGGAGTAAGAAAGAAGGATGCACTAGGAAAGAGGGGAAGGGAAAGGTAGGAAATGGAAAATTTTCTCACATAAAAGAGGTGTGTAAGGAAGCGCTTCTACAGTGAAGAGGAAAAAAGGGTGGTGGTGGAAGGTAATGCTTGAAATTCATTCTCATTGAAATTGGTTCAAAGAGGGAAGAGTATATCCACACACTTGGTATGGAAACTGATCTTACCTGATAGTGAAATAAAAGAGAAAGAGGATAAGAGAGATGGGGAGGGAGATGATGAAGGAAAAGGTGGGTTAAGGGAGGCAGGAGTCAGAAGCAAAACAGACCTTTGAGGAAGGGCAGAATAAAAAGAGAGAAGAAATAGATGAAAATATACAGTTATTATAACTGTGAACGTAAATGGCATGAGGTTACCAATAAAACAGAAGCAGACAGCAGAATGGATCAGAAATCTGAAGTTAGCAATATGTCATTTATAAGAGAAACACTTGAAATAGAAAGATACAGAGTTAAACTAAAGAGCTGAACCAGAATCTATTATGCTTCAGTGGAAGTAAAAAAGGCAGGGATAGTAAATCACAATCTCAGACAAAGCAAAAGCAAAAAAGATCAAATTAAAAGAGATAATCAAAGAAGCTACATTTTGCTAAAAGATACCATATACAATAAAGCAGTATCAAAAATTTTGCAGAAAGTTTTTTTTAATAAAGATCTGGTTTTTCAAATATGTAAGGAAGGAGTCAAATTTATAAAAATAAAAACCATTCCCCAAATGATGAATAGCCAAAGGATAGGAATTGACAGCTTTCACAAGAAATCAAGGCTGTTTGTAGTTATATAAAAAAATGCTCTAAATTACTATTGACTGGAGAAATGCAAATTAAAATAACTCTGAAGTACCAATTCACACCTATCAATGATAAATTCTAGAGGTGATAAGGAAAAATAGGTACACGTGGTTGGTTGGTTGGTTTTGGTTGTTGTCCTTCATTCTTGAAGCGGACCAAAATGACATCACCATGATAAAGTAAAGTTTCAGTGTGTACAACTGTGGCTGATAAGACCAATACCAACTCGGAAGGCTCTACCACAAATTGGGCACAGATAGTCCATGCAAAGTTTTGGGGGTTTTACTCCAAATTTGCGCATCCTACACTTCCTTTCTTCTGTTTCAATTCTGCCTTTGTTCATACAGCACAGTTCATACAGCACTTTTTCTGATATGGGCACACCATGCTAAGCAGTCCTGTGCCAGTGTCTCCTATGTCGCACAAATCCAAAGCTGTTGAGAGAGACCTTGAGAGTGTCCTTGTATTGCTACTTCTGACCACCATGTGATTGCCTGCCCCATGTGAGTTCTCCATAAAATGGTCTTTTTGGCAAGCATACATTTTGCATTTGAACAATGTGGCCAGCCAGAGTTATGCTCTCTGAAGCATAGTTTGAATGCTTGGCAACTCAGTCCCAGCAAGGATCTCAGTGTCTTATACTTTATCCTCCCAGGTGATCCTCAGACTCTTCCTAAGACAGTTCAAATGGAAATGATTTAGTTTCCTGGCATGGCGCTGCTAGACTGTCCCTGTTTCACAAGCCTAAAACAATAATATCAGCAAAACAGCTCTGTAGACCTTCAGTTTGATAGTCTAATACTTCTTCTCTCTCAAACTTTCCTTCAGAGTCTCCCAAACACTAAGCTAGATCTGCCAATGCATGCGTCAACTTCATTGTCAATGTGTACATCCCTGGAAAGTACACTACTAAGGTAAGTGAACTTATCCACAAAATTCAAAGCTTCTCCATTTGTTGTAACCAAAGTTTCCATGTATGGATGGTGTAGTGGTGGCTGATGGAGCACCTGTGTTTTCTTGGTGTTAATTATTAGCCCAAAATTAGCACAGGCAGCAGAGAACTGATTCACACTTTGTTGCATCTCCACTTCAGCTGCATTGAGTGCATAATCATCTGCAAACAGAAAATCATGCACCAATACTCCCTCCACTTTGGTTTTGGCTTGTAGCCTTTTCAGACTGAAGAACTTATCAATATGGTAGTTGACCTTGATTGTGTGTCATTGAAAGCATTTGACAACATGGCTGAAAACATCATGCTAAAAAACATAGGAGCAAGCACACAGTCCTCTTTCACTTCATTGGTGACTGGGAAGGCACAAGAGCATTGTCCACTATCCACAATCCGGACAAACATGCCAGCATGAAATTGACATACAATACTGATGAACTTCTCTGGGCAACCAAATTTTGACATAATTTTCCATAAGCCCTCATGACTAACAGTGTCAAAGGCCTTGGTCAGATCTACAAACATTGTGTACAGACCTCTGTTTTGCTCCTCGCATTTCTTCTGGAGGTGTTGAGCAGCAAACATCTTAACAGCAAACTGTTCCTCGACCTTTTCTGAAACCACACTGGCTCTCAGGTATATGACCATTTTCCAGGTGAAGGATCAGCCTATTAAGGAGGACTCTAGCAAGAATTTTGCCTGCAATGACTAAGAGAGACCCTCCTGTGATTGTCGCAGGACAATCTATTCCCTTTATCTTTATAGAGATGGACAATGGAGGCATCCTTGAACTCCTGGGGGTTAGCTTCCTCTTGACATATAACCTGGAATATTTCAGTCAGCTTTTGTATGAGCAATGGTCTCCCTACCTTGTAAATCTCAGCTGGAATAGAAGCAGCACCAGGGGCTTTGCCACATGAAAGGAACCTAATGGCCCTCAAAACCTCTACTTCAGTTGGAAGTTGAGCTAAGGAGGGACTGACTTCAACCTGAGATAAACACTCAATGGCCTCAGCATTGACTGATGATAGTCTGTTGAGAACACTATGGAAGTGTTCAGCCCATCTCTCTAAGATCGTGTTCTTATCACTAATCAATGTGGCTCCATCAGCACTGAGTAATTGTGATGCACCATAGGTTTTAGGTCCATAATTTGCTTTCAGGGAATCATAAAAATGTTTTGGATTGTTACTATCAGCATAAAACTGAATTTCATCTGCTTACTGAACCAGGAATCCTGCATCTCTCTAAGATTTGCTTATACTTTACTTTTGATGGAATTAAATGCTGCCTTCTTAAAGGTGGATGAACTATCCTGCTAATAAACTGTTGGTGGAGATGTGAACAGGTCCGACCACTCTGGAGAACAACTTAGAACTAGACCAAAGAGCTATAAAACCAGGCATACCCTTTGATCAAGCATTACCACTACTGGGTCTGTATCCCAGAGATCAAAGAAAAAGGAGGACCTGTATGTAAAAAAAATATTTATAGCATCTCTTTGTGTGGCAGCAAAGAATTGGAAGTCAACACACATGTACAAAAATATTTATAGCAGCTCTCTGTGGTATCCAAGAACTGAAAATCGAGGGAATGCCCATCAATTGGGGAATGGCTGAACAAATTGTGGTACATGAATGTAATGGAATACTATTGTGTTATAGAAAACAGGAAGACTTCAGAGAGGTCTGGAAGTACTTATATGAACTGATGCTGAGTGAAAGCAGAACCAGGAGAATATTGTACACGGTAACAACCACAATGTGTGAGGAATTTTTATGGTAGACTTAGCCCTTCACAGCAATGCAAGGATCTAAAACATTCCCAAAGGACTCGAGGCAAAATGCCATCTACATCCAGAGGAAGAACTATGGAATCAGAACACAGAATGAAGCAGAATATTTTTTCTTGTGTTGTGTTTTGGTTTTTTTTCTCATGGTTTATCCCATTTATTTTAATTCTTCCAATGCAACATGACTAATGTGAAAGTGTTTAATAAGAACGTATGTATAGAACCCATATAAGATTGTATGCTCTCTCGAGGAGGGAGGAGGAGAAAATCTAAGACTAATGGAATTAATTGTAGAAAACTGAAAACAAATTAATTTTAAAAAGAAATGATGAGTAGGGTGGTTTAAGAAAAAATCTAGGAAGACTTATATGAATTGATGCAGAATGAAGTGAGCAGAAACAGGAGATATTGCGCACAGCAACAGCAATTCTGTAGCCATGATCACCTATGAAAGACTTGGTTACTTTGATCAATTCAATGTATTGAGACAATCCCACTGAAAATCTGACAATTTGGTCCTTTCCTGCCCCCACACTCCCCAATCACACCTTGCACTCTTATCTCCTGTCTAGGTACCTTGAAAGCTTTCCATCTCAACTCCAACCTTCCTGTCCTCCCCTGCTCCCAGTTTTTAAGTCCTTTCCCCCACTCGATAAAATTGTCTTTATCTATGTTGTCTCCCCAAGATTAGTACAAAATTTCTTGGGGGGAGGAAATGGTGTTTTTGCCTTTCTTTGCATCCCTGATCCTCAGAACATAGTAGGTGCTTGACAGATGCTTAGCCAAGTGCCTTGTTGACTGGGGAACTGCCTGAGCAAGGCCAGCCACCAAGACCAAGAGGAGGTGCATTGCCTGTGTACAGCCAATAGGGCAGGTCGGCACAGGCTGGACCAGTGTGTGTGAAGGAGAGTCCCATCTAGTAAGGCTAGAAAGGGACACTGGGGTCAGCTTGGGAGGGACTTGAGGAGCAGATGGAGAAGAGGGTTTGAATAACCCCTCTGGGGCCTCAAATCACTCAGACAGGGAGGGAGTTGGTTAATCAGGAGGGAGGTCTTCTGTGTTGTCATTAACACCATGGTCAGCTTTTCTTTCCTCTTCCTGCTGGGTAGGGGTGGGAGGCAGAGAGGACTGCATTAACAGGCATGGTGGTGGGTAGGCACATTTCAACACAGCCCTTCTTTGAACACACTGGGTGCATTTGATTTCTTGGCTGCCACGTCCATACTCTGTTGACCCACACTGACCATACTTGTAGTCAGTGCACAATTCCCAGAGCTTTTCAGATAAACTGCCCCCTTCTGGTACTTGTGAATTCTCTTTTGATCCCAAAGGCCTCTATTCATCCTCATGGAATTTCATCTCCTTGGACTCTGCCTGTCATGCAGTTAGCTTCCCCCCCAGCACAGAAAGGCCATCTCCAGCCTAAGGATGGATGACCACTTCTCATTCCAAACAGGCCCAAGCAGAGATCCCCATGGCACCCCCTTGAATAGAGCCCAAGAGGGTAGAGGCCATCAGGGTGTGTGGAAAGGGATTGCAGGGTTGATGTAGGTAGAGAAAAGGAAGGGTCTAGTTACAAAGATATAGATCAATTTTTCAATAAGTGTGATTACTGGAGAGAGGATTCTGGTTTCTTAGGGCTGAGGAGACCTATCAGAAAGAATCAAAGGGACAGGGGTACAGGGGACGCAGGGCATAGGCTGCCAAAAAGAGAAGTCCAGGCACTTAGGCACTGCCACCATCTACTTTCCTTCCCTGTAAGCTGGGAGTCAAGGAAGCATCTACCTGTCAATGCCATTGTGAAGCTCAGATATCTATAGAGCTTATCACAGCACCTGGCACCTCTCAGGAATGGAAATGCTCTACAATTCACCCCATGAGCTGGAAAATCCACATAAAATATTTTTAGCCTTCCCTTTGTACCAGAAAGTCTGATTTCTTTTCTTTTATGGGGTGTTTGCAGTGCCTTCTTGCAAAATTTGGGTTAAATATTTGCTTATAGGCCCTGGGTCATCTGCTAGCCTTTGCCTGTCTGCAGTTTCTGCAGGTTCCCACTTAATTTCTTATGCCAGCCCTCAATATATGGAAACCTTGATGGGGAAAGTCACTGTAGAATGGATGTGCATGTTCACCTGCCTCTCCCAGGGCTTTCATTTTCCTGCCAGAATTGCACCTGAAAGCCTGTGGTGCTGTCCGTGTGGCTCCTTCCCACAATCAGGCTCCTGTGTTCCTTTGTTTTTTGGCAAGCCTGTCCCAGCCTCCCACCTGGGGTGTCCTTTTAGAATTACCTTACCCTGTAGACCAGGAGTACCTTGAGAAGAGCCTGGGGTTGACTTTCTTTTGTCCTCCTGCTGTTGCCAAGTTGGATCCAAAGTCCTGGCCCACAGTCATCTCCACACCAGACACACTGTGTCATCCCAGGCCTCACTGACCAAGCATCAATTACATGTACATACGCATACAACACAGAAACCATCACAGGTTAAGACAAAATTACAATTTATCTTTTTATTTGAAATTCTCAACATTTAAGGCACTCACAAGCGTAAGGACATTAGCCTGTGGCTAAAGGCTGGTCTTGGTATAGAAATAAAATAGAAATATAGTAGATATACTTTAAAAATCTGGGCTCTCTAGGTAACAAAGGGCTAAATGCATGCCAGTAATCACAGGGATACTTGACAGGCCTTCCAAGGTGAGTTCTTCTTGCCATGCCTACTCCAGCACTAAGGAGGCGTCAGGCAGTCAGCTTGTCACAGTGCTGCTCTGGAAGCCCATTCCCCACAGAATGAATCCATGGATAAGGACGCTGTTGAGCTCCTTGTTCAGAACGCCAAGTAATTTAGGGAAGAAAGATTCAATCCAAAGACATTTTCTTGAAGGCCAAGATTTTCAGTGTAGAAAGGTTAATTCACAGTAAGGCAATTACATATATCATTAAAAAGTGTTTTTAAAAAGAGTGCAAGAATAACTTTCAACATTGCTTAAGTCTAAAAGCAGCGTTGGGTTACACTGTATGCTAACTTGGGGCAGGGGGGAAGTATCTTTTGACTTCTCCACAGCAGAATGGGAGTGCAATATTGGAATCCTCCTGCACTTTGACCTTCCGGTGCCCAGTCAGGCCTCAATGGGCTGCCAGAATGGTCAGAAGCAGGCCCAGCACACTCCTCCTGAGACCATGTGCCACATCCCCCTTAAATATTGGGCATCTCCACCGCACAGACAGATGTGAGCAGCAGTCTTTGTAATGGGATGGCCAGATGGCCTAGGGAACCCCTGCTTATGTGTCTGTCCAAGGTCGTTGTTCCCCTCCCAGAAACTCCAGTCAGCTCTGCTCCCAGGCAGGAACCAGTGGCCTGGGCCCACACCCCAACAGCTGAGGGCATGGCCCATTATCACTGGGGCTACAAGGGAGCAGATGCCATTCTCAGAGCCAACTGTATTTGTTAAAAACAGAAGGATATGTAAAAAAAATAATAAAACACAAAAAACTCTCTAATTCTGGTTGACTTTTCCAAAACATTCTCTCCACCATACTTCAGAAGAGCAACAACCCATGCCTGCAGACAGTGGCTTCTTTTGGGGGTGAAAAAAAGACATTTTCCCAAAGCAATCTCAATAACAATGCTCTGGTCAGGAAGGCCTGTTTGAAATAAAAAACAATGCTCAAGACACAGAGGGGAGGATGACTAGGGAGGGGCGAGACAGTACAGTCAGAGCAGCAGCATCTCTCCCTGCCCCGGCAACTCCTGCAGTTGCGGCTGAGTGACAAAGGGGGAGGATGGCTTCCAGCCTCTGTTGTCAGACGCATGACTGGGATCCAAGAAGCATCCACTGGACCAAGGAGGAGAAGGACTTCTCTTGTCGGAATGTTTTACTGACTAGAATAATTCATCAGGGATTAGAGTTTGAACATAAGGCTCTTTACTGAAAACATCAGATTAGTGAAAGATGTGCATGTGATTTCTGAGCAGCCACGCCCCCTCAGAGGAGGTTCAGCCGCCAGCGGCCAAGCAGGGAGCTCCACGGAGGGCTAGTTCTCAAATCTGGCGTAAGGGTTCTGTTCTTTAAACAGCCCTGAAAAGAACAGATTAAATTGACAACCAAGTCACCAAATGGGAAAACTGAAATGAAAAGAACTCGCTTCAATAGGATTTCTTGAGCCTGAGGATTTCCTCTAGCCACAAGCCAAATGGATTAGGAAGGAGTGAAGGCAAGGGTCACAATATTCTCATTTCCCAAAAAGTTTAACAACAAAATATGACCGCCCACAAATCTACACAAGATGAAGGAAAGTGAGCAAGCTGATGAATAAAGGAGACTAGAGTCTCAAAGAGTTTAGTCACTAACCACTATTGATTAGAGAAAAGCAAATTATAACTGAAGTACTACCTCATATAGCAAATTGACTAACAACGACAAAACAAGAAGATGATAAATGTTGGAAAATTGGAACACTAAGGCATCATTGGAGGAGTTGTGAACTGATCTGACCCTTCTGAAGAGCAATTTGGAACTACGCCCAAAGGGCTACAAAAATGTGCATACCCTTTAACCCAGCAAAACTACTTCTAGGGCTGTATTCCAAAGAGTTCATAAAAATGGGAAAAGGACCCACATGTATAAAAATATTTACAACAGCTCTGTTTGTGGTGGCCAAGAAGTGGAAGTGGAGGGGATGCCCATCCATTGGGGAATGGCTTAACAAGGTGTGGTACATGAATGCAATGGAATAATATAAAATGATGAACAGGTAGATCAGAAAAACCTGGAAAGACTTATAGGAGCTGATGTGGAGTGAGTCACAATGTGTGACAACAAACTCTGACAGACTTAAATCTTCTCAGCAACGCAAGGACCTAAGACAACTCCCAAGGACTCACCCCATCTAGAGAAAGAAGGACAGAGTCTGAATGCAGATGGAAGCAGACTATCTGCTCTTTCTTTACGACACGAGTAATGCAAAAATTTAAACAAAATCTAGACCATAAAAAAAGAATCCAAGTCAGTCCCACAGACTCGGAATGTTATACTATTGTGAGGAGGAAGAGGTTTGGCAAGGACCCTGGGGCAAGTGTGGCAGTCAGTGGGAAATGACCATCTTGGAACAAACTTATGGTTCTGCTCCCAGACATTTGGACTCTAAAACACTCAGATTATTTCTTGTAACTGAAGTAGAAATGTGGAGATGAGATGGGGCAGGTACTCTTATCACTTAGACTGAATTTATCATAAATGATCTTGGATGTGGATGGTTCTTTTTTTCTAATTTCTATTCATAAAAACTTAGTGAAAAAAAGAAATATTTAGTCACTTTGATCATGGGTGAGCAGCCCTTGCAGGATATCCACACCACCCTTCTGGGGCATAAGCCAACAAGTGGGACCTCTACAAAAGGGGGAAGGGAGGGAGGTGGAGCAGGACTGGGGAAGCCAAAGGGACACAGGGAACAAGGACCTGGCTGTGCCCTATCACACAGAGGAAAGCTGAAGGGCCACATCTGAGAGGTGCCAGAGGATGGATGAACTAGGGACTGGAAATCAGGGTCTCATCCTGCCTGACTCAGAGTCAGAGCTGCCCAGACATGGCCTAGACAAGGAAATGATCCTGAGTCCACAAGAGGCCCAAATAGGGGACATTCCCCAGATCAGACAGGGCCCAGGTGGGAGACGTGGACATCCCTGAGCTCAAACAGGACTAGTGGAGAGATGTTCCTGAGCCCAGAGAAGACCAGCAGGAAATCATTCCCTATCCCAAACAGGGCCTATATAGGCAACATTCCCCAGCCTACAAAGGGCCCAGACAGAGAGATGAAGATTTTCCAGAGCCCAGACGGCACCCAGCTGGTGATATTCCTCAGCCCAGATGGGGTTCAGGCAGGGAGAAGTTCCTGAGCCCAGACAGGGTTCATATAGGTGACATTCCCCAGCCCACACAGGGCCCAGGTGGGAGATGTAGACATTCTTAAACCCAGGCAGGGTCAGTGGGGAGAAGATGTTCCTAAGCCCAGAGAGGGCCTGCAGGAAAACATTCCCTACCCCAGATGGGGAGACCATGGGGACCTGCAGAGGCAACATTCCCCAGCCCAGATGGGGCCAGCAGAGTAATGTTCCCGAGCCCAGATAGGGAGACAGAGACATTCTTGAGCCCAGACAGGGCCCAGGCAGGAAGATGTCCCCCAAGCACAGATGGGGCCAGTGAGGAGATGCTCCTGAGCCCAGATGGGGCTCAGACAGAGAAAAGTTCCTGAGCCCAGGCAGGGCCTATATAGGCGATATTCCCCAGCTCAGACAGGGCCCAGGCAGGAGACGTAGACATTCCTGAGTCAAGACGGTGCCAGTGGGGGGATGTTCCCAAGCCCAGGTGGGGCCATGGCACGGATATGTTCCTGAGCCCAGACAGCATCCAGCTGGTGACATTTCCCTACTCAGAAAGGGCCCAGGAGGGAGACGCAGACATTCTTGAGCAAGCAGGGCCAGTGGGAAGATGTTCCTAAACCCAGATGGGGCCCATATAGGTGATGTTCTTAAGTCCAGAGTCAGTCAGCAGGAAAATGTTCCCAAGCCCAGATGGGGCCCAGACTGTGATATCTTCCTCAGTCCACACAGGGGCCATGTAGACAACATTTCTCAGATCACACAGGGCTGAGGTGGGGAGATGTTCCCAACACCAGACAGGGTTGGCGAGGAGACATTCCTGAGCCCAAATGGGGCCAGTGGAGAGATGGAGACATTCCCAAACCCGGGATGGGACCACAGGGGTAAAAATCCCAAGCCCAGATGGGGCTCAAACAAGGGAGACCTTAGCTAGCCCCAGGAGCACTCTACAGAGGGCTCACCATAGTTAGTCACAGGGCATTGACTCCAAGACATGCATGAATCAGTGGACAACAGAAAAACTTAAAGTTGGTCTCACCATATTTTTTTCTGATTTCTTCATGTCTGGACTTCATCTCTGCTCTCCTACAAAAGGAAGGAAATCCAGGTTTGCATAAAGCTCCCCAATATAGGGGAGTGGATCCCCCACCCCCATGGCCTTCCGTTTCCCTGGGCCCAAGCACACCAGCTGGCCAGCCGCAGTGGACACCTGCCCACCTACTTGCCATCCAGCACTCCTTAAAAAGGGGCCTTCATTTCACCAAGAGGCCCAAGACTTCAGTTTCTGAACGTCCAGTGAATGGGGAAGAGAGAAAGGGAGAGTGATCAAAGGCATGAACAAGTGAATGAGAGCCACCAGGATGGTCAGGCCCTCAGGACAGCTGGAGATCTCAATGTCCCATCTGACTGACAGGGCTCTCAGCCTTTCTCCTGGTCAGCTGTCCAGTCTTGTGGACACTAGGTCAGGACTTCACCCATTCCATGAGAGCCTTGGGGCTGGCATCTCCCCGCAGTGTCCCAAGTCCAACTAAGGATCCCTCAGTGGTCGTTCAAAGCCTCTGAGACAGAAGGCAGATATCTTCACTTGGCCAACACTTCCTTTCTGGGACTATGGGCATGCCCAGGCTGGATGCTGGCTCCAGGTAACTGTGCCTGGTCTTCCTTCGAGTTTACCTCCTACAACATTCCCCCTTTCCTGGCCCCATACCCCTCACTCTGTGGCCTCCTCTCAGCTTGGGTG
Source organism: Potorous gilbertii (assembly GCA_028658325.1). Taxonomy (NCBI): domain Eukaryota; kingdom Metazoa; phylum Chordata; class Mammalia; order Diprotodontia; family Potoroidae; genus Potorous; species Potorous gilbertii. Next base: position 298,568,692 of record CM053770.1, on the reverse strand, counting down.
TTGGATTCCAGGGTGAGGGACAGGACCTTACAAATACTGGAGGCTAAAGAGAAGTGAATTGTTTGGATCCAGCACAAATCTTGGCACAGACCAAGGTCTGAATGAGAGCTGTCTGTGGTACTGTGTAGAAGCCCAACCTTGGGGGACCCTGTCCCTGCATCGGGGACCCCTTACCTTTCCTCTTGCCTCACTTTCCTCTCTTCTCTCTCTCTAGCAGCACGCTCCTCCTCCTTGTCTGACCTGCCAAAACAAAGAGAGAAAGATGGTCATTGGTTGGCACCCACAGCCTGGCCCCAGCCCCAGAGAATCTAGCCAAGAAGCCTTTTGCCCCACAGGTCCCCCAACACTTGCCTGTGGTTCCTCCTTTTCCTACAGCAGCAGCAGCAGCAGATGGTGATGCCTAGGAGGAGCGTGCCTCCCACTACTGACATGGCGATGATCACGGCTTCAAAGTTCACTATGGACACATGGATGGGAAAAGTGAAACTGGCCCCAAGGCGGTGCACCCATGACCAACTTGGGAGACACTCTGGTCTGGACCAGAGCCTAGCCTGGGGTCTTTCCAACCCACCACAACTGCTGCTGGTTCTCCTCTCTGCAGGACCATCTATACCTCCACTCCCCCTCTTCCTGTAGGACCCTACCAGACCCTATCTTCCCTTCAACACAGACTCATGGAGCTGCCCCTGCAAGCTAGTATCTGGTCTCAGTGCCTGACCAAAGCAGCTCTCCCCCAAAATAGTGCCACATCTGAAGGTCCTCTCCCATCTTCATCCTTGCTGAGCTCTCTGCTGCTATACATTGCCTCTGGCTGGTCCTTCTCACTCTCCTTGGCCAAAACATTGGATACCACACCCCTGGCCTGTGGGCATGCCCAAGAGCACTGGCCTGGGAGGCCAGGCCTGCTTCCCTGGGCTTCAGCATCTCCCCATGCAGAAGACCCGAGAGAGAGAGTTCTAGCTAGATATCATACAGACATTCCAAATGCAACATGTTGGAAACTAATCTCAGTACCTTTTCCCCGAAACCTACCCTTCTTTTGGACATCCCTTTTTGCTGGAGGTCACTGGCCTTTATTCCCCAAATCAGTACGGCTCCAAGCATTGTCTAGACAATTCCCTCAAGGTCTTCTCTTCTCATGTGGCCACCCCCCTCTCCAATCACCTGCCATGCATAGGGGCTGCCCAGGCCATGGCCTTGCTGTTCAGACCTAGGCAGATCCATCTTTTAATCCTTTATCCAGGATAAAAGACGTAGCTCTGTGGCACTTACAACCCTCCCCACCTGAATTCAGAGCAGGTAGCTGGTGTTCAGGTGCAAGGCTATCAGCCCAGAGGAAGAGAGATCCTAAGGGTTTGAGGGGGTTCCCACTCACTCGCTGAGTCCCTCAGGTCACCCCCATTTCTTGCAACAGGCTTTTCCTTTAGATAAATGAATTCAGCAAAACCCCTTTCTAAGTCTACTCACCAGAATCAATCCATTGTGTGAGGAGGAATGTCTCCTTTTGCTAGGTGAGGTTTACCCATTTACCCACAAGGCAAGTCGGCCTATGCACCCTCCCAGGTGTCTCCAATATATACTATTTTATAAGAGGCAGAGGGCACAGTGTAAAGAATGCATTTCACTTAGAACAAGCACTACTGAAAAGTCAGATTTTTGGCAAATGAAAAGTAAATAATTTCAAAATGCCCAGTTTCTAAATGATTTCTCTGTATCTATCTAAAGTGTGGCAGATCCTGTGTGGATACAAACCACGGATCCTCTGATGTTGTGACAGGGCCGAGATCCACCCATTTGGGTGCAGAGCTGGAAGGTAGGGCCAGGAAAGGTCTGGGGCCCTTAGGAAAGACCAGAATGTGGCATTTCTACCGCATCTGCACACCTATTCTAATGGCGCCTGCTCTCTGGACGGAAGGCGCTAAAGACAGCAGCAGCTTAGGACCAGGGACACTGGTCACAGGCCCACGGACAACTAGCCTTTCTTTAAAAAATGCCAAGCACAGAAATCTAGGCCCCTGGGGTTAAATGAGTCACCTGTGGCTTCTCTGTTCTGATCTGACTCACAAGTCCACTCCTACTGCCAATGACCCCACATTCTGAGAAAAAGAAGTAGCCATGGGACTTCCTCCTTCCTCTAAGGTCTGCAGTCACAAGATCGAGATTACTGCCTGCATGGTCTTGAGCCAATCTCCTCTCTGGCCTCAGTTTCCTTTTCCGTAAAGATGAAAAGGTCGAGCCAAATGGCAGCAACTCGGGACCTAAGCCCCTATTCAGGATGGATTTTGGCCACCAGTTTCTTTCCTTACATCCTCACCTCCTTGCCAACCCCTCAAGAGGCAGGTGTCTGGCCTGGGACCCTAAATCCAGGGCTTTCTTTGGCCTCTTCCAACTCCGAGGGACTAAACAATCACCTCTAGTTGAATACAGCTTTGCCCCCATACAGCTGTCCTAGCTGTTCCACCAATACCTCTTCAGCCCCTTACCCTTTTGGAGTCGAAAGCTGCCCCTCAAGACAGAAATACCCTCTGGGAAGGCACCATCACAGGAACCGCCCAGAAAAGTCAAGATTTTCATCTGTTTTGCTTCCTAGCCTGCCCAGTTAGCTGGCAAGGTCTACAAGGCCCACAGGGCTGGGCCTCAAGATCTGATTCTGGTCAGCACTGAATTCACCAACCCATTCCATTCATCAATTACTCATTCAACATGCAGTGACTTAAGATCTTTTTGTATACATGGTGCTCTATTTGACATGATGGAACGAAGGTCAAAGGTAACAGCACTGTCCCCACTTTGGAAATGCTCCTGGGGAGTCAAGGCTGAAACAATGGCAGTTACAGATGGCATCAGGTTAAGACCCAACTTTCACCACAGCCTGGAAGCAGGGAACCAAACAGTATCTCTGCAGTCAGGGGCATGACACAGGGAGAAGGGTGAGGGTACCGGGGACAACAGCAATGACCCAGACGGTCACAGAAAGGGCTCTGCAGGAACAATGTTGTAAAAAGCTGATGTTTTCCGTCTTCTTTCTGAAATAACTCAGGCCAGGCCTGCTGACCAAGAGAACACAATCTCCTCCCGTGAAAAGCTGTCCAGTCCAGACCAGTCTCGAGGAGAGAAGAGCTGGCTGCTCATCGCTCTCTTGGGAACTCGGGGTGACTTACGGCAGGGAGGGGGTAGAACAATGCCAGGCAACTTCATCGCATAAAGGAAAAGAGCAATGGCATTTCTCAAGCACCTACTAAGTGCCAGGCACTGGAACCTCACAACTACCTTGGGAGGTGAGTGCCCTGATGATGTCCATTTTTAAACCGAAACAGGCAGGGAAGGTTAAGCAGTCAGTGTCTGAAGCTAGATTTGTGCTCAAATCTTCAAGACGCCATGACAGAGTTTTACCTACTCTGCCACAGAGAAGCCTCTACCAACTGCCACCACCACCTTGCCAATGTCATCCTTCCTGCCTTTCCTTCTGCCCTCTGGCCCCCAGTCCCAATCACTGCCACCACTGCTCTATGACTGACACCCTGGAGATCCTGAATGTGGCCACAACAGCATGGGGAGGCAGACTGCTCTTTCTAGAACCTCAGCAGAGCACCTGGGAGAAGTCACAGGGAGGCTCACTCACTGAGTCAGATCAGCAGCCAATGTACAATGAGAAGAGGAGGCCTGACCTTGGCCCAGGGCTCCAGGGATTCTCAGGAGAGCAGGGGCCCAGCCCTTCTCACTCCCCAGACTCAGTTGAGGCACACACGGAAAGGGCCAGTCTCCAGAGGATGCCCCATGGAAGGGGAGCTAGTTTTTCCTTAAAAGATTTGGAAGCCATCCTGGTTAGCTCAGGCTATAGATGTCACCTCCTCACAGCCCGAGAAGCGCTGAGTGCCTCTCTGAAGCCTGGCCATGGACCATGACCAATGCCCGTGCATGATGGACATCCAAGGCAGGGGAGTTCTCCTCAACTGAATTCACTCCAGCATCCTCCCTCCTCATGCCCTTTTGGCTCACATCTGATGGTTCGTTCTAAGCGTCTCCCAGGGAATGAACCTGATGCCAGCCCAGCAGGCCTCCCAGCCTAGTCTACCCTGAAGAAAACTGCAACAACTCGTGTGGGTGCTGACAGAATGAAACAGGTGAGTCACATGCAAGGTTAGGAAGAGTCAAAGGCAGAAAGCAGGGCTCTATTCAGCACAGACTTTTCCCTTCTTCCAAAGGACAGGAAAGAGATAGCACAAGGTGACAGCTCATCTCCAGGGGCACCCTTCTCTACCTCCATGTTCTTCCTTGGCTGGGAGTTTTCCACGCAGGTATTTTTCATTCCTCTGTCCAAACTCATCCTTCCTGCCATAATTCCAAATTTGCAAGACCACACAGTCGATGACTTGCCAGCTTCAACCTCACTCAGTGGTCAGGAAATACTCTGGCAGCTTTACCCTGTGGGCCAGAGGCAGCCCCTTCCCCTGTCCTCTCAGGAAAAGAAAAGAAGGCTGAGCTGCTACTTTGTGGCTCTGAGAGCCAGTCAGTAAATCCCACAGCAGTGCCTGATGGGCACCAGGACCTAGCCACCTTCCCTCTGTGGCTGGCTTCCTGGGGAGATCCAGGGCTTCATGTGGTGGTGGTGGGGAAACACGGGACAGGGAGGGGACCTGTGTGAATGCGCCTTCCCTTCCTGTCCAGATCTCTCCTAAGAGCCTGCCACCTCTAGATACGCAGTTTGTCTCATGAGGACAAAAGCTCCCGGGGGCAGGGACTGTCTCTGCAAAGGCCCTTCGCTTTGGGCAGCTCTTACCCTGGCACTGCTCTGGGGACCCAGGTGAGAACCCTAGCCCTCATGTTCCCTGTGCACCCAGCAACACTGGGCTGGGGATAAGCCTAGGGGAGACCTGACATAACTAGCCTTCCAAGAACTTCCAATCCAGGAGCGAGGGGATAGGAGCCATAAAGACCTCAGTCCCTGGGTCCACAGGCATCCAGGAAGGCCTGAGATTCAGGACATGAACCTCTGTGACTCCAACTGAGACAACCACAAAAGAAGCACCCCCTGCCACCTGACTGTACGGCCTCAAACAGCCCCTGGCATCTACCACCCTATCAGTTTACAATATGGTCATTCGCTGCCCCCCACCACCATGCCCCAATCTCTTCCTGCAACCCCATCCTCCTTGATGAGGTGGCCTCTAACTGCCCAGGCGGTCCTGTTCCATTCCATCTCCATGAATTGATCTCCCCATCATCCCCCTCCCACGTGTCCCCCATCTCTCCATCTCTACTGGCTCCTTCCCTCCTGCCTACAAACAGGCCTGTGTCTTTCTCATCCTGCACCAACCCTCACTTGCCCCTCTAGTCCCTGCTGACTCTGGCCCTACAATCACTCTGGCACTACAATCTTTTCTACCTTTTGTGATGAAAGTCCTCAAAAAGCCTGTCTACACCTGCTGCCTCCACTCTCTCCCCTCACTCTTTTCTTAATGCCTTACAGTCCAGATCCTGTCATTCCACCCACCCACCCTGCCCCCTGCATAGTGGCCAAAACCAGCGACCTTTTCTTAGTTCTCATGCTCCTTGACCTCTGTGCAGGGGGCCACTCCCTCCTCCTGGATGCTCTGGCTGCTCCAAGGCTCCCTCTGCCCTGGGTCTTCTCTTTCCTCTCTGACTGCTCTTATACCCTCTATCCATACCTGTCCCTCAGGTCCTGCCCTGGGCTCCCTTCTCCTCCCCCTAGACTGCTTCCCTTGCAGATCATCTCCTCTGTGTCTATGGATTTAATAATGGCCTCCATTGAGATGATTCTCAGATGGATCTTTCTTGTCCCAAACTTTTTAACCTCCAGTCTCTCTGCCTCTCCAGCTGCCTTTCAGACGACTCCAGCTGGATGTCCAGTAGAATTAAAGTTGGTGTGTCCAAAACAGGAGCTCAATGACACCCTCCACCCGGTGTCTCAGGATCCCAACCTCGGGGCCTTCTTTCACCCCCAGACCCTGGTACCAGGGCCTGTTATGTCACCTCTGTAGCATCTCCCCAATATGGCGCCTTCTCTCCTCTACTCCTGCTCTGCTGCAGGTCCCTGCCCCCTCCTGTCTTGAGTGAGGCAGTGGCTGCTAGGGGGCAGGGTGGGGTATCTGCCTGCCCCAAGTCTCTCCCTACTCCAGCACTAAATCATTCTCTCCAAGCCCAAGTTCAGCCCCACTCAATAAAGCTCTGCTGGGCCTTCCAAGTCTTTCATAACCCAATGCCTCCTCCTTCCCCACCATGTATTCTTGGATCCAGTGCCCCCAACCTCCCAGCTGCTCTGTAAACAAGACCCTCCATCTCCATCTGCTCTGACCACTGAGCTCCTTGGCTTGGCTTCCTCCAATCCCCCCTCCTCCCGGAAGCCTTCCCCACCTGCTCCTAACTCTAGGGCCTATTCCCCTTTAACCATCCAGAGTGGTTTGCTTGTTGCCTCCCAATGTGTCTAAGCCCGAGGTCAGGGACAGTCTTCTGCATCTTTTTGTCTCCCCAGCACTTAGCCCAAGGCCTGGCATGAGTAGATGCTTAATATTTACTGACTGACCTTGGACACCCCAAAGTGCAGAGCATTCTTCCATGGAAAGTCCTGGCTCCAGCACACTTCCTAGTGCTCCATGAAGGAACTTAGTGCTAGCTGCACTTGGGAGTCAGAAGATACCCTATGACCCAAGGGAAGCGGCTCCTCCTCTCAACCATGCAGATGCATAGCCAAGGGCAGATGTGCCAAGAAGGGAGAACTTACCCCAGCACACGCCCCAGCGCGCAGAGCTCAGAGGACACAGTGAGCTGGGCGGCAGGATCTTCCTGACAGGATAGTCCAGGCAGGCGTTATTAGTGTAGCACCAAAAGCACTGGAACCGACAGACAGAGCGTCATCCCTCTGTCCCTGGCCCCAATCAGTCCTGTCCCCACCTTGCCTTGTCTCCATGTCCTAGCCCCCATGTAGGCTCCCCTATTCCTCACTACCCAGGTATCCCCCTCAGAGACTGAGCGGCCCAGGTCTACAATGGAACACCACCCCCCCCCCCACCACCACCACAATGACCCAGGGGAACAGGGCCTATCTGGATCTTGTCTTGTGGGGCTTCAATCCTTAATAAAGGTCATTCAGTTCTACTGGGGAGTGAGTGCACAGGTAAAAGACATGGAGAGGAAAACAGAGGCAGGGAAGACCAACTGCAAGGACTCAGCCACCAGGGCAGGTAGGCAGCTCTGCTCAGGCTACTCCTCATCTGCACCTATTGCCCTTCACCAATCACTCCCTAGCCCCTCTCTCACTGGGTGGGGGGAAAAATGGATAAAGAGAGGACAAGAAGGACAGAGGTGCCCCAGGTTTCCTCAGCCATTGTTGTGAGTGGCAGAGAGAATCATCAGAAATCAAGCATGATATTAGAAATCAGAGATCCAGGGCTTGGACAGAACTCTAAGGCTCCTTCTGATCAAGTGGGAGGACTTGGACAAGACCAGATGGGATGGTCAGTGCCGTCTCAGAGTGGAGGCTTAACACGGGCTGGCAGCCTCTGCTCCTAAGCCCAGGGAAAGGGTGGCAGAGCAAGTGCCCACCTATCCAGAGGAGGGAAGGAAGTAGGAAATTGGGGCAGAAGTCTCTTCTCAAAACAGACCAATTCATTAGTGGGGAAACCTGAATCACCAGTGTAATAACAGAGGCCCCAGGGTCAAGATGGATCAAGGGACTTGAGGACATCTGTTTGGGGTACACAGAAAGATGTCTCCCATGGAGTTACTTTAAAATAATTTCCTCAATGTCCCTCCCCAAATCTCAGAGAGGTTCTGGGCTGATGCTAGGGAGAGGTCTATAGCATTTTAGCACCTTTGGGATGGATGTGCCAAGACTGGCATAGACATGTGGCCTGGGCCTGGCAAAACTGGCTTGGCAGGCCTGACTCTGGGGGCTCATGACTGCCCCACTCATCTCAGAATGATCAGATTGAGCTGTCCTTCTCTAACACCCCCAGAGTCAGATGGGCCATCGGGCTCCTGTGATGTCTACATTTGGTCCCATCACTTTGACTGAAATCTCTTCAAAGAGGAAGCCAGTCAGTGCTGGGGAAAGAGGGGACCTCTTGAGGCCAGGGGACCTGCCTTTGATTGTGCCTGGCTGGGGGAGTCTGGGGAAGGTCCCTGCCAGACCCAGAATTGTAAAAGCAGGGGGTTCCTTGGGACTGCTCCCTAGAAGAGCCTAAACCGAGACAAAACAAACCCTTCCTAAGAAAAAACCCAGCAGTGACTGACCATATCTGTCCATCCACTAACCAACAAGCACTTCTCAAAGGCTTGCTGGGCATCGGAGAAGCCACATTTCGAGGAGCTCACAGTCTAGTCCAGGAGTCAGAATATGAGTGTCAGTGTGCGTATGTGTGTGTGAGAGAAAGTGCGTGTATATGTGTGAGAGGAGAGAATATGAGCGTCTGTGGTGCACGCATGCAGACACAGGGAGGTTAGGGGGCAAGGCCCCAGTAACAAAGCAAGGGGGTGGGCCGGACAGAAGGCCACAAGTGGAGGAGGCAGGGTGATGTCTGGCCCGGCACACGGGGGAAGGGAGCTTGAGGCCCCCGCCCTCGGGCAGGCCAAGGGACTCACCGAGACGTTCTTCAGGCACTCGGTGCAGGATCTGTTGGTACTCTCCGAGCAAGCTGGGGGGAAACAACCACGACCACCCTTCAGCCTGAAGGAACCAGGGGAGGAGCCTGACAAGAGTCCTAAGACTCAGGGCCCTTCGTTTTACAGATGAGGAAACTGAGGCCCACACAGGGGCTGCCTCCCAACCTGGCCCCTGCATGTCAGGGCTTTATTTTTCTCAATGAACAAAATCTATTTCCCCGCCTCCCCCACCAATGGGGAACAAAGGAAAACAACACTCCGGGGAGCCCACTCCCTTGTCAGCCTCCAGTCCCCCCCATCTTCCCCAAACGGGCCGGGGGCAGAGATAGGGCCGAAGGGCTGGGGCCGCGGCGGGGGGACGCCCAGTCCTCGAGTTCCCTCCCCCCACTACTCCCCGCCTCATAAAGGAACAATGGGGGTGGCGGAGGTGACGTAAACACCGGGGAAGCCAAAGGGCAGGCCGGCTTTCAGCTGGGACCGGGCGCGGTGGGCAGAGCCGCTCCGCCTCGCGCAGGCGCAGTGTGCCCCGGAAGAGCTGCGGGTCCCCTCCCTTGCACAGGCGCAGTAGGCTCGACGCCCCCCGCCCCTCCCTCGCGGAGCGCCCCTCACCAGCGGCCGCACTCTGGGCGGACACAGCCGGCCCGGACGGAGGCAGGAGCAGCGGCAGCAGCAGCAGCAGCGGCAGCGGCCCAAGCATCGCGGCCCGTGTGGGGCCCCGGGGCTCCATGAGCAGGCGCTCCGCGGCCTCTGCCGCTCAAGGACTCGGACGGAGACGCGACCACGGACGGACGCGGAATCTTCTCGCCTCTCGGTGAGCCGCGATCCCAGCTGCGGACTGAGCAAGCGCGGGGCGGGGCCGTGGGCGGAGCCTGCCGGGGCGGGGCGTCACCGCGCAGGCGCCAAACCCTCCTGTGAGAGCGAGCCGGCGCCTGGGGTGTGATGGGGGCGGGGAACGGAGGGGAGGGAGGGGGTGGGGAGAGGCGCCGGGAGACTGAGCCGTCTGCTCCCGGGAGGACCCTCTTGCAGCCTCCACCCTCTTCTCCTCCCACCCAGCCGAGCCCCCCCATCCTGGCGGGGTCCCGGTCTCCGAGGGCCTGCAGCTGCCGCTCGGTTACCTCCGGGCACGGGGAGGGGCGGCTCATCCTCCGCCGGCCCCTCCCAGAGCTAGCCGGGACCTTCGGGGGCCAGGTTAGCATCCGGACGGTCGTGGGCACGAGGCCTCTCCCAGCCTCAGTTTCCTTGTTTGTAAACTGGGGAGCGCTCTGCCCGGAGGGCCCCCGGGGCTGGATCCTCCCGTACCTGGAGCTTAGCCCCCATCCCCGAGGGAGCCCCACGACCTGGCCGGGTCACCGAGCTCAGCCGCAGGGCTCCTTTTATCTGCAAACCTCAGCCTCCCAGAGTTCAGTTATGTGGATTCTGCATTAGTGAGGTTTCCCCTATCCTGGTCCTCCGAGCCGAGACTGCAGGGCATTGGAGATAGAAGAACACCATGTTTTCCCCTTTCCCCTCGTGCTTACAGAAGCATTTTCTTAAGTATTGTCTACAATAAGCCTTTGGAACAATAGTCTGTTTTCACCAGGAAGGGTAGAGATAAACTTGAAAGAGAAAATTTAGGTCCCCTCGGAGTTCAGGAGCAAATCCAGCAGTTTCCAATTTAGAACAGGCCTTTGCCTCCCCCCCAGGGAAGGCAGGAGTTGGTCTGGGCCCCTGGAGTGCAGTCACTGGTGCCATCTAGGAAGGGCATCCAAGTGCCTTGTCCCTGAATGAGGAGGGGGTTGGTCCAGGTGAGTGAGCAAGGGCTCCTGGCCTTACCTTTGCTGGCCTAGCCCGCTCTGCCTGCTCCTGCCTCCAGGCAGAGCCCTGGAGCTTGTGGGGGGCACTTCCCAGCCTGGAGTATCCTGGAGGTAGCCTCAGAAAGTGTGTCTCTAGGTGAGGACATCATTGACTCTGACCTTTGGGACACTTATTGACTGGGGTTATTGACAAGGGCCTCGGGGAAGTCAGCTCACCTGATGCCCTCCTTTTAGAGTTGGGGAATTTGAGGTCTAGAGCACCCCCCTCTCCCCACAGTGCTGTCCCTCATGGATCCCCCAATCACGCCCCTATCAGCTTCCCAGGTCACCTGGCTCCAAGGCACATTGTCACATCCTATTAGATGGGATGCCCCCCTCCCCAGCAGCCTCAGTAGATCCACCCTGATCCAGACAAAGCAGGCTCAGTGTGGCTTGACCTAAGATGGGATCTGCTCAGGCTGCTGGGAAGGGGGACATCACCCAGACCTGCTGACTGGGCAGGAAATAGGAACAGAACAGAGAAGAGGAGGGAATTGCATTGATCTCCGGGAAAGGAGTCTTAAGGGTCTTAAGGGAGGAGTGAGCATGGCCTGTAAAGTCACCCCAGCTTTCTTCAGTCAAATCCAAAGGAGCAGGGAGACACAACAAGCTCCAGAGCCTGCTCCACACCTCTTCTTCCTGTGAGTGAAGGGGACACATGGCTTAGGGATGCCAGGTACACAGAATACCCTTTTCTGGTGCTTGCTTTAGAATTTAGGCTCAAGACTGACTTGGTTAGCTCAGCTCATGGTGTGCCCAGTTCCTGGTTCTTTTCTGAGCCTCAGGTCCATTCTGAACAGGATCAGAAAGGGTGGGGTGGGGGTATCTCCAGAGCTGACCCTCAGAAGGGCATCCCTACCTCTTTCCCATTCCCCCTCTCTGCCAGCCCCAGAGCCTGTAGGAGTCATGAGTGTGCCCCCAACCCCAGGTATGTGCCCTTGGGTTGCAGCCCTTGCCCCTCCACTGAGCCCCCGGTAGATATAGAATAAACCAAGTGGTAAATGAAAAGCAAAATAATGTTTCCCTAGGCCGTGAAGGGCACCTAAGGTATGTACCCTGAATGCAGACAACCCAGAGCACAAGGTCAGTCAGACATGCTGCAGAAGGTGAGAATTTGGGTGAAGCAACTGACAGCAAGTGCTGGCAATCATGTGCTGGTTCATTCCAATTCAGACCCATGAGGGAACCAAAGGGACTTCCCTTCGTTTCAGTCTGTCCTAACCCTGACAGGGGTGTGACCCCTTTGGTGGACTGAGGAGGCCCTTGATTTACTAACAGATCACATAACTTTGTCAGTTCTTCAGCTGACTGAACATCTCAGCCAGAGGAAGGTTCCCATTCCCCTGGTACAAAAGGGGAGGGGACAGGCAGTCAGGGACCCTCTCCTCAGCACAAGCTGATGGGATCAGGAACCTGTGGGTGGGACAAGGCCTAGGGTTTGTGCAAGGAAGAGAAAGAGAAAAGTCTCTTCTCCAGGAAAAGGGTCCATCTGAGATCAGATTAGGCAGCTTTAATAATAGTGTTTAGTGGCATGGAGTTTGCATTTCTTTAAACTTTGCTCTCAAAGGTATATGATTTTGTTTGAAAGAAGAAATTAGAGACTAATCAATCTGTTGGCATTTTAATAAAAGTTTTAAGAAACAGAAGCACAATGAACTATTGGGGTATCCTTGTATTTGCTTGGTGATCTGCTTTGTGGGGAGAAGGGAAGACCCTGTCAGTTGGCATCTGCTGCCAATCCACTGGGCCATATTCCAGACTTGGAGTTCCAAAAGACATGGATCATTGCTAGCCAAATCTTGCCTATGAAACCTACTGAAGTATGACAGATGTCTAATAGAGGAGTCTGACAATGCAAAAATGAGACCGTAGATGAGTGTGTACCCCACCCCATCCCAACCCCACATACCAACCCTTTTCAACTCCTGCAGGCTTCTGACTTCAGGCCCATGTGTCCATCCATCTACCCACTCATCCATTCATCCATCCATCCTTCCACACATCTATCCATTTTTCAGTACCAACAACCTAAACTTGTACATCATTCTATCACATACTGCCAAACCCCACACCAGCTTAGATCCCTTTTAATGTCAGGAGTAGGCGCCAAGTAGAAGAGCTAGATGGAAGAACCCAGGGTAGACAGAGGGACTCTAAGTGCTGGTAGGAGAAAGAAAGTAAATATCCATCAGATGTGGGCTGAACCACAGACATGGAAAGAGAACATTCATCTGGTTGGCAAGGCCAGCATGCAGGAATCCTGGGCAGGGAGGCCTGACCAAACAGGACACTCAGTGTGATTTTGTCCACCTTCAGACTTGTCCAGCCCAGTGCTTAAGTTCTCAGAGAAGGTAGAAAAAAATCCTGGTAAGTGTAGCATCCGTAGGAGACACTGGGCAGGTCCCCACACTGATCAGAATCTTATAAGGGTCTGAACAACAGAGGTATAGCTGGCATGGCCTTGGTGGCTGCTGCGAGAGGTGCCTTCCAGGGTCTAAGCCCAAGGCCCAGGGTCCTTGAACCACAGGCCAGTGATGACTCTCCTTGGTGGATGTGGTTGTTAGAAGGTGAGTGGAGGGGGCTCTTGGCAGCTTTTCAGCAGGAACAGGGGCTACCTAGTTCTCGGCAAACTTGGGATTCATAACAGTTGTTGTCGCGCTCTTGAAAAGGGGATTATCCTGGAAAGGCAAACAGTACAGAAAATGAATAAATGTTTAGGGCTGGGCATGGAAGCTGGAGAAGACTTTTCTCTCCCCACCTTCCAGTCGGAGGAAAGGAGACCATGGGTATATGATGTCAAAATCTTCCCCATGTGTTGGCTAGTTTTGTTGGACTGGTTTTTTCTTTCTCTTCTGGGGTTGACACCAAAGGTAGACCCTCTTCTCCTGTCCGAGTCTCAGCTGCTCTCATCCCCAGAGGTTTCCCCTGTCCACGTCTCCACACACCGCCCTCCACCCCCAACACCTCTTGGAAGCAATCTCTTCTTACTCAACAGCTACGGCTCTGCCGCTTACAAACATGCCCAGGTCTCTTCATGTGCTGCCCTACACTCCTTGACCTCTCCTTCCTCATAGCGAAAGACTGGTGGTCAGCTTTGGCTTCCATCCACTCCCTTTCCATCCCCTTCCTACACTCTGGCTTCTGACCTTGGAATGAGGTTGAAACTCTCCCAGGGAACCAAGTATCTCACCAGCTCAATGCTTGGTTCTAGTCTCCCTGGTTGCTCTGCAGCATCTGGTCCTGATGACTACTCTGTCTCAGCCCCAGCTCACTCCTCTCCCTTTGGTGACAGGTGACAGACACCTCAGTACATTCCTCTGGTGCTTTGCTGGCTCATGTCCCATCTCCTGTGCCACCACTAAAATGCCCTGCCCAAATCTCTGCCTTGCCAACATCCAGGGCATATCGATTCTACCTGGACTGGAGAATGCTTCCCTTCTCCTGTACACAGACACAGATCCTTTGTGGGTGTGGCCAATGTTGGCATTTGTTTACCTGAACCAAGACTTTTCTTTTTCTTTCCTTCCCAATATGGGAGGGAGAGGAGGCAGATTTTGGTTAAGGAACAAAACTCAAACTTGTTAACGCCCCAACAGTTGCTTCTTGAATTCTTGGCATGAGAGACAGGCAGGCAGACTGGGCACCTCAGCCTCAGTCTGACCAGTATGGCACCTTCATATGCACTTCTGTACTCTCTCGGTCAGCCAGGGCCCCATCTGCAGAGGGCATTCTCCTGAACCCCCCCATCTGGTCTCCAACCCTATCCCCTCCCTCCACGCATCACATAGCCTTCTTCACTGTAGTCAATGGCTGTCTGGCTGCTTGGTCATCCTGTTCCTAGTCTGTACCCTCTCCATTTGCTATGGAGCAACCCAAACCCCCTTTCTTGAAGTCCAGGGCACTTTCCTGCTAGGATAACCAGAAACTCTGCTCCTGGCATTTAAGGCCCTTGATCCAACCTCTACACTGCCACACTGCATTCTGACCTGCCAAACCTGCTCTTCTCTGAACATGGCATTTCACTTTGGTCTCCCCACCTTTGTATGGGCTATGTCCCCTTGCCTGGAACACCCTCCTGGTCTTTCCTTCCAGGCTCTACTCAGGGGCCCCCTCCTCCAAGGAAGCCTGCCTGGATCTCCCTGTTGGGGCTCTCTTCCTGTTTAGACTGCTGTGCTCTTGGTGGGTACTGTGGCCCCAAGCAGCCTGTCAGCCCCTCTCTCAAGGTGGGGGCCTGGCACACAGCAGGTGCTGCCTGGAGAACAGCCCTGTACACCAAGCCCAAGGCTCTAACACTGTCTACAATCTGATCTTTGAGGCTCCTGCTAAGAGTCAAGGACAGGGTGGACTGTGGAACAAGGCACACTGTGGGCACAGGGTGGGCACTCACATTGTTCCATTGGGACTTGAGCTTCTCCTTCTCAAACCGTTTATATTCGTGGAGGTCACTGAAGTGTGTCAGGACCTTCCAGATGGCCAGTAGCAGCACCCCGATGAGCACCACTCCAGCCACAGTGCCTCCAATGATGGCGGGAACATTGGGCCCTGCTACGCATTCTGTAGATCAGAAGTGCCAGAGGTGAGGTCAGGACACACTGCAAGAGAGTGGCCTCAGCGCTCCCTCCTCTCCCATCTCCCATGCCAGGGCTCTTCCTTGTTCTCTTGGGGATTACTGGTTCCATCCCTTCTGCTGTGGCCAATATTTTCTCAGGATAAGAGCATCTCTAAGTGCTTCCAAGAGCCACTCTTCACATCATCCTCTGCAGTCCTAGTTCCCCTCCTCAACGCCCCGCCCCCCAGGTGCCTGGGTCCTTGCCTCGCTCTTCCTCCACGTAGATCTGGTATTTTCCGTGCCCATCCAGTTGTTTCAAGTAGAATGTCAGCCAGCAACCATCGGAAGCCTGCTCCCGGCAGTGATCCTTGGGGCCGGTCGTGACCTGCGTCAGGCCAGAACATTCGGTGCTGCAGTTCTTAGCAAAGGGTCCCGTCTGGAACTTCATGCACTCGGCACACGAGCTAGAGAAGAGCGCATGGGTGTCCGACCACAGCCTCAGCAGAGTGAAACTGGCCTGGCTGGGATGCAGCTGGGCACTCGTCACCTCAAGCTGGAAATGGGCAAGGGGCAGCAGGTGGCCACGGAGGAATACACCCCATCCCACCCTCAGGCTCAGGTGTCAGGGTGGAAATGAATGGGACTGTGTTCACTCCACGTGGAGCAATTGTGCAGGAAGCCACCTTGAGAAACCTCCAGAGAGCCTGGAGGGAGCCCCTTGGCTGAGTCAGAATGAGAAAAGCCCCAGCCCAGCCCTGGGCAAATTCCCCAACCAAGCCCCGCCCCCTGCCCCCAAAGCTGCCTGCCCACATCAGCCCCACCCCCAAGCATTCCCAGGGGCTGCCTGCCCACACCAGCCTCACCCCAGAATCCTCAGTTGGGGGCTGCATCACTTACACGTAGCGGCCACAGGGCTTGGAGCAGCCTGGACAGCTCTGACAGTGCGGGAGCTGGTAGCCAGAGTCACACTTGCACTGGTTGCATTCACACTTGCCACGGCCACTGCATTCCACTCTGTTCTCGTTCAAGCAGGTCTCAACAGATTTCGTACACTGGCAGGCGCTCCCTTCGAAAGGGTGCTTACACTTGCATTTCCCACAGTCACAAGTGCCCCGTTCTGAGAGCAGAGATGCCACCTGTCAGTGTCCTCAGCCAGGGACTCAGAGAATTCCCAAAGAAAAAGGGAGGGGCAGAAATCAACATATATGTGGCACCTACTGTGTGCAAAAGACCTCTTGTTCATTCTGCCTGAGCTGACAGCAAGGACCCAGGAAGAAAGGAAGGGAAAAAGGAGGGTGGAAGGAAGGACCAAACACTGAATAAGCACCTCCTAAGTGCCATGCAATGTACTGAGTGCTTTACAGATACTTTCTTACTTGATCCCCTCACAACCACTCTGGGAGGTAAATGTTGTTATGATCCCCATTTTACAGATGAGGAAACAGAAGCAAACAGGTTAAATCACTTGCCGAGTATGGCCCATATAGTCAATGTGTGAGGCTGGATTTGAATTCAGGACTATCTTAATCCAGGCCCAGTGTGCTACCCACTGCACCTCTTGGCTGCCTCTAATAAATGAATACATCTTAACCCCTGGGACTCCTCTCTCCTTGGCACATAATGTCAAGTTGCATGTGTTAGGGATAGCTCATGAACACATGGGAAACTCTCTTCACATCTTGTCAAGGGATCAGTTTGGTTTCCTCTTACCAGCACTATCAAGTCTACTGATAATCATTAAATAACCTTTCTAGACTTTAATGAGGGCCAGAGCCTAAATTGATCAACCAGAAGAAGAGCCTGGACCCAACAGCCTCTTTGTTCTCTGAGTAAACTCAGAGAATACCTCTTTCTATATTAACAAGACCAAATGGGGCTGCTTAACATTCTTTATGAGACGGTTAACCTGAGAACACTATCTTGAATAATGGGATGTTTTTCCGTGTCTTAATATTTTGTGGACATATACTATGTTATGGCATATTAGTGGTAAAGAAAACACAGGTATCCTGGGTTGTCATTCAACAGACACTTTGTCAACTCTCTCATCTAATTGTATTTACAACTTATTCAACTAAGAAAATTCCTTTCTCATGGTATAGTTAAAGACTTACGGGACAATAAATCTGAGGGCCACAGACTTCCTGGGATTGTCCTAAAACAGATCTAAGCCTGGTCATTCTTGTAGCAAACAGTCAGAACCTTCCTTCTGGCTCTCTGATCATCATATGCTAGCCTTAAGGGAAGAAACAATCACCTGGCCTGTTTGCCTCTTTGACTTTCAGGTCAACACCACCAAACATGGACCAGCAAAAACCTCACCTGGGCCTCCACAGGGAGAGTTTTCAAAGCGCTCACAGTTGACATCGTCACATTCACAGTATTTCCCATAGATGTATTTTTTGGTTAGGTCACTGATGTGGCAGATGCACAAGCCACAGATGCAGTCCCCCAACCCAGAGCACAGGACTGAGCTGTTGTCCTTCCGGCAGTTCTTCTCCAGGTCCTGGCTGCTCTTGCCCTGGGTATGGCACTCACAGGTCTTGCCAATGTGGCCTGGATCACACCTAGGGGAGGGGAAAGGCAAAACTGTGAGGCTGGATGGACATCACTACATCTGGCCTCCTTTGCAGGCAGCTGCTTGGAATTCAGGGCCTCGTACTGAGTCAGCTAGGGAACCAGGGTCAGAGTTTGCAGCTTAGACCCCACTCTGGCTTTCCTGTCTGTGACAAGGTGAACGTGTTCCTGAAGTCCTTTGTCTGGCTGTAGAGGCCCTGCACACATCACCAACACAATCTCTGGCCTCCACGCTTCTTATTGTCTGTCCCTATGCCTGGAATGTCCTCTCCAGTTTCTTTAAGACAGCTCCAGGGCTGCCCCCTTCAATGTGAGGAGTCATCCATAAGCTGGGATACCCTTAGCATTTCCTTGGGATTGGGGCATTCTTTCTCAGGCCTTCTGCTGCATGAGGCCAGGGTTGGCCAAGGGACTGGGCATCCATCCACCACCAAAGGTCTTGTTACTGCTGCACTGTCCCTCCCCTTCCCATCTCCCTTTATTTAGACCAGGACCTGAAGGAGGCCTGAGGAAGTCCCTTCCCAAGAAGCAGCGCTCACAAACTCATCACCTGTGGACAGGTACTCTGCATTCTCCCTCATCCCCTTGCTCTCTGCCTACTTGCCTGTCTCTCTGCCTGTCCCTTTGTCTGCCTGTCGGTCTGTCTCTCTGTCTGCCTGCCTCTCTCTCTCTCTGTTCGTCTGCATGTCTCTCTGCCTGTCTGCCTTTCTCTCTCTCTCTCTCTCTGTCTGTCTTTCTGCCTACCTGTCTCTCTTTCTGCCTGCCTGTCTCTCTGTCCCTCTGCCTGTCTGTCTCCTCATCCTCCAGCTCCTCTCTCATGCCCGCTTGACATCAGACCTATCTGTGGATGACATCAGACTGGGAGCTCAAGATGGTGACTGTGCTGTGGTGAAGCATTTCTGGGTCTGGGGACCAGCAAAGACATTGAGATTCAGAAGTGGAAAGGGCCTGTGAGGCCATCAGTTTCCCCTCCTCATTTTATTTTATGGCCAAGGCCCAAGGTCCCACAGGTTAATGACCAGGCCTGAGCCTCTGGCTCCAAAATTTAAACATGGGTGATGGGTGCACAATGGTCCACCCCCACACCAGGTGGTGATGGTAAGGAGGTCCCTATCACCGCAGGAAGCCAACAGAAGCTATCAGACAACCCTGAAGGTCTCTTCCAGTGTGGAGACTTCACTCCAGGACTGCAGGATCCTGCTATCTCTCATCAATAGAATGGAGGAGGATGGGAATTCTAGCCTCAGTGCACCGTCATGAGACCCTGTGTGTGTACACGTAGGCATGTGTGTACAACTGTACATGTATGTCCATCAGGTATCGTACATGTGCATATGCATGGCAAATGTATGTGTGCTTATGTGTGCACATGCGTGCATACATATGTATGGGTGTGTGCAGATACATGTGTGTCTGCACACATGTGAGTATGTATGAGTCTCAGTGTCTGTGTGTGGCATGTGCAGCTGTGTCTGTGTGCATAGCCAGCCCCTTACCTGCAGATGCCGCATTCCACAAAGCCCTTGTTGTCACAATGCTGCCTATCCAGCCTCTGCCCCTCACAGTCGCACTCGCAGAGTGGTAGCACCTGCACTGTGACTGTGTCCGTGAAGCCCAGTGCCCGGATCGTGAAGGAATGCTCCTTGATGCACTCGCTGGCCGTCACCTTCACCCGGAAGGTGATCTGAGAGAAAGTGGAATTGGGGCAGGGAGGGTTAGGCCCAAGCCCAGAGATAGATGAATGGGATTGGACAGAGGGAGAGGGGAGCCCAGAAACAGACAGATGGGGGAGCCAGGAGGAGATAGAAGGATGGGGCAGGGTCAGGGGATCCCAGAGACCCTTGATGGGGATCCAGGAGAAAAGGAGGGGAAGGCTCAGCCTCTCAGGCTTCCCAGTGGTACCAGTTGGCCCGAGGCAGCCCTCTGGTCATTCAGGTGCCTGCTCTTCTGGCCTGGCCTGAGTTGCCACGGGAGGTGCCCTGGGGAGCAGGGGAAGCACCCTCTGTCCACCTGAGGACCAGATCCTCAGTCCCTGTAGGGGCCAGTTCACGTGTTCATTTTTGTAAATTAAAATGAACCAGCCTTTAGTTTCTCTCCCTCCTCCCTTCCCTCAGCCCAACCCTAGTAACAAATGTGCTGCTCATTGCAGGTTCTACATGAAAAGGATCAAGGGACTGGGGCTGGTGTCCTCCCCTCCCCCTCTAATCTTAGCAACTGTGCCCAAAGCTCAAGGAGACTCAAAAGGTGAGATATGGGAGAACCCCAGGGTAGGTGCTTCCCTGCACAAGGGAAGGGTGTCCACACTTGCCTGGAGGAGGACCGCTCCCCCTCGCCTACACTAGCAAACAGCTGAGCTCCAAACTATAAGAAGTGACTTCTTCCATTTCAGAACCACTCAGAACCCAGTGAGAGGCCCAAGAGCCTGAAGGGAATAGGAAGAGGGAGGCCAGGGGCCTGGGGGCAAGGGTAAAAGGGAGCTTATCCTGCTGAGCCTGAGGGAAGAACCAGCCATTTAGGGTTAGGGTTGGAGGCAGACTTAGGCCTGAGGTCAGGAGAAAGCCCTGAGGGTTGGACCTGTCCATAAGTGGGAGGGAGGTCCTCCTCCTCAGCTAGTGACCATGGTAGGGGTATAGACAAGATTCTCATGCAGGTTCACAGCATGGAGCTGGGCCTGGGGACAAGAAGACCTGGGATCTGGGTGAGGCACTGAACCTATCTGCCTCAGTCTCCCAAACTGCACCATGAGGATAGCAATAGTTGCAAATTCCCAGTGCTGGGGTGAGAATGGGACTCCAGAAAGGTTGATTTATCATTCTCACAATGGGGGGTGGGGGTGGAGGGGGCAGGGAAATGTGTCAATAAGAGACAGTCAAGAGGATCAGGAGACCTCTTCACTTCCCCAGTTTTGCACCTGCTGTGTCTCTGGGCCTCAGTTTATCTCTATGTCCAAAGACAACAGCTGTCTCCTCTTTCCCTATGCCCTAAAGATGGTATGGCATTTCCCTTGGTGCCGATGCTCCAGGAACACAGAAGACAGTCACATGTGGGGACCTTCTTACCGGCACATTGATCTGGACCCCGTCACAGTCTCCTTTGGGCTGGTCCACCTTTGACTGGCCATTGCTGCAGAAGGAGTCATAGGTGACTTTCAGTGTGTCTGGGATGATAGTGTGATCCACAAAGACTCTTGAGGACAATTTCTGGGGGCAGAGAATGAATTATCTGCAGCGCAGGCAGCAGCTGGTCTACAGTGTCCTGCCCCAGGGCCCTGCACTCTGGCAGTGAGGGAATGGGGCCATGGACACCCCTAAAATCTAATTTTCTGTGGAAGCCCTCCTCACCCTTCAGACTTTCCCCATGGTGGCCCCTGCTAGGTGTCCCTCACTGTCACTTTCTGCTAGCCAAGGATTTCCTGGGAATTCCCGGGCCTGTACTTCTGCCTGGACTGTTCACTTGAGAGCAGGGCCATGAAAGATGGCTAGCCTGCCACCTGGTCACCTCTAGTGACATGACTGGGGCTCCCAAGCAGCCTTCCTTGCCAGTTCCTTTAGAGTGACGCTTTGGGGGACAGAAAGGGAAGCTGTCCCATCGGGGTTCGATCTGACCCTAAATGCCACCATGACAGCAGGCATAGGCATACTTACATTGTAAGCATTCTTAATAAGGTGGACCACGTTGCTGGAGTCATCAGACAGCTCCCCAACAGCTGACTTGGGAATGATCTCTGTGAGTTTCTGCCAATGAAGGAAAAGAATGTGTCTCCCTGGTGGAGTCAGTGATGTCCCAGCCTCCTCTGCCCCCTATACAAGTGCCCATGTCTCCCCAGACCCCAGGATCTTGAGATGGCAAGGCGCTGGCCGAGGGACATTCTCCTGGTCTGGTTGGGCAACATCTCTAAGGCCAGGAGTCACGCACCCATACACTGGAGCAGGTCATCCTACCCATGCCTGCTTCCTGGCACACAGCAGAGGCTTCATAAATGCCTGTCCAGTCCTACTTCTGGGGCTCTCTGCCAGCTCCCAGCTGGTAGAACGAGCTGCCTCCTGAAGGCTCCCTGCCCCACCCAGCCTGCTGGAAAGGGCCCCAGAGTCCCACCCTGTGTCCCTGGGCAAGTCCATCCCCCCAAGTTTCAGGGGCCCCAACTGGAATAATTGGGAATCGACTCTGGCATCCGTTGCACATCCAGACATCCCCTCTCCTATGGACATGCTCTTGTGCAGCGAGGGGCTCGCTCTGGACCTCAGCCTCCTCATTTGTACAATATGGGGCTGGGGCAGCATAGACATGGTGTCCTGGGCTTGAGACTTGAGTTCAAATCCTGCCTCAGATATTCACTAGCGTCATCTGTGAGACAATGAGGCTCCTGTTCTCATGCCCCTCTAACTCTCAGGTCTCAGAGGATGCTCAGTTTTAGGATTCTAAAGTCCAAGCCAGACTCTGACCCTTGATGCACCTCTCTTGGCTGGAAAGGGAGCCCAGCCCCTGCCCACTGAGGGCCTCCAGGGGTGGGGGGAGCATCCAGAGGAAACTGACTGTAGGGTCAGTGGCTGGCAGCCCCTCCCCTCACAGCCCCACCCTTCACACCCCTCACTTTGCACTTACTCCCCTCACATCCTCTCTCAAACATATAACCCCCACCCTTAGCTAGGACACTGAGCTGTTTTCAGTCTTTGTTGGGTTGAAAGGCAGGGGCCAAAGGCTGTTGATGGGAAGGGTTTTGTCTGCTCTGTGACAGATCCTGGGGCATGGGGCAAGGACCTGCTTGAAGGGTTGCCTACAGAATGGGGAGCCTGTTAAGTGATTTTAGCAGCAGCTGCCCACATTCAAAGGGCACTTGGGGTTCTCTGGGTCTTTGCAACAACCCTGAGAGCTAGAATGAGCACCCTGTGTCACAGAGGAGGAAAATGAGGCACACGGAGGCCAAGCGACTTGCCTGGGAGTCTGAGGCAGGACATGGACCCAGGTCTTCCTAATTCTGGCCCCTCCCCGCCCACTTACTTCATACGTAGAGACCATTTTTTTGGTCACAGCAAAGATGGGCTGGATGTTGTTCTCAGCCAGTTTCTGTGCCAGCTGCCCCACAGAGGGATAGTCCTAGAGAGGGGAGGAAAGAGGGAGAGAGACAGAGAGAGAAGGGAGAAGAGACAAGAGAAGGGAAAGAGAAGAGGGAGAGGGAAGAGAGAAACAGAGAAAGAGAGAGAAAGAGAGAAAAAGGAAAAGAGACGAGAGGAGATAGAAAGAGAAGAGGGAGAGGGGGGAGAGAGAGAGAGAGAGAGAGAGAGAGAGAGAGAGAGAGAGAGAGAGAGAGAGAGAGAG